>OY856187.1:303369091-303729091 GCA_963693315.1 Diogma glabrata | reverse complement strand
TAGTAAGTCTAGAACAGAGGCTGAGAATTATAGGATGGATATTATTGCTATGCAAGAAATTAGACAGCCAATAATCGGAAAACAAGATTTGGATCGTCACTCTTATACTGCAGTGGTCATCCTTCTCGAAGAGAATTTGGTACTGGTTTTCTTGTTGGTGTACGCATACAAGAAGCCGTGATGAAATTCATCCCGATCAATGAGAGGATCTGCTACATACGTGTACGCGGTACATACAACAATATTTCTCTTATTGCCGTGCATGCACCTACTGAAGCTAAGACTGCCGACGAGAAGGATAATTTCTACATAGCACTGGAAGAGGTTATGAAACAAACACCAGCAAGTTATTGGTGACTTTAATGGGCAGGTTGGAAGAGATATCTCGTATGGAAGTGTCATGGGCCCCAACAGTCTGCATTTGAATTCGAATGATAATGGTGAGAGAATGACTGAGTTTGCATTATTAAATAATTTGAAAGTTGCCAGTGCTTTCTTTCCGCATCGATCGATTCATAAGCAGACTTGGGTCTCACTGAATTGAAACAATCGAAATCAAATTGATCACGTGCTAGTAACATCACGTTTCTTTTCTAGTGTTTTGGATGTGCGATCCTTTAGAGGTGCATACATTAGAAGTGATCACTTCCTTGTATGTGCTAAAATAAGGTTCCACTTTCCAAATCCAGGCATTCCAAAATTCAATCAACGGAAACGTTTTAACATCTCATCACTAAAGAATGCTGAAACAGAAGAGAGATATCAAAACCATATTGCCGAAACATTGGAGAAATCAGAAACCATTAATGGAGATGTCGATAAGTCATGTTATTTACTCAAAGATGCTATTTTAAGCGCTGCTGAGGGAATACTTGGACGACCACAAAACCACTTCCAGAAGCCATGGATGGATCAAGCATGTCTTGACGCTATTCAATACAAAAGAGATTGCTATCTCAAATGTCTACAAGGACGCAACATCAGGTCCACGAAGGAAAACTATAAACTGGCAACACAAGCCGTTACAAAGCTATGTAGACGAACGAAGCGAGAATGGTGGAAGAGAAAGTGTGAAGAGATTGAAAGTTTCAATAAGGTATATCAATCGCGTAGCTTCTTTCAACAGGTTAAAACCTTAACGAAGGGACCTCAAACTAGATCGACAGCTATTCAAAACGAAGATGGGGAACTACAAGTAGACCTTAAAAATATTTTAGATACTTGGGGCGCTTATTTTGAGAATCTTCTCACCTTAAGTGTTCAGCAACAAGTCGGACGACGAGCCCACCAAAGAGGAATTCGAAGCCAGCGCTGCAAAATTTAAATGCAATAAAGCACCTGGTATCGACGATATAACATTCGAAATGATTGTACATGGTGGTGAAACTCTATCATTAAGATTGTTTGAGCTTGTTCAAGTGATCCGGCAGACTGAAACCATGCTACAGGTCTGGAACTCAGCTATGCTGTACAATGTGCAAACTACAGGGGAATTCGCTCTACTCTGCACAGCGTATAAGATCTTTTCATACATTTTGTTAGCCAAAATCAATCCTTTTGCTGAACAACTGTTTCGAGAATATCAGTGTGGCTTCCGGCAAGGCCGAGGTACCACCGATGCACTTTTCTCGATAAGGATGATTTTGGAAAAGTGTCGAGAGTTCAACATACCTGTGTACCAACTTTTCATTGATTTCAGGCAGGCCTATGACTCTCTCGAACGAGAGACTCTATGTTCTGCTCTTGTGTGAATGGGAATCCCTGGTAAACTGGTATCACTATGCAAAATGACAGTACAGAACTCTCAATGCTGTGTACGAGTGGAGAACGAAATATCAAAGTTTTTTAAAGTCGACTCTGGGTTAAGACAAGGTGATGCTATCTCTCCTATACTCTTTAATCTAGCCTTGGAATATGTGCCGTCAATAGAAACTATTAACTAACAACAATATCTTGTCAATAAATAAACTCAGTACAGATGATCGAGTACGCTGATGATGTTGTCATCCTCGGCCGAAGTGAAGCCGTTATGAGTGAGATTTTCAAGACGCTTGAGAGTGGAGCTAGAAAAATTGGTCTTCAAATTAACTACGACAAAACCAAACATATGAATGTTCCAAGAGAGGCTGAGAAGAAAGATTTGATGTGCGGCGATGAACGAATTGAGGGGGTTGAATCCTTTAAATTAATGGGATCAATGCTTGACTCAAACAACAGCATACTTACAGATATAAAAGCTCGAATAGCTAATCGAACTTTCTACTCAATTAAGTCTCTCCTTGGATCACCGCCTGTATCAACTAACACCAAACTCAAGTTATACAAGGCGTTGATTAGACCGGTGGTGATGTATGGGTCACAAACATGGACCCTTACAAAAAATGACGAATCACATTTATCTGTATTTGAGCGTTATGCCCTACGCTACATTTTTGATCCACTTAAGACAGGCGATGGAGAGTACAGAACGGGATATAACTTTGGGATCAGAGACCTCCTTGAGGGCCCAGATATAATACGTTGTATCCGTTCCAAAAGGATTGCTTAGTTTGGGCATGTTCTACGAGCTGATTTAGTCTAGCATGATTAAAAAATGTACGTTAGTACCCCAGGGAGTAGGCGACCGCGAGGTAGACCACGACAGCAAAGGGAGATGGATGTAATAAACGATCTTAAAAAATTGGCTGCCATGGTAATTATGTCACTGTTACGAGCAACCGTTGTGTATATTTGAAGCTGGTTAGCTTGGCAACGCTCCTATATGAACATGAACGCCACAAAAAAAAATATTAGAGGTTGTGTTAGAGGATAAGTTCAGTATAATTTAGCAGTGATATAAGCGAGTTAAAATTAGCCGTGGCACAAGTTGTCAAAATAGATTATTATAAGTGTAAAAGATTATTGTAAGTAGGAGAATTATTGTTATAAGAAATAAAATCTTAAACGAATAAAAATTATAACGTTTAGGAAATCCTGTGTTTTAATTTCCTGATTTAGTGATCGAACCGAAAATCAGTTACTCGGTCAAGAAACGTTGCAATATTCAATAATGTAATCCCAATATGCAAGGTGAGCAAAATATCACACCAGATAATTAAAAATGAAAAATCAGTAATTGACAGAGCGAAAGCGGCAAAACTTTCAACTACATGTGTCCATTTCTCACAAACAATTTTACAGTGACATTGAATTAGACTATTTTGAAATGTTGTCACTTTGTTGTTGATCTCATCGTTTTTTTAAAGTATCGTCACCAGCAGTGCTCGGATGAAATCGGTTCCATTACGCCTTATATTCTTTTCCCCGTTTTACTCGTCAAACAGTTTGTGCTAACATAACAGCCAAACTATTGAGATAACTCAATATCACAGTGACACAATGCAGAGAAGTTTCTTTGTCCGTACGACGTAAAAATGGAAAGCTTTGTCGGAATAAATAGTCTCGAGCGCCTTCAATTCACAAACATTTAGAAAGACACTCAATAGCTGAGATTGCATGTTATTGTGGGACTTAAAAGGTAACTATGTGTTGTTGTGACACATATTGTAATTTTTGTTATACAAAACTTTTTATTAGAAAGAAAATACAAGACATTGATTAGACCGGCTGAGATGTATGGGTCGCAAAAGTGGACCCTTTGTGAACACAACACAAACTGAGGAATCGCATTTATCTGTATTTTTATCTACATTTTTGGTAAACTGGTAGACACGATGGAGAGTATAGGACCGGATAAAACTTTTAAATTATAAACCTTTTTGAGGGTCCGATAGGATTGCTTGGTTTAGGCATGTTCTAAGAGCCGGTCTGGAATGATTAAATAAAGTACATAAGAAGAAAAATGTTGGTCTAAAAATATACATTATATAAAACTGGTAAATTTCAAATCGTTTGGGTTTATAATTTTGAAAAAATCGATATTATAATACAAAATTTAGAACGGACAACGAAGTACTATCAACATAATAAGGGTTTTTATAACTTTGCCAAAGAATGGAATCCTTAAATTAGATGGATTAAATATTATTATTATGGATTACTTATTAAATAAGTTATTTGCGTAAAGTAACAAGAGATTGACATTATGTTTTTGGATTAAATATTAATATTTTTGTGAATGAAATAAATGATTTATAAATATTTTAAAAAAATGAAACAATAAATTCAAATTTATTATAAAAAATTGTAAATTATAATTTCGATTTTAAGCTGCCCATTAATTTTTCAAGTTTCATTGCCTTTTGCATATCACCAGATATTTTTAGTTTTCCAGTCATGAAAGCGGTAGCTGGTTTTAATTTGCCTCCAAACATTTTTAAGAAGTTGTTTGAATCCATCGTAAGTGTTGCATCGACGGGTGAGCCTGCACTACCTTTACCGCATTTACCAGAACCATTCTTTAAATCTAAATGCCATACACCCTCTTCAGCACCTTTCACTTGAAATTCAAAAACGGCATTAGTTTTTTGCACTAATTCAGTGCTTAAAAGTTTTTCTATTTTCACAAAAAGTTCTGGAATATGTTGCTTAGTTTCGTTAGATGTTTTCTCCTTCAATGTATCAACTAAATGAGAACCTGGGCTACCAAATTTAGCTAGATCTTCTGGAACTGCATCCAAAAAAAAGTCAGGCATTAATTTGTTAGCATTTTCAGGGCGACACGCATATTGAGCTAAATCTTTTATTCCTGCTTCTTTGCAAACATTCTCATCAATGTAAAAGTTACCCGTGGTCGTTTTGGGATCGCGGCATAAAATTGCATAAGCTGCATCTGCCATAATATCGGGTTTTCGACAAAATAGATCACTTTCTGGGCCAGTTAACATTTCCATAGCTGCTGTGTGAATTGCAGTTCTTGGCCACAATGCATTTACTCCAATTCCGAATTGTTTAAATTCTTCGGCCATTCCGAGGACGCACATTGACATTCCATATTTTGCCATTGTATATGCAACATGTTGCGCAAACCAAAGTGGGCTCATATTCAACGGCGGTGACATATTTAAAATGTGAGCATGTTTACTTTGTTTTAAAAATGGCAGGCATTCCTTTGAAACCAAAAATGTGCCTCTTGTATTAATGTTATGCATCAAGTCGTAACGTTTCATGTCAGTTTGTTCTGTTTGCGTAAGAGATATTGCACTAGCATTGTTTATCAATATATCTATTCCTCCGAATTTGTCTGCAGCCGCTTTTACGGCACTACGCACTTGATTTTCATCACGTACATCTACAATGCATGGTAAAGCTTTTCCTCCCGCTTCCTCAACTTAAATGAAATAAAATTAATCCATTATTTTTTTAATCTCTATATTGAAGTCTTAATAAACCTACTTTCTTTTGCTGCGGTGTATATTGTTCCAGGAAGTTTTGGATGCGCTTCTGCTGTTTTAGCTGCAACGATTATATTTGCACCATCTCGGGCTGCTTTTAAGGCAACAGCTTTTCCAATTCCACGGGATGCTCCAGTAATGAATAATGTGCGACCTGCAAGTTTTCTAATAACATCAAAATATTATTAAATTGTCTTTTTGAATTTGTAACTTCAGTTCTTCAAAATTAGGAATGAATAATGACAAAAGCTCGAATTCAAGATATTTTTCCTTGTATAATCCCACTGGATAAATAAAATGTGAGACTTTATCTAAACTGTTATTTTGGTCTATATTTAAATTTTCCATAACTTTTGAATACATTTTGCATTTCAGCTTAAGTTAATACATATAGGTTTCCTCCTCCTAAAATAACCAAAAAAAGTGTTTTCTTGAATTATGGACAAATTCTACGACGAAACATGAAAAAAGAAAGTTTTTCTATAGTAAAATGAAAGGAGGAAACAAAAACCTATATATACTTTCGAAAAAAAAACTGCTAATACAGCTGTGTCCTGAATATCTAGTATATAACATATTGCAATGTCTTGCTTGATTCAGTTAAAAATGAGCCAATCAGGCAGTTAAAACAATGATTTTACATTGGGTTACAAATTTTCTTCGTTCAAGACTTAATCTTACAAAACAAGTTGGATTCACAGACCCTTATATTTTTCTTATAAACCCCCTTTACCCAAAGTTATTTTTTTCCAACACTAAACAGTGGTTTATTCTGTTTTATTTCAAAGTTAAATTTCAAAACTGCATACTGAATAAATATTTGCGTTCTATTTACGTACTAAATTTTGATTTCAAGTCAACAATCTCCATGAAATTCCACCAAATGATGTTAGATTATACAAAATTCACAAAATTGTGTAAATTTACAATATTGTGATTATATTTTTATTTGGAAATACGCCCCTTGATGTTAAACGGGGTTTCCCAATTTGTCTCCAACTTCTGCAGAATACGACTCACAAACGCCTTCGAAAAATTGATGTAAGTACTGCAATCAAATTTGTGCTTGGTTCTTGATATTCGAATAGAGATGATTATTGGGATGTGGTATAACAATAGTTCTGTTTTAATCCTATCAGTATAAATTACACCTGTTGTAGCACAGATTTTCTATCATCAACTTATTCGGTATATTTGATTTATTTAAAGTAATGCTAGTTGTTTGTACCCTACAAGGTAAAATTTAAAACATTTTACCTTGCTGAGTCACAACAAAAATATTTTAATTTGAGTTTTATTTTTGTAAATAAATTTTAAATATGTTTTTGTAAATAAATAGGAAGTTGATGATAACGGAAATCTTTGCTGCAATTTATTTATTGTTTATTGTAATAAATATTTAGGTTTTTAAGTAAAAATGAAAAGTATATAAGTTTGAAAATTTTGTTTTAAGAAGAGATATATGGGCTATTATTTTGAAAACGTACATCGAAAAAAAAACAACTATTTTTTAAAAATCTGAAATTTTGATATTTTGTTGGTATTGACGAAAGGAAAAAAGTAATTTCTGCTTTTATTTTTTGTGTACTCTGAATCGGAGTTATGCGCGGTTGAATTTTGAGGCTTTTTCACGTAGTTTTTGGTAATGGTGGCAATGTTTTGTGAATAGGTGCCACAAATTTCATCCGACTTACGTATATTTTTGCAAGTAAAAAGGAAAATAATTGAATAATTGAAATAAGTAAGTTTAAAATTAATAACTTTTCTCTTTTCCGCTAGGCGGCGCGTAAAACCTTAGTTTACTTCAAAGCTCATATCTCAAAAAGTAGCTTTTTTTTTTTTGTTTCTCACAAATTTTAAAGTTAACATATGCAGCTATGAAATTGAGAAATAAAAAGTCAGCAATTCAATATGGATTTTTTCTTACGATTTTTTAAAGTTTGGTATATGAAAAATTCACATGTATTTTTTTATTAAGTTAATAATCCTGTACTAAATGTGGATCTAATAAATTAAACATTTCATATTTTAACACCTGCAATAAATTTGAACCATTTTTGTGTATTTCTGATTGAGAAACAGGTTTTTATTCAGAATAAGAATTGGAGAGCCCAATGATCGAAGATTTTGTTATAATTTCAACATCACCAACACTAACATTAGAAAAAAACATTAAAAAAATATTTTTTCTATAAACATTATAATTTAATCAATATTATAAATAAATACATTAAAAAATTAATTTATATATTTTTTTTTGCCTTTAAATTGAAATATTTATGATCATCAGAAAAAGAAAACATTTTGGCAATTATTTTATCGGGTGTAGTGTTATCCGGTAAGAAACAGTGGAATCCTTGAGTTCTTTGTTTTCTTCCAAGAACATTTCGTAGATGTCGGTGAGGGTCCATAACACCAACCGCTTTGATTTCTTAATTTTTGTCGATCCTTCTGTAATAGTAACAACATCTTTAAGGCCAGGCATTGTTCTACTAATTTCCTCTGATAAGAAGTATGTTTGAATTTGTTTTACTATATTTTGTGACAAATTGTGCACTTGTTTGCTTTGAGGCCAATTGTAAGGACCTACTGTTTCCAACAGATCCATGGCGAATTCTACCAGTCGTCTTGATGCATTAAATTCATCCTGGATACGTTGATTTGACCAAAATTTACGTGGTAGAGTTGTCAACAAAAACACTTGTTTTGATTTACAGCTGGCATCTTTAAACTCTTTTTTAAGGTTCATAAGCCATGATGTATATTCACATTCCTCGTTTGGTGATAACACTTTAACTGAATCTACTTGAAATATTCTTTGACTTATTGCCGATGTGACACTTGCAATTTTTTTATAACTTCCTGTTGTAATATGATTTTGTTTGATAGGAGATTCGGCTAACCTTCCAAGAACATTGTTAATATCTTCTAAAATGTCATTAAGTAGTTCAGGAACTGGTGGAGATATAGTATCAACCGAAACTGGTGATGGATCTAAAGATGCTCGAGGTATTTGAATATTTTCGTTCGTTGGAACATTTTCAACATCCTGATTTATAGAAATAATTTCACTATCGATAGTTTCCGAATATGAAAGCTGCTGTATAGAAAATATTAGTTGCATATGAATTTTTATTCGTTTTAATAAAATAATTAAATTTACCTTATTTTTATAGATATAAGTGCGACATGTTTCACATATAAACTGGTCATCACGCAAAGTAAAATTTAGGGTCGCAGCTTTTTGAATAACAGCTGGTGTGACCAGTTTCACATTTTTTGATGTCCGCTGATGATTTTCGAGGACGTACAAGTTACAGCACAATTTGAAAGGCATTTCTATTATTATCTTTTCTAAACGTTATGTCTTCTAAATATTTTGGAATATAATTGATTATAAGGCAATCCAATCAATATATATATACCCTTGAAATAGTTTTGACATAGGTAGAATCAGGTAAAATTAGGTAGGTACAATTTAATATATTTTGATTGGATGCAAGTATAATTTGGTCAAAAACCGTTTGTGGGCGTCATTAGAAATTTTAAATGTTAAAATTATGAGCCTCTAATGAGATTTTAATTAGTAAAAAGGGGCTGAATAGACATTTTTTAAAATGAATAAACATTTTACACACCCTTTTAATAATTTAAATTCCTTTATTTTACCACTTAACTTAAATTAATTTTTAATAAGTTTTTAACCATTTAACCGCACAGAAAATGGTTCAAATTTATTGCAGGTGTTAAAATATGAAATGTTTAATTTATTAGATCCACATTTAGTACAGGATTATTAGCTTAATAAAAAAACACATGTGAATTTTTCATATACCAAACTTTAAAAAATCGTAAGAAAAAATCCATATTGAATTGCTGACTTTTTATTTCTCAATTTCATAGCTGCATATGTTTACTTTAAAATTTGTGAAAAACAAAAAAAAAAAGCCTACTTTTTGAGATATGAGCTTTGAAGTAAACAAAGGTTTTACGCGCCGCCTAGCGGAAAAGAGAAAAGTTATTAATTTTAAACTTACTTATTTTAATTATTCAATTATTTTCCTTTTTACTTGCAAAAATATACGTAAGTCGGATGAAATTTGTGGCACCTATTCACAAAACATTGCCACCATTACCAAAAACTACGTGAAAAAGCCTCAAAATTCAACCGCGCATAACTCCGATTCAGAGTACACAAAAAATAAAAGCAGAAATTACTTTTTTCCTTTTGTCAATGTCAACAATATATCAAAATTTCAGATTTTTTAAAAATCAAAAATTTAAAAATCAACAAAAAAATGTACGTTTTCAAAATAATAGCCCATATTCTGAAAATCTGAAGTAGAGAGTACTGATAAAACCGTCTAAGAGTGCGAATAAAATAGTTACAGTATGTAAAAATAACAATTATAACAGTCAGAAAAAATGTTTAGCAATAAGAAATAGCAGTATCAGAAAACAGTTTTTGATGGAGTTCAAAATTGATCCATGGGATGCAGTACGAGTATGTCAGTTAGCTGTTTTAAGTGCAGAATTCAATTTTATTAAAAGGCGTTTGTAAAAACAAAATATAAATTTTTTTAAATAAACGACACAGAAATTTATGTTTTAAACTATTTGTGTTTTTTATAAATCTAAAGTGAAGTTTCCCTCTTGTGTGTCCTCTCGTGGTTACAACACACTGGATGCGAAAGAAACCGGTAAGTCATATGGGTTGCTGCTGTTTGCAGTGATACGTATGGACTGTACAACGTAGAGTAATTAGTTGTTTGATAAATCAATGGATTATCACTTAAGTCTCACTCTCATATTGAGAGATGGTGGATCGTAAAAGTTAAGACCTAGTCAGGATTATATGACAGTAAGTTACTAACGCTAGTGTTTTATACTTTGTCAAAAAACTTTCAGCTATATATAATACACATTTACCAGCATGATTTTTGTTTTATCTGGTATTGCATCGCCTTCTGTAAGGACGACTAAAAGGAAAATTTATCATTGTCTCTTGTCTAACAGCCACATTAATTTTACGCCTGAGACTATAAGAGTTGAGCTGCAATATCCGTGACAGAGAAGTTAATCTGGTGGTGTTTTGACATAGCGATAGTTAACCATTCTTTGCAGCCGGTACATCTTACTGACCCTGCAGCTTTTGCTGATGATGTTTTTGGATACCATACTATATTCTACATGGGTCCAATTTTTTATGCTATTTAAAGTAAAGTATTGTTCAAATTTACTCGACTATACTGACCTGTTAACAAAAAAGAATTATAGGATACCGGTGTAGCGAAGTTGAAGATCGTTAGGCGGATACTTGCGTGTAGTTGAATTGCTGATTGTCATGCAAACTATTTATTTAATTTCTACAATGCGGAAAATATAGTCATATGTTAAGAGAATTAATAGTGTGAGTTGAAAATTGCTCTGAAAGAACACGATAAACGTGATATCTCAATTAGACAAACGAAATTTAGCTCAAAAAGTATTTGAATATCGACAGTTTAATCATCTTTTGGTTTTATATTGAAGAATGTCGATACCACATAAACAAATAAATCAAATTGTCGAATGCAGATTTACTATTTTTTGCTGTATTCACGAGTATCATATTAAAAATCGAAAATATCGCACAACAACCCGTGTAATATTTAAATTCGGTCCCAGATCATTGAATTATTTGATGAATATTTTGATTGCCTTGAATTATAAGTACTTTATCGTACACTATCTTATCGCAAAAGCATTTCGATCCGTATTGAGTCAATTATAATTGTAACTCTTGTCATTCATTTAAACATACTAAAGCTAACTGATCAAGATTTTTTTTCGATAGAGTCGATTTTCAAAAGTAAATAACTCTAGTCTGTTAGTAGAAACCGGACACTTTGTCGTAAATTTTATTATTACGAGCATTTTTTCGAGAGAACTTCAAAAATAATATTACTTTTTTTCAGAGCTTTAAAAGTCTAGAGTAGTGCACATAAATACAACAAAGGCAAAATTTTTATTACTATTTAAATTGTAGAAAACAGGGCTAGAAGTGAACAACGAGCAATAACAGTATCCAAAACATTATGATAAATGCAATGGATATTCAAAATAGTTCACATGAAGTTGGTAATGGTTTTTTTGTGGATGCACGCATTCTATAAGTCATGATGAAAGAGTCCCGGTCACTGAGAAGATCTGCTAGCTATACTTGGAACAAATAATAATATTGTCCTCATTGCCGTGCATACTCGTACTACAGCTAAGGCCGTCGTACGGAGAATTACCAGTAGTTTCTTGCCACATCCAAACTAAAGAGAGGTATTAAATCCTTAATACAGAAACTTTTGAGAAGTCAAAAACTATATATGGAAATGTTGATACTCATTTAAACGCTCACTGGCACGTTCCAAAAATTACGTTCAAAATCCTGAATGGATCAAGACTTTTAAATAGACAAAAACAAAAGACCAAGTTTACAAAGGAAAACTATGAACTGACAAAGCCAATATATGAACGAAGAAAGAAGAGAAGGTGCGGCTATAGTTGAATACTTCAACAAAAACACCAATCACATGTTTTTCTACCGGTTAAAATCTTAAAGAAGAAACCTCATACTGTATTAGCTATTCAAAACAAAATTGGAAAGCTACAAGTAGACCCTAAAAATATTTGAAATACTTAAACCACTTTGATCTTGGTATTGACGATATGACAGCCGAAACTATTGCACAGTTTGATGAAAGAAACTCTATCCGCGACATTGTTCGAACTTGTTTAGATGAACATTTTAAAAATTATATAATTCAAAAAATTATTAAATATAACAACTTATTAGGTTAGGTATTTTAATAAATTTGTTGTAAATAAATTATTATATTGTTCAGATGATCCGAGTATCCTTAAGGAACCGAAACCATGTCATAGAACTGAATATCAGTTTTGATGATGCCAATCCATAGAAAGTAATCGCATACTATTTGCGAACTACAGAAAAGTCGGACGTCTCTGCATAAAACATCTTCTCATACAAATTGCTAGCCAACACCAGCTCTTTTATTGAACACTTGTTTGAAGAATATCAATGAGATTTTTACCAAGATTGAGATATTATGGACGCGCATTTTTTGATAAGTCTGATTCTGGAAAAAAAAATGCCGATACTTACTTATTTATATACCAGCTTGTCGTTGATTACAAATAGTTCTACCTACGACTTTCTCAAATAAAAGAATCTACATACTGCTTTGATTTCAATGTAAATCTTTAGTAAACGCAAAACGACAACACAGAAGTTTCAAATTATTGCACAAGTATAGAAAACAAAATATTTAGTGTCGACTTTTGATCGTCTCTCCCTCATACTTGTTAATCCAACCTTCGAATATATGTGCCGTCAAAAGAAACCACCGACATACAAGAATATATTAACAATAAACTCATTACAGACGATCGTATTCTGAGAATGTCATCATCGACACCGTGAGATTCAAGCCGCACGAGTGATATTAGGTAAATTGGTCATGGTCATAGAATTGGTAATTGGTCAACATTATACCAACACATATAAAGCTAGAATAACTGCAGCTACTCAATATTTCTTCTCAATTATACCTCTCCTTGTACCACAGTGTCAACTAGCACCAAACTCAAGTTTAAGATTCCAAATAGACCACCAGCTCAATTCAGTAACTGTAAAGTAGTGAAATAATGTTCTTATCACTTAACTGCAAAAATTCGATCTATTCTAGTTGGAAGTCACATTTTTGCGATGAAGTAATAAACAAAAGTTAACACTTCACTATTTTGGAGTAACAGAATTCAGCAACAGTAAGAATACTTGGAGCACAGTGGACTGTCACACAAAATGAAAAATCACATATATCTGAATTTAAGGAAAACATTTTCGCTACCTAACGCTACAGCCCGAGTCACAGTTAGAGTAATCACACTCTCCGGGTTTGAGCAAGAATTTTCAGGTAATGTCAGGTTAGACTACATAATCTCCGAATAAGAGCAAATTTTAATTATTTCTATTTCCTAAAATTTCTATCACGTCTGACACCCTATTCTCGAACACATAAATGTAAGTTTGGACAATATTGTGAAGTTCGTATACATTATATTGTTAGCACAGTCGTGATATTAGGAATTGGACAATTTTACATCAGTTTTGTGTTATGTAATACGAATTTCACAATATTGTCCAAATTCACATTTATATATATTCGGGAATAGGGCCCCAGGGGAATAATGAGACACTTCTTTCAATATAAAATATGCTCGTTATGGTCCAAATACATGTGCAGAATTCTGCATGCAGCGAAATTAGAACATGTGTTGTTATATGAGAGCAATTACATGTAAATTCTGCATGCAGAAAAATTCTGCAAGATATCTCTAATTCTAATTTCACTGCACAGAAGCAGTGCTACCACAATAAAAAAAAACAAAAACTACTTGAAAACTCAGATAAAAATGGATGATTTTGACATTTTGTTTGAAAATGAATTATTTTTTTTATAACTCAAATAAAAATGAATGATATTTTTTTGAAAATGAAATTATTTTTGTAATGATTATTTGTTTATAAAGATATTCAAATATTGCAAATAATCCAAATTATAAAATAATTAAAACTAATATTATTTATTTATTTTATTTATTTATTTATTTATATCTTTTCGTATATTTATTGTAAATAAATAAATTTTTGGAAAGGATTATCGGAAATAGTGGTATATGTAATTTGAACTTAAATTTTAATTTAGACATAAAAGTTTTTACAGGCAACGATTCAATTATTTTCTTCTATCTTTTAATTAAAAAGATAATTTTCTTTAAATTGGGACAACTTTCACTAATAACTACTTCATAATACGTAAGAACACGAACTGTCATTTTTTCGAAAATGCTGCACGTCAAATATATAAAAATTCTGCACATCTATTTTAGATGCAGATACGCATGCAGCACTGCGTGCAGACTTTCTGCACATGTATTTGGACCATTAAACATTTTTGAATTTAAACAATTCTGAGCAACTATTTTATGGTAAAAGTGCGACAGGCATTTCCTGCAATTGTAGCAAATTTTAAGCAATTATGTATCCTAAGTCATAGTCGTACAATATTTATTATTTTTTATATTTGTTAACATTTGTTTCGATTTCAATGGTTTATCTTGTTACGATTACAGAAAAATCCAGGCGATTACAGTGACTTCCAGAAAAATCAAATCACAACAAAACACAACAACCAATCAATGAAATGAATAGTGTTGTTGTTGTATTTCGTGGAATTTGGGTCAAAAATAAATAAAATTGAATGATTTTATGAATCAAATCAGCATAACGTAAAGTAATCGAATATCCTACTATTTTCTCAAGGTTTCTAAAAAGTGACCTCGAATTATCTAGAAATTAAGCAGGAGAGTATATAAGCAATTGCCTCTTGTAGATTAGCAATTAGTGTTATTTTAAACCTGCGATAGTGAAGTTATAATTATAAAATTGATTTTTAAATTAGTTTTTGTGAATAAAGTTTAAAGTGTTATTAAGTAGAAATAATTTGTGTATTATTTTAAACGTTGTATTACTGGAAATTTCTACAATCAACCGTTGGAATTTTTGAAGCTGTTGAAAGAATATTCTAGTTAGGAATATTGTTTGCTGTATTGTTTTCCTATTTTTGTGGAACAATTAAGTTGTTGAATACTTAATAAAACCTGGTGTTTGTGCTTACTAATCAGTGATCGAACTCGGAAGAGATTTGGGAATTGCGTTTATTGAATTGAGAGTAAGGCCAATTCGAAGGAAGGTTGGAAAAACGTAATAATATTAGTAGATTTGTAAGTAGATTTGTTCTTCAAACGTAAAATATACCGTTTGGAAACGACTTAATCTAATTGAATGATTCGAACTGCTTTCTGATGCAATAGATGGCAAGTTAGCCCCATGCATTTGTCTTAAAAGTAAAATATACCGGTTTTGAGAAAGTCAGCAAACCATGTTTACAAGATTATCACCAATGAATAGAAACTTTATGAAATTTTGTTTTTACTCCAAAATATTTTTCATAGTCCACCCACCCTCATTAGTCTATGATTATTATTATTGTACATTTGTACTATGATTATTATAATGATTACTATAAAAATGAAAAAATAAAATTTTGAAAAAAAATTTAAACCGCGTTCAAAAAATAACAAAAGTGAAAAATACCTTTATTGAGGCGTTTTTAAACGAAAATACGCCCCACTTATGATTTATTTAGTAAAAAGGTAGTATAATAAAACGAAAATGTTTTTTATTTTTTCACTAGTTTTGACACAGTGTGGCTCGAAAGTTGATAACAAATTCGGAGACCTCGCTCTACAAGTAGGATTTTACAAAGAATGTTACACAACTAAAAAAAATTATACTTATATATGATTTTTTTTATTTTAGTTTTTCAAACATGGGGATTTTGAAAAGTAACTTACCGATTCTATAGAACTTTTGTTTGTTCAAAATTTTAATCATGAAATTTTTCAGTTTAATATAAGAACTGAATCTAAAAAATTATGGTGCAAATTATGAAACTTTTTGCAATCCATACAATTTTCGAGCGATCTAGTTTCGAACCAATGAGAAAATTTTAAACTTTAAAAAAGTTTATCATTCTCATCGGGGCTAGCCGACTAGATAAACTCTACCAAAAAATGTCAACGCTAATTAATATAAACCAAAAATTAGGTTATACAACACTAGCGAAGTATAAAAAAGACAAAAAATTTACATAAACATATATTTAATAGATTTAGGTTTAATCAATTAATTTCTCTGGTGATCACTGTTTTGTTATACTCTAGACATTCTAGTATTGAATAACAAACTCGTATCGGTGAGAAGATGACTAGTCTTCACTTGTGTCTATTGACACATGATCAACAATTAATTCAGTAAATTATTTGTGATATAACATCACCCCGATGGAAAATCTCTTATCAAGAATAATATAAGAACTGAATATGTCCCGCATGTGAGAGCACGCCACATGATGCTAACCACATATTCAATTGTCCACAGAAACCAACCGACCTGACGAAGGAAGATATGTGCTATCGCCCAAGGATAGTAGCATAGTTCCAGAATCTGGACTTGGAGCCGGAACAATAGCACCACATTTCGTCGCTACAACAACAGACAGACGTTATGTAATGTTTTGTTAACAAGAAAATACATTTGAATATTGACTAACAAAAAATATGTCAAGTCTGTATTTTCTCGAAATTTGGCATATGGATGGTAAATTAACTCTTAAATTACAAATAAAATAAAATAAAATAAAATAAAATAAAACAATAAAATACAATAAGATTTTTATAAGTCTTAAGTTTTCGCATTACATTAAATTAATCGTCCGTCATTTCAAGCATTCAAGCAAAAGCACTAATTTAGTGGAGACGTAAACATCAGTGAAAAACTAACTCATTTTTAAATTATTAAATCATAAAAAAATGTACAGGATTGGCATATTTTTTGTTATGTGGATCCTTTTTGCCAAAAAAATTGCTCTGACACGCCCCTTTTTGCGCTGAGATCAATTTTTTTTGATATTTCGTGTTTTGTTTGGCCAAAAAGAGTGATTTTTTTTTGCCCTAAAAATATTTTTTTAAATCTAGATTTTTAGCTACAGCAAGCATAAAATACAATAAAGAATACAAATACATTTAAAAAATCTGTCAAAATTAGTAAACAAACAAAACGTCATTTATTTATTATATTTTTGTATAGTGAAATAGTTACTTTTTAAATAAAATTATTGTTTAAATCCAGTTTTAAATTAAAAATTAATAACCAACTAATTAATTTAATACAAAATTACAAAAATATTCACTGACAGTTTACAAACACAACTACAAAACTGGATCACATTTTTTCATGTTCTTTTTATGAAAAAAAAAATCACTTTTTCGCTCTAGACAAAAAGAATTCGACATTAGCAAATATTCAAATGGGTTTTTCCCTAAGAATTAAGAGACTAAGGAAATGAAACTACTGTATATATACACAAAAATATTTGAAGCCGTTTTTCTCTCTTCTCCTCTCTTTTTTATCTTCAATTCTTTGGGTCTAAGTTGTCAAAAACAAAATTTGTAAACATTGCTTAGCTTGGTTATAATTTGGTTTTAATAAAATTGCTTTTAATATTTATCGTGGTGATATTTTGACGAATTTATAATAAATATAAGAAATACTAGTGATTTTATTATAATTTAAAAATAATTTTACAGAAAAATCAAATATGTTAAGTGAAAATTTTGAATAAAACATTAAATATGAAGTGTGTGATAATAACGTGTAAAAATTACCAAAAACATATACAGGATGGGTTTTCTTATCACAAATAACTAATATTGATATTATAATTTACTTTTCGATTAATAAGTGTTAAGTTTTTTAAACATTTTCGAGAAAAAAATGTAATCTAAAATCAATGTAAACAATAATAGAATGCTTCGGGTCTACGTTGTCAAAATTTTTTTATGTTGTTTTTCTATTTGTTGTTTTTCTTTTCTATGTAATGGCGTCTCTTTTTTTTATATTAATTTTGGGGGCAAAAATACGCTTAAATTTGGAATTCAATGCAATAATAGAAACATTTACGGCGCCTCTACTAAAACGCAAGTGTGTTAGTAGCAATTTATTGCTTCAACTTTTAAAATCAATTTCACTTCCTCTATTCTCTTAATTCTTTGGTTTTTTCCCGTCAACAAAACAAAATGCCTGTCTGTAATTTTTGTATGTTTTGAGTAAAAGTCTTAAAGAAAAAGATTCCTTTTTGAAACCGCCATGTTTGAAAAATTTAAATTAAAAATCAAATACAAATGTACAGTTTTTTACCAGTCTAATATTTTTATAAAGTCTTACCTAGTACCTTTCAAACAAACAAAAATTATTCACATCAGTTAACCCATTCGAGGTCAATTTAACTTTAAACTTTCCTTTTCTCTAAATTTCGTAACATATTTTCCACCATGCGTCAAAACTAGAAAAAAATAAAAACACGTATTAATTTTTTTTTATTATACTAACGATTACCAAAGTTTCAAAAAAACATCATCACAAACAACATCATCGGCGGCTTGATTCGATTTTCCATTTATATGGATTATAAAACTGTTTGTGGTCGGTTTACTGAAAATTGATTTATGTTCTCGGGTTTGGCACCGATTTCTGCCTTTTTGGAGTCAATTAAATTTTTTTAGTTATTATATATAATTATTATTTACACATGGCAATAGTTATTATTGATAATGCTCGTTTATTGATGATAAAGATAGAAAAGCATAGGTAATAGTAATTTAATGAATTTACTACGCACGAGGGCGCAATCAAATAATAAAAAACTTAATGTCGTGATAACAACGTAAACAGTTTTTTATGATAAGGAACAAGTGCGTACAATATAAAGTCACTTTTTATATAGTTATAAGATAATTAATGTAGTACGTTACAAATGGACGTTACCTGACAGTGACTGCTTAGTAAAAACAATCCAAACACACAACCCACAAAAATTGTCTTGAAAACGAATCACATTTTCCAAGTCAAAAATCACCTGACATACAACTTTTTTTCTTGACTTCAATACATATTATACTATTTAATTTTCAAAGACAAAGAAGACGTATGAAGCATACATGTAAATAAATTTATTAATTTATGGCTGACAATATTTTTGCGAAAGAAAAAAAAACGCAAAATTAAAAATTTGAATTTCTATAACTGGTTAGTTATAATTAATAAAAATAAAAAAAAATTTAAAAAACACACTTTTTGAAAAACGAACTAAAAAGTAGAAAATAAATTTTGCATTAACACCAGCGTTATGTCTTTTATAATTATATTTTCTTTGAAATTGTTAGAAGAAAAAATATTTAAATGGTATTTAGCACATCTTAGCATAGATGCAAATATTAAATTTTTGACTAATTTAAAATGCTAATTTTCGATTGACAAACAGTTTTCCGTTCCCATTTGTTACATAAAATAAAAGTGGGTGACGCATACATTAATATAGAAAAGGAACAAATGTATGCTATATTAATCTCTAACAAGAGAGACTACCAACGTTTATTCCCTTTCCTTTCTGAATGCGCCATCCACTTTTATTTTATGTAACAAATGGGAACGGAAAATTGTTTGTCAATCGAAAATTAGCATTTTAAATTAGTCAAAAATTTAATATTTGCATCTATGCTAAGATGTGTTAAATACCATTTAAATATTTTTTCTTCTTACAATTTCAAAGAAAATATAATTATAAAAGACAACGCTGGTGTTAATGCAAAATTTATTTTCTACTTTTTAGTTCGTTTTTCAAAAAGTGTGTTTTTTAAATTTTTTTTATTTATTTTAGAGTTTTTAGTTATATAATTTTACCTACAAATAAGTTAACCACATTATTTCACAGAAAATACAGTAAAACTAGCAATTAAATCACTTACCGAAAATTTAATATTCTTTGAAATTTAAAGTAATTTTAATAAGGTTAATTGCACTATAACAATCGTAATTATGTTATTTAAACATCCAGTGTAAAATTTTAGTACGTTTCTTTGCTCATTGTTTTAATTTTAAGTTGTACATAAATTATTAAATATGAGATTTCGCACCAAATGTCAAGTTTTTTTCGGAAAAAAAAGGTCTGAATTATAGAGCTTTTTCTTTAAAATTCAAATCGTTATTGTACTGTATGTAATTGACAGATTACATACAGCAATGATAATTAGAAATCATTAATTGAAATGTATTGAAAAAATAATAATTATGCAACTATAGTAAAAAAACTTAACGAGAACACAAAACAATCTGGATTTAGAAGAAATAACAATTATTTAAAATTTTCGAAATACAAATCACTCATTATTTATTTAAGTCCATTTTTTCATATAAAAATGACAAAAATGTGTAATATGTCCTCTATTATAATGAGATACTCAGTATGAGCAAAATTTCAGGGCGGTAAATCGGTCATTCAGATCTTATGGATTTTCATATTTTCATACATAATAACTGATTTTTAATTATCATTGCTGTATGTAATCTGTCAAATACACCAAAATAACGATTTGAACTTTAAGAAAAAAGGTCTATAAGCTTTGAAATTAGAACGAAATGTCATACTTTTATTCTTTTTATGTGTTCATTATTTATAACGTAAGGCCTTTTATCGATATAAAATGACACAAACATGTATGATGTCTATGATTATAATGATATACACAGTATTACCAAAATTCCTTCGCTCAAAATGAGTCAACCAGAGGATGAGAATTTCAATGTAATTCTTTAAGGTCTTTCAGAGTGAAGAAAAATTTGAATTTTTTTTCTTCAGTTTTATAAAGTTTTTTGCTTTAAAAGTTTTGGAAATACGTACTGACTGCTTCAACAAACTTGTCTTTTCAATTTGGGATCAATCACATAATGGGAAGTTACTGAAAAATGAATCACAAAATTCCACCCATCAAAGCTCTCAAAAGTCAAGTTAAATAAAAGTGTGTAATAATAATAAAAAAGTGTGTAATAATAAAAATGATTTTAGAATGAAATATTATTTTGTATTTCTTTTTTTTTAGTAGAAAAAGCACAATGACAAATTTGCATATAATACTAATATCGCACATAAGTATCATTTTATGTTCGTTGTACACTATACTATTTTATACCATACAAAAACTAGAACAAAACATGGACACATACAAAAACTAGAATCCTGAAGCCAAATTCTGTAAATGTGTAGCGGTGAAGTGATAAGTTTTTTAATGAAAAAAAACGAAGAAATTTTTAACACTTCACCGCTTCACAGTTACAGAATTTGGCTGCTGGACAAGTTTTTTTATTAATAATTTTTTTATCACTTAGATTCATTTTGGCGGTCATGGACTTCTTTGCCCGATGACGCATGAACTTGTGATTTAAACTTAGTAACAACTGGAATAATATATATGTATATAAGAAATAGTATACGTGGTTTGTTTTGTAAAATGAGCCTAGTTAAGGTTTACCAAACAAATGACACAAATGTAATGAAAAAGAATTAAATTTAACAAAAATAAAATTTAATTTAATATGGACCACAACCCAAATTTAGTAACATAAAATTAAAATTATAATTTAGATTTTTGTTTGAAAGTCTCCACATCTAAAAACGCATCTGGCAAAAGCTTATCAGCATTTTCAAGATGCCAGGCATATTGCTTTAAATCTGTTACTCCAGCTTCCAAAACAATTTCTTCATCAATATAAAAATTGCCTGTAGCTTGTTTAGGATTTCTGCTAAATATTTCATAGGCTGCATCCGCCATTATGTCAACCTTTCTCGCATATGTTGAACTTTCTGAACCATGTAACATTTCAATCGCTGCTGTGTAAATAATAGTTTTAGGCCAAAGTGCATTCACTCCAATACCAAATTCTTTTAACTCTTCGGACATACCAAGAACACACATCGACATACCATATTTTGCAATTGTGTATGCGAGATTCGAAGCAAACCAGTGCGGTGACATATTCAATGGTGGGGAAATGTTTAGTATATGAGCATTTTTACTTTTCTTTAGATATGGCAAGCATTCTTTTGACACTAAAAATGTGCCTCTTGTATTAACGTTATTCATTAAATCATAACGCTTCATATCCGTTGCCTCAGTTGAGGTTAATGATATCGCACTTGCATTATTTACTAATATATCTATTCCACCAAATGTTGCGACTGCTAATTTGACAGCAGATCGAACTTGATTTTCATTACGAACATCAACGATGCACGGTAATGCTCTACCACCGAGCTCTTCAACTAAAGCAAATAATTTTCATTATCTCTAATTGTAAAACTATTTATACGAAACACATTTTAATATAATATTTACTTTCTTTGGCCGCGGTATAAATAGTCCCCTCTAATTTTGAATGTTTTTCTGCAGTTTTTGCTGCAATAACTACATTTGCGCCGTCACGGGCTGCTTTTAGAGCAATAGCTTTTCCTATTCCTCGTGATGCTCCCGTTATGAAAACAGTGCGTCCAGATAGTTTTCTAAAAAAAATTTGTGTTTTAACTTTCGTAATTACATTTTGAAATGCAAATAAAGATAAATGTAACAAAATTTCATTTATGAACATTGAATCAATTCGCTCAATTTATATGGTCGAGTTTAACTTGAAAACTCAATTTAAACGATAAGATTTATTTATGTGGACGATCAGTTTAAACATTGCAATTTTTTTAGAATTTTGCTGTGCACAGATTTTGAATTATTGTAAATAACGTATTTATAGTATGTAACCCATATAATAAATTCTTTTCGACTGTACCAAACAAGTTCCAACACCGAATTATCGAATTTTGTATTCTTTTGGAATGAGTTTCAATACAAAAAAAATAATTCGGTGTTGGAACTGTACTGAAATTTGTTCGGTACAGTTGAAAAGAATTCTCTATTAATCTTCGACGTTGATTGACAAAAAATTTGTCTAATTTAAACCATTTACAAGCTGGTGTAATTGAATCTTTCTTTGGTTACATAAGATATTGTGTTCTTTTACATACATGGAACCTCAGGACAGCGAATTTTATTCGTGCCTGTCCGATTTTTATTACACACTTTTATTTAACTTTAGATTTGACAGTTGTGTCGAGTTGCATTTTGATTTTGTGAATAGTCCCAAATTTAAAAAAAAAAAAAAGAAGGCAGTCTTGAGGACAAGAAGTGAAAACATAAAGCTGTGAAATAGCTGTGTTTTTTGTATCTTCCAATTTCAGAATTTTTAAATTAAAATCGTTAAAATTATTCTGGGTTTCACATCTATCAGCATTCCAAGCAACTATTATATACATTTTTATATTTAAAATAATCAAAATGCTGATGCTGTTAACTATTCGTAGCAAGCAGACGTATTTTTGTTTATCTAGTAAAAGATTCATATAAAATATATAAAAAATAAAAATTGAAAAATAGTTAGTGAATAATGATTTATTAGTTTTCTATAAAAAATTATAATAATGAACTGTTCAAAGTGTGATAAATCTGGTGTTGTTAGACATTATATGTAGTGGTTTTTGCAGAGAAGTTTATCATAGGAAATGCGTTAATTTATCTGAATATGATACTGAGTTGATAAGAAAAAATATCGGTATAAATTATATGTGTGTGAATTGGTCGAATAAAGGTGAAATTATAAAAAAGAATTATGAAGATTTATTAAAAGTTGTTTAGGAAAATAAAGATAATATAAAATTAATGGATGAGAAACTAGAAAAAATTTTGAATTCTGCTGTAAATAATACGGGAAACGATGCAGTTTTATTTCATGATAAACATGAGAAAATAAAAGGAACAACACAATCATACGCAGATGCATTAAAATTACCGGTTCATGTTAAACCAAAAAATACAAAAGCTAATCAACTTGGTACAAAACAAAAAATAAAACAAGCAATAAGTCCCGCTACACTCGCTGTTGAAATAAACAATGTTTATGAACAAAAAAATAATAATGGAATTGTAATAAACTGTGTAAACAAAGAATCAGCTGAAAAAATGAATGAACATGAACTGGTAGAAAAATTAGGAGGTGATTATGAAATCAATGTACCAACATTAATAAATCTAAAATTATTAGTTGTTGGTATTAGTGATAAAATTTCATCGGATAGAATAGTGGAAGCAATAAAAAAACAAAATAATGTTTCGTTTGTTGAATGTAAATGTTATAAGGTTTATGAATCAATTAACGTTAAATATAAAGGAACTTTTAATGCAATTATTGAAGTAGATGGAGAAGCATTTAAAAAAATTATTGAAGCTGGGAAATTAAATGTTGAATGGGACAGATGTGTGGTTTATGAATATTGTAATGTATTAAGATGTTTAAAGTGTTGGGGTTTCAATCATAAAGCTACTGTTTGTACAATAGGAGCCTGTTGTTATAATTGTGGGGACAAAAATCATGTTGCGAGTGTTTGTGAATCTACTGTTAAAGTGTGTCTAAATTGTAAAAGAATGAAAGAAACACTAGGATTAACTGATCTGGATATTGAACACGATACTAAAAGTCTTGATTGTCCTGTTTTTAAAAGGAAATTAAAACACCAAAAAAATAAAACTTTATATTAGCAACTAGCTACTATAAAATGTTTGTATCTAAATGTACAAGGATCGACTAATAATTGTAGTGAATTGGAATCATTAATAATAGACAATAATTTTGAATTTATTTGTTTAAGTGAGACGCATTTATCTGATCTTGATGATGATTGTTTGGTTCATCTAAATAATTACAACCTAATTAGGGCTGATTCCAGTTCGCGTCATACTGGTGGAGTTTGTATTTATATTAAAAATTACTGGAGTTGCGAAATCTTAAAACGAACTGTAATTAATTTGGATTTTTGGTGGTTATCCGTTAAAGTTTCTTACACAAATATCGAATTATACTTAGCAGTTTTTTATAGAGCTCCAAAATATCTAAATTTGAATGTTGCCTTTTATGATATTTTCAAGCACCATTTAAGTGAAGTTGTTGGGTATAATGGAAAAACGTGTATTTGTGGCGGCATGAATATTAATGTGGAAACAAATACACCAGACAAAATAAAAATCAAAGAAATTTATGATGATAATGGTGTAACCCAAAGCATTAATAAATACACTACTATAACAAAATCTTCTAAGACTATAATAGACTATGTGATAGTGAATGATACATACAATATAATTTCACAAGTGGAATACAATTTAAAAATAAGTGATCATGAAACAATTGAAATTTCTATTAATTTAAAATCATTTCCAAAAAAAAGTGAAAACAAAAAAATTAAAGTATTCAAATATAATAAAGAACAATTTAGGACTGAAGTTTGTAAAAGTGATATAATGACAAAGTATTTTCTCGATTGTGACTTTAAAGCAGAAAATTTCAGTAGAAGTTTACATAATTTGGTTAATAAGATTGTAGTGCAAAAATCTATATCTAATAATAATAATAATCCGTAGTTCACTAATGAATTAAAAAATTTAAGAGACATTAAAATTAATCAACATGCAATTGCACATTTTACAAATTCGGAAGGTGAGTGGAATAAATACAAAGCTTACAGGAACAATTATAAAATTAATAATAAAAGTGGGTTCATTAAAAACAAAATAATGAATTCTACTGATCAAAAGTCAATGTGGAAAAAATTAAAAACATTTGTCCAAAAGAAACCAAAAAATGAAATTTCAGACATTCGTTTTAATAATGAAAAAAATAAATAAAAAAAATTTAAAAAACACACTTTTTGAAAAACGAACTACAAAGCAGAAAATAAATTTTGCATTAACACCAGCGTTATGTCTTTTATAATTATATTTCCTTTGAAATTGTTAGAAGAAAAAATATTTAAATGGTATTTAACACATCTTAGCATAGATGCAAATATTAAATTTTTGACTAATTTAAAATGCTAATTTTCGATTAACAAACAGTCTTCCGTTCCCATTTGTTACATAAAATAAAAGTGGGTGACGCATACGTTAATATAGAAAAGGAACAAATGTTAATCTCTAACAAGAGAAACTACCAACGTTTATCCCCTTTCGTTTCTGAATGCGCCACCCACTTTTATTTTATGTAACAAATGGGAACGGAAGACTGTTTGTCAATCGAAAATTAGCATTTTAAATTAGTCAAAAATTTAATATTTGCATCTATGCTAAGATGTGTTAAATACCATTTAAATATTTTTTCTTCTAACAATTTCAAAGGAAATATAATTATAAAAGACATAACGCTGGTGTTAATGCAAAATTTATTTTCTGCTTTTTAGTTCGTTTTTCAAAAAGTGTGTTTTTTAAATTTTTTTTATTTATTTTTTTATTTTAGAGTTTTTAGTTATATAATTTTACCTACAAATAAGTTAACCACATTATTTCACAGAAAATACACCATAAGTAAAACTAGCAATTAAATCATTTACCGAAAATTTAATATTCTTTGAAGTTTAAAGTATTTTTAATAAGGTTAATTGCACTATAACAATTGTAAGTATGTTATTTAAAAATCCAGTGTAAAATTTTAGTGCGTTTCTTTGCTCGTTGTATTAATTTTAAGTTGTACATAAATTATTAAATATGAGATTTCGCCCAAATGTCAAGTTTTTTTCGGAAAAAAAAGGTCTGAATTATAGAGCTTTTTCCTTAAAATTCGAATCGTTATATTACTGTATGTAATTGACAGATTACATACAGCAATGATAATTAGAAATCATTAATTATGTATTAAAATGTATTGAAAAAATAATAATTATGCAACTATAGTAAAACAAACTTAACGAGAACACAAAACAATCTGGATTTAGAAGAAATAACAATTATTTAAAATTTTCGAAATACAAATCACTCATTATTTACAATTTAAGGCCATTTTTTCATATAAAAATGACAAAAATGTGTAATATGTCCTTTACTATAATGAGATACTCAGTATGAGCAAAATTTCAGCGCGGTAAATGGGCATTCAGATCTTATGGATTTTCATATTTTCATACATAATAACTGATTTTTAAATATCATTGCTGTATGTAATCTGTCAAATACACTAAAATAACGATTTGAACTTTAAGAAAAAAGGTCTATAAGCTTTGAGCGAAATGTCATACTTTTATTTTTTTTTTTGTTCATTATTTATAACGTAAGGCTCTTTATCCATATGAAATGACACAAACATGTATGATGTCTATTATTATAATGATATACACAGTATTACCAAAATTCCTTCGCTCAAAATGAGTCAACCAGAGGATGAGGATTTCAGTGCAATTCTTTAAGGTCTAATTTGAATTTTTTTTCTTCAGATTTATAAAGTTTTTTGCTTTAAAAGTTTTGGAAATACGTACTGACTGCTTCAACAAACTTGTCTTTTCAATTTGGGATTAATAACATAATGGGAAGTTACTGAAAAATGAATCACAAAATTCCACCCATCAAAGCTCTCAAGAGTCAAGCTAAATAAAAGTGTGTAAAAAAGTGTGTAATAATAATAATAAAAATAAGTGATGATCAGGCTATTACTGAAAAATTTAATAACTATTTTGTTGAAAGTGTTAAAGATATAAATGAAAGTATTCCTTATTGCCAGTATATAGACTTAATACCACCCACCGAATGTCGATTTAAATTTAAACAAATTAATATAAATGAACTTTTAAATACTATAAAAATTATGAACTCTTAAAGTGATGTTAATTTTGTTAGTAGGCGCATAATGATGGACGGTTTTGACTTGATTGGTGAAAATCTGTTATCCATCATTAATAAGTCAATGAAGTCTGGTGTGTTTCCCTCAATTTGGAAAGAGTCAATAGTAGTTCCGACTGAAAAAGTAAAAAATACAAAAAAGCATACGGCATTTCGACCAGTTAATATGATATGGATGGAGCCTAAAATTCTTGAAAAAGTGGTGAATTGTCAACTAAAACAATATTTAGAGGAAAATAATTTTATTTTTGATCATCAATCGGGATTTCGTCAAAATCATAGCTGTGAATCATTAATAATTTTGGTGATAAATAATTGGAAAGTTGCTGTTCATGAAAAAAAGGTTATTGTTGCAGTTTTTATCAATTTAAGGAGAGCTTTTGAAACGATTGATCAGGATATTCTCTTGCTGAAGTTAAACAAATATGGAATTCGAGAAGAAGAACTTGGGTGGTTTCGTTCTTACTTAAATCAAAGGCGACAAACAACTAAAGTCAACAATGCATTTTCGGAAGCAGTGGATATTCCATTCGGAGTTCCACAGGGAACTGTGATAGGTGTAATATTATTTCTGATATACATAAATGATATTGAAAAAGTAGTGAAATTGTCAGAAATTCTTCTCTTCGCTGATGATGGACTCTTATATGTAATTGGAAACACATTGGAGGAATGTCTTTTAATAGTGATCTAGCAAATTTAGATGAGTAGTTCGAAATGAACAAAATGAAATTAAATGTAGAAAAAACAAAGGCTATGGTTATTAATGAAAATTGTAATTTATCTTGTAATGTAAATATTAATGGTGAAAAAATTGAAATAGTTAAGGAAATAAAATATTTAGGAATAATTATTGATAATAAATTAAATTTTAAGAGTAATTTAGATTTTGTATGTAAAAAAATTGGAAAAAAGTTTATTTTTTAAATCTATAAGGAAAAATATTTAAAGTTGTGTGATAATATTTAATATCTGGTTTGCAAATTAATAAGCAAATTAATAAGTTAAAAAATCAGTTGTTAAATATGGAGATTAAAATTTGTTCATGGCAGATTTGTAATTTAAAAGATAAGTACAACAATTTAAAATATATTATTTCATTCCACATATCACCTATTGCGTTTCATAACTTTTTACTGATTCAAGATCATAGATACCAAGTCCTATTGAACAAAGAAATTAAGATTTTAAAAAATAAATTTGATCGTCTGTTAGTGGTACAACTCGCCGATGTAGATATTTTCTTTGATGAAAAATGTTGCACCAATCTAACTGATTATGATATACCTGTATTGGTCAAAATGATTCTCAGCTTTGGCCCTAAATTTTCTATCCCTACATCCCACAATGAAATTCCTATCCCAACATTTATAGCCAACATTGAAAATATTTTATGTAACCATTTACCCACCAGTATTTCCAAAGAAATTAGACCCCAAATTATTGAAACGCTTAACTACTGTACAAAAAAACCTCAAAAATTTTCCAGAGTTGAAAACATTATTACAAAGGCATACAAAGAAACCAAATCCTTCTTGAATAACCATAGAGATATATTGATAACAAATAGCGACAAAGGTAACATCACCGTCATCATGTATAGATCGGAATATGAAGTTAAAATGTCTCACCTCTTGCATGACACATCAACATATCACCCCATTGACACAAATGATAAGGATAGGCTGATCAACCAACTACAGAACAAAAACAATAGACTGGTCAAATCTTTGGTTTTACAACAATACATAACCGTAAAAGAAGCAGCATCTCTCAAAAGTGACATTTGCAATCCTGCCCGCATCTATGGACAACCAAAAATACACAAACCTGAAATCCCATTACGACCCATAGTGTCCACCATTAACAGTCCTGGATATGCCCTTTCAAAATTATTAGCTAATATTTTACAAAATATTTCAGACACTAACAAATATAATATAAAAAACTCATTTGAATTCAAAAAATCTATCAGCTCATTAAAATTGTCGGAATTTGAATCTTTGGTCTCATTTGACGTAACGTCCTTGTTCACTAATGTTCCATTGGATATTGCCTTGGAAGTCATAGAAAACAAGTGGGAATCCATATCTCAATACACCAAGATAGATCTTAGAACGTTCTTAAATCTTCTTTCTTTTGTAACGACTGAATGTAGCATGATCCAATATAAGGACAACTTATACAAACAAATAAAAGGTCTCCAAATGGGCTCACCTTTAGCCCCGATTTTATCTGACCTAGTTTTGGAATCTCTTTGCGATAATGTCATTCCAAAATATCCTAATCCACCTAAGTTTGTTAAAAAGTATGTAGATGACTTCATGTGTGTGGTCCACACATCGGACACTGATGACATCTTACATATTATGAATGAATTCCATCCATCCCTACAATTCACAATGGAAATTGAACAGAATGGTTGCATTAACTTCTTAGATATATCTCTAATACGATCACAGGACACTATCCTAACTAAATGGTTTTCCAAACCGTCCTCATCCCAACGTATTCTGAACTTTCTATCAGCACATCCAACATATTTAAAACACAACATCGCTAATTCTCTTGCAAACAGGATTATAAGTTTGAGTGATGACCGTTTTTTCAATGAATGTATCAATGACATTACTAACATACTACATAAGAATAATTATCCAAAACACCTCATACACAAGATATTACGTAGGAAAATAATAGAATCCGATCCCTATTACACTCTACCTAACATACCTAACATTTCAATATCACCTCCACTTTCTACTTCCGAACCAAATAGTCCTATCCAGTCAGCATATGTGTCCCTTCCTTATATTGCCCCTCTATCTAACAAAATTAGCAAAATAATAAATAACAAGGCCCCCAATTTAAAAATTGCATTTAAGGCATACAATCAATTAAAAGACACAATCTTTACCAACACTAAAGCTAAAATCAACAAATTTGACCAATCGGGCCTAACGTACAGTATAGCATGTGGTGGTTGCAACGGCGTCTACATTGGTGAAACGTCCAAAAAATTGGGGACTAGAGTTAAGCAACATGAGTATGATTTCAGGGTACGACATAAAAACGACAATGGAAAAACAGCCTTGATTCGCCATACTTTGGATACCGGTCATCAATTCAAATTTGAGGAAGCCAATATAATTCACAAAGAGTCTCATCAACATAAAAGGCGCATCCTGGAATCATGTCACATATTGCTGAGCCCTACATCTGTTAATATTAAGACGGACACCAACAACATAGATGTTCAATATAATCAAATCATCAAACGTATCAGACCAAGATCGTCATCAGCACACTAATGACGTTTTCAATTTTTAACAATTTAAATTTCTCATACATATTCATACATTACCAGTTTTTTTTTCTCTTATAATATATAACTGATCTTCAACTTAAATTTTTCGTTCACCAACATTACTGATAACGCTGCCATGAACAAATTGTCTTTCTCTCTAACAAATTTTTCTCTGTAGAATACATTTCCCCTCATTTGTTAAAAACAATCCAATTATAACATATCTTGACCATAGTATAACAATATGCATTACACAGCATTACTATTCCATTTATTAATTAATTTAATTAAATTGTAAATTATAAAATTGCCTGTGAATATTTTTAGTGTAATTTTTAATATGTTATATGTTTTAGTCAAGTAACTTAAAGTTTTTTTATATATATATAGTGTTTTTTTCATGCATATGTGATATAACTGTTTGTGTATATGAAACAGGTATTAATTTTCTTTTTGTGATTTCTTGTTTTTTAGTTTTTCTAATTTTTAATACATCAGGAGTTTATAGGAATTTTTCTATCAACTTCATAAACATAGCATTTTTACCGTTAATACTCCCTTACCATTTTGGTTCCCCAATTAAAATGTTAATTTTTACATGCAAACAATTAATTAGGTTAGTTGTAAAAATAATTGTCTAATATATTTATATCATTTCGCATAATTCCTAACACATTCTCGTAAATTTATTAAAATAAGTTCTAATTTTACTTTGATTTTAAATTGTTCTCTAACCTTATATTTTAATCTTGTTTTCATTTAAGAATCATACACTGTTTTTTTTTTTTTAAATCAACTTGATAATGATCCACACAGGGATCGAAATATTGTTATAATAAAGACACAAATGACCACATAAACTAGTCTTTTCATGCATAAATAAAGGTTTGATGCTGCAGCTCTAAATAAATTTACCATAAAATGGAAAAATATTTCTAAGGCAACTACAATTAGTATTTATAATGTCATAATAAAACCTCATTTTGAATATTGTTCCTCAATTCTGTACATGAATAATATAGAAATGATGGACAGATTGCAAAAATTACAAAATAAAGTAATGAAAGTAATTCTTAAAAAAGATAAATATACATCAAAAGATTTTATGTTGAAAAATTTAAATTGGTTAAATGTGGAACAAAGAGTAAAAATTAATGTGCTAGTCCTAATATTTAAAATTAAAAATAATTTATTTCCTAAATATTTAAATGAAAAATTAACTTATGTAAATGAAATTCATAATTATAATTTAAGAAATGTCTGTGAATTTAGGTTAAATTTTTATTCAAATGAAAAAACAAAAAATATGTTAATGTATAAAGGTTTAAGTCTTTTTAATTCACTTAGTAATGATATAAAAAATGAAAATAATTTATATAAGTTTAAACAATTTATATAAGTTTAAACTAAATAAAATTATTCTATCTATATCTAAAAGATATTGTATAAAAAATTTGCGTCTATCAACACCTTAGAAAGCATGTTGTTGTGGGACCTTGTTCTTAAAACGTTTTTATGTGTTGTTGTGACACACATTGTAATTTTTACTACCCAACACATTTTATTTTAAAACAAATAGTGAGTCATCATCAAAGAATGTTCCATAACTAAGACTAAGGGATGCTATCGTTGATTGAAAAAACTTCATCCGCCAGCACCCCTAAGATATCACTTTGACTAGTAATATCTTACTGCTATTGCCAGTGGTATACGATATCTCAAGTTAACTCATATGCCAATAGCCAGGTACTAAAGTACGCGGGGTTGTCACACCCATAGATCAACAATTTTAAATTTTACAAATCTTCCTGCGGAAAGCTAAGTATTAAATTCATTGGTATTGATGCATTGTTACCGTTTGCAAATCACTATCGGCTAAGTGCCATCATTTTTAATTAGTTTATTCATCATGATTGCCATCCATGTTTAATCATGCATAAGCTATGCTTCTTTGTATAGTATTTGTGCGAATTCCGTCTCGTAATTTTGAGCTTTAAATCGATATAATCAATGTTATCAACTATCTTCACTTAATTTTAGAAACATGTATTACATACCGTTGCAAACCAACAACATATTTGGTGTAGATGATAAAACTTGTAACATCATCATGTGTTAAATTCCAATACATATAATTTTGGTATACAAATGTACATAATTGTTTCAGATTATACTTTCATTTTTCAATTTCATAAAAATTATGTTCAACAAAAAAAACATTGATCAAAGCAAACTAACCGTATAAAACGATATTTAAATAAAAACCAAATTAAATAATTATCAACATTTAGGCAAAATCCCTTAAGATAATTATAAGGGCCCTGAGGTGCAGCTTTTGAAAAAAGAAAATTTGCAAATTGACTTTGGGCTAATGTGCACAACAACTTCCCAAATTTTCATAATCGCTGGAATTTTGCACATGATATACTCGATCATGGGTAGCGAAATCCGAAATTTGACGTCCACGCCGTGCTGCCTGGTTAATGCTGACAGAATTAGGTTGGTGTACCGGAGACAAGCAGAGTAAAAACTGCTTAGCCAATCATGGTACATAACGGCGAATTGGCGACAATTTGGGTTGGGCCTAAGGTTAACACCCTAACCCCAGAAAAAAAAATTATATGGTAAATTTGGAAATCAGAAAAGAATAACAGACCCGGACAAAAACAGAATTTTACCTGGACGTGAAAAAGGACCACACTACCGAATCGGAACGTGGAACATACGCAGCCTGAGCACTCCTGATGCTCTTATAAGTCTAGAAACAGAGGCTGAGAGGTATGGGATGGATATCGTAGCTCAGCAAGAAATCAGACAGGAAAACAAGATTTGGATAGTCACTCTCTATACTGTAGTGGTCATCCTTCTCGAACAGAATTTGGAACTGGCTTTCTTGTTGGTGCACGCAAGAAGCCGTGATGAAATTCATCCCGTCAGTGAGAGGATTCGGTACCTACGTGTACGTGGTACATATAACAATATTTATCTTATTGCCGTGAATGCACCTACTGAAGCTAAGACCGTCGACGAGAAGGATACTTTCTACATAGCACTGGAAGAGGTTATGAAACAAACACCAAAGCGTGACTTCATTATGGTTCTTGGTGACTTTGATGGGCAGGTTGAAAGAGATGTCTCTTATAGAAATGTGGTGGGTCCCAACAGTCTGCATTTGAATTCGAATGATAATGGCGAGAGAATGACTGAGTTTGCATTATCAAATAATTTGTGAATTGCCATTCCTTTCTTTCAGCACCGATCGATTCATAAACAGACTTGGTTCTCACCGAATGGAAACACTCGAAATCAAATTGATCACGTGCTAGTTACAGCACGTTTCTTTTCGAGTGTTCTGGATGTGCGATCCTTTAGAGGTGCATACATTGGAAGTGACCACTTTCTTGTATATGCTAAAATAAGGTTCCACTTCCCAAACCCAAGCATTCCGTCCAATCAACGGCAACGTTTTAACATCTGATCACTAAAGAATGCTGGAACAGAAGAGAGATATCAAATAGTATATTAAGAAACTAGTTTCATAATCGACGATTTTATCGCACGCAATCTGTTTAGAAAACGACCCGCGCAGCGGGGAGTTTTCTAAGGGATAAGTGCGATAAAACGTCTTATGAAACGAGTTTTTTATACTATTTTTTCTATTTTGCATTTTTGTCTTGAAATTTTAAAAAATATTTTTTATGTTTTAATGTTTTAAAGAAAATTTCTAAAAATCTCAATTCAAAATAGTAAGCTCTGCGTTTCATCATATTTCTATATATTTTTTTGTTGCAAAACTAGCTTTCATAAAATGTGTATTTTATTAAAATATAGTCAATTTGATATTTTGTTATTATTACTAATTATTTTAATTAATTAAAATATTTAACACTAATTTAGATTATTTTTTAATAATAAGATTAATTATAAGAATAATTTTATTTATATAATTATTCGTTTTAACTTTCACTGACGTTTGTATGACCAATGTGACCAACCTTGAAAAACAAAACTTTGCGTATCTTAATGAAGGCCATTTCGATACGCATTTGGGTATCGAAATGACTTTATTTTAGACGCAAAATAGAAAAACCATATTGTCGAAACATTGGAGAAATCAGAAACCATTAATGGAGACGTCGATAAGTCATGGTATTTGCTCAAAGATGCTGTTTTAAGCGCTGCTGAGGGAATACTTGGACGACCACAAAACCACTCCTAGAAGCCATGGATGGATCAAGCATGTCTTGACGCTATCCAATATAAAAGAGATTGCTATCTGAAATGTCGACAAGGACGAAACACCAGGTCCACGAAGGAGAACTATAAACTGGCAGACAAGCCGTTACAAAACTATGTAGAAGAACGTAGAGAGAATGGTGAAAGAGACAGTGTGAGGAGATTGAAAGCTTCAATAAGGAACATCAATCGCGTAACTTCTTTCAACAGGTTAAAACCTTAAAGAAGGGCCCTCAAACTAGATCGACTGCTATTCAAAACGAAGATGGGGAGCTACAAGTAGACCTTAAAAATATTTTAGATACTTGGGCCGCTTATTTTGAAAATTTTCTCAACTTAAGTGACCAGCAACAAGTCGGTTGACGAGCAACGCTTATTCGTGCGTCAAAGGTACATGTAGACGAACCAACGAAAGAGGAATTCGAAGCGGCGCTGTCAAAATTAAAACGCAATAAAGCACCTGGTATCGACGATATAACATCCGAAATAATTGTACATGGTGGTGAAACCCTATCCTTAAGATTGTTTGAACTTGTTTAAATGATCTGGAGGACAGAAACCATGCCACAGGACTGGAACACAGCTATGCTGATACCAATCCATAAAAAAGGTAATCGCCTACAATGTGCAAACTACAGAGGAATCGCTCTACTCTGCAAAGCATATAAGATCTTTTCTTACATTTTGCTATCAAAAATCAATCCTTTTGTTGAACAACTGTTTGGAGAATATCAGTGTGGCTTCCGGCGGGGCCGAGGTACCGCCGATGCACTTTTCTCGATAAGGATGATTTTGGAAAAGTACCGAGAGTTCAACATGCCTGTGCACCAACTCTTCATTGATTTCAGGCAGGCCTATGACTCTCTCGAACGAGAGACTCTATGGTCTGCTCTGGTGTCAATGGGAATCCCTGGTAAACTGGTATCACTATGCAAAATGACAGTACAGAACTCTCAATGCTGTGTACGAGTAGAGAACGAAATATCAAAGTTTTCAAAGGCGACTCCGGTTTAAGACATGGTGATGCTACCCCTCCTATACTTTTTAATTTAGCCTTGGAATGTGTGTGCCGTTAATAGAAACTACCGACTAATAACAATATCTTGTTGTTGTTGTTGTTGTAGCGACGGAATGTTTCAAGAGAGGCTGAGAAGAAAGATTTGATGTGCGGCGATGAACGAATTGAGGGAGTTGAATCTTTTAAATCTTTGGGATCAATGCTTGATTCAGTCAATGCTTGACTCAAACAACAACAACGATTGGAGTCAATGCTTGACTCAAACAACAACAAATAAGCTAAAGTTATACAAGACATTGATTAGACCGGTTGTGATGTATGGGTCACAAACGTGGACCCTTACACAAAATGACGAATCGCATTTATTTGTATTTGAGCGTAAGATCCTACGCTACATTTTTGGTCCACTTAAGACAGAGGATAGAGTATGGAGCATGAACGCCGTTAAAAAAATACTCAATCATTATAATAGTGAACATACTACAAATTTTTGTCATTTTTATATGGAAAAATGTCCTTAAATTGTAAATAAGGAGTATTAAAATTAAAGTATTTGCTACATTTGTTGTGTTGTTTAAAGTTTACGTAATATATTCATGATTTCTTTAATTCATATATCAGTTAATAGATGGGCTTATAGTTAGTCAAGAGAAGTATGTAAGCACATAAAAAAACAATAAAATTGTGACATTCATAAACAAATTTTTGAGTCTTTAATTCGCTTTTAATGATCTACAATCTTTAATTATTTACATAATTAATCTAAGTTTGGAATTTAAAATATTCAAAAAAGTACAAAAATTGATCAAATCTAATATAAAAGAATATAAATGGAAACAGGTGCACCATCTCATATTTAATAATAGAACTTAAAGTTAAAAGATCCTACGCTACATTTTTGGTCCACCTAAGACAGACGATGGAGAGTACAGAACGCGATATAACTTTGAGATCAGAGACCTTCTTGAGGTCCAGATATAATAGGTTGTATCCGTTCCAATAGGATTGCTTGGTTTGGGCATGTTTTGCGAGCCGATTCACAGTCTGGAATGATTAAAAAAAATGTACGTTAGTACCCCAGGGAGTGGGCGACCGCGAGGTAGACCACGACTGCAATGGGAGACGGACGTAATAAACGTTAAAAAAAATAAACGCTAAAACGTTAGTAATAAACGTTAAAAAATAAACCTTAAATAAATCGGTTGCCATGGTGATTATGTCGCTGTTGCGAATATTGTGGTGAATATTATAAGCTGGTTACCTTGGCACATGGAGCATGAACGCCACAAAAAAAAACAAACTTAAAACTTTGACTAAAGGAACGTACTAAAATTTTACACTGGATGTTTAAATAATATAGTTACAATTGTAATAGTGCAATCAATTAAAAACACTGAAACACTGAATAAAATATGACTTATTAAATTACTTTAAATTTCAAAAAAATATTAAATTTTCGGTAAGTGATTTAATTGCTGGTTTTATTTTATGGTGCAATTTCTGTGAAATAATGTGGTTAACTTATTTTAAGGAAAAATTATATAACTAAAAATAAAAAAAAATAAAAAAATTTAAAAAACACACTTTGAAATAAATATTGCATTGACACAATTTTATGTTGCAAAGAAACCAACGATATGTTCGTACAAACGTTTTCTCTTATAATTATATTTTCTTTGAAATTGTAAGAAGAAAAAATGTTTAAATAGGTTTTAAACAAACATTCTATTTTGGACTATTAGCTTTTTTGATAGATAAACAGTTTTCCGGTCTCATTTTTCACATAAAATAAAAACGGGTGGCGCATCCTGTACTGAAAGGAAATAAACATTGGTAGTCCCCTGCTAGAGATTAATATTAGCATACATTTATTCCTTTTCTATACTGAATTTACCACCTTTCCAAATGTACCACTTTTGCCTTACCTCGATGGCCTTTTCTAATTCTTTAAACCACGTCATTCAACTTGGTTATAATACTATAAGGTCCTTCCCCTGCAGCTTTCAATTTTGGTGATAGCCCTCGTTTTCGATGTGGGTTGAGTATCTATACTAATTGCCCTTCTTCAAAACCTTTATTATTAGATCGTATATCGTATCAAGCTTTCATTCTATCACTGGCCAGTTGTATCTTCTGCCTAACAAGCTTATGAATATCCTCAAGGTTCTCCCTGATTTGGTTGACGTATTCTTGCGCAGACAATGATGTTGATGGTGCTGCTCCAAATTTGAGGTCACCAGGAAGTCTTAAATAGTTTGAGCTGGTGTCATGGTCAAGGTGTCATGAACTGCTGATATGTATGCTATCAAAAATAAAGGAATATGTTGGTCCCAATTACGTTGGTTCTTATTAACCACTTTAGCTAGAAATTCCTCCAATGTAGCATTGAATCTCTCCACCATGCCATCTGACTTTGGGTGTGAAGCTGTCGTCCTCGTTTTGTTAATACCGAGCATCTGGCAAATATCCTGGAATACAGCCGACTCAAAGTTCCGTCCTTGATCTGTGTGGATCTACATAGGAACTCCATACGGCTAATCAAATTATTTATCACAGCTTCAGCGATGATGGTTGCTTCCTGGTTTGGTATCGCACACACTTGCGGCCACTTGCTGAAGTAGTCCATGATAACAAAAACATATTTGTTCTGGTTATCAGTTGTTGGAAATGGCCCTGCTACATCCATTGCGATCCGTTCATATGGAGCACCTACATTGTATTACTTCATTTTTCCATGACTTCTTCGTGCGGGTCCTTTTACCGCCGCACATTTATCGCATTTTTGACACCACTCTACAATTGACTGCCGAGTCCCTGACCAGTAAAACCGTTGTCGTACTTTTGCAAGAGTTTCATTGATCCCGAGATGGCCGCCACTCGTCCCTTCGTGATACTACTTCAATACTGCTGGTTTTTTCCCTTTTGGTACCTCTGTAGGGAATTGCTTTATCTTGCCATCTGAACTCTGCCACACTCTCTTTAAACATCCATCCTGTAAATGGAGTCTGGCCCATTGCGCCCAGTACGCCTACAAAGTTGGAGTTGTATCAGCGATTTCTTCCCATACTGATTTGTAACCATTTTCTTTAAACTAGATGACGGGTGCGAGATCCGGATCTTCTAATTGATCTCTCCCTATGGCTTCAGCAGTCCACTCATCATCAGATAGCACTTGTAGTAATCGTACATCGATGACGTTCCGCCTACTTTTCTGTCGACTGCAATGTTTTCATTCTACTTAACAGTGTCGCCTCGATAATTCATCAGCATTCCCATGTGCAGCACCCTTTCGATTCTCAATGTCCAAATCGTATGCCTGCAACCGTTCGATCCAGCGGCTACTTATCCCTCTGGCTTTTTGAACTGGAGTAGCCATTTTAATGCACCATGATCGTTTCTTAGATGAAATTTCTGACCATAAAGGTATTTATGGAAATGTTTTACGCATCCCATAATAGCCAATAACTCCTTTCGAGTTACGCAATAATTCCACTCCGACTTGGATAGCATTTTGGAGAAATAAACTAGCACCTTTTCTTGACCATCTATTTTCTTGCTTCAGAACTCCTTCTATACCTTCATTACTGTCATCAGTATCCAAAATAAACTGCACATTAGGAATAGGAAAGGACAGAATGAGCGCCGTACCTAATCTCCTTCGGAGCTCTACAAATGCTTGTTCCTGAGGTTCATTCCATTCAAATGGCTTATATTTTCTGGTTAACTCATGCAAACTTTTGTCAACGTTGGCAAATCCTGGCACAAACCGTCTGTAATATGTGCACAATCATGTAGGTTCTTTGGTCTTGGCCAGTTCATAACTGTTACAATCTTGTCAGAATCTGTATGAATTCCCATTGCCGTAACCTTGTGTCCTAAATATTTTACATCTTCTTTGAAAAGTGAACACTTTTTGGGATTTAACTTTAAACCAGCTACTGCAAGCTTTCCAGTACCTCTGCCAAGTTCCTCAAGTGGTCATCAAAGTCTTTGCCCATGACGATTATGTTATCCAAATGTACAAGGCATGTTTTCCAGTGCAAGCCTTTTAGTACCCGTTCCATTAATCTCTTGAAAGTTGCGGGAGCGTTGCATAACCCTAATGACATGACGTTAAACTTTCATAGTTCATTTCCTGCACTGAACGCTGTTTTCTCCCGATCTTCCTCTGCAACTTCTACTTGCCAGTATCCACTCTGCAGATCCAGTGTTGAACCCGATAATGTATCCAGTGTATCATCAATCCTAGCTAATAGGTAGCTATCCTTCTTAGTTACTGTATTTAGTTTCCAGTAGTCAACATAAAATCTTAAACTCTCATCTTTCTTGCCAACTAACACCACAGATGAGCTCCAGGGACCCTGAAGGCACGATTACACCGGTTTTTTCATAACTCAACATTTTATCAGCTACCTCTCTTTTAGCCAATGGTAATCGCCATGGTGCCCGGTCTATCGGCTATTTTCTGTTCCGGTGACAATACGATGTTTCACCATATTGGTTCTGCCATTTCCTTCAGGTGAACAGAATACAGACTTGTGTCGCTCCAACAATTGACGTACTGTTTTCTTCTGCTCTTCTGAAAGCCCTTTTATCCATTTCTGCACATGTTGTTCCATTTCTGCCTTCTGTTGTTTTGATGTTTTTCTTCTCGTCGCACTTTATTATGTTCGCTATCTCTTCACATTATCCTATGATTGATCCTTTCTTAATTGTTTTCTGCGTATCTGACATATTTAAAACCCTAACTGGTATTTTGTGTTCAACATCTGATCTAACTAAGGTTTTCCCAATAACGACTTCTTTATAATTTTAATCTTCTTTTTTGGCTTTCACAACCCACAATCTGGGTGACCCAGAACCGGGATAGGCATAGTCCATGCTACAAAGTTGATGAATTGCAAATACACTATGTTTCATCGTTTTTTTACCGTACAGCTTAAAAAATAAGTAACATAATCGGACAAATTTGCTAGCAGATAATAGACAAGTTTTAACATTAATCTAGCTTACGTACGTACTTTATACTTAATCCTGGTATTATATTTTATTAAAAACAGAACAGTGTAGAAAATAAACAGAAGGATTCAAAATTAAATGACTATAAAAATGTTATATTATTATATTATAATACCAAGCAGCCTCGCGGAAGAGTAGGCATTACTTTGCCAACAAACACGTTTTTATTTTGAAATATACACCAGGAATTCATGGAACCTCATCTACTCGTTACAACTAAGAAAACGAGAAGTTCGCAAGGTATAGGTTATTATTTTTTATTTGGACTAAGATTAAAACAACATTTACTGAAGTTGAAATTGTTTTAGCAAATTACAAAATAAAATTAATTCTATTAGAATATGTATGTACTATCAATACAAAACAATTTACATTTAAAAAGTCAATCACGATATAAAATAACCGTTAGAATATATTTACCCCGTATTTTGCATTATTTTGAGTTATCTAAGCAAACTAAAATCTAGTAAAATTGAAAATGAAAGTAATTAAAGTTATTTAAAAAAAATAAGTCAACCACTTCTATTATTGCCTAAAAAAAACTACATATATAAAATGCATAGAAGAAAAGATAAGCAAATATCATATCATATCAGAATACGATGTGTATATGATAATAAATGGACTTATATTATGATACCAATAACCAAGGTGTGAAAGCAGTATCTACTTCTAATGGTAATCTATCTACTAAATCATTTAATTAAAGCAAAGACACAATTTGGATCCACATTTAAAACTCTGAATTAACTAATTTTGGAAAAGCATTAAAGATAAAATGTATTATATTAGATTGTCGGTCTGTCCAAAAGTCAACCTATATTTTTCTAGTAAATTAAAGTAGGTTCTTTGTTTCAGTTCCAAAGGTCAATCTGATATTCAGCTTCCACATAACAAAACTTATGATAGTACTCACCCTGTATTTATCATAATAATTATTTTTGAGCTAATAGTTTTAAGAAAACAACTTTATAACTTTAAATCAAAACTGAAAATAATTCACTGTATCTAAATATCGTGGAGATTTATTTTAAACTTTTGACGTTCATTAGTAATAATCTTAAAATTTAGATGGCATTTTAGAAACACAAATTTAGCTAAGACACAATTTTAACGAGTGGAGATTGATGGGTGCAAGGATGGGTCTGTTTTTTAATTCAACCGGGTCGTGTAGAGCTAATAGATTTACACTGATTGGAGCGAAATTATTCCGAACTTATTATAATTAGTGTGGAACATTTTTACACGACGCATGTGCAGTGTATTTCGTGTTGAAATTTTGCTATTTTGACAAATCGTTACAAAGTTGTATGTAGCTGTATGTAATGAATATTAGAAATAATAAATCATTAATTAAAATTTATTACAATAATAATAATTGTTTTATAATAATAAAAACAACTTAAACTCAACACAAAACCGTCTTTATGTGGTGCAATAAAAAACGATTATTTTACGTTTTCGAAATACAAACCACCTGCTGTTTTGAACTGTCACAATATTTTCAAACAAAGTTAAAATAATTGTTATTGAAAAAGCAATTTCAATAACCATGACTATAGGAACTTATCTTTAATAATATTGAAAACATCATTTTCAACTAATAATTACCGATAAAAACCATAATATTTTAAAATGTTAAGTTTGGTTTATTTTTGTAACTAATATTTAAAAATATAACTTAAGAGTGTTTTTTATTTATTAGGAGTTATTTTATTAAATATTAGTTACATTATTGTATATATATAATATAAGACACAATAATTAATTCTTCAAAATTAAACAATTCATAGTTATATCAAAATTGTCGTTAACAAAACGTTTATTTTTTAAATTTTCTTTGTTGATATTAGTAATGTCAAAAAAATTTACGAAAAAATGCAGATTTTTTTTTTTATGTAAATCGGAAAAAAATTGATGTTTTTCGGTGAAAAGAACAAAATTTTTGATTTACATGAATTTTTTTTGATGGATTTGAGTGAAAAGAATCGACATTATAGTCGGTAACTTTAACTTAACGTAAAGTACAAATGTATGAAAATGAACTAGAGCATTTATAGTCGTTAACGCAAACTTAACGTAAAGCTCATTTCATTCTATCTTAAAGATTTTGTTAAGGATTTTTTGACGTTTAGTATAAAAACTGAAGAAAACTAATATTTAATTGCAAGTGTCCATAAAAATAAAATTTTATTTATTAAAAAATGCAAAGGATATAAAAAGAGCGACTTTAAAGCCAAATATTAGCATGAAATTAATGTGAAAATAAATTTTTTTATTTTTAAATTTTGTATCAAATGTTTATTTCGAATTTTATTATTTTAAAATCAGTTTGTTACTTTTAAAGGATTGATTGATTTATAAAATTGATTACAAAACCAAAATTAATATCAAATCAAACGTATAAGAATACGTAATTTCTTACAGATTATAAATCAAAATTTTGTAGTGTCTTAAGTTACGGTTAAGTTAAAGTTAAGGTTAAGTTAATGTTACCGACTATAAATCGGGCATAATAATTTTACATTAAACAAAATTTGACATAAAACATTAGTGCTGCCTTAACAAAATTATTCTTTTAACTAATACAGTTCAACCTATCAAATTAATTTTATCTCAACAAAGATGTGTTATTGTGTTCATTTGTATTGCTGGTAATGATGTTAAAGTATTGTCAGTGTGATACTGCTATTATGCCCGATTTATAGTCGGTAACCTTAACTTAACGTAAAGTACAAATGTATGAAAATGCACTAGATCATTTATAGTCGTTAACGCAAACTTAACGTTAACTTAACGTAAAGTTCATTTCATTCTATCTTAAAGATTTTGTTAAGGATTTTTTGACGTTTAGTATAAAAACTGAAGAAAACTAATATTTAATTGCAAGTGTCCATAAAAATAAAATTTTATTTATTAAAAAATGCAAAGGATATAAAAAGAGCGACTTTAAAGCCAAATATTAGCATGAAATTAATATGAAAATAAATTTTTTTATTTTTAAATTTTGTATCAAATGTTTATTTCGAATGTTATTATTTTAAATTTTTATTTTAAAATCAGTTTGTTACTATTAAAGTCTATTGATTGATTAATAAAATTGATTACAAAACCAAAATTAGACTGCGTTCCAATTGAATGCTAAATGGTCTCCAAATTCTAAATCATTCTAAATTGAAAAATTTAGCAAGAAATCGTTCCAATTTCTGCTAAATAGTTATAAATTTGAACACCAGGTTCAAAAAACAAATAATTTTTATTGACGGTTTTGCAATAAAACTAAAATAATGAAATTGTATATCGCTTTTGAGAAGCGATGCAGAATTGAATGAGTTTTTGGAAATGCGTAGTATAGTTTTAATAAAAGTATTTATTTTACATATATGTACACATTTTTATCGTGTGTATAATTTTAGGGGTCATGGTACTTTCAACGGTCAACGTTTAGGGAGTGTTCCATGACATAGTAAATGGGATCATAAACGGGAACGATCTATTAACTAAACGACATTTAAGATTTAACACTCAATCGTTTTGACAAGTTTTAAATTTGATTCCGGTTAAACATCATGGATGGTCAATCGAACTTGAATTGGCACTATTTTTGTTTTGGATAGCTACAGTTTTATCTACTACGTTAAACATACCTAAAACTACAGAATTTCGAATATGCAGCAAATATTTGGACATTTTCAAATAATTTTACCCTCAATCATACATTTTATACCATCTCAAGTAGAACAAAGAGACATTGTTCGGAAATTTGCTTTACGAGCTTCTTCACCAGCGTTTATGAAAGCTATTGGTGCAATTAATGGTAACATATAAAAATAAAATGAACTGTTGAATATCACAGCGCTTATATAAATAAAAAACTCTATTATTCTATCCATTCCAGATACAAGGTAAATCATTTCAGGTTTTTGTAATATACATATTTGTATTTTGAATTTATGTTTAATTATTGTTATTACTATTATTTTAGTTTAAATTATTCGTAAAATATAATTTGAAGTTAACGTTTAACTGTCAGTTCAAATAAGCCTACTCAATTAAAATAAGTCTACAAAATTTTAGAATGCAAATGGCGGATTTAGTCAACTCGAAAATGTGCTAAATTAATTTAGCATTGCGGAGACCATTTAGCATTCAATTGGAACGCAGTCTTTATATCAAATCAAACGTCAAAGAATACGTAATTTCTTACCGAATATAAATCAAAATTTTGTAGTGTCTTAAGTTACGGTTAAGTTTAAGTTAACGTTACCGACTATAAATCGGGCATTATTGCTAAAGATGATGGCACACAATTTTGCTTTTATGTATTTAATGTTTAAAACTATCGAGAAAAAAATTATTAAAATAAAATAAACAAAATATATAACTTATTCATTATCTTTTATTTAAGCAGGAACCAGGTAAAAATACATTTTAAGACAAATTTTTCCTAAAATAACGATTAAGTTAAACGAGAAATAAATAATATTTTGATTTGAATAAAACCTACTTATTTCAAAGAACAGTTCATGCTGCCACCTAAGTTATGTTTGTGTAACTATATACAAATTATACATAGTACCGTACCACCCTACGATTAAATACAAACACCATCAAACGCACCAATACTACAAATTAGATGCTTCACTCAAAAAGTCTAGTTGGATCGCGTACACATATCTTTTTTAAAAGATGAAAAAAACAGACCAAAAAAAAAGATATGTAAACGCCTGTGTGCGAATAAGACAAAACATAATCACTTTTTTTTAAAAAAGATGTCAATCGTGTCTATTTCGCTAATTTTTATACCGATTTTATCCGAAAATAAATAATATAATGCCCTTAACCTAACAAATTTTATTTTATTAACAATATCGAATTTTTTTGTTTAATTTTGTGGAAAATAAAATAACTTTTTGTTTTATTTATTTTTTGCTGAGAATCGATCATATAAATCAGTGATCGCAAATACGTGGCACGTTTGAAAATTTGTCTGGCACGGCAAACATTCTGAAATTGTGTCCAAAATTGTCCTTAAATTCGCGTTTTAGGAATCATAATAAAGAAAAGATGCTCAGATATTTTGTAATAATTTAAATATTACTGTCAGTCCCGTAAAAGACGGTAAAAATAGTATGGAACCTCCGAATTCTTTAAATCATCATCGATTTGCCTGAAATGCTTGAATCAATTTGCCTAAAAATAAACTCATTACACCCTCCCAGCCTCCAAAAATTACCCCTTATTGTCATAACTTATTAAGCTACAAATTAAATTTTAACAAATCGAAATAAAGATCACCACCACATATCTCAACCCTTAAAAACCACCCACTATTATGATTACATTAAAAAAAGTTATTATGGGCGACAAATTTATTTTCTTTTTAAATTAACTTCATTAAATTTAAATGTTTTTTCATTAATATTTAGCACATGGAATCCTATAATGACTGTCAATCTCCCCCTTTTCTTGATCTAAAATCGGAGCACTATTATGAACGATTTTGCCTCCACTTCAAATTGCGTTGCAAAAAAGCCCAACTTTTCGACAGATACATAATGCACCACATCCTTTTTTGCAATTACAGAAAATCATTTTTAAAATGTTTTTTCCGCATGAATTTTTTGCATTCTGATGGGCTGGGCATTCTTATGAGGTAAACTTTTGTGAACGACGGTTTATTTCTACCGCCTTCATACTTTGTTCATAATAACCATCAAATACAACAGTAATATTATTACAGAAATTTCTTCTCAAATAATAGATGAATCCCCGAAAAAAACTGTTGTAAATGTGCCATTTAATTTTATACAAAAGCATATTTCAAAAAAGGATTATGAACATGAAACGCAATCAAATAAAATTACTAAATAGTAAATATACCAAATCTTCTATTAATATTGATGCCGCAAGCTTTAAAGTAACAAGAGATATTGCCACACATGGCAAAGTATTCACGGATTTATTTAATCAATTCTTTAAAGTTGTGGTGAAATACTTTTCGAAAATTTGGAAAGCACAGATAAAACTCCCACCCGTAGCCAAAGTATACAGTTAAGTGCAAATACCGTAAGTGATTTTAAAAATTTTATAAAAATACGTGAAAATATTTTTAAACAGTTAAAATCTAATATTCATGCGGTTGAAGTGTTTGCATTGGCAGTTGATGAGAGTACAGATATTAACTCCGATGCCAGACTGACAATTTCTTTACGTTGTGCTACAGTTGGGAAAATACGACAAATTCAGAAACTCAGAAACAAAACTAGAAATTTTGCAGGGACGAATTTTTATTTACACATTTTACGTACGTGAAATTGTCTCCCTCGACGCTTACGCGTCTCGTGAACAAAAGTGTCACTCACGAAAAAGCAACGTTTTCATCTCTTGTAGCAAAATGTACTATTTCATAATTGGATTGGCACGCAAATATAGCGATCATTGGAAAAAAAAATGGTTTCGGCACGCCAATAAAATTCAGTTGCGAACCCTGATATAAATCATAATTATCGAGAAACAAAATTTATTTTAGAAAAGTATCATAGTGTGTATAATTTTTTTAACTAACACATGTTTAAAAAATTTATTTTTCTACTTCAAGCTACGAAAATGTCATTTTAATATATAGTAAAACCTATGTGAAAGGGAAACTTTTTCTAGTAGTGTCTGAAAATGTTTTCAGTCACTAGGACTGTAAGTAAATAAGTTTCGGTGGTCGCCAACAGGTGGTGGTTATTTAAAGGATTGAATATTTGAGATTGAATTTGATTTACTGTTTCTGTTGCTGTGTTTATTTCTGTCAATATCGCAGTATTTTGAAGGGATTGAATGTTTTGATCGAATCGAATCGAAACAAATCATTATATCAATTGTGTGTAATTAATTAATTAAACTAATAATGTTTATGTGTTTTTTTTCTATATCGGAGAAATAAATGTGTTTTTTTTCTATATCGGAGAAATCGGAGCGATAAAATAAAATTTGTATCAGATATATCGTATAATTTTTTCCTCCGATAATTAACTGTCAGATATAAAATATATTCTCTGAGTTCTTTCCGCCGAAAAAAAATAAGAAAAAATTTATTAAATAAATAAATAAATTTTATTAAAAAATTATTTTTATTTGTTTTTAATTGAAACTTTACCTACAACTTTTTAAATTTATACTTTATTTATAAGTCATCCCAATCGGTAAAAAAAATATCTGTAATATCTGTAAAAGTTTTTAGAGAAAATATATGAACTATTTTCATTATTCATATTGTCAAATTCATCTACTAAAAACTTACAAAACGACATATCTAAATTTGACTGTGTAAAAAATAAACAAGATTGTATTTATATATAGCATTTTTACCAGTGTAAAATAATGTTATTATTGTGTTCGCCTGTTATTATTCCATCTGTAGGCGAACACAAAAATAATATTATTTTACACTGGTAAAAATGCTATATATAAATACAATCTTGTTTATTTTTTACACAGTCAAATTTATATATGTCGTTTTGTAAGTTTTTAGTAGATGAATTTGTAAATATTATCATTTATATTTACAAGCGGAGAAAAAATAGCATTTTCTACGCGTGGTAAAAACGTTGTTGCGTTCCTGAACTTCGCGTCTCGTGGACAAACCGTTCAGTCACGCAAAAAGAGACGTTTTCACCACTTGTATAAAAATCTACTATTTTCATTTTAAAAGACAAACATTTGGGCATTAGTTTTTCGGCATTTTCAGGATGGCACGCATATTCAGTTAAATCTGTTATTCCAGTTTCTTTGAGAACATCTTCTAAAAATGCATCATGGTGAAACTAAAGGCACTAAACTTGATATTCTTGAATCATTTGAAATTCGTATAGCTCTTTATTTAAATAAAAGTTTATTAAATTTACAAACAGATGTCATTTATTCGCCTTTAACCAATCCAGATCTGTTTCTTTAACACTAAATTTTTACTTGTTTTCAGAAAATTCTAAATTCCCAGTAAAAGTGTTATACCAGATTTACTAGTAACTTCCCAGTAAAAGTGTTATACCAGATTTACTAGTAACTTCCCAGTAAAAGTGTTATACCAGATTTACTAGTAACTTACTATTAACGCGTTATAGTAACAAGACCAAGACAAACCCAAGACCGCTCGAACAAAATGTCCCACCTCGTCTTGTGTAACAAGTCTAGGGTTTGTCTGGTAAGACGTGTCTTTAGGTTGTCTGGTCAGACATGTCTTTAGTTTGTCTTGGTTAACCTAAACCACAAAGCAACCTTGTTATATAAATATTGATTTTTGTAAATAAAATACATTTTTATAATTTTAAGTTTTTATTGACTGTAAATAAATTAATAAATATAAATATATATTATTTCTTAAAGAACTAATTAAAACAATAATACAACAATTAATAATATTAAACAATTCAATATTTTATCAAATAATATAATCTGCAAAACTAAAATGGCATTAAATTAAACTAAAAGAATTACATATATAATTTTCTTAATTTAAAACATATCAACATTTAATTGATTTGAATACTTACTTTTATAGAATAATACTTACAACTATTGTATGTTTTCCTTATTAATTTTTAAAATAAATTTGGCTTATTCAATATCAAACATAAACTTTAACATGATTTAAATGAAATGGCCGACATATATTATAAAGTCGTAAAAAACATTGGTTCAAACCATATATTCTTGAAATTAGTGTTGATCTTTTTCATATTATGCGATGGCGCTATAAGAGATATATATCTATCTCGCTTCCTCTAATGCACTCTTATGAATGATAACAAACCAAAGACCTGTTACTATAGTAACAAAAAATCTAGTGGGTTGTCATTGAATAAATATCTAAGGAAAAGTAACTAGACTTTTTGAGTGAAGCATCTAATTTGTAGTATTGGTGTGTTTGATGGCGTTTGTATTTAATCGTAGGGTGGTACTGTGTATAATTTGTATATAGTTACACAAACATAACTTAGGTGGCAGCATGAACTGTTCTTTGAAATAAGTAGATTTTATTCAAAATTTTATTTATTTCTCGTTTAAACTAATCGTTATTTTAGGAAAAATTTGTCTTAAAATGTATTTTTACCCGTTTCCTACTTAAATAAAAGATAATGAATAAGTTATATATTTTGTTGATTTTATTTTAATAATTTTTTTCTCGATATTTTTAAACATTAAATACATAAAAGCAAAATTGTGTGCCATCATCTTCAGCAATAGTATCACACTAACAACAGTCTAACATCATTACCAGCAATACAAATAAACACATCTTTACGAATACAGATTTGTAAAGCTGTCCTCTCTCTAAGCAAATATTTTTATTTAACTACAAAACTTCTATGAACTAACTTCTATAAAAAAAACTTATCTAAAATCTCTATCGTATTCAGTTTTTTCTAACAGTTGCCATTTTTTGAATATAACGAAATTGGCATAGGTTGAAAATACTCCAAAGTACCTTTAAACCAACTCCAACTCCAAAGTTCCTAAATATTGACGAAATTAGCTTGTACTGTCTATTGGTTTAAAAATTCGATTTTAATTTATGTTTATAACCATACTTCGACTAATAAACTAATAATAAATATATAAACATCGTAGATAAATTGAAAATCCTTATGGTTATATATGTTTGAACAATATATTTCACTATTAAAAATTTTTAGATCAAATCCGTTTAAACTTTAAATCATATTCAAATTTATATTTTTTACCACATTTTTCATAACAAACAATAACTTTATACAATCCCTGTGAATGGGCGTGTCTAGCAAAATTGTTTTGACATTTTGGCAAACTTACATTTGAGAAATTAAGTAAAAATTAAATTAGAAAATAATTAATTTTGTGACACAAACTTATTGTAAATATATTAAAAATATATACTAAATTATTTTTTTAACATTTTTTATCAAAATATCCTTATCTGGTAATTGTAATTTTAGCAGCAAAATGCTTTGGAATGTTGACAATTTTTTTACATGTTTTGATGCAGTACGCCATTTTTATGAATAAATAACTGTATAAATACAATTAATTGTTGTAAAAAAAACAGTTTAAATACTAATTTGTATAAAACTGAATTACATTTCGATACTTTAAGAACAAAATACAGAAAAAACTCTTTAGTTTGTTTTGAAATACGACGTAAGCAAATGAAATGACATTGACAGATTGGCAAACTTATGTCGAATTCTTTTTGCCAAAAAAATTGCTCTAAACACGCCCATTTTTGATCTAGATCAAGTTTTTTTGACATAACGTATTCTATTTGACAAAAAAAAGTGATTTATTTTTGCCCTAAAAACTTTTGTTTGAATCTAGATGTTTAGCTAGAGCAAGCACAAAATACAATAAAGAATACAAATACATTTAAAAAATCTGTCAAAATTAGTAAACAAACAAAACGCCATTTACTTATTATTTTTTTTAATAGTGAAATAGTTACTTTTTAAATAAAATATTGTTTAAATCGTGTTTTACATTAAAAATTAATAACAAATTAATTAATTAAATACAATTAATTACAAAAATATTCAATGACAGTTCACAAAAACAACTACAAAGCTGGATCATATTTATGCATGTTCTTTTTATGAAAAAAAAAATCACTTTTTCACTCTGGACAAAAAGAATTCGACATTAACAAAAAATTAAAAAAAATAATGCTTCACCTATTATTTGTGTACGTCATTGAATAAATATATAAGGAAGAATAATTACGTGTGGCTACACAAATGTTTGTTGAAGTATGTAATTTGTATATCTGTGCGTTCTTCATCCATGACATTTGACATATTTCATTTTGTATTTTAAAATAAAATCATAGCTTTTATCCGAAATTCTACTTTAAGATATTCAAATTAAACAAAATTTATAAAAATTAAAGTTTAAATTAATATTTTCCAAATCAATTATTAGTATTTGTGCAGTAGTTTATTCATAAAAATGAAGTTTTGCATTAAAATATGTACAAATAACCTTAAATACACTGAAATTTGATCATCGAATTTCATATCAATGATTAGAATATTTTTACTAACACTACGCATAAAAAGGGTCTAGAATGATGTTTTAACAAAAACATAAAGTATTTGCTTTACAAAAACTGTTATTTTCTAGTTTAATTTTATATTTTATTACCCTACATAAATGTAATTTTTCTTAATCCATCGTTGTCAAACCATATTTCAAACGCGAATATAAGGTGTTCTTAAAGTAATTCAATATGATTAAAATTTGTGTTGTATGGACAATTAAAAATATTTATATATGGAAATATAAGGAAATATTTTATTCAAACATATTAGGCTTTTAAATTTATATGTAACATTTATTATTTGTTTTGAAAATATAAATATGCAAATTGTAAACAGCACCACCCAGCTAGAATGCAAACACTATCAAACTTCACCAATACTTTGTGTAATTTTTAATGTTTTATTAATAAAATAAATTATTAATAAATTCCGTCATGTGAAATAATTTTTTGTCAGACTTTTGTTAACTGCGGGTCTTCACGTAACATCTACAATCGAGTTATGCAAGAAATTACACGTGAAGACTACCTCTATCAATGCCCTAACATTTTTCATGATATGTTTTCCTACAAGAATTGTAGACAAAAATATCAGTATGATTTTATGATAATTAAAAAAAAAATAGTGATTTGATTTTGTTTATCTTAAAACATTTAAAATTCAAAAAAATTTTATATATTATTTATATTTAAAATTCGTAGTTTTTTTTAAATACATAGTTATAATAAATTTATGAAAGAAAACAAAAGAGAAGTTAAAGTTTCGCAAACAAACAAAAACGATGTTTTCTATCTGTCAAAATCTATCTATCTATCAGTATGATATTTTGTAACATCAACAGCCATCTTTGATATTTCTGTTGCATTTTTATCAATATCATTGGCATGATATTTGTCACGTGAAGAGGATGTGTAAGGGTATTAAGAGTATTAAGGTTATTAAGGAGTATTAAGGTTGTTTAAGAGTATTAAGGTTGTTTTACTCAAATTGTTTTTCGAAAGCAACATACTTAGTATAATTCGTTTTTTGTTTTTTATTTTATTGTGAAGTGGGTGATTTATTCACGAACGCATATAAGAATGATATTATCAATATCGTTCAACATGAATTTCACCAATACTAAAAATTAGATGCTTCACTCAAAAGGTAGAAACACAACACGGACGATAACGTCGGACGATAAAAAAAAAGTCTACAATTTCGCTGTTGTAACCACAACAAAGGCGTCAGCGTGAAAAGCTGTCAGAAATAAAATTGCATAAACTAAAATACTTTGTTCTTTGTCAAAATGAATTTCACAAATTTCAATTTTAAAAATAACTAATTTTTACTAATAAATAAATAATAATAATTTTTCTACTAATAACTAATTTTAAAAATAAAATACAAAATACAAATTATGAAAATATATAAATGAATAAAACCGAACTTTGAACATAAACTGAAAATTCAGTTGACAACTCAAAACAAAACGATTACAACCTCAGAAACGCGAAAAACATCAGAAAATCATATTTTCAGTTGGCGGCACTGTCACAATAACATTAAAAATCACCCTTTCAGCCAAATAAAAATAAAATTGATATCCGGCAATAATGGTCCAAATACATGTGCAGAAAGTCTGCACGCAGTGCTGCATGCATATCTGCATTTAAAATAGATGTGCAGAACTTTTATATATTTGACGTGCAGAATTTTCGTAACGACAGTTCGTGTTCTTACGTATTATGAAATAGTTATAAGTGAAAGTTGTGAAAGTGAAAGAAAACTGTCTTTTTAATTAAAAAATAGAAGAAAATAATTGAATCGTTGCCTGTAAAAACGTTTATGTCTAAATTAAAATTTAAGTTCAAATAACATATACCACTGTTTCCGATAATCCTTTCCCAAAAATTTATTTATTAACAATATTAGTTTTAATTATTTTATAATTTGGATTATTGAGAATATTTAAATATCTTTATAAACAAATAATCATTACAAAAATAATTTCATTTTCAAAAAAATATCATTCATTTTTATTTGAGTTATAAAAATAATTCATTTTCAAACAAAATGTCAAAATCATCCATTTTTATCTGAGTTTTCAAGTAGTTTTTGTTTTTTTGATTGTGGTAGCACTGCCTCTGTGCAGCGAAATTAGAATTAGAGATATCTTGCAGAATTTTTCTGCATGCAGAATTTACATGTAATTGCTCTCATATAACAATACATGTTCTAATTTCGCTGCATGCAGAATTCTGCACATGTATTTGGACCATAATCATCGCCAACGATAAATTAGAAATAGAATCTAAATTTTCTCCGACGAAAAAAACTTTTTCGTTTATCGCTGTAGTTGTGTTTGAAATGTATGTATCCTGTGTATTCTAATGTTACTAACGTCGTCGTCGGACGAATTCGCCCGTGTTGTGTTTCTAGCTAAAATGTCTAGTTACTCTTCCTTAAGCAAGCTACAGACCTACTATCAAATTGACAATCAATCGAAAACGAAAATAAACGAAATAGATTTTTATGACACCTACAATATTTTCTTCAATTTTTTGGATTTAAAAAAGAAAGAAAGAAAGACATAAAGAAATATTTCGTGGTATTTCAGTTTATTTTTACTTTTTGTTGTTGTTTTGTTCTTTTTTAATTTGTTTCGGTTTTCTCTCTTGTCAATCAATCGAAAACGAAAATAGACGAAATAGATTTTTATGACACCGACAACATTTTCTTCAATTTTTTGGATTGAAGAAATATTTCGTGGTTATTCAGTTTATTTTTAATTTTTTGTTGTTGTTTTCTTCTTTTTTAATTTGTTTCGGTTTTTTGTTGGTTATTGTCGTTACATTTTTTTTAAGGAAGAATGAATTCACTGTTACTCAAATTTTATTTTTGTTGTTTTGGAATGAAAATAAATTTTTTTATATGAAATTTTCAATGATAATTTTTGTCAATCAGTTTTGTAATTTTAAGTTGAAAAATAGTTGAGGAAATAAAGCACTAAGCCTAAGCAAATTGGCAGAGTAAGATGGATCGAGATGCGGGTTTTTGCATTCGATTCAGAAAGCCGTCAGGAGAGTTTGTGAACATAGCCACTTTTCGGCAAAAAACCTTTGGAGTACCTAGGGGCCAGGGCGGGTTATATACACCTCATCTCCTGGAACTTTTCATAAATACAGCCCGAAATTGATCGAAGCTCGTTACTCGGGGGTTTTTGGGGTCGCTGAACACGAATATGATCTCGGCGATGACCTTCGGAGTACCTAGCGCCCATGGCGTGTATGTCTAACTCATCTCCTGGAACTTTTCATAAATTCAGCTCGAAATTGATCGAAGCTCGTTACTGGGGGGGTTTTTGGGGCCGCTGAACACGAATATGATGTCTGCGATGACCTTCGGAGTACCTAGGGGCCAGGGCGGGCTATATACACCTCATCTCCTGGAACTTTTCATAAATACAGCAAGAAATTGATCGAAGCTCGTTACTCGGGGGGGTTTAGGACCACTGAACACAAATATGATGTCGATGATGACTCCCGGAGTACCTAGGGCCGAATTTCAGTGACCTTAAACATTATTTATTTATATCTTATTTATGCGACGAATATAATAAAGGAAAAAAAGCCGTAAAGTCTTTATAATACAAATTTTTTATTTATTTCGATTTACACAATTTATTAATTTTCTTCGAAATTCGTGCACTTATTTTCTTCATCCAGAAAAGCTTCGTCCAGATTTTCTGAAGATTGTGATTCCGTAAATTTTTCCATGTTCGTGCAGTTTGACCCTGTACAATTTTTACATGCAATATTGCATGCTTATCCGTGCTTTCAGCATCCACAAGTATTACACAGACTGTTTTGCATGCACAAAATATTAAGCTCATAATATGGGGTGAGCCGGATATTTATGGAAAGTTGTATTTATTTATCGAGCTGTATTTATGGAAAGTTCCAGGAGAGGAGGTGTATATAACCCGCCCTGGTCCCTAGGTACTCCGAAGGTTATCTCAGACATCATATTCGTGTTCAGCGGCCCCAAAAACCCCCCAGTAACGAGCTTCGATCAATTTCGAGCTGAATTAATGTAAAGTTCCAGGAGATGAGTTAGACATACCTACCCTGGGCCCTAGGTACTCCGAAGGTCATCGCCGAGATCATATTCGTGTTCAGCGACCCCAAAAACCCCCGAGTAACGAGCTTCGATCAATTTCGAGCTGTATTTATGGAAAGCTCAAGGAGAGGAGGTGTATATAACCCGCCCTAGCCCCTAGATACTCCTGCAGAGTTTTTTTTGCCGAAAAGTGGCTATATCCACAAACTTTCCTGACGGCTTCTTGAATCGAATGCAAAAGACCGCCGAAAAGTGGCTATATTCACAAACATTCCTGACGGCTTCTTGAATCGAATGCAAAAGACCGCCTCTCGATCCATCTTACTCTGCCAATTTGCTTAGGTTTGGCCTATTTTTGTGCTTTATTTCCTCGCCTAAAAATTGCATAAAACATTCTGTTTTTTATAATAATTTATACATTGATTAATACAATGCTTAGCAAATTATATATATGAACCGTTTTTTTAAAGTGGCATAAGTCCACTTTTGGAAAAAATTGAGTTAGTGGTAGTTTTAGAAAGATGATGATGGCCTCTTTTTATATATATAATCATACCTTCAATAGAGTCCGATTTAGGGTTGAGCGTTAGTGGAGAAATGGCTAAAGATCGATTTCAACATTTTATTTGTTAATATCGATAGAATAACTTTTGTTAATTTTATTTTTTTTTAAACTAGCAACTTTTAACTTTAAAAAAAAAACAAAACAGAAGTTTCTATCTTTAATAGAACCGAAGCTATGAATTTTTGAAAATAACTCATCAAGAAATTTAGAACCGCTATATTTTCCAAAAACAAAAATCCTCGAACACCAATTTCTTTTTTTTTCGATATAAAACGCATAAAAAAAATTTCAGCCAAATCAAAAATGTGTCGGTAAAAAAATGACCCATTTACATGGGACTTGTACTACCTCTTGTTCTTAGTTTTTAGAAAATATTAATATTGAAAGTGGAACGTCCACGTCCATTTGGAGTCAAAAAATCAATTATTTTCTTTTTAATTTTAAATAACTATTATTGCATAATAAAATTAAATAGGTTTAAAGGGTGATGATGCAAACGCAAATCCTTAAATATCTCAATATATGAAAAAATGGACTTATTCCACTTTTAAAAAAAACGGTTCATATAATAATTTTATTAACTAAAAGTTTAAATGAAATGTAATGAAACATTACAATTGGTTAGTTGCGATGGGTTATATTTAATGTAATTAAATCTCTAACTTAGTCAAATCTCAATACATAGTTCCAAATATAAAAGTTTCAAAAACTATTTTAATTGATTATATGGACATTGGACATGTTTCATTCATTATTTTGGGTCTTTGAACAGCCGAGGATTTAAATGATGGTATATGTTTTTAGGATTTCTCTTTCAATAAAAACACTATTTGTAAGAGTAAAACGTGTTTTCCCATTATCTCGATTACCTCGTAAACTACTAATCTTATGAGATGCCAACTTGTTCACATAAGTTGGCGAGATTAAAAATAAATAAAGTTTTTTTCGTTTGTTTTAAAGGATTATGTGATTATGTGTGAATTTGTTTTTTTTTTTTTTTTTATTAATATAAAAGAACAACTGAGCTACGCTCATCTAGTAATTTACATTTCATATTTATAGCACATTTTTTGGGGTGTAACCCATTGGTTAGTCCCATTTACATTATTTTATTAAGTATGCTTTTGATTATAAAATCAAATCTAGTGGCTTCGTTCTTTTAAGCCTTCTGTCAGCAAAGGGCACATCCATTAGCTGGCGTATTTCAATATTTTCATGTACGCGTACACGCGTGGTGTGTTTAATTGCATATTTTTTTATTTCATCCTTCACCAACTCTATCTTTAGGTCCCTATGGATGTCTTCGTTTCTGATGTACCACGGGGCATTAACAATGCAACGCAGCACTTTGTTTTGGAACAACTGGATGATTTTCGCGTTCGATTTCTTAGTACAGCCCCATAGCTGGATGCCATACGTCCACACTGGTTTCAGTATTTGACGATACAGAAGCAGTTTGTTTTGAATAGATAGTACTGAGTTTCTACCAAGTAACCAGTACATCTTTCTAAATTTCAAATTCAATTCTTCTTTTTTCTTTTTAACATGTTCCTTCCATCTCAGTTTAGCATCCAGAGTCATACCTAGATATTTTGCTGTGTTTGCGTAAGCAACTTGTGTTGAGTTGATTTTCAGAGGTATTTGGCTTACTTTTTGGTTAGTGAAGTTAACATGAGAGGATTTTGTTTCATTCAGCTTAATTCGCCATCTTTTTGTCCAGTTGTGGATTTTATTAGTAACGTATTGCAGTTTGCTAGTTGCTTCTTCTACGGTTTTTCCGGTGGTCAAAATTGCGGTATCATCTGCAAAGGTTGCAATGGTTGTTTTGCTTAGGCCAGGCAAATCTCTTGTATATAGCAGGTATAGTACCGGTCCTTGGACGTGAATTTGCTTACTGAGTAAAGTAAGTATTCAATGAAATTACTCTACTTCGGTATTCCTTAAAAATGTATTTTAGAATTTAACGCCAGTAACAGTTTTGGTGATAACGCCGTTTACAGATCTTCCAACTACTGGAAAGACGTTGGACTTGGCAAATAACATGTTGTATCAATAACATGCAAAGTAAGAAGCATTCACGTTGATTGGGTTCAGCGATGAACAGTCTGCATACCGTAGTTTCTTTGAATAGAGCAGATTGTTTGTCGTCTCGTTCAATCAATTCAATCATCTCTAGCATCAATAAGTTTTAACAATTGTAATTTAAACTAGTTCTTTATTTAGTAAATTAAATTTAAATAATTTTGTTATTTAGGCAACAAATAATTATGTCTCAAACAACATTACAATTATTCTGGTTTTGAAATAAATCAACAAAATACCACTCGATATTGAAATCTTTACAACCAATTTTCATTCAATGGGAAACATTAAAATGCAACATTTTTGTTATAGTATGAATATAAATGTATGGATGTGTGTTGGGTTGTCTAGTGGAATCATGCAGGACTCAAATTTGGCATACAACATGGAATACATTTATTGAACGGCTTAAGGTGATTATGATCGGCACTGATCCTAAGGCGATTTCAGTTCTCTATTCAGCAATTGGCGTTAGTCTTAGTGACATGCAGGCAAGGGAAACATCTGCAGTAGAATACGAGTTATTTGTAACCCTTGTCAACCAACCAACCTTGTTCGTTGAGAACTCCAAAGTTGGAACCGTCAATTTTATCAGCAATGCTTTCGCTTCGTGAATGAGTATTCAGGTGTGAGCTCCCTAGTCATGAAACGAAATGAATAGAACCTGACTGTATAGACCGAAAAATCATTTCATGGCATGTAAACGAAAGATTGAACATTTACATTTTATTTTATATAGAATATTGATTTTACCATGCACGGTTTTTAAATTATTGGCAATTATTATTTGAATTGATAATTTATTTTCCTATTTAAAGCATTCTTTTATTATATTTATTTATTTATTTTATAGACCTAGAGATCTATCTACCTAGAGATCTGTTGTGTTTAACCCTGATCTGAAAGTATCCGTAAGTAAGTTCGTGTAATTGAATATTGCCTTAGTTACCATAAACAGCTTTGAATAAGATATCATCCGATGTAAGTTTTGTTTACTCCATAGTCTTTTTTTTTTCTTCTTTTGTTTTAATAGACTCGCTCCTACAAATAAAAACACTAAACCCGTCCTAACACCCAATATATAATATAATAAAGTTCAATCTAAACCTTCCAATACCTTTTAATTTAACACCAAAAATATAAAAATACAAAACAAAATAAAGGAACCAACCGAAATGAACTTGTACAACGTTATATTTATATATATATTTATTTATACAAAAATAAATAAAAATAAAATTGCAAGCAAAAGAAAAACGAAAGAAAAAATTGAAGAAAATGATTGAATGTCTATTTCTTAAATTTTTAACAAAATACTTCGTAAAAAAAAATCTTCAATCTTTTGTCAAATTGATTGTAGGTCTGTAGCATACTTTAGATATTTATTCAATGCATTTAGGGGATTTTTACGACACCTACACATTGAATAAATATCTAAGGAAGAGTAATGGATCGCGTACACATATCGTTTTTAAAAGATGAAAAAAATAGACCAAAGAAAAAGATATGTAAACGCCTGTGTGCGAATAAGACAAAACAATTACTTTTTTAAAAAAAGAAGTCAATCGTGTCTATTTCGCAAAATTTTGTGCCGACTTTGTCCGAAAAGATGAAATGTTTGTCATAAATAATAAATTTATTTTTAATAAAAGAAACACTTGTTTATATTTCGCAAAATTAATTTTTGTTTCTAACTTTATTTATATGAAAATAAAATTAAAAACAGCTCAACCGGTTTCGGTTTTTAAACCATTTTCAAGAGCTTCAAAATTGTTACAAAGAAAAAATAATACAATATGTCATTTATATACAAATAAAATTAAATTAAAAATGAAACTAGATCAAAAATGAATACAAAACAATATTTAAATTTAAATAATAGTAAATTCAAAGAGCTGACATTTTTAAAAAATGATTGATAATCACTTAAATATTAAAATTAATATATGAAATAATAATGACTATCTTCGCATCTAACAAAAAGAAATTACAACACAATTTACATTGAATAAATATATAAGGAAGTGTCGCTACGTGTACGTACACCATTGAATAAATATCTAAGGAAGAGTAACTAGACATTTTGAGTGAAGTATCTAATTTTTAGTATTGGTGAAGTTTGATAGTGTTTGCATTCTAGCTGGGTGGTACTGTTTACAATTTGCATATTTAGGGCAATGATACATGTAAAAGAAATGTCTTTCAGACATAAAAAATTTGGCATCTAATTGGTTGAGGGGCGGTTACAAGTTTTAAATTTTACGAAAATATTTTTGACTGAAAGACAGAAAAAATATCTTTAAGACATAAAAACATAACCAAAAAAGATATTTTTTGCTTGACAATTAATACTGATTAACTGATAAATGGATTTTAAAAGTAAGTTTTACTTGATTGATTATTGATCAATTACAATTAACTTAGTTTGATGATTTAATTACAATTAAAATAATTTGTTTACTTTAGGCGATAATCGTAACAAAAAAATAAAAATTTGGTCTAATGTGAAAATGCCTAAATCTATATGAATAAGTAAACAAATTATTTTAATTGTAATTAAATCATCAAATAAAGTTAATTGTAATTGATTATTGGTAAAACTTGCTTTAAAAATCCATTTTTCAGCTAATCAGTTTTAATTGTCAAGCAAAAAATATCTTTTTTGGTTACGTTTTTATGTCTTAAAGATATTTTTTCTGTCTTTCAGTCAAAAATATTTTCGTAAAATTTAAAACTTGTAACCGCCCCTCAACCAATTAGATGCCAAATTTTTTATGTCTGAAAGACATTTCTTTTACATGTATCATTGCCCTTATATTTTCAAAACAAATAAAAAAAAAGTCCAAGCGGCACGTATATCCGCTAGAAATAGGTAGATTTCGAGATCAGACAGTTTTGTGTGCCAGTAGAATCTGATGTATCAGATTAGTTTAAACAACACAAACTAATTTAAAACAGATATCGAACAAATTTTAAAAAGAAAATTAGCTACATATAAGCAAAACTATATCTATCCAATTTTGCAACAAAAAAATATCAAATCTACCACAGAACATATGTGTGACAATTTATGACACAAGCCTACGCTATATCATATGTCGTCCAACTACTGCAAAATATCAAAATAGTTTATTTCTGAGAAAAAAAATTAATTTCTTCTATTCAAACCTTTTTATTTTTTTTTTTCAAGGTTTTTGGAAATTGTAGTTATAGATTGTTGCAAACTTTTTTGTTGAAGCCAACAAGTCAAAAACCTCGAACTGCAGAGGTTTATATTTATAAGAAACGGATTAAAATGTTTCCACAGATTCTAAATTTATGAAGTTTTTAAAAATATTAGTGTCCAAACGGCCGTTATAACGGATTAAAAAAACGAATTTTTTTCTAGTATAAAGCCCCTAGTTATTTAACCATGTGTCAGATTTTTCTGATTTACGAACCTGTCCAAGATATTAATAAAACACACATGTTTACGGAAGGTATTTTGATCTGGCTCCACAAATGCGATAGTGAGAGTGCCGGTTGATTCAAACGCATTTGGTGTTTACAAGCGTTTTTATTGGAGCCGCTCACTCAGAAACCTCCAACTGCAGAGGTCTTTTTTTTTTAAGAAACTGATTAAAAAGGTTTCAAAAATTCTAAATTTATGAAGTTTTTAAAAATATTAGAATCCAAACGGCCGTTATAACGGATCTAAAAAACGGAGTTTTTTTCTAGTATAAAGCCTCTAGTTTCTTAGCCATGTGTCGGATTTGGCTGATTTACGAACTTGTCCAAGATATTAATAAAACGCACATTTTTAGAAATGGTTTTTGATCTGGCTTTACAAATGCGACCGTGAGAGTGCCGGTTGTTTCAAAAAAAAATTTTTTTTTGCAAACTTTTTTGTTGGAGCCGCTCACTCAGGAACCTCTAACTGCAGAGGTCTATTTTTAAACCAAATTGATAAAAAAGATTCCAAAAATTCTAATTTCATTAATTTTTTTAACATATTAGTATACAAACGGCCGTTATAACGGTTTTAAAAAATCAATTTTTTTTAGAAAAAAGGCTCTAGTTCCTTAACCACGTGTCGGATTTTGCTGACTCACGAACTCGTCCGAGATATTAATAGAACACATATGTACAGAAAATTTTTTGGATCTCCCTCAACAAATGCGACCGTGAGAGTGCCGGTCGTTTTCGTTATATCTCATATCGTGTATATATATATATATATATATATATATATATATATATATATATTATATATATATATATACATATACATATATATATATATATATATATATATATATATATATATATATATATATATATATATATATACATATATATATATATATATATATATATATATATATATATATATATATATGTATATATATATATATATATATATATATATATATATATATATATATATATATATATATATATATATATATATATATATATATATATATATATATATATATATATATATATATATATATATATATATATATATATATATATATAAATTTTTTTTTTTTTATATTTTCGTCTCCGCTTATCATATATAGTCGTTTGGCACAAAAATTTTTCCGAAATTCTGAGATGAAGCCCATTGCAATAGGTAGATTTTTATATGAAATCTACCTAATAATAAATGTTACATATAAATTTAAAAGCCTAATATGTTTGAATAAAATATTTCCTTATATTTCCATATATAAATATTTTTTTCTATTTTGCGTCTAAAATAAAGTCATTTCGATACCCAAATGCGTATCGAAATGTCCTTCATTACGATACGCAAAGTTTTGTCTTTCAAGGTTGGTCACATTGGTCATACAAACGTCAGCGAACATTAAAACAAATAATTATGTAAATAAAATTAATAAGAATATTTACATTAGTGTTAAATATTTTAATTAATTAAAATAATTAGTAATAATAACAAAATTTCAAATTGACTATTTTTTAATAAAATATACATTTTTTAAAAGTTCATGACAAAAAATGCAAAATAGAAAAAATAGTATAAAAAACTCGTTTCATAAGACGTATTATCGCACTTATCCTTTAGAAAACTCCCCGCTGCGCGGGTCGTTTTCTAAACAGATTGCGTGCGATAAAATCGTCGATTATGAAACTAGTTTCTTAATATACTATTAATTGTCCATACAACACAAATTTTAATCATATTGAATTACTTTAAGAACACCTTATATTCGCGTTTGAAATATGGTTTGACAACAATGGATTAAGGAAAATTACATTTAGACCCGCTATACACCTGAGCTAAGCTATGCAAAATATGCGAACTATGTTTTTAAAAAAGTAATGTTTTAAGCGAATAAAGCTTTTTAAAAAAAAATTAATGTTTCCGTTTTTCTTTTCTTTTTTAAATGTTTTGATTCCGTAATGTGTTTTTCTATAATTACGTTATATACATTATTTTTTAAAAACATAGTTCGCATATTTCGCATAGCTTAGCTCAGGTGTATAGCGGGCCTTATGTAGGGTAATAAAATATAAAATTAAACTAGCAAATAACAGTTTTTGTTAAGCAAATATATTATGTTTTTGTTAAAACATCATTCTAAACCCTTTTTATGCGTAGTGTTAGTAAAAATATTCTAATCATTGATATGAAACTCGATGATCAAATTTCAGTGTATTTAAGGTTATTTGTACATATTTTAATGCAAAACTTCATTTTTATGAATAAACTACTGCACAAATACTAACAATTGAGTTGGAAAACATTAATTTAAACTTTGATTTTTATAAATTTGAATATCTTAAAGTAGAATTTCGGATAAAAGCTATGATTTTATTTTAAAATACAAAATGAAATATGTCAAATGTCATGGATGAAGAACGCACAGATATACAAATTACATACTTCAACAAATATTTGTTTAGCCACACGTAATTATTCTTCCTTATATATTTATTCAATGCCTAAATGCATCATAAATTTTACTTCATACTGACGTCACAGTTTTATTGTGCAGTTAAACTGTGTGTTTAAATCGGTCTTTACGACTTATAATTTCAAAATATAAGCATACATACCTGTTCTTATTCTAGAAACTGGTAGATTCACAAATTTAAAGTATGCTACAGACCTACAATATATTGAAAACGAAAATAAACGAAATAAAATTTTTGGTACAAATTTTTATTTCGTTTTCAATTTATTGATCAATATATTGAAGGTTTGTAGCGACCCTTATAACATAATACCTATATATACATCATTACAAATTGTATGTTTCGAACAAATTTGTAAATTTTATTGGAACTTTTTGTTTAATTACCAACAAATAATTTTATAAAAATCTATACTTTAATAACCCATTTACCATATTTTTAGTAGTAATAATTATTTTCAGCAAATAATTGCTTAATAATAGGTTATATACACTCTTTTCGTATACTATAAATGTATATGTTCCATCATGTATATATGTATAAATTATTAAATTAGAGCTTAGACTTTCTTGCTGGAGGGTCAATGAATATATCCAATGTCAGATTCTGTGCATTTTCCGGATGTTTTGCATATTGTTCTAGATCAGTAATACCAGCTTCTTTGACAATATTTTCATCAATAAAAAAATTACCAGTCGTTAATTTAGGGTCACGGCATACAATTACATATGCTGCGTCAGCCATTATATCTACTTTCCTTGCATATTTAGTACGATTAGGTGGCCCTAACAATTCGGTTGCTGCCGTTTCAATAATAGTTTGAGGCCAAAGTGCATTTACTCCAATATCAAGATCCTTAAGTTCTTCAGACATACCAAGAACACACATCGACATACCATATTTGGCCATTGTATAGGCAACATGCTTTCCAAACCAACTTGGCCGCATGTTTAAAGGTGGCGCAATGTTCAAAATATGTGCATGTTTACTTTTTTTTAAATATGGCAAACATTCCTTTGAAACTAAAAAAGTCCCTCTAGTATTAATGTTATGCATCAAATCGTAACGTTTCATTTCAGTTGCCTCAGTTGATGTAATAGAAATAGCGCTTGCATTATTTACTAATATATCTATTCCACCAAATGTCTCGACTGCTAATTTGACAGCAGCTCGAATTTGATTTTCATCACGAACATCGACGATACACGCTAATGCTTTACCACCGGCTTCTTCAACTAAAGAAATTGATGTTTAATATTTTAATAACCTAAATTGTAAGAACTATTTAAAGATATACTTTCTTTTGCAGCAGTGTAAATTGTCCCTGATAATTTTGGATGTGGTTCAGCGGTTTTCGCCGCAATAACTATGTTTGCACCATCACGCGCTGCTTTTAATGCAATAGCTTTTCCAATACCCCGTGATGCCCCAGTTATGAACAATGTTCGACCTGAAAGTTTTCTATAAATTTAAATTAAATTTAAAATGATTACAATGATTGTATTAACAAGTTAATGTAATTTTCACATATTACACACTGTATAGCTTGAATAGAACAAACAATAAATATCTTAAATGATAGTTTTTTCTTCAACTAGTTTATTAAAATATTTGGACAAATTTATAGACTGAAAAATTAAAATTATTTAATTTTCATAAACATTTAATGTTTATTTTTTTCTGTTCAGTTCGTTCGAAGTTTGATAGGTGGAGCATCCAAAAATCCATCTGGCATTAGTTTTTCGGCATTTTCAGGATGACACGCATATTGAGTTAAATCTGTTATTCCAGTTTCTTTGAGAACATCTTCATCAACAAAAAAGTTGCCGGTTGTTGTTTTTGGATCGCGGCACAATATTTCATATGCAGCGTCGGCTACAATTTCAGGTTTCCTTGAATACAAAGCACTTTCAGCTCCAATTAACATTGCAGCAGCCGCCGTATAAATAAAAGTTTTAGGCCACAATGCGTTGACTCCTATTCCAAACTTCTTAAATTCTTCAGACATTCCTAGTACACACATTGACATTCCATATTTGGCGATTGTATAAGCTATGTGTTCGCCAAACCAATGTGGTGCCAAGTTTAAAGGAGGAGATAAATTTAAAATATGTGGATGTTCACTTTTTTTGAGAAATGGCAAACATTCTTTAGAAACTAAAAATGTTCCTCTGGTATTAACATTGTTCATCAAATCATAACGTTTCATGTCAGTTTTTTCAGTTGATGTAGGTGAAATAGCGCTTGCATTATTTATTAATATATCGATCCCGCCAAATTTTGCGACCGCTAAGTTGATGGCAGCCCGGACTTCGGCCTCATTTCGTACATCTACTGTGCATGGCAATGGTTTTCCACCGGCTTGTTCAACTACAACAAATAATTTCAATTACGGTTCGGTTAATATTAATAACATTGAACTGAATATGTATTTACTTTCAAGCGCAGCAGTAAAAATTGTGCCTGGCAGTTTTGGGTGAGGTTCAGCCGTTTTTGCTGCAATAATAATGTTTGCACCGTCACGAGCAGCCTTCAACGCAATCGCTTTGCCAATACCACGAGATGCTCCAGTTATGAACAAAGTTTTTCCAGCTAATTTTCTACAATAAAATGTCCAGAGATCATAGTGTTTTTAATTCATTAGATTATTAAGCTATCATATCCGTTTAGTATGGAAAGCAAAAGTAAACCAAACACCAATTATCGAAAATTTCTTTGAGATTAACTCAATAATACCCCCGGTTTTTTCTCATTCATGCAGAGTAGTTTACTATATCAATTACTGGTACTGTGCTTTTTGAATAAGATTAAATCCAATTTTTTTTTTGTTTGTTTTGATATGTATATTTAGCTAAATGGTCAACGAATCATTCATTCAACACTCAATACGTTTAGACGTATTTTTTTCGAGTTACAAAAACTGATATTTAAATCGAATATTATAATAATATAACAACATAAATAAATCTATATAATAGTTAATCTATATAATATTGATAATATTGATTATATATAACACAGAAGACGTAATCGGTTGACCAGATTTTTTCATTGGTTTTATTTTTTAACAAAGCCCCATTACACGATCATTTATTTCGATGTTCGTTTCAGTTGCAATTTTTGTATTTCTTTGAACTGACTTTGATTTTTTGATTACTTGAATTTCTGTTGAATTACCTATTAACATGGTAACTGAAACTAAGCTTCGGTGATTCGGGTTCGATTCAAGGTTAATTAAAACTTTAACATCTCAGTTTCTATTTAAGTGAAAATCACACTCCAGATTATTATTTGATTTTTTTCGTAGATTTGCGGTTGTAACAAAACTATTAATCAAATATTAATCTGATGTGTGATTTTAATTTAGTGAAAAAGTTTTGTCAAATAAACTAATTTACTTTTTAGTCACTTTCCAATGAAAGTGTGTTAATTAACCTTTTTTTGTTATTTTATTATTTTAATCATTGAATATTTTAGCATCAATTTATTATTCGATTTTCAGTAGTAATATAAAAGTGCAATGAAAATTATCGATAATTTTTGGGAAATATGCACGAATGCAAGTTATTTTGGAAAAGAGCACGTGTGCGGGGATTGCAATCCCGGGATCCCGACCCATTTTTACAATCCCGCAATCCCGGGATTAATGAAAGAAGAGCCTGGGATTACAGGATTGTCATATTTGACGGGATTAATCAATGGAAACACGGAATCCTGTTATCAAATTTTGTTGATTTGTAATTTTTTTATTTTTGGTCATATGCAATGAGATCATATACCATTGGCAATAGCAATGAGATAATACTTGTCAAGATTTATATCATAGGGGTGCTATCGGATAAACTCTATCCAGTCAACGGTAGCACCTTCAATCGTGTTCAACTCTATCATGAAATATTGGCCTATGCCCTCGCAGCTCTTCAGGTTGTACTGAGTAAGCAATAAAAAAAAATTAAAAAAAAATATTCAAAAAAACTTGAAATATTTGAAAAAAAAATTTTTTTAAGAAACGCGTTTCTTTACTTCATTGTTATGCATACTGTAAAAAAATTACTAAAAAGTAAAAAATAAAAATAATTCCAAAACTCAAATAAATTTTCTAAAAACCTCTGTAAAAAATTCAAAAATAAAAATAATTCCAAAACTCGAATAGATTTTCCAAAAAATTCAAAATCGAGAAAATCTGACACATTCGTTAAAGAAAAGCGTGGGACGCTAATCCTACACGCGAAACATTGACGGAATTGCGACTACTATATCATTACTATTTACTTTCTATCATTTTTGACTAGAAGCATTTCAAAGCATCATGTTTAGGATCTAACGTTGTCAATACCATGCGCTTTTTATATAAGAATTTTGAATTATATTTTTTTGTGTATATTTTTCGAATACTTTCTTTTAACGATGTAGTGCAGCAATGATATAATTATTTTATTTTTCATTCATTTAGAATTACAATTGATAGTAGTCGCAATTCCGTCAATGTTTCGAGTGTAGGATTAGCGTCCCACGCTTTTCTTTAACGAATGTGTCAGATTTTCTCGATTTTGAATTTTTTGGAAAATCTATTCGAGTTTTGGAATTATTTTTATTTTTGAATTTTTTACAGAGGTTTTTAGAAAATTTGAGTTTTGGAATTATTTTTATTTTTTGCTTTTTAGTAATTTTTTTTACAGTATGCATAACAATGAAGTAAAGAAACGCGTTTCTTAAAAAAAGTTTTTTTTCAAATATTTCAAGTTTTTTTGAATATTTTTTTTTAGTTTTTAATTTTTAGTCATCAACGCCTTGAACAGTCGGAAATTCTATTTTGTCACGTTCTTATAAGAATTCAACACATTTTTCAGCACAGAATTTAACATTTGTTAATTTATTTTCCTTGATGCCACGATGCATGGATAATGCGTGAACTACTGCCTATAGACACATATTCCGATATAATTTCCGCATTTTCATTAGGACCTTCAGTATCTTCATTACTTGGGCCATGATTTGATATTCGAATCAAATCACGTTCATCAAGGTGTGCATTTTCATGAATAACAACGTCTCGGTACAATGGGTTATTTGATTTCAACCATTCTAAAGCTGCGATAAATTTAGTTCTGGAAACAGTGTAGTCTCGAATAGAATTTGCATTATTTAAGCGTTCCGTTACTACTATAATATCAGCATCCAAGGTTGATCGAGGTAGAAACGTAGGAAGATTTGCAATGACGTCAAAAATGTCCAAGGCAAAAAGGATTGCTTGACCTTTAAATCCGTACTGCCCGTACAATCCAGAAAACTTGACAATTTTAAGAAAAGGGTGAATCCGAGACAAAAGACGTTGTTCAGCTTGAGAAAGTGCCTGAATTTCAGGTGGAATGTCGCCGCGGTCTAATTCGTTCCAGTAAGCTTTAGCAGGGGGAGTTGTTTTGTTACTTCTTAAGTGTGACTTGCAGCGGTGACAAACTGTAAGGCGAACTTTATTTTTTAATTCAGGCGGCATCCAATCTGGAGGTCGGATTTGAATCTGGTAGTTTGACACTTGCTTGGGGTAGCACTGCTTAGTAAAAATATCACATACTTTGTCTGCAAAAGTGTTAACTTCAGCCTCAAAATCGTCGTAACAACAATTTTGAGCTGTGGTAGTAAGCTGATTTCTTCCTTCATCTGGATTTTCTTCTTGACGTTCTGCTTCTTTCCGTGCGCGTCGGCGTTGATGTACGTTTAAATTTGATAACATACAAATGTTGGCCGAAATCGGCGAAAATTTTTGAAATTAATTGTTTATTTATCGAGAAAATACCTAATTTATGAACGTAAAATGCCTAATTCTGTATAGTTTATCTATCGATCTTTATGCTGTGCAAATTTCAAGTCGCTACGTTATAAAGATCGAGAGAATTTGAATATTTCCGATGTAAATCGATTTTTTTATTTAAACAACGAATAAACAATGAAAATTGTTAGTTAATATGATATTCGGGTATTGTCATCGGATATACGTATGCCTGCAAAATTTCATTCATTTTCATTGAATATAAGGCAGTCAAATTAACGTTACAAGATTTGATCTAATAGTGTGAAGTAAAGAAAAGCGTTTAATGAACGCAATCCATTAGGTCGTGAGTCGACTGTCTCAATAACTATCATAAAAGCAAGGAGAACCGAAAAATTTTGAGTATTTAAGTATTTGCAGAATGAAAACTCTGCTTTTGTTGATAACACATCGAACATATTTACTGTCCCTAGTCGAAGCTCCATTAAAGTTTTTATTGAAGATTATTTAACGTTGCATCAGCAGCAGCAGCAGACGTGTGATCTGACTACTCACACTGCTACACCATCGAGCAAAGATTACAACGAAAATGTAACTAAGGATGTGGTTCCAGCCGATTTAGTAGGGAAAATCAATTTGGAAGATGAACTGTAGCGCAGTTCAATTTGTGCTTAATACCTATACAAAACCTTTTTGGTCAGAATGCAACAAGATGAAATATTAAACTGGTCACTGCAATTTGTAGAAAAATGAACATATTTAAGCAAAACCGTCATAGAGGACCCCATTTGCAGTGAATGTATAATAATTTATTGACCATTCCACCAAGAAGTGTGGAATCGGAACGGGCTTTTTCAACCTTCGGAAGTATTATTTCCATATTAACAAAATCCTATTTCTTAAATCATTCGAAAATGTAGGATAATGGTTTTTCTTTGTCATATTATTAATATAGTCATAGTTTTATTTTGGTTATTCAATTTTTATTTGTTTAAGAAGTTAAATTAGTAAATAATTAGTAAGTAATTTTTTAGTATGATTATTCTTTTCGACACTAAAAAATGAATAATTTGAAAATTGTGTTTTTTCTTAATTATTCATGGTTTTTCATACAAATTTTAAATCCCGGGATCCCGGGATTTAAAATTTATGAGTCCCGTAGTCCCAGGATTCATAAACACCACGGGATTGCAATTCTTAGTGCACGTAATGCACGAGTGTCTTTTCCAGTTTAACTTACATGAGTGAAGATTTGTCAAAAATTATAGATACATTTTCACAGCACGAGTTATATTTTATAAGAAAATTTTATGAATCAATTAAATCTTTTAGCTGTTGTTTGTAGCAAAATTAATTCGAATCATAGTTACCCAGTTACAAATGTTTAAAATTGCGTTTTAATTTGTTTTTTAAAATCTGATATTTTTGAACTAGTGCAAATTATCCATAATTTGCACTAGTGCAAAATTATCGCCTAATTTTAAGCTGATAGGTCCAAAGCAACAATATAAGGTTGTCGTTTTATTGTTAAAATGTCAAATTTGACAGATGAATTAAATTTTCAGTAGTAATTTCCCAAGGGCGGTGATAATTCGAAATAATTTTTTGCCAAATTTTCGAAAGCAAGTATATTGATAAAAGCACAAAGTCGTAGGCTGAGGGCTATTATCAATACCACTTGCTTGAGGAATTTTCCCAAAAAATATGAGAATTTATCAACGAACGAGGGGAATTCGTTTAGAAAATTTCTTGCCATTTTTCATTTCTTTATATATTTTTGATGAATTATACGTTGGCCTACTGCGATATCATTGAATTATTTCAAAAATTATTTGATAATTTTTAATATCGCAGTAGGCCAGACGTGTAACTATTTTTTATTAGTATAATTAAAATATTATTGGTGAAATTGAACTTGAGAATTTGAACAACTTGAGAATTTGAAATTGAAACTATACAAGCGAAGCGAGCCCCAAAATGACGATATTTCAAGATTTAGAAAGTTATTTCCACACAAACGCAAAGAGATAAAAGAATTTTGAAAATAGATTTTTACTTGTTGATGATCCAACTGAACGTTGAACAAAAACTTATCCGTGTTTCACTAATAAACATCAAAAACGAGCGCCAAACCAATACATAAAATATGAAGTGACTGAAATCTCAAGGTTATGAGATATCAAGACTTCGGTCTGGGTTTAGGATTTTGATATAGTTTTCGGCAAAATGCTTTTATGAGGACATTATTTTTAGTTTTGGTCAGCGATGCATATCAAACATAAAACTCCTTGTTAAAGTACATGTATTTTTTATCTCTGCTTAAAAAATTTAACAAAACTAACAAAACTAACAAAACTAACTCGTAACATCAATACGTTGCCGGAAAATTATAACAGATCATATATTAACATAATTTAGTGTAAAGATGATACAATCAGCAAACTACTCAAAAACCTCTCCATTTAGCGTTTCAAAAAAATATTACAAAATCACAAATTCATATTTCTTTCAAAATTCCAAAAATATTGTAAAATTAAATAAAATCAAAAATTCAAGCTTTTTTCAAAATTCTAAAAACATTCAAAATATTATTACAAAATCAAAGATTAAAACTTTTTTCAAAAATTCTAAAAATATTGCAAAAATTATAACAAAATCAAAAATTGAAACTTTTTTCAAAATTCCAAAAATATTCCAAAAATTAGAATAAAATCAAATACTTAAACTTTTTCTAAATTCTAATAATATTCCAAAAAATTCAATCTTTTTCCAAAATTCTAAAAATATTTCAAAAATTATAACAATATCAAAAATTGAAACTTTTTTCAAAATTCCAAAAATTATAACAAAATCAAAAGTTAGAACTTTTTCCAAAATTCTAAAAATATTGCAAAAATTATTACAAAATCTAAAATACAACCTTTTTTCAAAATTCCAGTTTCAAGTTCAATTACATTTGTATGACAAACAACTAATTTTTTTTTCCAAAAAATTGGCTAAAAAAATAAATAAAATCATTTTTTTGACACACTTGAAAATATTTTTTTGACAAACTTATAATGCAATAATATTCTCAATAATAATAATTTCATGGGAGAAATTGTGAATAGTTAAACTCAAATAACTGGATGAATAATAGGAATTTTTCAATTCTGAAACCAGTTTTGGAATCTTCTAATTAAACCTTACATGTTTTAATCAGAAAAAATTTTACGTGTTTCGTGGCGGTATCGAACCCCATTCATCAGTAACACAAATTCGATACCTTGTGTTATACACGTTTTATCAACTGAGCCATTCAATTGACATGTTTTATAGAAATTTTAGTTAGTGAATTGAAACGTCATCAACAATTACAATGAAGTTAACAATTTCACAAAGATTGCCGACCTAACGACATGATATATTCAATTAATTATTTCTAATTAATTATCTATCTAATTTTTTTTGAATGGGGTTCGATACCGCCACGAAACACGTAAAATTTTTTCTGATTAAAACGTAAGGTTTAATTAGAAGATTCCAAAACTGGTTTCAGAATTGAAAAATTCCTATTATTCATCCAGTTATTTGAGTTTAACTATTCACAATTTCTCCCATACGAAATAACCCCCCGATCGCCTAGATCATATTAAATTGCTTTTCAGATTAGTTGAATAACAACTAATTGTAATGATTCTACCACATTGAGAATGTGTACGTAAAATAATGGATATCATTAACTTACCATACTTAATGGAATAGTAGCGTCTTGAGAATTAATCGAAATAACTCTATAATAATAATTTCATGTTCATTACATTTCATTTCATACAAATAACTAATTTTATTTTTTTCTAAAAAAAATTAATGAAAATTATTCTTTTGATACATTTGACATTATTTTTTGACAAACTTATAATGCCATAATTCTCTATAGTAATAATAAAATTTCATATCATACAAATAATTAATTTTATTTTTTTCCAAAAAATTGGGTAAAATAATAAATAAAAATCTATCTTTTGACACACTTGACAACATTTTTTTTACAAACTTCTAATGCAATAATCTAGTTTTTTATCTCATATACCAATCCCGACCATCAAGATTTCACCACATTCTTTGTTCTTACTCATTATCATTTAAGATGAACGTTTTTTCAAGCAAAAAATATGCATATTTCCTTGTTTTGACACACTTGACGATTTTTTTGACACACTTCTGGTAGAGTTATCGCACACATCGTCCTTTCGGCTCTTACCATTGAGTATACCTATTTTTAGAAACCAAAGTTTTTAAAATCTTCAGCGGTTTTCTAGATTTCGTCGGTTGTGACGACCGGCAGGCATATTTTTTTTTGCTTTTTTTGGAATCGTTATGACCTAAAACGTCCAGAAATGCCCCAAAAAGTGGGGGTAAGAATTTCACTTTTGGCTCATGAATGTAATACTTAGGTTTTTCAGACCGAAGTAATTAATTAATTTATACGAACAATGAAATCTTGATCCAATGGGGTGTAAGTAGAAGTTCATAAAAATCTGCTGGCTCAAACCCCATCATCACCTGTCCGCGGTGCACCTACTGGTAAACTAACGAGGCGCTGACGACCGAGTAACGGTGGTATAACCGATCATCAAGGACTTAGTAAATAAAGTTCTTGATTATCCATTTTGTTTAGAATAGTTGAAGAAAAACGTGTTCTAGACCGAGTTATGAAAGCTTGTCTGTGAAAACTTGACTTGACACGTTACACGCCAATTTAATTTTATGTAACTGATTTTGATGTCTCACTTTTTAAATAAAATACTTTAAATTTTTATTCTAAATTTGTGTTGATTTATTGAAATTTTGTTTGTTTTTTTTTTCGTTTGAACCATTAGTTATGTCGTTTTCTTTTTGCCAGAGCAGAAAAAGTGATTTTTTTTTTCATAAAAAGAATATGAAAAACTTTGATCTATGTAGTTTTGTAGTTATGTTTGTGAACTGTCAGTTTGTGAACTGTCATTTAATATTTTTGTAATTAATAGTATTTAATTAAATAATTTATTACTTTTTAATTTAAAGTACGATTTAAACAAAACATTTATTCAAACAATAACTTTTTCACTTAAAAAAAATAATAATAAGTAAATGGCGTCTTGTTTGTTTACTAATTTGACAGATGTTTTTTTGTACAAAAACAATACAAAATACAAAAAAAAGTGATCTGACAGCTGCTTTTTTGCTCTTATAGATCACTTTTTTTGTCAAAAAGAGAACGACATTAGTTAACTACTTTTGAGACTGAATATTTTATATAAAACAAAAACTTATGAACCATATAAAAAGTCTTAAAATTTTTAATAAAGGATCATTCTTAAAAAACATTATTGGTTCCCTTTAATATCTTCTAGTTTTTAAAACTGAATTAAGGCGGCATTGAAATCATAAAACAATAAAAGAAAAGAAAAATACAATAAAATAAGAAATTTCACTAATAAAGTAAAATAAAATCGACAATTTCTTTTTAACTAATAGTTTTTATTAACTATATACGTATTTCGAAAGCCATGCTTTCATCGACAGTAGTATACATCAAAACTTTGAAAGCATAGCTTTCGATATACGTATAAGTAAATAAAAACTATTAGTTAACAAGAAATTGGCGATTTTATTTTAATTTATTAGTGATGTTTATTATAATACTTGTTAAGTTTGAACAAACAAAATTATTAAAATGAATAAAAGAAGTAAAATAAAGTCTCAGCATTTTTTAAAGATGTTTTATCATTTTATGAGTTTTGGCGAAAAACTTATTTAGTATAATTACCTTAAAGATCGTATTTGAAACTATTTCAGACCTTTAACAATAAGAAAAATACATATCACACTTATATTAAAATAATAAATTATAATTTGAGATACAACATTGACCATTTTTGAATTTCCTGAAGCTTGGCATATAAGTAGTATGGACAAAATAACAAATACAACTTATTTTACAATTTTTTAAAGTGCATAGTTTAGGGTTGCCACCTGTCAATATTTCATATTGACAATCAATATTTGAAGGATCGGATCAATATTATAAAAAATATTGATATTGACATATTGATTGTCAATATTTTAACATTTTACAAAATTTTTAGTTTTTTTATAAATCCTATTTGTTGTTTTTTTTTTTTCAAAATCATTGATTATACTTTTTAGTCCGTAAGTGTAAGTACACCGGTTGTACAAAGCGTTATTTTTAAAGATATTTCTTCAAGAATTTCATAATTAAGCACGGAATTAAAATTTATCAAATTTATTAGTGCCAAACATAATTTGAATATATTGTGTAACGATGCCAATATGGCACTAATTTCTCTCGAGTACGAAATTTACAGTAAGTCTGCACTGCCGTGCTAAGCACAAAGGCCGTATCTTGAATTTTTGACATTTCGAGATATTAACACTTTTTCATTTTCAAGTTTCACTGTTAAACTAATCAAAATTATATTTTTAGTCGAAAAAATTTCAAATTTTGGTTTGAATCAGAGAGATAGAAGGTTATATTATTTGTTAATGTTGTAAAATATTAATTATTGTATAATTAAATAGAAAATTTGATACTTTTAAGGAAGATACGGTATTTTTAAAAGAGTAATTTTTGAATGAAAAAATTGATTAAATGGTTTAATTATATGATAAAAATGTCCATCGACTATTATTATATCATCTTAGATGCATAACTCATTTTTGACAAAAAAGCAAGATACGGCCTTTGTGCTTAGCACGGCAGGCTGCATTCACATGCTTGTTTTTCTCGTTGTTTTTTTTCAATTTTTGTTGTTGTTGTTGTTTTCTCCATACAAAAACACACAGAAAGTATCGTCTCTTTATTTCAATCTCACAACTAAAGTTCACCAAAAAAACAACGATATAAACAACCAATTTATCTTGGTCATAGTAATTTTGGTTATTTTTTATCGTTGTTTTTCTTTAAAGTCGATAAGTTTATATCGACATGTATACTTTTTTATCAATTAAATTATTGTCAATATTTAAAAATGTTGTAAGGATTAATTAAATTGATGTTTTATTTATCTTTAAATTGAAATTTCATTAAAATTAAGAATACCAGTGATATTTTATAAGTATAGTAGTTACAAATCGAGGAAAATTTAAAGGGCTCTAACCAAAATATGAATAAAGTTTACTAGCTATGATAATCTTATTTATTAAATTATTTTTAAGTTAAATAAATAATCAAATAATAAAAAGTGTTGGCTTCTCTCTTCAAAATAGTAAATATTTTGACAGATTTAGCAGGGGAAAAAATTTAAACGATATCTTCATACTTTGTTGTTGTAGAACGATATTTAAAAAAACAACGAAAATAACAATCATGTGAATGTAGACTAAGAGTGCTGTAATAATACGAGCGAAAAATTATCAATTGGGCGAGTAATGGCATTTTACTTTTCTAGTGCGTATCTGATTGTTACGCGCCAAGTGTTGAGTATACAAACTTTTGGCTCTATTTGAAATTAGTTTGACGTTTGTCGGTTAATATATATTAAATCAAATCGTACTTTTTCCTTAATATTACTAAAATCTCCGTTCCTGTTACTTAAATAAATATTTATCTATTTATACATATTGTACCTAATTTACGTTGTTTTCTTTTTGATATTTTGACAAATAGAAAACAATCGAATAGTTTGAACGGAATACTAGATCATAAAATTTATTTAACTCTTAAAGCGCGACGGTCAAATCAAATAGCAATGCACGATCCCTATAGCAACATCATTTTTCAAAAATATAAAATTTCTTTGAATTATAATGTACTAGAATGAAATTTTAATAGATTTTTGAATTAATTTTGATTGAGTTTTCCAATTCGTAAGCATGAGTTTCTTTTAATAAATTTTTCAGTTTATATTTGGTATTATGTACATTGTACATGCGTTTATTCGGAACATATTAGCTGCTCAAACCTTTTGAGAAGATCACCAATAGAAAGCCAAAAACTTCCAAATAAGTAAAATATAAACACAATTTGTTCGAGGTAGGATAAATAAAATTAAATTTGAGCAACTTTGCTTTTCATTGGAACGCACATGATAATGTCAGTAATGAATTCGAATCAGTGGTACTGATGAGTGTGGGTTTGAATCCAACATGAAACCGAAGAAGAAGAATTTTTTATGAACGAATTGAAAGTTTTTATTCAAATTTCAGTCAACTGCATTATTATTTTAAAACCAGATAATGGCAACATATCCATTGCTTTCGTTTATACATAAATACATTTGAGTGGTTTTTGTTTCTTTTCGGTTTAATAGTTTTAAGCATTGGATCTACGAAAAATTTACCCAAAACTTCAGCTTCCTAGATCAAACCTGTGTGTGAACGACATAAGTCGATTTAATGTCTCACATTTAATTAACATATGAAAAACGACGTTTTTTCCGCAATAATGAATAGCTGGTATAGAAAAGTCGATAGAACAACTTTTTGTAGGAAACTTAATTCTCTACAAATTGCTGTCAGAAAGTGGAAATTTTTTTTACAACAGTTATTCATGTTTAGGTTTGCGGAAAATAACGTTTTCCCTATGTTAATTAAATGGGAAACAAACTTGGTTTGGTCCGTGCACAGGTTTGATCTAGGAAGCTAAAATTATGGAAGAATTTGTTGTAGTTTCAAAGCTTAAAACATGAGCCTATGGGAGCGAAGTTTTTTTTATCAATATTTGGCGTTCTAAAAAGGTGGCAACCCTAGCATAGTTAGAGCATAGGGGGCACCCCAACATGCATGAAAAATGAAAATTCTGCCAATCCGGTGTTTCAAAGTTACATTAAATTAAATTGCTCAAGATCGGCTTTACCGATTTTAGCAAACTTTTTTTTGTTTGATAAATGATTAGTTAGTGGTTTAAAAAAAATTAATTAATTGTTTTTGTAATTAATTTTTAAATAAAAATATTAAAAAATCTTTTTAAAGATGGCGCTATGGTCGAAGATCAATTGGAATTTAATTAATTTTTTTTCTGAAAATAAATCTATTCTTACTCTGAAATATTCCAAATTTACAAAGAGGCATTAATTCGTGTTCTTGAGATATGTAATTTTAAAGATTTGAGTCCGACTAAAAATTCTAATTTTTCATAATTTTTTCAAACAAATTCCATTACAAAAACTTTTAAATTCAATTAAATTTACTATCCTCATTTTTTCGAACAATTTTTATCAACAAAAAATTTTAACAACTAAAGTTCTAGTCCCTGGCCCCACGCCGATTTCATTTGATGATTACCACATATTTTATACTTCGTAGGGCGCTTGCCCTTGACGAGTCCTACAAATTTTTACCGTCCATTTTCCTTGATTCGGTCGTTTTTTTTCTCGGAAAACTTTCTTAAAGTTGCTTATATTCATGAACAAATTTAATGTATACATTTATGACGTAACATTTTTTTAAAGAAACAACGTTTGCAGATGGCACTGTATAAAGAAAATTAGAAATTTTTTATTTTAAATAGAAAAATTATAAAAATAAAGGAGTACCTGAGTACGACCTGATTCTTGCAATCTGAAACCAAGAAGAACTACCTGCTGAATGGAAAACAGCTGCCATTGTTCGGCTGCACAAGAAAGGAGGCCACCGGCACCTAAAGTGAGCGAATGATCGTGGAGTTGCACTGCTGAACACTGCATATATAAAATACTAGCTTATGTCGTACTTGCTCGACTCATCCCGTTCGCCGAATCTATCATCGGTGACTATCAGTATTGTTTTCGTTCCAACAGTTCAACTACAGATCAATATTTTATCTTAGGGATGATTCTAGAAAAAGGTTGGGCATACAACACCAGCATTCACCAGCTCTACGTTGATTTCAAGAAAGCATATGATATTATTTTGTCTCCGCTCATATGCCTTGATATCCAAAAGAAACTTGTTTCTCTGTGTAAACTCACAACATCGGGATAAAATTGCAGAATATTAATCAAAGGGGCAGTTCCTGACTCTTATGATATAATATCAGGTGTTCGACAAGGTGATGTACTCGGGCCCATACTATTTAATTTGGGGCTTAAGTATGAAATAAAAAAAAACGAATTAAGACACAAAACTGCACATTTAACAAATCTAGTTAAGTTCTGGTTGTGCAGATGATATTGCGCTTCTCGAACTTAGACCAAGCGATATAAAGGATATAGTTTTTCACAGCTTGAAAGAAATGCTAAAATCCAAGTCGTTTAAGCATCAACAAAGGTAACATGCAAGAGCATGTCTCCCGGCAAGCTGGATACTGGCGACTATGAAGTAGAATGCGTGGAAAACTTCAAATACCTTAGGTCTGTACTTACATCTTCAAATGACATGCAGGCATATATTAAAAACCTTGTCAGTGCCGCATACAGTTTTTTACGCATACTCAAAACTAGTGCGATATGCTTGCCTACTACACTACAATTAATAATAATTTAAATTAAACCAATAGGTTACTGAGTTACGTTTACAAATTTACATAGTAACGACTACAGTTTTATTATTATAGAGATTTCAATAAATTATTAAAAAATTATTTAATATTTAATAATTTTACATTATTATTTAAAATTTTTATTAATTTATAATATGTAATAACAAATATCTAAAATTAATGATTAATGTTGATATATCGTGGATGATTAGATGAGCGTATACTATTTTCTTTGAAACTATGACATTTTTTCAGTTTTTCGCTGGTTAGCGGACACTAAATTGTCGGACAACCGTATCAGAGTATTATATAATTAATTAAAACTGTAAAAAAAAATTAGACATGTGGTAATCAATAAACACTACCCCGCCAAGATTCCGACGTCCAGCCGTCGGACTGGAAAAACGCGGCCGAAAATTTGTCGGACAATATGACCCTTCAATTTCACTACTTTTTGTTAAACAATCCTGTGAAAATTAGCTTTGTGGTAATTAATTTTCAGTACCCCGGTATTTTGGCGTGTTTGAGTTGTCGGACTCAACAATAGCAGACAATTTTTTGTCGGACAAATTTACCCTCGTTTCCTAAAACAAATTTACCCCCGTTTCCTAAAACAAATTTCCACCTCCTTTAATAAATACAGTCGCTCCCGCTTAATTGGGACACCGGTTAATCGAAACAGCCGTTTAATTGGGACAAATACTAAAGAACGGAAACAAAACCAAGCAAATAACACAAATTTACTTCGCTTTTTCGGGACAATATTTCGTTTAATCGGGACAGATCACACAAAAAAAATTTACTAATTATAGTAAACATAAAAAAAAAAATTAAAAAATAAAACAAAAATAATAAAAACTAAAAAAGAAGAGAAGAAAAAGAATGATTTTTTTCGTCGGTTCGATTACATATTAGAATCCATCGATGAAAATGTACGTCAACAGCGAGGGAAATCAGTAGCAAAATAACTATTTTACAGGTAATACAGTTTGTAAATTGTAGCTAATAGTTGGCGAGCAATAAAAACCAGCACAATATAAAATTGTTTTGGTTATTGCGGCTTAAAATCTATGGAGATTGCAGAGCACAGCGACGAATTAGATGAAATTTCACCAGGTATTGATATTGAATTTTCGTCAATTGACGACACTGTGTTATAATGAGAATGAGGATTGTGAGGACGTAATTGTAGCAACAATCAAATCAAAATATCAAACATTGGTGGAATCCGATGACAGTGATGATGAAGAACCTGTAGTCGTAACTAACCGTGAGGCAAAACAATGTGTTGACAGATTACAGCGTTATTTTATGCAATATGGAAATGACGGGAGTCCCATGTCAGCATTAAATTCGTGCTCTGATTTTGTTCAGCTACAATCCAGCAAAAACAAAAGGCAAACCTCTTTGGACGAATGTCTTTAAAAGATTTAATTAAAGTTTAAACCTTATTTTTCTAACAGACTGTATTACATATATGTACATACATATTACATATTTATTATGTATATGTATACACATATATTAATATTATTATTGATATTATTGTACATGGTACATACATCCATTTTATATAATCTTTTAATACATATGTATGGATACGTATAGTTTTGAGATTTTTTTTCAATTTTGTGCAATTTATGAAATAAAATACATTAAAATTTAGTTTAAAATACATTAAAAAAAGTTTGATCAAATCGGTATAGCCGTTCTTGGGCAATTTAATTTCAAAGTTACATCGAATTGGCAGAATTTTCATTTTTCATGCATGTTGGGGTGCTATGGTGTGGGTGTTATTATACACCCACACTATGGGTGCAAATTCAAATTCAAATTCAAAAATTGCTTTATAATACAGTATAAATCAATGTTTACATTTTAGATTCTCTAAAGCTAAAGAAATATTATAACAAGTGTTATGTTTAATTAATGGCCAATAAAACGTTTTATCGGATGTATGTATTGTTTTTAACATCACGGTAAATAAACATACCTAGTTTAGTTAATCTTAAACTAATTTAGAATTTTTTATATTTATTGTATATATTGCCAAAAATTACTACTAAAATGCAATTCTGATGTTTGGTTGTTAATGTATGTTTAAACCTAAAACTAAAAAAGAAAATCTTATCCTAGGGTTAAAATAAAATCTACATAATCTACAAAACTAAAAAATAAAATAAATAACTTAAAATCTAGTGTAAGCTAAAATTCGGGTCATGAATTTTAGATCATTATTGATCACACCACCATGGCGGTGTAGTTTGAATTCGAAATTTTCTCCCTCTCAAATTAGTCGCTGTGGTAGTTTTGAAGCGCAAGTCTTCTTGTTCAATGGCGTGTTTGTCATATCTGATCGTTTTGTCGGTTGGTCTTCTAAAAATGTGATAAATCAGTGAAATATTATTGTGGTTGATAATGCAGCCTTCTTTGTCTAGATAAATAAACCCTTCTGGAGGAATATAGCCTGTTGTGAGTGTTTTTTTAAAGTATAATTCGTTGGGATATATGAGCTGTGAGATAAAATCATTATCAGTGATATTCCGCGTTCTGGAAAAATGTCTTCGTATTAAATTTATGATATGGATATCAATTCGTTCTATATTGGCTAGATTGTATATGGATTTTTTTGAGATCATATTGTAATAAACTTCGTCCAGAATGGGTTAATTTTATTTACTCATTCATTAATTAAAAGTTAACTCCTTTTTCAATCTTTTACTTGTATTGCAAATTGTATTGCATAAATTAATGTAAATTAAATTTGTTATACAAATGTTTACATTACTGGATTAAAAGGAGTTACCTAATACATTTTGCATAAATTAAATTTGAGTTCGCTAATACAAATGCAAGTATGAATGAAAACAGGTGTGGCCTATTTCAGATGTACGGACTACGTAGTATTGATTTCTAGTGGATTATAGAAGTTTCGATTTATTTATTTTTCGATATAAATAAGCAAACAAAAATATCAGAGAGTCAGTTTTACTTTTGCAATTGAAAGTGTTTTACAAATTTTCGCAAGTTTAAGGAATAATCGGTGGTATCTGAGCCTGGGTACTAATAGTGAAAGAATCTGAACTTAGTGGAATAGTAAATACAGATTTTACGATTCCGAATATTGTTGATTCAAATTGCGGAAAAGCGGTGAAGTTTATGGTACATAAATTGGAGACCCTGGAATTTATTGTAAGGAAAAACGGAAGCTGCTGTAATTTGTTGACAAATAAAGTTTGAGATTCTGTTAACCAAAGATCCGTCTTTTTACTGTCGTGTTTGCTCAATAATCTAAAAGAACCAACGAAGAGTCGTTACAGTGGTGTCAGAAGTGGGATTATTGAAACAATGGTCAAGACAGTAAATATTAGTGATCTCAGCCAGACCCAGCTGAAGGATGAGTTGAAGAAAAGGAATGCTCCAATCCATGGAACGAAGGCAGAACTTGCATTCCGGCTGCGTAAAGTTTTAGAAGAAGCAGGCCAAAACACAGAGGTCATAGAAATAGAGCAGGAAGAAGCTCCGGCTCAGAGTGCACCAGTAATTGATCCGATGATGGCGTTGATGAAAGAAATGATGGCACAGCAGCAACAACAGTTTGCTGATATGATGGCCAAACAAGGAAACAATCTGATAGCCCGACAAGAGAAACTGGCAGCGGAACAAAAAGTAGAGCAACAACAACAACTTGCTGATATGATGGCCAAATAAGGAGGCAAATGTCAAAAAGGAAGGAGATTGCCGCGTTGAACACCGGAAGGGAAGGATCCATGGTAACGCCGATGCCCTGTCCAGAAGACCCTGTATAGAGGAGTGCAAGTCATGTAGCAGAACTGAGGGAAATGAGGCAATGAAAGTGAAGCAAATCAAGTTCCAAACTCCTGACGATTGGTGTACCGAGGCAATTAAAAGAGAGCAGCTAGAAGATCTAGCTATGGCTCCAATTTTGAAATGGAAAACTGAGGGAAGGCGACCAGAGTGGAAAGAGGTAGCACCTTTAAGTACGGAGGTGAAATGCTACTGGGCGCAATGGGACTCGCTATTGATGGATAACGGGATACTAAAAAGAAAATGGGAGTCCGCTGATGGAAAGAAAGTGTTAGAGCAACTGGTGTTGCCATCCAGTCGAGTAGAAGAGGTACTGGGAAAGCTGCATGGAAGTATTTCTGGAGGTCACCTGGGAGTCAATAAAACCCTGGCTAAAGTAAGGGAGAGGTTTTATTGGGTAAGGTATCGAACCGACGTAGAGCAATGGTGTCGGCGATGTGATACTTGTGCGGCGAGCAAAGGACCAAAGACTAGAACTCGAGGAGAGATGCAGCAATACAATGTGGGAGCCCCAATGGAGAGAATTGCTATAGACATCGCGGGGCCATTTCCGGAAACTACAAAAGGTAACAAATACATCATGGTGGTCATTGATTACTTTACAAAATGGCCGGAAGCTTATGCAATACCGAACCAGGAAGCAGTTACGGTCGCGGAAACATTAGTCAATGAATGGGTTTGCAGATATGGAACACCGCTCGAATTGCATACCGACCAGGGAAGGAATTTCGAATCTCAACTGATGGAAGAGCTGTGCAGAACACTCGGCATTAGAAAAACACGAACTACACCTATGAACCCGCAGTCAGATGGCATGGTAGAACGAGTCAACCGAACCATGGAAGAACATTTGTCAAAGGTAGTAGAAGCCAACCAAAGAAATTGGGACAAGGATCTTCCGTTATTCTTGATGGCCTATCGTAGCGCAGTGCACGATACGACAAGTGAAACGCCAGCGAATATCATGTTCGGAAGAGAACTTCATCTTCCTAGTGACATCGAGTTTGGCATCCCTGGAGGTCTGGTATGCACGAAAACAGATTATGTGGGACAACTAAGGGAGAAGATGAATAAAATCCATCAGCAGGTTCGAGACCACATTAAGATTGCCAGTGACAAAATGAAAACCAGGTACGACATAAATGCAAATAGTGGCGGTTTTCAAGAAGGAGAATTGGTATGGCTATACAACCCCAGAAGAACTAAGGGAAGATCGCCCAAGCTGCAGCCAGATTGGGAAGGCCCATATAAAATAATCAAACGAATTAATGATGTCATCTACCGCATACAAAAGGGACCCCGTACCAAGATGAAAGTGATACATCTGCAAAGGTTGGCACCGTACCAAGGTAACAGCACCAATGCGATCTCTGATATTGTTCGGGACGAACAAAACTAAATGGAGGGCAATGTAATAAACTTCGTCCAGAATGGGTTAATTTTATTTACTCATTCATTAATTAAAAGTTAACTCCTTTTTCAATCTTTTACTTGTATTGCAAATTGTATTGCATAAATTAATGTAAATTAAATTTGTTATACAAATGTTTACATTACTGGATTAAAAGGAGTTACCTAATACATTTTGCATAAATTAAATTTGAGTTCGCTAATACAAATGCAAGTATGAATGAAAACAGGTGTGGCCTATTTCAGATGTACGGACTACGTAGTATTGATTTCTAGTGGATTATAGAAGTTTCGATTTATTTATTTTTCGATATAAATAAGCAAACAAAAATATCAGTGAGTCAGTTTTACTTTTGCAATTGAAAGTGTTTTACAAATTTTCGCAAGTTTAAGGAATAATCGGTGGTATCTGAGCCTGGGTACTAATAGTGAAAGAATCTGAACTTAGTGGAATAGTAAATACAGATTTTACGATTCCGAATATTGTTGATTCAAATTGCGGAAAAGCGGTGAAGTTTATGGTACATAAATTGGAGACCCTGGAATTTTTTATAGCCACTACGCTCTGTACGATATTTGCCTAAACAGGCTCTGAGGGCTTTTCTTTGGAAGATTCTGTATTTTTCCATATAACTTAAGGATATGTTAAACCATATTTTTTATTGTTACGATGCCAACATGACATATGTCGTCAATTTGTTAATTGCATGAACGGTTGAGTGTTGATATCTAAGGCCAAACTGGCAATTGGGGATAATTTCTTTTTCTTGACAAACTTGTTCGAGTGATTGTTTAACAATTACTTTAAAAATTTTACTTATATTAGGAAGAAGACTGATCGGTCTATAACTCTTGGTATTTTGGGGATCTTTTCCTTTCTTTATAATCGGTATGACTAATGATTTTTTCCATTTGTCTAGAAAATATGAGTTATTCAGAGCATTGTTTAGGATAATGCAGTAAATATCAATTGCAGCGGGAGGCAAATGTTTAAGAACTATGTTAGGAATGCCATCCGCGCCTGATGATTTTTTGTTGTTCAAAGATCGAAAAATTGATTCAAGGTTTTCTTTCGTTGTGAAATAATTTTGTGTCGATTGCGCGCTCAGGGAATTAGATTGTAAAGTTGAGTTAAAATTAACAAGAGAGATTGATGGTTTTTGATTAAGAAAATTTTGAATGTTTTGCTCGACAATTCGAGAAAGTTCTGGCCTGCCCAGTGCTATATTGTCTTGGTGAGTTTTTTCAAGGCTATGACCAAGTAGGTTTAATTTATCTTCTTCTTCAGAAACTATAACATTGTCCTGATCATCTTTTGTGAGGGTTTGTATGTTAAAGTTAAAACTATGTATTTGCGACTCATGTGCAAGTAGGTCGGGTATAATTACTTTCGATTTTGGTCTAAATATGGAATTTATTTGTGGGAACATTTCTGTGGACTGCTTTTGAGAGATGCCGTTAATTTTTTTTTGTCCAGAATGAATTAATTGAATTTTGAAAATTTTGTTTAATTAGAATTTTAATGCAATTTAGCATTGATTTATAACGGGTTAAATCGGGAGAATTATTCGAATGTCCATTGCAGTATAATTGAAAGATTTTTGAAAGAATAAGACTTTTGTGTTTTTGTAGAAGTTTAATTTGTGGATTACTGTAGCAATCTATGTTGTTTTTTGGTTTTATAATTGGAATTGATAGTTTTATACTCTGGGATACAATTTCTTCCATTGTTGTTAAACTTTCATCGATTTCGTTGTTTGTCATATTTTTATCCGGGCGAGTAGATGTGTGGTTGGAGAACTCGTGTTGAATTTTTAAATTCAAATGATTTTGGAATTTATTCCAATTTCCTGCTCTGAAATTTATTCTTGGAATTATTTCATTTTGGATAAGCTCAAATGGCGAGTCATGCATCAAAGAAACTTTAAATTGGATAGCATTGTGATCACTATCAAAAGGGAGAACTTGTAGTCTAGAGTGCTCATCTGTGGATATTTCTAATCTAGTATCAGCTATACAAAGATCAAGATAAGAGTTTGCGGACGGAAATGTAGAAGTTTGTGGACTATAAAGTTTACATTTGAATTCTATTTGATTGATTTTAATCCAATTACTAAGGAAGTTTCCTCTCGTGTTGTTTACTGGATTCAACCACTCTTTGTGTTTTGCGTTTAGATCACCTGCCACAATATGATATCTTGACAGCGTATTAAGTTGAAGAAGTTTGACGAACTCTTCAAACTCCGTTTTAAATGTTTAACTATCGTCTACCGGGGCATAGATAGAACTAATTATAAGAACGTTTCTATCTAGAAGTGGTAGCATTATATTGGTAGATTCGAGACAAGCAAATTTGTTAAACTGAGCTGGGTGGATTAGTTTGAAGGAGAACTTCTTTTAAATAATAATAGCTGTACCTCCTCCAAACAATGAGTTCGGTCGATCATTCCGAATGACATTATAATCTCGAAATTCTATTTTGTGCTTTGAAGTTAGTTTTGTCTCACAGACGAGTAATATATCAGGGTTGTAGGTTTGAAGAAATTTTAAAAGGAAAGATCTTTTCATCAGACCAACAATGGAATTGACATTGAGCGATATCACACTCAGATTTTGGATTAGTGAAATATTAGATGGTTTATTTTCCATATGGAATGTTAAGAGCTGCGTAAAGAACATCAATACGATTAGTCTGTTCATTTTATTACTCAGGCCCTGATACGGAGCCAGTTATTATATTGGACCTTTGGTAACTAATATTTTAAAAGGAATTTACCCGGGATAAAATCGAATCGAAAATTTGGGAATCTCTTAAATTTTATATAATTAGCCTGACATTCCAAAGAGAATAATTAACTAAAATTAATATATATTGTTACGTTTTTCCAAACTTCCTTCGAATTGGCCTAACTCACAATTCGATAAACGTAATTCCCAATCTCTTCCTGAGTTCGATCACTGATTAGTAAGCACAAACACCAGGTTTTATTAAGAATTCAACACCTTAATTGTTCCACAACAACAGGAAAACAATACAGCAAACAATATTCCTAACTAGAATATTCTTTGAACAGCTTCAGAAACTCCAACGGTTTATTGTAGAAATTTCCAGTTCACAACGTTGAAAATAATACACAAATTATTTCTATTTAATAACACTTATAACTTTATTTACAAAAACTTTACACAAAAACTAATTTAAAGATCACTTTTATAATTTTTAACTTCACAATCGCAGGTTTAAAATAAACTAATTTTACATTTAATTTCACTTTACTGTCGCAGGTCTAAAATAAACTAATTAAAAACTACAAAAGGTATTTTTCTTATATACCTTCTGCAATACTTCTAGATAATTCGACATCACTTTCCAGAAACCTTGAGAAAACACTAGAATACTCGACTACTCTACGTTATGTCGATTTGATTCATAAAATCGTTCATGTTGACCCTATTTCTAAGAAGAGACAACAACAACAATATTCATTTCATTAACTTGTTTGTTGATTTTATTTTCCTGGAAGTGACCGTAATCGTTTAGATCTTTCTGTAATCGTCTAGATTTTTCTGCACTCGTAACATTACCCTCCACTTAAGCCTGTTCGTCCCGAACAGGATCTAGCTCTCTCCTCCAATTACTGAATCCAAAAACATTTTTTTTTTCTTTTCCTATTTCCCAGGCTGTTTAGAATTACTTCCGGTTCCTTTCTAAGTACTGGGCCATTATTTTGTTTTATGTCAGCCCACCGTGATGAGTAGGGATTTTCGTTATTTCTAAAGTGCTTCTTATCATTTCCCTTTGGGAGCTTCACAATGCCATGTCTCCGAACCATTCTCATTTTCAGCTGCGATTCATCCCCGTTTGCAGCTATTTGAACCACCTCTTTTACATCGCTCACTTCGTTATGGGCTTGGACCTGTTTCCTTTTTAACTTTCGGCATTTGTTTAATCGTCTGCGTCGGTTGACGTTTCTCTCCCTCATCTGTTTGGATGGTGCTGGATTTTCCTCTGCACTGCGTAGTTCCTCATCGCTGCCAATAACTGTTGGCTCTGCCTCATTCACAAGTAGTGGCATCTCAACATTATTAACCTTTAGGATTCCACATCCAAAATCGAAGACTAATCCCTTCGCCTTCATGAAGTCCATCCCCAAAATGACTTCATCCATAATGTCTGCCACTAGCACCTCTTGTTGATAGCAGTTATTTCCCAATTTTATTTCAGCGATTCTTTTACCTTCTATTTCAGCGCATTCTCCAGTTACTGTTTGGAGTTTCAATCCATCTGATGGTTCCAAAACACCGTCAATTAAACCTTTGCGAACGAATGTTCGAGCTGAACCTGTATCCAGTGTCATGAAGCAACTTTTACCTTCAAGTTGTCCATTGATACCCAAGCTTTCACCATTTACCGCAATTCTTGAAATTGGAATGTAGGCTGCATTCTCCTCACTTTTTGGCTTTATAGTTGCACCGCCAACAGGCTTCCGTTGAATAGGAGACGAAGATCTATCACGCTTCCTGTTCCAGCAGTCCTGTGAGATATGGCCCGATTTCCTACATATCCAGCACAGGAGTTTTCTACTGCTGTTCCTGAACCCTAAGTGCTCCATTTCTTCGGCTCCTCTGTTCTTCACAGAAGACGACAATCTGTCTGCTTCCCCGTTTGTATTGCACTCCCGTGCCATGTGACCCTCTTCATCACATACCCAGCATCTGATGTCGCTTCTATCTCTGTGTGCCAAAACTTCCCCTTTGATGTTCCCCTCTACATTCCTTTTTCTGCATCCACCAGATGGCATACACATCCTCTGTACCATCTCATATTGCATTGCGTATGCGACAGTTTCATGGAAAGTCGCCTTAGGTGTAGTCATTACTTTGATCCTGGTTTCTGGATCTCGGATACCATCAATGAAGGCCTCGATCTTCATTTTCTCCATGAAATATGGTGGTGTATTTGAGTGTGCTAAATGTACAAGGCGTTCTACTGCCGAAGAATAGTCCTGAATGCTTTCTCTATTCCGTTGCAAGCGACCCTTTAACTCGATCCGGTATAGCTCCTTTTTGTGGTCGCTGCCATATTTTCGTTCCAACGCATTCATCACTTCAGCATAGCTTTTTCGGTCGTTTTCCGGCACCGCCTGTAATGCTTCAGCTGCTTCCCCCTTTAGAGCAACTATCAATGCAGCAAGACGATTTTCGGCGTTCCAAACATTTTGGTCTGCTGCTGTCTCAAACTGGAACTTGAAGATGCCGAACGATGTTGTTCCATCGTATGATGGTGGTTTTAGTTTGATATTTGCTACTTGATGTACCACCTGGGAAATAACTTTAGTCGTTTCAACGTCCTGCAACCTCTTTTCAAAATCATCAACTTTCGTCAACATTTTATGTTCAAATTCCTGAATTTCTGTTTCAATTTTCTCGACTTTTACATCGAATGCAGTTGACATTTGTAATAGTTTCTCATCCAAATGTTGATGTATTCCAGTTTTCAACTCATTTATTTGCTGGTTCATCTCCTCTTTATTTGCAGCAAGTGTTGCAGTAATCTCTTCCTTATTAACAGCCATGTTATTGTTGACTGTTTCCAGCTGTTGATTGATGTTCCAACTAATTTCTTCCTTAGTAGCAGCCATTTGTTGATTGATGTTGCTGCTTTGTTGATCAAATTTTTGATTGAGTTCGTCTTTATTGGCAACCATATTAGCATTCATCTGATTCATGTTTAAATTCATTTGTTGCATCATAGCCATTAACTGCGTAAAATCGCAGTTTCCAGATGGTAATGTTGTTGTTGTTCCTGCAACAAAACTTTTCTCCTCATCAGCTGCCACTAGATCATTATTTGTACTAATCACTCCAAACTGGTAACTTTCCACAACTACTCCACTAGCTTCCATAGCTTCTCGAAGCCGTATCGTTAATTCAGTTTTGTTTCCACTTGTTGACAATCCACGTTGTTCTAGTTCTTTCTTTAACTCAAGAACCTTCAAATCACTTAATAAAACCATTATTAACAGCTAACTAATCCGCCGATGTCACCAATGTTACGTTTTTCCAAACTTCCTTCGAATTGGCCTAACTCACAATTCGATAAACGTAATTCCCAATCTCTTCCTGAGTTCGATCACTGATTAGTAAGCACAAACACCAGGTTTTATTAAGAATTCAACACCTTAATTGTTCCACAACAACAGGAAAACAATACAGCAAACAATATTCCTAACTAGAATATTCTTTGAACAGCTTCAGAAACTCCAACGGTTTATTGTAGAAATTTCCAGTTCACAACGTTGAAAATAATACACAAATTATTTCTATTTAATAACACTTATAACTTTATTTACAAAAACTTTACACAAAAACTAATTTAAAGATCACTTTTATAATTTTTAACTTCACAATCGCAGGTTTAAAATAAACTAATTTTACATTTAATTTCACTTTACTGTCGCAGGTCTAAAATAAACTAATTAAAAACTACAAAAGGTATTTTTCTTATATACCTTCTGCAATACTTCTAGATAATTCGACATCACTTTCCAGAAACCTTGAGAAAACACTAGAATACTCGACTACTCTACGTTATGTCGATTTGATTCATAAAATCGTTCATGTTGACCCTATTTCTAAGAAGAGACAACAACAACAATATTCATTTCATTAACTTGTTTGTTGATTTTATTTTCCTGGAAGTGACCGTAATCGTTTAGATCTTTCTGTAATCGTCTAGATTTTTCTGCACTCGTAACAATATATTTACAATAAATACCTTAAATTATTAACTGTTGATTGATGATCTGGTTCTAATTTTCCAATGTTTAATTTCCAAAAAAAACTCAGCAGCATGAAATAGATCCTTTCGAGCGAGGTTTCTGACACATAAAACTATTATTCGCAGTTTTTGTGCCCCATTGCGGCGTGAATATTCCAATTTGTTCGTAATTCAAATAAAAATTATAAGATGCTTTACGAACCAACATTTATTATATTAAAATTTCTGGTTTATATAAATTTATAACATGGAGTATGAAAAATTGGATGAAATTTGTAGCTAAAATCCACTGCGTATGAAACTTAATTTGATACGTTTAAAATATATGCATTAACTTTAAATACATTTTGATATACATTAATTGATATGTTACGAGTTATTTTATGTATAACTTGAAATTAACTCTTTCATTTTCTTTCTTTTTTATTAAAACTCTATTGATATCAATATCGCACAATTATGATCCACTGCATAATGTTAACAATTAAAGAAAACTATATCAAAAAAACTGTATTGTTTTCTTTCCTTTAATCCAAATCAGAATGAAATTACAATAAAAATGTTTTCTGATTTAAAGTTAAAAACTGAATGCCCTGCATCAAAAATGTGATTTTTCTTTTGACATCTTGTGATGTCAAAAACAAAATCGGGTAATCTTCGAAAATTCAGTAATGATTAACAACGACATCTGTTCATTAGTATTGGAAATAAAAATTTAGTACGTTCGTTGGCTTTTTATAATATATTCAAAATCAATTAGCAGTTAAGTTGGGAAAATTTTAAAAGTACTATTAATGTAAAAATGAACGGAAACTAATGAAATACATTTCTATTGAATTGAAAACAAAGAGGAATTTAGTTTTATTATTATTTTGCGATTATTGCGATCGTTACACCATGAATTCAAGGTAAAAATCAAGATTTCTACTCTTGAAATCACAAAAACGTCGCCATCCCCTCCATGACAGAAAACCACCGAACTACTTCCACTTATTAAATTGTATCTGGGATCGAGATACCCACCGTCACTGGCGTCAAGACCGACGACCGGTTCCAACACTCATGAGGTCCTTAAGGACTTCACTGAGTATTGAGACCGACCATCCATCCGAACGTCAGCACCATGGACACCCCGATACAACCAGTAAGTATGACCTGAAGATGTGAACCCCAGAGACGACAATCAGCCAGAGGAACAACCCTACCTAACGAAAAGACATCATTCCCTGATGTCTTTCGCGTGATGTACTCCAAGATTCTTACCGCTCATATCTATGCACTCGTAGAGTACATTTCCAATCTTAGTCTTAATCATTGCAGGTAAGAACTTTGGAGCCAATTTTGCCGAGAAATTTTTGGTAGCGTCACTCAAATGATGTTGCCGTACAAACACACGTTGTTGTGGTTGAAAAGTCCGTAGTTTAGATCGCAGGTTGTACTGATGTTGCGATTTCTTAAAAGCTGCTTTTAAATTTTGTTGAACCCGGTTCCTAAGCAGAGTCAAATGATCAGTGCGTTCTATTTCCTCACCAGCATCTTCACCAAGCTGGTGTAGTGATCTCAACAAATGGTAAGTATTTCCATCCGAGATTGGATGTTGACCAAATAATAAATAGTACGGTGAGTACTTGGTAGCTGAATGTACTGCAGCCCGCAGTGCATATGCGATTTCACCAATTTGTGAGTCCCACTTGGTATGTTGACCTTTAAGGAACGCTCGAATTGCTGCTAGAACTGACCTATTGACCCGCTCTGACGCGTTGCTTTGAGGACTATAGACACCGGTCCTAATGTGTTTAATGCCGAAGTCTGACAAAAGACTTTGAAAGTTCCTACTAGTGAACTGTTTGCCATTGTCACTGTGCAGAAACTCTGGTACCCCATATGTAAGAAACACTTCATTCCTTAGAAAAGCATTCACCTTCGGTGAAGTTGCGTTTCTAAGTGGTTTCAGTAGTACAAACTTCGTAGCATGATCCAGAACTATCAATAACACCGTATTCCCAAGTGTAGAACGAGGATACGGTCCCAAAAAATCTATATAGACTCTCTGCCATGGACGTGCTGTTTCGAATTGATATTGCATCGGAGGACGCAATATCTGATTCGTGGCTTTTGTTTGTTTACATGTGTCGCAGGACACAACATAGTTGTGTACCTGTGACGCCATGCCCGGCCAATAATAAAGACGTCGAAGTAATTCTAAAGTCTTTTTAACACCTCCATGAGCAGCAGTACTATCATCGTGATGTTTCTGAATCATGTTGAAAGTCATCGGTTTTGGTACCCAGAGTTTCCACACAGGAACATCGTTAGGTATTGCATCAGGTCTTGGCTCAATACGTATGTATAGCTTATCATCTACGACTTTAACAGATGGAAAGTCCTTGGGAGATGATTGAACTTTAGCTATCATATCCGTATATTCCTTGTGCCGATAACCTTCATTGTCGATTTTGATGTCGTTAATGTGATGTGTTAATGCTTCCGTCAATTCCTCGTGTGTATCGTCATAAAGACGAGATAGAGCATCAGGGACTATATTTTGGGTACCTTTTTGGTGGACAATGGTAAAATCCATATGTTGGAGTTTTAGGCTCCACCTAGCCAGACGACCACTCAAGTCTTTCTGTGACATAAGCCACTTCAGACTTGAGTGATCAGTCACAATAGTAAATCGGTGACCTTCAACATAGCCCCTGAATTTCTTCACACTCAGAATTGCCGCAAGACATTCAAGCTCAGAAACGGAGTAATTCCTTTGAGCTCTATTTAATTTCTTCGACATGAAGGCTATCGGACACTCTTGTCCGTCAGTATCAACCTGATACAACACACTACCTATCCCTGTCAGACTCGCATCGCATCTAATAAAAAACTCTTTATTATAGTCAGGGTTAATTAATACCGGTGCTGTAGTCAGCAATCGTTTTAAATTTTCGAAAGCAGCTTGCGCTTCCAATGTCCATTTCAATTTCCCAGAACTTTTCTTTAATAAATCCGTAATCGGTGATACCACGCTTGCATAGTTTGGTATGAAACGTTGGTACCAACCAGCCATTCCTAAAAGACGTCGTATTTGTTTAACTGTAGATGGAGCTGGGTACTCTGCTACAGCTCTTACCTTGTCAGGGTCTGTTCGAAGACCATCTTCACCAACCAAAAATCCTAAGTATTTCACCTCTCTCAGAACAAATTTACTTTTCTTGAGGTTTATTGTTAACCCAGCCGCTCTTAACAATGAAGAGACTTTGGACAGCAATTCCATATGTTCCTGGAACGTGGAAGAGACTACCAATAGATCATCTAAATAAACAAAGACATTCTCGTGATATTGATGTGGTATCACTTTGTGCATTAGCCGACACATTGTCTGGGGAGCATTGCACAATCCGAAGGGCATAACCCGGAATTGATACAATGGACGACCAGGCACTGTGAAGGCTGTCTTGTCTCTAGATGCTTCTGCCAGAGGAATCTGCCAGAAAGCATCTTTGAGATCAATACTTGAAATGTACTTTGTGCTATTTAGACGACCTAGTAAGCCATCAATCAAGGGAAGTGGGTAAGCGTCCTTTTTAGTTAGTGAATTGACACGACGGCTATCAATACATAATCTGTTTTTACCAGATTCTTTTTGTACCAAAACCACTGGCGAGCACCAAGAACTGTTAGACTCTTCGATCACGCCCATTTGAAGCATTCGGTCAAGTTCGGCATAGACCTTTAGTTGAACAGCCGGCGATGTGGGATAGTGTCTCTGTTTAACAGGTGCACTATCACCAACATCGATGACATGTTCAACCAAAGAAGTCTTTCCGAGCCCAGACACTTCAAATGACGGGAAAGAATCCTTGATCATATCCAGTTCATGTTGCTGATCAGTGGTGAGGTTATGTGTATTAAAATTTTGTAGCTCTGTGCGAGTCAGTTCACTAACAAAGGAAGGAACAATACCGAATTTCTCCCAGAAATCTATGCCCAGGTAGAGCTCTTCTCGTAATCCAGGGACTATATGAAACCGCATTGGTTTAGTGGAGCCATTCACCGTTATTGGAATTTCAATGTAACCTAAAATTTTTGTTGCAGTACCATCCGCCGTGCGAATACACGAAGTGTACTTACGGTAGGTTGTACCTGATGATTCCAATAATTCCAAGGAATTTCTTCCTAGTATAGTGATTGACGCTCCACTATCCAATAATCCTGAAATATTTTTGTTCAAAATCTTAATTGTTAGTCGCGGCCGAGGATCCTTTGTTTCTGAAAGGATAGATGAAATACAAGCTTTACGAAATAATTTCCTCATCCTCCAATATCTAATGTTGCGTTCAAGACGTCTAAAATATGTGTGATGTAATGATGGGAAATTAAATGTACTAGGTGATTTTATTCTGGTTTCCTGAGTGGTGGTCGATCGTCCTGCGTTGCTACATCTCTCGTCGCCTTCTTCGTGCTGTTGTTCGGGCTGTTTTGAATCCATCGTTTCAATATATCCATCTCGATCTAGTTCCACATCCACCTCATAATCATCCACCTGCTGTAGCTTGCTAATTCTTAAATTTGATGTTCTGGTCGGAACTGGTGTGGACCACAACCGTTCAAACTTCTGACATAAAGTCCGAAGTTCATCAATTGAATGTATTGTTGCAGCTAGAGTAGCGTTTTGGAGCTCCACACTCAGTCCCTCCCGAGCAATTTCTAGCATTTCACGGTCAGCAAATGGACGTGCTAAACGACGATTTAACGAACCAATCTCCACCAGATACTCGTACACGCTCTCCTTTGACTTTTGTTTGCGGTTCAGAAGAACTCGCAAGATCGCCTTATCATCAGTGAGCGTACCGAAGGTTTGTAGGAGTCCCTCCCTTAACACTGGATAGGTCACCACCTCATATTCATGACTTAAATTCAGATAGTATCTGTCGGCAGCCCCCTTGAGATACCGTGGAACGATAGACCTAAGGTCGTCCCAATTCACACGGTCCCTCCTGGCAGCCGCCTCAACTCTGTGAACAAACTCATGAACATCAGGAGAGTGACCATCTCCTGTGAAGGTTGGAACCCAATTTGAGTCATAACGACTCAAATTGTTCCCATGAACCCCTCGGTACTCCACTGGTGCTAACGCTGGAGCCGCGTCACGCCATACCTGAGGAGGTTGGTTGTATGGTGGTGGTGCTGTAAGTGGAGCTTGTGGATATAATGGTGGTGGTTGTACCTGTGGTACTGATGGATAATTTAATAATAATTGCTGTTGTACTAATGCTGGACTATTGTGTATGTGTTCAGCTTGGAGTGATGGACCCAATTGTGGTATTGCAAAGTCCTCTGCCTAATTGTTCCCCCTGAAGTTCACACCCCGAACCAGACATTCGATCTGTAGTTCGGTGGGTTCCAAACCATAGAACGGATGGTCAACGTCTAGTTGGTTTGACATTTTGATGGTAAAACCCGAAAAATCCCGAATTCGCAAAACACGTCAATGACAATAACGAAACCAATTTCAACTAAAAAATGTAGCTAGTACGCTGTAAAAGTGAAAACGAAAAACGCAAAACGAAAAAAAAAACAACGAACGCCCCAAAAAAAAAAGATTTTGTAAAAACAAACTTGTACAAGAACAAAAAAAACCGCTGTCGCCGCTAATCTTTACTGAATCTTTTACAAAAGTTCCTAAAATATTGTATGTGTAAAAATATAATTTATTTATTTAATTTCAGATATACTGAAATATATATATATACCTAAAATTAGTTATTGACGATAGCACCCCTAAGAATATCTATTTATTTTTAAAAGAAAATTGAAAAATAAAAATATTTAGAAGAATGTTTATTTATTGGATGCACCGTCCTAACTTTGAAATATTGATTTATTTTTTTTTTTAAAAAAAACAAAGTATTTATTTATATCTTGACGTAAAGCTTAATTAAGAAAATTTATTTTATTTAGCTACCTAAAATTAACTTAAATTTAAAAAAATTATTTATTTAATAAAAAATTTTATTTATTTAATTTTTGAAAAATTTGTTTGATTTATTTTATTTTTATTTAATATAATAAGAGATTCCCAAAATCAAGATTCGTCTGGAGACAATTTAAAAAGTAAGTATGGTACAATATCCATTTTGTTTAAATCTAAAATATCGCGTTCGCGAGCCCACTCCAACAATGCATGTGAGAACCGACTAGAAAAGCCCCTAACGACCAGATTCTACAGAACAGTTCTCCCCAACCTAATAAAAACAATCACAACTGTCACGATTAGACACTAGGTCCATTTCTACTGACCCAGTTGTGCTTGTTTAACCTACAAATAAATTACAACTAAACCTAATGCGAAAGTTGAAGAACGCTCCCGAGCACCAGACTTCAAATCTTAAACTCTATGAAAAATTGTTCTATTGCAAAACTAGATGTAAAAATGGAAAAGTATGAATTTGTATGAGGTGAAGCCTCTGATCCTGAAAGCAAAAGTACAATTGGTTCTTCTCTTCATTACACCGAAGAAGCCTCTGAGCAAAGAATGGTACTACTGGTTTGCACATAAGTACAAACACAGCAACACCACTCCTCGTCCCTGAGGACTTCCTCGCCGAATGAAGAGAAGAAACCAATGTTCTTCGATCGCATAACCCCGATGGCCATAGGCGATCTAAGAACGACATCAATGTTAAGGGGATAAGCCCCATGGATGGCTTGTTAGGCCTACCGCTGAGAAAGGTGAATCAATAAACCTAAATAATATATAACTTATCCATAATCTAAATAATTTCTTATTTAAAAATGCTAAATCGAAACATGAAATACATAATGTGTTAATAAAGTTTTACATGAAATTAATTAAATCTAATCTTCAGACTAGATAATAAATTGGTAATTTATATTATAAAAAAAATTACGATTATTTTAAATTCAAACTAAGCTTACTAATTTTTAAGTTATTAACTCTAATATATTTGTTTAGGTTAAATCTTTCGCTTTATTTATTGTATCCAAAACAAAAATGATGTTAAAAAGGAAAATCAGAAAAACATACGATTAATTTCATATATAAATTAATTGCATCATCCAAAAATATGTACAATATATAAATAAATATATGTACAATATGTACATGGTAGCATAAAAAAATTCAAAAAAAAAACTGCTTCCCCAAAGCGGTTTTTTTTTTCCCCAAATTAAAAAACAATTAGTATTACTAAAAGCAAATGACAGCACAAAAAAACAATCTCCAAAAAAAATTGCTGTCCCAAAACGGTTTTTTTTCAAACAAGCAACCACTTAACTAATTATACAGTGAGGGACAGGGGCCTCCTGTGGACCAATCCACTCCTCTACCTGTCGCATGGTCGGTGAGATGGGAACCACCTCAACCAGCTCCTCTATTTGAGTACTCTTGGTCGAGGAAGCTCCCAGCTCCACGACCAAGCGACTCTCCTTCTCCTTCTTCCTCCTCTCCTTTCTCTTCAGGTGTGAGCTCCTGTTTCTCTTGACCCGTCTCCTCTCACGCCAGCCCACATTCACTTCCTCATCCACTCCATTCAGCTCCTCATCCACTATCTCACAAATCAAATCATCCAGAAACTCATCATATTTTTCTTCGTAAATATCATCCATCAATTCCAAAAATATTTTATGTTTTACCTCATCCAGAATCACATTTATCATTCCATCCACTACATTCCTCGCCTCAACCATTCTCTCTTTTCTCTCCTCATTCGCTCTCCCATCCACCTCATTCATCCAGGGCTCAAACCCACCTGGCCGACACCTCCTTATCAACCCCTGACCCCTCCTAATTGTATACATTCTTATCAAAATTCAAAATATATAATTTCCTAATCAAAACGAAACCAATAACTGGTTTATTTCAAGATACACAAAAAGCTGATTGACAACCACGGCCCAAACCGATTGCCACCACCCTATTACCAAAAAAAAACCACAACTGGTTTATCCTAAAACTTACAAAGAGAAACGCGGAATTCTTTAAATTTTTGAAAATATAAATTTAGAGTACTTATGATAAATATACTCATGAACACCTTAGAAACTAAACCTTTATTTTTTTCCTCTAGCTTTTTAACAAAATTTAGCTAAATAAACCGACGCGAAAAACAAACTATTAATCTGAATTGAGATAATCAAATAATATATAAATATATAAATATAATAATATAAGATGTTCCACACAAAAAAAAAAGTTTTTTCAAAAAAAAAACCGGCTTGCCAACGCCCAACCTGGAAAATATTTTCCCACCAAATTATTTATATATATATATCTAAAAAAAATACAAGAAATATAACTGTAATTAACCTAACGGGTCCCTGTTTCGGCGCCAGTTATTACTCAGGCCCTGATACGGAGCCAGTTATTATATTGGACCTTTGGTAACTAATATTTTAAAAGGAATTTACCCGGGATAAAATCGAATCGAAAATTTGGGAATCTCTTAAATTTTATATAATTAGCCTGACATTCCAAAGAGAATAATTAACTAAAATTAATATATATATTTACAATAAATACCTTAAATTATTAACTGTTGATTGATGATCTGGTTCTAATTTTCCAATGTTTAATTTCCAAAAAAAACTCAGCAGCATGAAATAGATCCTTTCGAGCGAGGTTTCTGACACATAAAACTATTATTCGCAGTTTTTGTGCCCCATTGCGGCGTGAATATTCCAATTTGTTCGTAATTCAAATAAAAATTATAAGATGCTTTACGAACCAACATTTATTATATTAAAATTTCTGGTTTATATAAATTTATAACATGGAGTATGAAAAATTGGATGAAATTTGTAGCTAAAATCCACTGCGTATGAAACTTAATTTGATACGTTTAAAATATATGCATTAACTTTAAATACATTTTGATATACATTAATTGATATGTTACGAGTTATTTTATGTATAACTTGAAATTAACTCTTTCATTTTCTTTCTTTTTTATTAAAACTCTATTGATATCAATATCGCACAATTATGATCCACTGCATAATGTTAACAATTAAAGAAAACTATATCAAAAAAACTGTATTGTTTTCTTTCCTTTAATCCAAATCAGAATGAAATTACAATAAAAATGTTTTCTGATTTAAAGTTAAAAACTGAATGCCCTGCATCAAAAATGTGATTTTTCTTTTGACATCTTGTGATGTCAAAAACAAAATCGGGTAATCTTCGAAAATTCAGTAATGATTAACAACGACATCTGTTCATTAGTATTGGAAATAAAAATTTAGTACGTTCGTTGGCTTTTTATAATATATTCAAAATCAATTAGCAGTTAAGTTGGGAAAATTTTAAAAGTACTATTAATGTAAAAATGAACGGAAACTAATGAAATACATTTCTATTGAATTGAAAACAAAGAGGAATTTAGTTTTATTATTATTTTGCGATTATTGCGATCGTTACAATTTATTATATCTTTAATTTTGGAAAATTGCTCGCTGATTGTTGCAGTTAATGAGGTTTTTAGTGCTTCAATGAGCAAATTGAAATTAGTTTGGTCAGGCTGTGTGGTAGCTGTATTTGAATTGATAATTCCACTTGTACATGGAACATTTGGTGTAGGGATTTCTTGCTCATTAGAGTGAAATAAGCTATTCAAAGCTACATTTGGTTTTATATAGTTATTCAGCATTTGCTGCTTCATAACTTGCTTCTCTTTTTGGAGACGGCGTACCTGTCTTGCTCTTTCGAGCATTTATGTTTTGGACATCCTTTATAAGAAGCAGGATGTCCAACGCTCTTACAGAGCACGCAGAATAGTTGCTCCTTAGGGTAACTAACATTCGAATTCAAGCTACACTTACCTGGTTCGTGTTGTTCTGCGCATTTAACGCATCGGTATCCCATGCTACAATTGGCTGCTGCATGTGCAAATCGTTGACATTTTTTACACTATATTTACCCATGTGATTGGAGTTTCTGCCATGTAACTACTTGATAGTTGACATATTTTATTTTATAGATGTCTTGTATGTTGGATGATGGTGAAACTTGTACTAACATCATAGAACAATTATCTCTTCTTTTGGGGTTGAAATGAGATACTCTTACGAATTCTACATTCTCCTTATTAAATGTTTGAAGTTCTTTTAAAATTTCTTCTGGTTTTTCAAATGGACTAAGTCCTTTCAAAATTAAAGTCTTGAATTTCAGTTCTTTTGGTGTGAACGTGAAATGTTTTGCATTGATTTCATTTAATGCTGCAAGTACTTTGTTGTACTCATCAAAATTTTGATAATAAACTAATTGTTTATTGTTATTGATTTTTTTTATCAAAAAATTTTTTATTTTGAGATGATTTTTTATTAAAGTAATCAGATCTGTGGCGGATTGATTGCTTACACTTATTGGCGGAATAGTGATTTTTTTCTCAGTATTGAGATTGGTGTTATCTTTTTGAGTTGGTACATCGATATTGTTTAAGTTTTGTTTTGCGGTTTTTTCTTTTAATAAGTTTCTGGATACGCTTCTATTTCATTTTGGACCTTGTCTTCAATGTCTGCCGGAAGCTCCTTCGTTTCCTCAGGTATTTCGCATTTCAGAAATAGAATTTTGTATATCAGTCGCCGATTTCTGATGTGGCGCCTTTATTCTTCGTTTTATAAGATTAGGTCTAATCGTATTCATTGATCTTTCTTTTTTGTTTTGGTGATCCATTGATCATAATTCATTTTTATTTCTATCCTACCTTTTTTTATTGCACTAACAAACTTTATATATAATTACACTAGCCTAGGTAATAATTGTTTTTATTTATATAAAACATTGTTACAAATGGTACGAATAGTTTTTTTTATTGTTTTTTTTTAGGTTGAATTTTTTTTTAAATAAAAAATATATTTAATTATTTGTCACAGCACTATATTAGTTTTTATTGTTTGTATTTTATGAAAAGGGATATCTTCATTCTATTTTCACCACACTTTCACTTGAAAATTTAAATTTTATTACGGTTTTCCACACTATGGGTGCTATTACTATCCTATGCTCAAACTATGCACTCTATAAAAATTGTAAAATAAGATGTTTTGTTATTTTGTCCATACTACTTATATGCCAAGTTTCAGAAAAATAAAAAATGGTCAAGTTCAAATCTCGACTTTTTCACCTGCGTAGATCACGTTTTTCATCAGTTATTTGTGCAGAATGATTTTAACGCATCAAGTTTTGCAGGTTAAGTTAACCATCTATTCAACGTTGTCGCAAGACGCAAACTAACGTTTGATAGTGTAACTATAGCCAGCTCAAACAAGAGCACCAAATACTAAGATCTGCTAGTGTTTCCAACTGATTTTACAAAAATTGCCATTTTGTAAATACAACATGCCAATGGAAGAACAAGAACTCGAAACTGAGTATATAAATTTATTCAAAACTTTGCCATAGCAAACGGATATTCTGTAGAGTTTGCCGATTAAATTTTGAAAATCCAAAAAGAGATGCACCGTGAAACCCAGGAAGCCTAGGCGAAGTCTGAAGTTTTAAGAATGGGATGCTGCGTGCTTAATAATTTTCCTCAATGATAAAAATAACTACAATTAAAACTAAAAAATAGCATATTTGATGCAAAAATAAATTTTTTCAAATTTATAACATTTATGTACTATGGGCGCGTTCCACTGAAGATCAAAATTGCTCAAATTTACTCTAATCTGCTCTCCCTCGAAAAATTTGCGTAGTTGCAAAGCATTTTATTTTTCGATTTTATTTAGATTAGATAGAAACAAGTTTTGGTATTTTTAATAATAAAATTGACCAGTCAGATTTAAATATAAGCCCAAAATAATTATTTTCAATAATAATAAAATTGTGTAATCATATTTGAAATATTTTCAAACTTTTGGTGTTTCATTGGTGATCTACTATAAGCTCTTTGGCACACACGTTATTTAATTTATTTATTTAAAAAGAACGCATTTTATTTAATATCCGAAGTGGTCGTTTGCAAATTATCAATGTACAGTAACCCTATCTCGACGGACTTGGCACTTTGACGCAGTGATGGGGCTCAGTGGACTCAATGATCTTAGGAGCTACAACGGTAGTGTCACCCATGCCGTTAGGTCCTACGTGAGAATCGAAGCCAAGATCAAGTTCAAACCCCAAAGCTAAGGTAGACACGTACGCTGATAGCTTAACATGGTCAAGGATGCTTGATCGCTAGTACGGGACTCTGGAGATCGGTCGCCCTTCAGTTTTAATAAATGCCTTACCAAAACACAGGGTTCTGTTGTGGTTGACTAATGTACCTCCCTGTTTTCTACATAAATATTGTATGGAGACAATAAAGTTTTAGATGGGAGCGATGCTTCTCCAAACGCATCACATAAACTAACAACAAAACTGTGCACCATGTCTGACTCTAGGATCATGCCTGATTTATCAGCTTATCCTAATTCGGATAGCACACACACCATGTCTGACTCTAGGGATATGCCTGATTCACCAGCTTACGCTAAGTCAGACAGAACACCTGTACGATATTGACAAAAATCTCTACTACCTAAATTAAGTTGCGTTCAGATTAATCTGCACAGATCAGAAATGGCCTCAGTTAATTTGAACCGGTTAATTGAACAGGATGCTCACGATCTTGCATTCATACAGGAGACGTAGGCAGACAGTAAAAGAATAAAAGGTTTATCGTCAAACAAAAATACAAAACTGATCTATCTCTTATCTGCAGAGATCTGACAACGGTCCAGATAGAAATTCATTTTCCTCAAGGTGGATTTCGTTAATTCATTTTAGCTTCTGCATACTTCTCGGGGGACGAGGACGAAATACCACCAGAAGTGGTAGAGAAACCCAACAAGTATTGTAACAATAACCATTATAACCTCATAATAGCGTGTGACGCTAACGCTCATTTAGAAACGTAATCAGAGGTGAGGTCCTTGACCTTACTTTAACAAACATAAACGCTACTAACCATATTAAGAACTGGCATGTTTCGAAGGAAGCTTCTATGTCTGATCATGCTTATATATGTTTCAACATAGAACACTACCCGAAGAGCATCCAGTACTGTAGAAACCCGAGAAAAACCAAATGGGAACTTTACACAACATAACTTCATAATAATGTAAATAGTTGCGGCAGTATCAACTCCACATTTGAGCTTAACTCTGCAGCAAATAATTTACAAGAAATTATCACTGAACCATAAAACCTTAATACTCCAATAACTCAATCCAAAAGATGCAGAGATGTACCTTGGTGGAATGGTAACTTGGAGAGGAAAAGGAATAAAGTTCGTAAGCTCTTTAACAGAGCAAAAACAACAAATAATTGGATAAAATACCTAGTAGCTCTAACCAATTATAATAAAGAACTCAGACAACCAAAAAGGAATAGCTGGAAAGAGCTCTGTAATACCATAGATAATCTGCCTGCTGCAGCTCGACTCCAAAAATTGATGTCGTCTGATCACACAAATCCTCTAGGCTCAATCTGCAAACCAAATGGTACGTATACCACCAGCTGCATTGAGACACGAGATACTTTACTACAAACCCACTTTTCGGGCTCAATAGAATGGTGCACGGAAGATAATGCCAACGAAGACGTACATCTTCTAGATCCTGCAACTAAAAGTACTGCAGATCATTTAGCCAACACAATTTTCACCCCCAACAAAGCGAGATGGGCTATAGAATCCTTCGGTCCGTATAAATCTCCGGGAGGTGATGAATTTTTTTCCGGTACTTCTGCAAAAGGGTCTAACAATCATCCTTCCATATCTCATGCGTTTATTCAAAGCAAGCTTTCGCCTTTCTTACATTCCTCAGATATGGCGAGAAACTAAAGTTGTTTTTATACCCAAGCCAGGAAAAAAACCAAATGCAGCCAAATTATACAGACCTATAAGTCTTACATCTTTTCTATTAAAAACAATGGAAAAGATGTTGGACTATCACATCCGTCATGTATGTCTTAAACAAAACTCTCTAAACTCTAGCCAGCACGCCTATCAGACTGAAAATCTACTGAAACGGCGTTGCATAAAATGGTGAAAGAAATTGAGAGCGCCCTAAACTACAAGGAGGCATTTGTATGTACATTTATGGACATACAAGGAGCCTTTGACAATGTCCACTTCAATGCTATCATTGAATTGGCCACAAAGAAAAATATAAACCCGCATATCATTGCGTGGATTATCAAGATACAGAGTCGGAAGATAACGGCTACACTAGGTAATTATTCAGTGACTGTTACTGCATCTAGAGGCAGCCCGCAAGGGGGGGTGCTCTCTCCACTGCTTTGGATAATGGTGGCTGAGGATCTCACTAAGCTAAATGATTCCGGCTTCAACACTGTAGGCTATGGCGACGACTTGGCAGTCATGCTTAGAGGGAAACATGACTCCATTGTCGCTGGTCGAACCCAGACAACTCTTAATCTTGTATCAAAGTGGTGCAACAGATTGGGACTGTCGACTTTAGGGGGAGATCAACCCCCAAACTTTCCAGGAGAAACTTTAATTTCATTTCTCTGTTCTGAACGGCGATCCAATACAAACATCAAAAGAGGTTAGATATTTAGGTGTGATCCTGGATAGCAAACTAACCTGGAACTCACACCTGAAATATATCTCCGATAAGGCAAACAAAGTTTTCTTCACATGCAGAAACCTGTTTGGGAAAACATGGAGTCTTAGCCCAAAAATGATACTTTGTTTGCACCAAAGTGTTATAAAACCAATTCTAACATATGCAGCTTTAGTTTGATGGCCTAAAACGCGCCATAGCTGTTCAAAATATGTTTACAAAAATACAAAGGCTTGTGTGTCTTAAGCTAGAAACACAGCACGGGCGAAATCGTCCGACGACGTCGTTAGTAACATTAGAATACACAGGATACATACATTTCAAACACAACTACAGCGATAAACGAAAAAGTTTTTTTCGTCGGAGAAAATTTAGATTCTATTTCTAATTTATCGTCGGCGATGATTATTGCCAGATATCAATTTTATTTTTATTTGGCTGCAAGGGTAATTTTTAATGTTATTGTGACGGTGCCGCCAACTGAAAAATATGATTTTCTGAGGTACGTGTTGTTTTGAGTTGTCGTGTTGTTTTGAGTTGTCAACTGCATTTTCAATTTATGTTCAAAGTTCGGTTTTATTCATTTATGTATTTTCATAATTTGTATTTTGTATTTTATTTTTAAAATTAGTTATTAGTAGAAAAATTATTATTATTTATTTATTAATTAAAATTAGTTATTTTTAAAATTGGAATTTGTGAAATTCATTTTGACTAAGAACCAAGTATTTTAGTTTATGCAATTTTATTTTTGACAGCTTTTCACGCTGACGCCTTTGTTGTGGTTACAACAGCGAAATTTTAGACGTTTTTTTTTTTAATCGTCCGACGTTATCGTCCGTGTTGTGTTTCTACCTTTAGTGCCACAGGTGCTTTCAAAACCACGCCAACGTCAGCAATGGAGATTCTTCTAAAGCTTTCTGCATTGCATCTAGATGTAAAATCTGTAGCGGTGTTGAGCGTTCATAGACTGCAGCTCACAGAGGGTTTAAGCCGGGTGATCTAACCGGACACCTTAAAATCCTTGCTGAATTACAAGCTGAGCTGCATACATACCATATTTCGGATTGTATGCCAAAAACAATAGATTTGGACAGGCACTTTGATGTCAAGATATTGGCCAGAGATCGTATTAAAAACTACATAAGGTCACTGCCACATAACGCCAGCATGTGGTACACAGATGGTTTTCGAACTAATATGGGCACGGGAGCAGGAGTGTTTGGTCCTAGAACAAAACAAGAGGTTGCCTTAGGTACCACAACAACCATATTTCAAACCGAAATTTTTGCCATTAGCAGTTGCGCTTTGCTATTTCCAGAAAGAAAATACCAAAATATTGAAATATATATTATCTCTGACAGCCAAGCAGCACTCTTGGCACTAAAATCTACGCGCTTTGATTCAAAACTGGTATGGGAATGCTACCAAAATCTACTAAAAGTCTCCAGCAATAGCCACACAGGAATACAAGAAAATGCTATTGCTGACGCTTTAGCAAAGCAAGGTGCTAATAAAAAGTTTGTTGGACCGGTAACAATAATAATAATAATTAAAAACTTTACAATTTATTATTCAATTATTTAACTATGTTGCTGTTGTTGAGGCAACGTTGAAGTAAATTTATTTGTAAAAACTCAATCTATTAAAATCTATATTTATAATAATAATCATCTTTACAAGTTGTTCTACATCAATTACTCCAAATATAAAAATGGGGATATAGGGAATACAGAAATTGTAAGATATTTCAACATCTTTAATGTGTGAATGCAAGTAATGAAACCGATGTATCTAGTCAATTATATTTTATTTTATCAATAACTACGTCTGTACTGTAGCATCCGTTTTCTCTACTCGAATCGGTTATTGGTTACTGTCAACTGAAAGCTTTCCTCCCTCGCACTTATCAAACAACAAGAAGTGAACATTATGTGCACAAAGGTGAATATTGCAACAGCGAGCCGGAAGACAAACTAATATCTCAAAATAATATTACAGATGTTTTGATGAACTTTGCAGAACATTACATAACCAACAGAAAACTTTAAACTGTAAACGCAGTCTCTTTAAATACTTTAATTGTTAATAAATATTTATAAATCAATTGCGGAAGGCCCGTGACTTGGAGGAGCATTAATATTATATTTAAACTTAACACACTACAAAACCAGACATAACAGGTCGTTCAATAAGTCCGTAGGATAAGTAAGAAAAAAACAACATTTTGACAAAACTCGATTTTTTTATTCAACATAGTTGCCTTCGAGGGCGATACAACGAGTATAGCGATTTTCCAACTTTTCTATACCACTTTTATAGTACGATTTCTCTTTCTCGTCAAAATAGGCCTCAGTTTCAGCGATTACTTCATCATTGGACTTAAATTTCTTTCCAGCAAGCATTCTCTGGAGATCTGAAAACAGGAAAAAGTCGCTGGGGGCTAAATCTGGAGAATATGGTGGGTGGGTAAGCAATTCAAAGTCCAATTCATTCAATTTTGCCATCGTTTTCATCGATCTGTGACACGGTGCATTATCTTGGTTAAACAACACTTTTTTCTTTTGCAAATGTGGCCGTTTCTTTGCGATTTCAGCCTTCAATCGATCCAAAAGTTCACAGTAATACTCGCTGTTGATGGTGGTTCCTTTTTGGAGATAGTCGATGAATATTATTCCGTTCGTATCCCAAAATACAGACGCCATCACCTTACCGGCCGACTGTTGCGTCTTTGCTCGCTTTGGATTCGGTTCGTCGACTGCTGTCCACTCAGCTGACTGTCTTTTGGATTCTGGTGTGTAATTGTGAAGCCATGTCTCATCCATTGTCACATATCTACGATAGAATTCCCTTTTATTGCGGTTTAACAGTGCCAAAGACTCCTCCGAAGCATCGATTCGTTGTTGTTTTTGGTCGACTGTGAGCTCACGCGGCACCCAATTTGCACAGAGCTTTCGCATACCCAAATGTTCATGTAAAATGGTAAAAACACTACCATCTGCTACCTTTACAATGTCAGCTATTTAGTGCACCTTCAATTTGCGATCGTTCATAACCAATTTGTGGATTTTTTTTATGTTTTCTGGAATAACAGCCTCATTTGGGCGTTCACTGCGCTCTGCATCTTTTGTGCTGGTACGACCACATTTAAATTCAGCCATCCACTTCTGTACCATTTGTCTCGATGGAGCAGAGTTTGGATAATGTTTATCAAGCCATTGTTTGGTTTCCACTGTATTTTTTTTCATCAAAAAGCAATGCTTTATTAAAATTCGAAATTCACTTTTTTCCATTTTTTTTCAAAAAGAAAGACACAAAATGCTATAACTCACGAATAAATAGTCAGATTGCTGTCAAATTTATACACGTATCGTTTGAAGGTTAGTACTAAATAAAAATCATATGGAAAAAAATTCTAGTAACGCCATCTATGTGTCATCCTACGGACTTATTGAATGACCTAGTAAGAGACATCACTTTAGTTTCAATATTTTATTAACAGCTTATTTTTAATTATAAGGTAGTATAATTATTATTTACTAATGTTTGTTTTATATTATTTTATTTAATTAATCTAATAACTAATAATAACTTTTGATTGTTTAAACTATTACAATTTAAAATTTGTCAAATTAACAATATTAATAATTTTTACTTTAAATTTTTAAAGCAAAATAAGGCATTTTTTACTTATTTTGCTATTACAATTGAATAGTTTACAATGTTGAATTGTTGAGTTATTTGCTACATAGTTTAATTTGTTGAACAACAGCCTTACACTTAAGAGTACAAACAAATTTCCAATTAAAAGCAGAGATATGATGACAATCATCCAAAAATGTATCAAAGAGATGAAAGTGACTATTTTTGAGACTTTAAATATTCTATCTTACACAAATAATATTAAATCTTCCAAGCAAACACAGAATAATAATTCGTGTAACAACGTATGTGATAAGTAAGAAACAAAACAAGAAATATGAGATGCATATAAATCAAAAACAGTTAGCCTGGTCGTTACAGTTACATATACTAATGATTTTGGATTTTTGATAAATCATGCTGTATGCCAAAAATGTTTGTTATTACTGATAATCTGACATCTCATAAATTACTCAGGAAACAAATTACTCAAGAAATAAACTTTAACAATTTGTATGGCTACAAAAACAATAAATCTAGAATTTTTTAAATAAAATCCCGTTTACAAATTGAACAATTGCTAAAAGAAATCAACAAAGAAAATAACACATCATCCAACTGATATTATTTATGTGGTTTTGTAGTATGTTATCATGACTATTATAAAATCTCCTCTTTGTGGAGAGCCAATGTTAAATAAAAAAGAAATTAAAGCTTTATTACTATTTCAAATCAATAAAAAATGCATTAGGGTTATCCCAAACCTGTAGGGTTTGTCTTCTCAATGTCACATGCAGGTCTCGTAAAGTCAAATACGATTCTAGTTCCAATGAAATTTGATAATAACACAGCAAATAAACCTAGTGAAAATTGTAAACTTGTGCTCGTTATTTTAATTCAGTCTATAATTCTATATCATTGCCAGTTTCTGTTAGTACACATTTTGTTCATCTCCATCTTTGTTTCATATCTTCATACGCAAATGTAATAATTACTTACGTTAGTATATGTATATGTTAGTATATTGTTAGATATTAAAAAAGTTGACAGTTTAAATGACATGGTACTTTGTTTTTCTTAAATTGTGCTCGGTAGTGGCCTATCTTTTTATGGTTCATATAACCAAGTATGTATATGTTGCCTTTTAGTGACATTTTTCAACATTCTCATGATAACTTTACTTTTAAAATCACCATTCCTAAATTATAAATTCCTCAAAGAAATCTAATTTATAATTCTAAATCCCTAGTTAGCATCGTGCCTTTGGCTATTCAGAGACATTAATTTATTAGTATTACAATAAACACATGATTAACTTTGAATTAAAAAAATTGCTCTAAGTGTTATAAAATATGCCATCACAGTAACTAATAAATATCTGTTTAGCTGTCTTTTTTACTCCAAGTTAACTTCGTACATCACTTAATAAGCTTTTAAGAAAATTGTTCAATGCTAGCAGTTTACACTACGACAATGTAACCTGAAGTATATACTTGATACTAACTGGGAATGAAATCTACCACTCCAAATCAGTTATTGAAAATAAAACAGACTCACTCATTACAAATCCTGTTCGACTAAAAACTCCAATATTTTGCTTATATTTTTAAAGAATTACATGAAAGTTAAATTAAAGTTCTTCTTCATAAATTTAATTACAATCTGGATTTCCTTTGATGAAAACGGTACGCTTTGAAAAACCTTTATCTTGGATTAAGAAAAAAGGAAACATTATGAGAACTGTCTAAAAAACTTAACATATATCTAAGAAAATCAATTTTATCTGTATCATCAATTAAATTTTCCATTAAATAATGTTTTTCCAAAGTTTATCAAGATAAAACACATTTTGCTACTTTTGATTTTATCTATACGGCTCTTGTAATGGACTTTAATTTAACAAATTTTAAATTTCTTCAGTTCTACCTTTAACGACGAAATTCATGATTTTACTTCGGTCTGAAAGACCTAAGTATTACATTCATGAGCTCAAAGTGAAATTCTTACCCCCACTTTTTTTGGCATTTCTCGACGTTTTAGGATCTACTGATTCTAAAAAAGCAAAAAAAAAAATGTGTGTCTGTCTGTCGGCCGGCCGTCACAACCGACGAAATCTAGAAAACCGCTGGACGGATTTCAAAATTTTTTTTTCTAAAAATAGGTTTACTCAATGGGAAGAGCCGAAAGGACGATGTGTTCGATAACTGTACCGGAAGTGTGTCAAAAAAATCGTCAAGTGTATCAAAACAAGGAAATTTGCATATTTTTTGCTTAAAAAACGTTCATTTTAAGTGATTACGAGTAGGAACATTGAATTGGGAGAAATCTTGATGGTCACGATTAGTATGTGAGACCAAAATCTAGATTATTGCATTATAAGTTTGTCAAAAAAATGTTGTCAAGTGTGTCAAAATAATAGTACATTATAGAACAAGGTTGAGAAGTAAGCTATTATTGACCGAGAACTTTTAGACCCTGAGGCGCGTAGCGCCGAGGGATATAATGTTCGAGGTCTATATTAGTCTTCTCAACCGAGGTATATATAGAATTTTTTTAACTTGTAACACTAATTATCATATTTGCTTTGATTATATTTTGATATTAGTCATTTTCCATTTAATTTTTTAAATATCTTAAAATATCAAGTAGCCTGGATAGAGATGTTAAAATACCGTATTTTATTTTTTTTGTATAATACAGCGTATTATACATTGTATTATACAAAATAAAATACCGTATATTCTGTACAAAAGTGTATTAGGCGAGATAACATGTGAATGATATAATAACAAAAAATGACTTTCATCATCATTTTGAATTACATCTATTTCATTTTTTTCTAAATATCTGAATTTGGATATTTTATCGTTATTTTTATCGATATATATTTCTTAAACGAATGCTAATAAGACCTATATAATCATCTGACTCTAATTCGTGTGGATGGTCTGAGCAGCAAAACTATCCTGATGCTTAGTTTCAATTTATTTCACCTTCAGTCGCTGCCTGCTACTGTATTTGTTTTTTATTCAGATTGGATCCTTCCAGTTCCCATGAATAAACTGTTAGAGGTCTTAATCAAGTTTGACATAAACGAGATAATTGCGTTTGGTATGATTTAGGCTGCATATCGAAAATGATGTTTCTGTTACAGTGAAAGATACAGAACAATGCAAATTAAAAGATGCTACGTTCTGAAGAGCCAAAAACTCTATTCCATCCAGTTATACAATAAATACAACTGCTATCGGTTTCATAATGGGTATTTTGAGATTTTTGATAAATTGGTTGATAAATTTGAACGTACATAAAAGAAACGTTCTACATGTTATCTGGTGCTACTAAAGATATTAAATTGAGTGACAAATCCATGTTTCAAAATTTTGATTTGCTCTATTACAAAATTCACTGTAACGGTTGCTTTTCAGCAACTATATAATCGATTGTTGATATTTGTGGTGTGTTGATATTAGAACAATTTTGGTGCAACAGCAATTTAAAAATTGGGTTCTATTCAGTAAAATCTTCTACCGAAAGTTTCTGCTATTCTTCTATTTTTTGTATGAAATGTTATAATGGGAAAATAAAATTTCATAAAAAAATAGAAGAATAGCAGAAACTTTCGATAGAATATTTTACTGAATAGGTCCCATTATTTAGAAACGCACACTAGCAAGGCGTACAAATAATGTATTTGGTCGACGTGGTTTATATCTTATAGTGATGTAGTAGTAGACATATTTTCACAGCTATAAATTCTTCTAATAATCCACGCGCAATTTTAGTAAAAGGGCTATTTACTATTTCGCACGCCATCAGAATAAAAAATATTTTTTGTAGTAAAATACCTTGAATTTTACAACGTTTTGGACAATACGGTATTTTACGTATAATACCGGGTATTATACAATTGTATTAAACACTTTTACATCACTAAGCCTGGAAGTTAAGTTTCATACAAATAAAACGAAATAAAGGAATGCAATTATTGTTTGTTTGTATTTTTTTGTTCATTTCAATTAAAAATAAAGGAAAATTTCTCATTATTAACCTAGGTAATGTTTTGTTATGATTATTGACCTAGCTTGAGAAAAATGACTTCTCATTGGGGCATTCGAGTAAATAATAACGATTTCTCAAGTTAGTAGTTAAAAAAGATTTTTATTTATTTTTTTACCCAATTTTTTGGAAAAAAAAATAAAATTTATTGGTTGTTTGAAATGAAGTTTTATTATTATTATTGAGAACTATGGCATTATAAGTTTGTCAAAAAAATGTTGTCAAGTGTGTCAAAAGATTTTTATTTAGTTTTTTACCTATTTTTTGGAAAAAAAATAACATTGTTTGTTTGAAATGAAATTTTATTATGATTATTGAGAATTATGGCATTATAAGTTTGTCAAAAAATGTTGTCAAGTGTGTCAAAAGAAAGGTTTTTATTTATTTTTTACCCTATTTTCCTAGAAAAAAATAAAATTAATAGTTCGTATGACATGATATTTTATTATTATTATAGAGAATTATGGCATTATAAGTTTGTCAAAAAATAATGTCAAGTGTGTCAAAAAATGATTTCATTTAATTTTTTAGCCAATTTTTTGGGAAAAAAAATTTAGCTGTTTTTATGACGTAAATGTAATTTAAAATGAAATTGGACATGGAAATTTTGGAATTTGTTATAGTTTTTTAAATAATTTTGGAATTTTGAAAAAGTTTGTATTTCTGATTTTGTAATAATTTTTGCAATATTTTTAGAATTTCGGCAAAAGTTTTAATTTTTGATTTTGTAAGAATTTTTGGAATATTTTTAGAACTTCAAAAAATTTTAAATTTTTGATTTTATTATAATTTTTGGAATTTTGAAAAAGTTTTTAAATTTTTCATTTTGTAATAATTTTTGCAATATTTTTAGAATTTTGGAAAAAGTTTGAATTTTTAAGAATTTTTGAAATATTATTGGAAGTTAGAAAATATTTAAATATTTGATTTTATTCTAATTTTTGGAATATTTTTGGTATTTTTAAAAAGTTTGATTTTATTTAATTTAACAATATTTTTGGAATTTTGATTATAATTTTCCGGCAACGTATTGATGTTTCGTGTTAGTTTTGTAATAAATTTTTAAACAGAGATAAACAAAACTTGTCCTTTAACAAAGAGTTATGTTTGATATACATCGCTGCCCAAAACTAAAAACCATGTCCTCTTAAAAGTATTTTGCCGAAAACTATATACAAATCCTTAACCCAGACCGAAGTCTTGATATCTCAGAGCTGTGAGATTTCAGCCCCTCCATATTTTTTCAATAAGTTTGTCACAATTAGAATATTCTGTTTTGTTCTCATGCGTTTGCAATAATCGTTTAATTTTTTAGATATGAATTAACGGTATCGAACATCACTATAGAGCATGAAAGCGGATCTTTCCGCGTGTTCGATACATTCTTTGCCATTATGAGGGTTTTTCAAATATTCAAAAATAACTAATTGTCCTGGTTACTTGTTAAACAAATTTTTTTGTATAATGGTTTTCTCAAATTGACCGCAATGCAAATATTTCTAAAACCATTAACCCGCCATTGTCTTAATATATCCTATTTATAATTTATGCGACCATAAAAGGTTCATCACTTGTTTCTTACATAAAATTTTTTTTCTTTGGTTTAATAGGAAAAGAAAATTGATTCAAATCAATAACTTTAACGATTCTTAATATTACAATTATTGTTACAGCTTGGGTGACATAAACAATCACTATTCACCACTGAACATCGCACTCGGCATTGTAATAAAATTGGAGACAAGCTTGCTACAACACAAATTCCAATGTTCATGCGATCGTTACATAATATCATGAAGAAAGCTGTAAGAACATTCAATCATTCCATCAGACTCTCCTCGCAGTAAGTTTGGCAGATCATGTAGATTCGAGCAATTCACAAATCCAAGGAAAATAAAGAAAATGGTAAACGAACACATACATGGTAAATGGTAAGTGTCTTTAACTTAGTTACTAAAATCCACACAATTCACATATGATGATATTGTCAGCACAATAAAGTCTTCAAAATACTTGGACTAGATGGTTTCTCACCAATTATGTTAAAACATGTAGACCTCAACAGCAAAGCATACAAAACACTTCTGTTGAATCTGTGGAAAGTTAGTCGAGTGATACCTGTTCTAAAACGAAGAAGATGGTAGATGATTTGCAATCATTGCTATGCGAATGGGTATATTTCGAATCGAATCAACATATTTATCATTGAATATCCCCCAGAAACAATGTTAACCGTTTTCTTTAGTCAGAATGATTAATTAACGACCAGGTCTGAAAACAAGCATTCTGAATGTATAGGAAAAGTGACCTTCGAACAAGGCAATAGGCAATCTTTGAATTATAATACTAGCGTTTTAACAACTGAGTTAGTATTTAAACACTGACTAGAATGGAGAGATAGTGTGCTGGGTGTAAACCATAAGATCGTTCTCGATATCGTGAGTAAACGACATTTGTACACTACACTGATCTGACTGCGTTTTTTTATTATTTTTCTTTGACTTTAATTTTTATTGGTGGTAAAATATACCACAAGAGATATTTGCAACACTGCCCGTCTATACGTCCGTAAGTCCAGAACTGTCCGGCTTTTCAATGATACAGTTTGCCGAAACAACTTTGCACCAAGGAAAGAACCGTTAGACCTGTTTGACGTGCGTCAACTGAGGTCGTCGGGAGGATCAGAGAAAGTAAAACACTATTTAAATTCAAACTGATTCTGATTTTTTATTGTTCGAAAACTTTCTTTTATACAATTTTGGATTTTCATTTTCATTTACCTAATCCCCACATTGATTGATTTAATATATTTTATTTTAAATTAATTATGTAAAAAATGCAATTCTAGCAAAATGTACATATAATATATTTCAGTTTAATTACTTAATATTTTCCCCGTAATAAAATCCGAATCATTATAATTATTTACCTTTTGTTTTATTTAAATTTAAAGTTAATTCCAATGTTTTGAAACATAATATGTGATGACACACTTTGAATAATATATAGTTCATAAAATTCATAAAACTTGGCTTACTTATAATTGTAAACATATGAAATATTGTTTACTTAATTATTATTGTTTTGTTTTGATAAAAAGAAATTACGTCATGGGAATTCCTTTATACTTATTATATGTAGTTTCCTGGATGGTTGTTGGCCATTTGGAGTGTTTTTTTGTTTTTCGCGTCACTGATATTAATTTATGGACACCGTCGAAGAATTCCATATATACAAAACATCAAAAAGAGACAACAACATATTGGGGCTTATGATTGAAAACGCGTGGAAAACGTAAACGTCGATGAAACGTGGTCTATTGGTATGATTGAAAACGCGTGACAAACGTTTTATTTCGAACTTATTTTTTTGTATGATTGAAAACGCGTGATATCCGTTTCTTGTACAAAATTGAAACGTAAGATTAGGCTTGCGTTTAGAATAATTTTAAAACTTAAAAATGTAAGTTTATCTTTTTATTTATTAATTTTGAGTGAAAAATGAACAATGTTTTAAATTTTAAGCACATTTATTATTTTAAAATTTTAGGAGAAAGAGTATTAGGGGAAAAATAACAAATCAAAAGTAGTATTGTATTATGAATTAGTAAGAAGAATGAAAGATAGTCCTGATGTAGCTAATTATTATTTTTATTTTATTCAAATATTTGAATTTTTTAAACTTAGCACTGAACACAATGATGTTTTTTTAACAAACAATTAGATCTGACAATTAACAACAAATTATTTTGACAATCTGACAGTTTTTTAATTTCGAAAAAAAATTCGAACTAACTTTTTATCACGCGTTTTCAATCATACCTACATTAGGTGAAGGTGAATAATCTTAACCGCGTGATGCGTTTTCCGTGCGTTTTCAATCATAAGCCCCTTTTATGTCTTTATAAATAAATGATGTCAAAAGTATAGCAAAATTTTTTCTCAGATTATTTCTAGATTATAGTTTTTTACAAAATATTATTTAATTTATTATGAGTAATCTATTTATTTAATTTATTTATTAATCTATAATTTATTAATAAATGCTAGATTAATAAATAAATTACCTAATTTATTTATTAATCTATTTATTTAATTTCTAAATTAATAAAATATTTGAGTTTTTAAATAATAAATGTTATAAAACGCCCAATATTAACCTCATTTCTTTTATTCATATGTCAAATATTTTTAAAAACAAAAACAACAAAAAATCAACTCGCATGTAACTGGCAAGTAGATGTCATCGTGTGAACAGTACAGGCAAGTACAGCTACTGACCAATATTTTTGAGGCGAGTTACTCTCTACTGGCACGCCAGTAGCTCGCATTGTGTAAACCACGCTTAAGAATTATCATATTATTCATTGATTCAAGAAAAACGCAATTTTTGTGTTCATTTATTTACAATATTTAAGTTTTTTTTTTCATTTTTACCGTCATTTGAGGTTTTTCGCCATTTCCAGTTATTAAGTGTAGAAAAACTGATGAAAACTTTTGGTGGCGTTGTTTTTACTGGAGCCGATTACTTTGGAGCTTCTGACTACAGATGTTTAGCATTTTCAAAAAATAATAGAAATATGCTCAAATATTTAATATCTAGCATTTTTTCATTATTTTGTCCCAAAAAGGCGTTATCACGCTTTGATTTATACATTGTACAGTTTTAAGGCTTTAGCCTCTTAACTGGTACCCGGATTTGGCCAGTTCTTGAACTTGAGATTATTTGCCCCAACATTTTCAGAAAAATACGACAGTAAGAGTACCGCAAAATTTCGTTGTACCTGTTTACTATTGATTGCAGAGTGCAGATAGCTTAAAATATACTCTTTTATACCATTTATTTCAGTTATCTGGCTTTTTGAAAAATGATAGAAATATTAATTATGTTCTCATCGGAGTAACGTGAGGAATTATACATTATATAATGTTTGGTACAATTCAATTGCACAAAAGTACCTGTCGATGATCTTTAGAATATTGAAACCGGTAGTACAATTGAAGTTATTAATAAAATTTATAACGTTCAACTAAATTTATGGAATTTTATTAAAGTGAAGAACTGTTTGGTTATTGAGCAAACAATTAAACAAATAGTATATATAATGATAGAAATATGTTCAATTATTTAATATTTGTAAATTTAGTTTAAATATTTCGTCCTAAACGGCCGTTATAACGCTTTGATTTAAACAGTTTTAAGGCTCTAGCCTAAACTGCCCAGACGTCCCACGCTGCGTGGAAATGTCCCACAGTTCATTGCGTTGTCCCACGAAGAAATCTGTCCCACGAAACAAATATTTCCACCACATTTGCCCGCATTATCGAAATAATCAAAAAAACAATATTTCTACGTAAAGTTTTCGCAATATCTCAGTCAAAGCTATGGCTTCATAGTTTTTTCTTGCAGTTTGTATAATGTTTTTTAACGTTATTAACGTTAATTTAACTATTGAGAGAACAAACCAGTGCAATATTTGTTTTACTGAAAGTGTTTTAGCTATATAATTTTCATAGAAATACTTAACTCAGTCTTTTTCACTTTAATAATTTGCATTTTATTTTGCAAATATCTTTCGTTCTCTAAGAGATCTCTCTGTGAAGAAGTTTCTTTATTTATAGAAATATCTTCCCTGAGTATGTACGAGAGATCGAAAGTACGTTAGGAAAAATAAAATACAAAATATTTTACTTAAAAAGACTCATTTCTCTTTATAAATTCATAAACATTTAAATTTTTATAACATAAAAACAACTACCAATTTTGTTTATTCGAGCACTCATTTCAACCTTTTAAAATAATATTCATAAATTAAAATGTTTATAATTTGAATATCGTCATTACTCGTAAGAGTAAAATTTTTGTTTTTTCGATTTCACTCCTTTGGAGAAAAATGGTACTTTTTCGTCATTCTTTATATTCATTTTTCTAACAATACATGCATAATTTAACAAATCATTCACAAGAATTATATATTTTTTACGTTTGAAAGCATTCAATTTGAAGCAAAAATAAAAGGTTTGAGTATTTGAAAGAATAAATATATTTATTTCAATTTAGGAGCAAGAATAATATTTTATTATTTTCACTCCTGCAGTATTTCACTCCTGCAGTATTTGGGAGTGTTATATTTTTTTACGCGCTCTAAAAGAACAGAGTAAAGGAGTGATACAAGGAGCGTTCCAAACTTTGTTTAAAACTATTAAGGATTATATTGATTTATGTAAATCACTATTATAATATAATAAATTGTTTTAATTGAACAAAAAGAACACAACACGTCTATTTTTGTTAAATTCTGGATCGGAAGAGAAAGTTCTCAAACTTTATTTTGACAAGTATGTTTTTTGCAAAGAATTAAGAGACTAAGGAAATGAAACTACTGTATATATACACAAAAATATTTGAAGCCGTTTTTCTCTTTTCTCCTCTCTTTTTTATCTTCAATAAGTTGGTCTAAGTTGTCAAAAACAAAATTTGTAAACATTACTTAGCTTGGTTATAATTTGGTTTTAATAAAATTGTTTTTAATATTTATCGTGGTGATATTTTGCGAATTTATAATAAATATAAGAAATACTAGTGATTTTATTATAATTTAAAAATAATTTTACAGAAAAATTAAAAACATTAAGTGAAAATTTTGAATGAAACATTAAATATGAAGATTGTGATAATGACGTGTAAAAATTACCAAAAACACATACAGGATGGGATTTCTTATCATAAGTAATAATATTAATATTATAATTTACTTTTCGATTAATAAGTGTTAAGTTTTTTAAACATTTTCGAGAAAAAAATGTAATCTAAAATCAACGTAAACAATAATAGAATGCTTCGGGTCTACGATGTCAAAATTTTTTTTATGTCGTTTTTCTTTTCTATGTAATGGCGTCTCTTTTTTTATATTAATTTTGGGGGCAAAAATACGCTTAAATTTGGAATTCAATGCAATAATAGAAATATTTACGGCGCCTCTACTAAAACGCAAGTGTGTTAGTAACAATTTATTGGTATGCAAAAATTGCTTCAACTTTTAAAATCAATTTCACTTCCTCTATTCTCTTAATTCTTTGGTTTTTTGTTATTACAATACAGTTATTTCACTAAAGTACTAAATCTAGTACAATTTATTGAAACTAATCTATTATTCTTAACAAAAACAAACTTTAACTAGGAAGCCAAAAGTAAAATTATAATTTTCTAATTGTTATAATTTTTTTTTTAATAAAAAACAAACAAAGTAAGCAGCATGAAAACTTGATAAATAGTATAGATTTGTAAAAGACAGAACAAGAGGTAGTAATACAGAAAGGATATTAATTATTTAGTAAAATTAAAATAAATTGTTTCAGTTGTTTTGCAGTCTTTACTTGTGTAATAAAAGTTTTGTACTTCTATAAAATTAGAAATGGGAAAAACTGAAAAAAATATTACTCTTGCAGAAGCCGTTTTCTCCTTCCGATTTACCACAACCAAAACTTTCGAATTGTTATTCGAAGAAGACAAATATATATGTGCCACAACAAAATCAGAAGCCATAATTAAAAAATGTTCAATAAATCATGTTCTGGACCAACTAAAACTAATTTGTCTATTGCAAATTTTGCAACGGTTTATGCTGATGCATCTAATCATAAGGAAATAGAAATATTTTCGATTCTATTTCGATATTTTAGAGAGCATGACAGGGTAAAGGTTAGATTGTTGGAATTTTCTTCTTTACCTGAGCATTCGAACAAACATCAGAATACATTCTTGAAAAATTTGAAAAAATTTAATATTGACAAAAAGTTGTAGTTTGCGCTGATAACACTTGGTATTCGTGTTTTAGTGGTGTGTCACGTCATGTTTTAAGCCAGCTAAACTCGAATTTGAACAACCAGAATGTATTGGGTATTGGATTCGCAGTCCATATTTTAAATTATGCAATGTTGTTGGTGTAGCGGCAAAATGTGGTGCTATTCTTCCGACTCCAAGTCCACATTCAGGAACTCTGCTACTGCCCTTGGGCGGTAGCACAGATCTTACTTCATCAGGTTGGTTGGTTTCTCTGGACTATTGAAAAGGTTAAATAATGCAATAAAAACTGCTGCTGATTTAATACTAATTGATGCAAATGGCGGGGTTAAAAAAATGTATGGTTATTTTACTGTACGGGGGAGACGTTGGAAGACTTCTGCGACAAAAGTAATCTCGAAGATAACAAACAAGCAAATATCACATACAATGGAATTCGCTGGCTGACATTAATGCCAGCACTAGAAAGAATTTTGAATGTACAAACACTTAATGGATATTTTCTATCTAACGGTTGAGAAATATTCAATTAAAATAAAAGAATTTTTTTGAAGAATTAAGTAGTAAACAAAAAGTAAAGGAAAGCTTAAATAGTAATTAAATAGTAAATTTATGCACAATCTATCTAGCTCGTTTTGACCGTCCCACGTTCTCGCAATAGAATTTCTAATTAGTATTTTGAAGAATTTTTCCATTTTGTCCCACATTTTAGTGATTTGGCTTTGGTCAGTTTAGTCTAGCCTCTTAACCGATGCCCAAATATGGCCAGTTGTCGAAGTTATCCAAGAGATTGCTTGCCACATTTCCAGAAAATATTTTTGGGTTAAAAAAGGTCAAAAAATGCAACCGTGAGAGTGCCGCTAAATGCCTTCCGTCTTCGTTTATAATATAAAGTTTTTTATTATCATTTATTTATTGTTTATTTTAAAAAAGAAAACATCTACCTAGATATTTCAAAAATCAATATTTTGTTTTATTGCATTATCTAAAATCAACCAACGTTGTAAAAAATTCTTGGTTTCAAAATTCGAAAAGCCGGCAGTGTGACAGAAAACCAAATTATCAATCAATATGATAGTATTTCAAAATGTAAGTTTCAAAACATACTTTTTCCAGAAGTAATAAGTTTCAAAACGAACCTATTCCATTAACTTGACTACCTACTTTGTTTTACACTTCAAACAAATTAATGGAAAATGCCTAAAGAAACCATTTAAATACTAAAATCACCGAGTTTGTATATAATTTCAAAATAAAAAGTGGAATAGATCGTCTTTGAACCTGAAGGACACAATCGCTATCTTATAATTGATTATCATTTATTCCAAAGGTCAAAAATTTTGAAACATTATATTAATACCAATAATAATTACCCTGTATTTATCATTATTTAATTTGTTTATCTACTTTTAAGCCACAACTATTTATTTAAATAATAATTTAATTTGTATTTAAAATATAATTTATTAAAAAATTATGATTCTCCAAGATAACTAATACTTTTTAAAACCACAGTTAAAAGTAAACGTCAAAATTAAACTTGCGAATCTACACAATTACAATAAAGTGCTGTCTACATATGTCATACACCGTTTTCGATTCTACAAAAATATGTGACTTGTTTTCTCACATTTTTTCTGTTCGATTCTCAAAAAAATGTTGACGCCTGGGGTGCCTTTTTTGCGAAAAAAAAGAAGACCTTTTTTCCCGAAAAAAACTTGACATTTGTGATCAGCTGATTTGTAATTCGAAAACGTTAAATAAGTGTGCCCGATTTATAGTTACATTATTGTATATATATAATACAAAACACAATAATTAATTCTTCAAAATTAAACAATTCATAGTTATATAAAAATTGTCGTTAACAACACGTTTATTTTTTAAATTTTCTTTGTTGATATTAGTAATGTCAAAAAAATTTACTTAAAAATGCACATTTTTTTTTATGTAAATCGAAAAAAAAATTGATTTTTTTGCGTGAATAGAACAAAATTTTTGATTTACATCAATTTTTTTTGATGGAGTTGGGTGAAAAGAATTCGACATTAGAAAAGTGAAAAGAAAACCACATTACTCAAATTTACTTTGATCTACTCAACCTCGAACAAGTTGTGTAGTTGAAAAGGAGTTTATTTTTTGATTTTATTTAGATCGGTTATAAACTTGTTTTGGTATTTTTAATAATAAACAGACCAGTCAGATATAAATATCAGCCCAATTTAAAAAATTTTGATAATACAGTAAAATCTCGCAAAGCCGGAACTCGATTATGACGGAAACTCGAAAAACACGGAAAAAACGACTAAAAAATATTCTATTGAATTAAATTTCATATGTAATTATATATTTATTACGGAAACTCGCGAAACGCGGACGGAAAATGTTTGGTAGAACAAATTCTAACCAGAGTACTCGACAAAGACGGAATTATAACCAACTTCGTTTCAGTTTTTGGAAAAGTATACTAGCTTCATTTGTTAAGAAATGAATTTGTATGTTTAAATGTCAAACTATTATTCAAAGTTTTACGAATAATTTGTGTAAATAGATTAACAATATATGTTTTTATGAAATACATAAAATATATTTACGAAATTGGTTTTTTGATTGTTTTAAAACACAAAAAATCACATGCCAGTTTTTTTTAACTCCGAAAGCCGGAAAATTCGTCGGTCCCTTTCGATTCCGCCATTGAGAGATTTTACTGTAATAAAATTGTGAGGCTATATTTGAAAAATTTTCAAATTTTCGGCGTTCCATTGGTGATCTACTCAAAGGCAGCTTTGAGCAGCTATTTTGTTCCAAAGAAACGTATGTGAAATATGTCTACTACTTTACTCATATACGAGTTTTTACTATGAAACATAGCGACTAGTCCATACTCCAAATAATATCTATAAATAATATTGTGTTCGATAAATCCCGTAATAAGAATATAATCACACAAAATTGATATTATAACTGTTAATAAAACCTGATTTAATAATTTCATATTTGTTTTGGAAAGTTTAATATGTGATTTAGACAGTTAAAGTAATGTTTGTATTATTTATATAGAAAAATAAACATTTAAAAAATATTTTGCCGCTAAAATGACAATTGGTCAACGCTATCGAGATCTTCCCATTGTTGTTAACTAAAAAAAATAAATAATAAAGTGTTGTCTAATATGGAAGTGATGTTAAATTCTGAAATTGCCAAATTGGTGTTAGGTAGTATATATTATATAAAGTTTTAGGGATGATTTTATTATGGTATTATTTATTTAGGGTACTTGGCGGAAGAAAATCTACCTAAGGTACACAAAAAATTTTGCGAAACCAGTAAATATCTCAAAGAAGAGAAATATTTATTGAATAAAGGATATACCACTGTTTCGCATTCTAATCTAGTAGAAATATTAACGGAATACTGCGAAATAAAATTTAAAAGTAATAATATACTATAAAAAATTTTATTGAAAAATTAAAAACTTTTATTTTTCAGTTAATCAATTTTTCAATTCGCTGCCAGATAAAGTATGTGAGAGTAGGACGTATACTGGTACCCTAAAAAGCAAATTAAATTTTATATTAACAACAGCAAAGAGAGAATTATTAAAAACAAATCCTAACACAAGAAAAAGGTACTTTTTTAAAATTTAATTAACTATCCATTAATGTCTATGTTTTTTGTTTATGCAAAACCCCCGATGTCGGAGGTTTTGGTTTATGATATACTGAGACCAATGTATCATAAATCTGGTCTATATAGTAATGTATACTGTCTTGTAGTAGTAGTAATAGTAATGTATACTGTCAATATTGAAAAAACTACAAGACCGTATACATCCATTAACGTGTAATATGCTTTAATCGTATTCTAGAAAAAGGTCTACCAGTTTATGTTCATCTAATTCATCGAATTCAATTGATCTTGATGACACAGTTTGTAATTTATCATTACCAAATCCTAATAAACAATCAAAAAAAACTAAGTTAGGTGCCAATTTTACACTATTAGATTTAAACGAAAACCAATCAACCAGCACTTTCGAAAATTGTAATGATTACGACGCAAACTGTGAAAATATAGATGAAGACTTGCCCGAAAATTTTGTCAGAACACCAACTGCAAAAATTGATGTTTGTTTATATAATAACACTTTCGATTAATATTTTTTTACAAAAACATTCATAAATTTTAGGTAATTAAAGACACTATTTTGGAAAATATAGCATTTCAAGACATATTAGTGGAAAATATTAATAGAGTTCTTAAAACCAATCAAACTACAATTAATGATCCAGGAAAAATACAAGGTAAATCATCGGAACAAGAAACTGATAAAAATCTAGAATTACAATCAATGATTGAGGCAGCACTTGGTAATATTATGGAAATAGTAGAACGTGATCCAATATTTGATAATCTTATCTATGATGTTGTTAATAGTGAGTACTATTTATTTATTTATTTATTTTCTACATGACGGCAAACAGGCCGAGGCCCAATGTATTGTCCAGAGAGAAAAAAAAACAAATTGACGGCAGGAGCCATAATGAAAAAAAATTATACTTAAACTATACATGCTATATAAACTATACATACATGACTTAAACTAGACATACATGACAATAAACTATATATACATACAGCCATACTGAAAAAAAACTTAACTATACAACATGACTACAAACTATACATGCGTGTATGTAATACATAACAATAGACTAGAATTATAATATCAAAGCGATTTTCTATCCAACCGATACATTTCGGTAACCTTAGACGGATTTTCTTCTGAGTCTAAACTAATTAACGCTGGTATACCCCAAGGCTCAGTATTGTCCCCAACCCTATTTTTGATTTATATCAACGAATTGTTGAAAATCACCAGTAACCCAATAAATAGTTTTGCAGATGATAGTACTCTGCACAAGTCGTTCGAGCCTCTTCCTTCAAAAGGTAAAATGCACGAACGAATTAATCCTGCCCGGAGAGACGCTGCCATAAACGTGAACAAAGACCTGAATAAAGTCACCGACTGGGGTGACAAAAACCTTGTCAATTTCAACTCCACCAAAACACAGCTGTTGATTGTTTCCAGATTAAAGACCGAGTTCCCCAAAGATATTTTATTTAGTATGTGTGATGAACCAATAGGTGAATGTAAAAACATTCGTTTATTGGGTGTCACAGTTTCAAATGATCTACTCTGGAACGATCATGTAATGGCGATGGCAAAAAGCGCGTCTAAAAAACTCGGCCTCCTAAATAGATGCAAAAAATTGCAACCAATTGCTCCATGTTTATAAGTCCTATATTCGTCCCTGTATGGAGTACTGCTGTCAAGTTTGGGGTGCTGCCTCTGTTTCCATCTTGGCCCTCTTGGACTCTTCAAAAGCGAGCTATACGAATTGTAGGTGATCGAACTTTGACATCAAAACTTGATTCCCTACAACATCGTCGCACTGTTGCTGACCTCGTTGTTTTTTACAAATATTGTCATCAGCAGTGCTCAGATGAAATCAGCGGCATCATGCCTCAAACTTATTCTTACCCCCGTTCCACTCGGCAATCGGCTGCCGCAACCAGTGAAACGGTAAAGATCCCGCGCTGTCATACTGGCAGATCGCAGAGAGACTTCTTTGTCCGAACTGCGTACAAATGGAATAGTTTGCCGGAACACTTAGTCTCAGGTGGCTTCAACTCACAGGTGTTTAAAAAATGCGTTAATCTTCACCTTGGAACGCCAGTTGTTGTGGGACCCAGGTCTAGACCTAGGTCTTAAAAGGTATTTATGTGTTGTTGTGACACATATTCTAAATCCTATTACACAACACATTTTATTAAAAAAAAAAAAATATCAGAATAACAAAAAATATAATATGTATAAGCCAAAGAAAAAAACAATAAATTGTTATAAAAATTAATATAAAAATATACTTGAGAATACAAATCAACGGCAGTGTAGACCAGAGCCAAATTAAGCCGCCATACCCGCTCTACATAATTCATAGCCAACAAAAGTACACGACAAATATAAGGGGGAGAGATGGATGCTAGTTATAGGCTTACTGGTTTAATAGTTGTCAAAAATACCATAACATAAGGAATGAGGGAAAGGAAGTTAAGGGTAGGAAGGAAAGGAGGAAGGAAGTAGGAAAGGAAGTGGGAAAAGGAACACAACGCAGATATTACAAGACCATCGTCAGAAAAACATGTAGGCAAGCAATTTGAGAGGGTAACAATAGCGACAAATACAGGTTTTAAGACTAGGCAGTGCCAGAGCAGTTCATAAGGATGAGAAGCTTTGATTTAAAACTAGAGACAGACATATTGAACCGCTTTAGCTCCTGCGTAAGGTCGTTAAACAGTTTAGTGATCGTTAAATGATGTGCTGATAAACTTTATAGCAAAGCCAGAAACGTGTTGTCTAATTTTAAGAGCATAAACGAAGCGAACCACTCAGTTAAAGGACTTCTTAATTAATCCGATATTTTCCAGGGTACAGCCAGAATAGACCTCAATACCATAGTCAAACAATGGCATGACAAGTGCATGAGCAAGTCGTTTTTTAATATGCACAGGCAGGAAATGATTCAGGCTACTAAGCCTTCTCAAGTTGACAACAACTCTGCCAATGACATAATTAATATGAGGTCTCCAAGAAAGATCGCTATCAAAAATTACGCCAAGATTCTTCACCTGTGTAGCAAAAGGGATCACAGTATCACCGGTCTTGATAGTCAACCTATGATTATAGAGCGATGAAGGGCAATTAAACAGCATGGCCTGCGACCTAAGCGGGCTTCTCAAGATGGACGGGTCTACGCCCCAGAAGTACTCGGAATCCAATTCCGACCAAGGACCATCACAACAATTTCGGCGAAAGGTGCAAATTCGTCGCTCCATTTTTGGGTTAGGAAGCAGCTGTCACTGGCCTCTCTGCTTCAAATACTTCTCGTCATGGCTGGTATAGAAAGAAATCCGGGACCAACTAAAACATGGCATTGTTCAATATGTAAAAACATTTTAAAGGCAAACATAACATCTATCCAGTGCAACACCTGTAAAGAATGGTGTCACCTCAAGAACTGCTCAGGTTTAGCCACACATAAACATTGGACCAAACACTACATAGCGCCATGCTGTCAATTATCAGGCCAACAAACCAACGCGAGCTCGCAGCAAAACACAATGGGAATGAACACGCATCCGGAAACTCCTAGTGATGTCAAAATTATGCAATTGAATTGCAACGGTCTCACCAACAAGATAGATGATATTATAAATTATATGTGCAATAACAACATTCTAGTCACGGTTCTTCAAGAAACCAAATTAAATGTTAGATCTAAACTTAGTGATAATTACTGTGATTACAAAATTATAAGGCTGGATAGAGAGGACAAAGGTGGTGGCCTTGCCTTTATCATCCACAAAACCGTTATCTACCGTACAACCATATTACCTACAGTACCGGGAACTGATAAAACACATAGAACAACTGGGTATTATAATAAAATCCGGCAACACGGAGATAACTCTAGTCAATATATATATTCCACCAGTAAGCAGCTGTGATAGCGGTTATGAACCGTCCATAGAACATTTATTTTATACAAAAGACTGTCTGATTCTCGGCGATGTGAATGCTCATCATGATCTATGGCACTCGCACCTAAACACCGATTCACGAGGTGAAAACATTGCTAATCAAATTGACGGCTCCAATTTTGGAGTCCTCAACGAACCACATCCAACAAGGGTTACAAATAACTCGTATTCTTCTCCAGATGTTTCCCTTGCCAGCATATCACTAATGCCAATTGCAGAATGGAGAACTGATATTGCCGTTCCATCAACATAATAAAATCTGAGAAGAAAACTTATACTAATTTTAACAAAGCAGACTGGGAAAATTTTACTAATTTTACTGAAATGGAATTCAGTAAACAATTTTTACCACTTGACGCCCTCTCTGGGGAAAGAAATTTTAGAAAAATTTTACCGCATGGAGGGATCAGTTTTTATTGTTTTGAAATTTTTTTTTTTAGTTTTGATCTCCGGGTGTGACAACCCCGCGTACTCCAGTCCCTGCTATTGACATACGAGTTAACGTGAGATATCACATACCACTGGCAATAGCAGTGAGATATCACTAGCCAAGGTGACATCTTAGGGGTGATGGCGGATGAACTGTATTCAGTCAACGGTAGCACTTTCAATCTTAGCTGTGAAATAATCCTTGATGTTGAGACGCTATTGCTTTCTTGAAGAAACGAGCCTTCATATAACTATGTGTGGGCTTCAATCATTAAGAAAGACTGTGCGTCACAGGATCAAGGAATATGCGACCGGCTGGATTATTGGCAACTAATTTTTTGTTTTGTTTCAGCAAATTTTTGTAAAAATTTGCTATTTACCTTTTAATTTACTTTTATTTTCTCTATTCTATCATAAAATATTGGCCTATGTCATATTTTGTCAGTGATAGGATTTTTTGTTTAGTTATCCATTCTTCAACAAAAAATATAAAAAAAAAAAACATAAAAAAAGAAAGATTTACGTCCATCAACACCTTTGAACGTATGTTGTTGTGGGACCTTGGTCTTAAAAGGTTTTTATGTGTTATTGTGACACATATTGTAGTTCCTACTACACAACACATTTACATTAAAAAAAAAAAAAAAAAATACAGCCAGATCTCGCTACATTCCATCCGGCAGAATACAAAAGGTGAAACCAAACTTCTCACAGGAAGCTTGTGTACTCTCCATCCAAAGAGACAACATCCGCAAAGCAGATCCAGCTGATACTAGAATTCCAGACCTTAATAAGAAAATCAATAAGTTAGTTGCAGAACACAAACGTGATAAATGGAGGAAACTAATGAGCGATTCAAATTTTGGCACAAGTAAAAGTCTCTGGAAGGTCATAAAAGGCTTAACCCATCCTCGACAACCAGGCAACAATTGCATGATCTTCGATGATATCCCAACTGAAAACCACAGAAAATGCGCAACAAAATTCAACACACAGTTTACAGAAAAGCCACGTAAACATGAAAAGCAATCTAGGTCAGTATTGAGACATCTGCGCAAACTCAATACTGAACATTTAGAGGAAATCATATTTTCGGAAGAAGAGGTTGAGAATGCTATAAAGAAGATTAAGCCATCAAAAGCTATTGGACCCGACGGCATCTCAGCCATCATGCTGAAACATATTGGACCCAAAGGACTGAATTATCTCACTACCACACTCAACACATCGCTAAATACGCTACAAATACCAAATATCTGGAAAACGGCAAGAATAAGCCCCATCTTGAAGCCTGGAAAACCTGAAGAAAAGGGAGAATCCTACAGACCGATCTCCATCCTCTCATCGGTCGCAAAACTGATTGAAGCGCTTCTATTACCTCGGTTAACCGGATCCTTCAATTTGGCGGCACACCAACATGGCTTTAGGACAGCACATAGTACAACCACCGCTCTCCACAGAATACAAAATCAGATCAGTGATGGTCTGAACCAAAAACAACCCTGTGCTAGAACAATTTTAGTTGCACTTGACCTATCAAAAGCGTTCGACACAGTGTCGCACGCCGCACTACTAGATGACATCCTAAAGACCAATTTGCCGGGTCTTATAAAGCGCTGGCTGTGCAACTATCTTAGAGATTGCCAAACATACGTCGAGTTTCGGAACTGTAAGTCCAAGATGAGAGTACTACGACAAGGAGTTCCACAAGGAGGAGTTCTATCACCTTCATTGTTTAATCTCTACTTAAGCAGCTTACCTGCCCCGCCGGAAGGAATAACTATCACGTCATATGCAGACGATTGCACAGTGCTTGCAACAGGTAACAACCTAGAACAACTCACCAACATCCTAAACACCTACCTTAACATCCTCAATGAGTGGTTTAAAACAAGGAAATTGAAACTTTCCACAGAAAAATCCACTTCTACACTATTTACCACATGGACGAAGGAGGTAAACACAACACTAAGCATCTGCATTGACAATATACTTATTCCTACAGTAAAAAATCCGAGATTGTTGGGGGTAACATTCGACCCACTGCTTAAATTTAATGCTCATGCACAACAAGTGAACTCCAGACTTAAGAACAGGAATAATGCATTGAAAGCACTTGCGGATAGTTCATGGGGCAAGAATAAAAATACAATAATTACAACGTATAAAACAATAGGTCGGCCTATTATAAACTATTCTGAACCCAGTGCATGCTGCACGTTTCAGAGATAGATCCATCCAGCAGATTAATTGTGATAGACGCATAACCAACCTTGAAACCAAGAATAAGTTTGCCCCTTTTCAATACGCGAGAGCGCTTAGCAAGATCAGCTAATAAAGGTGGTGAATTATCGTTGAAGTGGACAGTGCCCCTTAAATTGGTTTCAGGGAAGATATCATGAAGTTCAACTTTTTTCATCAAATGATATGACTTCATGACGCAATCCCTGGTATAAATACTAGAGAAAGAAATTAGCATCGAGGATTTTTGTCTATTTAGCCAGCGATATGATGATAACATTGACATTTCAAAACTATGGTAAACATTTTTTAAAGTACGCAAGACCGCATCAGAGAAATCAGTATAAGAACTAGGAATACCAGAGACAATAATATCGCTTCGCCTTTGAGCTCTGAGTAGCTTAAGGCTCTCAAGCTGGACTTTGGAAAGATCTAACTGGAAATTGTCACTAGCATGCTGAAGGGAGGCAAGTGAACTCTGGAACGGTGTCAACTGCGCATCGACATGCGTAGTCATTGCATTATCATGACTAGACTTAAAAGACTCAAAGTGACCTGAAAGAGCAAGGTGCTCCTGCTGAAGGGCGGATAAATAGGTTTTAACGGTACCAAGATCACTGCGTAGTGCTTGAATGTCAGATTTCATGTCAGCGGAAAGTAACACAAGTGAGGACAGCTTACTCAGAATAAGTCCAAATTTAGAATCTGGAGAATCAAACTTGGTAGCACACTAGGGGCATAGCCAGGAGCCAATTTTATCAGAGCAGGTCTTTTGGGAGTTAGTTCTGGAGAGACCAGAGCACGGCTGGTGGAACCAGTACACGCACGCATCGCTCAAAATAGAATTATTGGACACGGACTTGGCACAAGAAGGACACTTGGTAGAGTTTGACATGGTTATAGTAACAACAAAAGAAAGAAACCAGCAAGCCCACAGTACACCAAAAGAAAAAAGCACGAGTGACAATACCGTCACTAGGCTAGAAGGTAAACTACTTCGCGTTTTGCATGGCTATAATATTAAAGCTGTTGGTAAACCATGCAATACTCTACGAAAGCGTATTTTCACACCTCTTAAAGATCCTGTTCCCAAACAATATTTCTCTAATTTAGTTTACAAAGTTAATTGTGCTGAACTTAATTGTGGTCTAACATATATTGGTGAAACTAAACAATATCTTGTTTCTAGACTGAAGGATCATAAGTATCATATTGCTAAGGGTAACAAGTCACACAGTGCTTTGTGTGATCATGCTGTTTCCAGTAATCATAAAATTGATTGGGATAATCCTGAGATTTTAAATTTTGAGTCAAATACTACCAAGCGCAAAATTTCTGAAGCTATTTATATTAAAAAATTCCAAAATAATATGAATATACAATCGGATCACACCTATTTTGACAACGTTTACTTATCTTTCATTTAAATATTTGATTCCTACCTAGCTTTGATTTAAATTTCAGTTTGTATCAGTTTTTGTTTAATTTTTTATAATTTAAAAGATAGAAATTAAAGTTTCAGTCTGTTTGTTGGTTTTTTTAGAATTTTTTAAAAAATATATGTGAATTTTCATTCTCAGTTTTTCTTTTTTGAAACAGTGTTTTCATTTTTGTAAGTTTTTTTCAAAATATTTTTAAATTATATAATTTTCCATTTTTTGTTATTTTTTGTTATTTTTTGTTATTTTTTGTTATGTTAGTATTTTATTTTGTTGGACCTGAAGATAGCTTTGGAGTAAAGCAGAAACGCGTCGTCACAATAAAATAAAAATGAATAATTTATAAGAAATTAAAACATTTTTTTGGACTACAACGAATAAAAACAATTTTAAACTACTAGGTTAAGCGGCTGTATGGCGACTCAATTCAAAGACTTCCGCTGCATAAGTATAAAAGAAAAAAGAAAATTAATGAAATCAAAAACTATACTTAACGGAAAAATTAAAATAACAAAAAAAGAAAATAATGCCGACTAGTGAATATGATGATGCTCAACTAGGATAGTTGATGTCCCTCTACTAATTTTAAGATAGCAATTAACTGTGTAGTTGAAGACTTGTACTAGTTATTGATAAAAAGTTGATGTATGGTTGACAGTTGATAGTTGATATATAATTAATGTCCCTCTAAGATAGCGATTAACTATGTAGTTAAAGACTTGTACCAGCTGTGTAATACTCCGAAACTGATGACTTGTACAAGGTATACTTGTTGATTGAAACCGGATACGCCAAACTGATGACACGTAAAAGATTATCGGCAGGAAGTAGATTGATGCGTGACACAGGATACTGCTGTCATATAATACACCAAATATAATACGCCTGATACAATACAACGAACTGATGACTCGATATAATGTGTAAACTGGATGATTATAACAGCTGATAATATCAATTGGCAAGCAAATCGTTAAAACGGTTGGAATATAGATGAATAACAAATCTGATGCATAAAAATCAATCTCATAAATAATTGTATAATTGCGTTGATCTCAAGTACAATTGCGTTGATCACACAAAAACAGTGGAACTGGATGAGTCTTTAACAACGATGATGTCAAATAATCAGCAGGAAGTTGTTTACTGGATGTAACAGGATACGATACGCGATACGAACTGATAACTTGTAAATGATATGAGATGTGACAATGAGGATGACAGCTTGACTGCTAAAGATAATAGCGCTGTCTTGAAATATTTCCTTTATAAATATGGTTGGAATATAGATGAATAATAAATCTGACGCATAAAAATCAATCTCGTATATACACTAGGGGCAGAAAGTATGAGGCAGGTTAAATAAATCAAAATAACTTTTTAAGTTGTATACATATCCCAACTATTTTAGATATTTAAATTTGTCTTTACAACCACAATTTGTTGAACATATAACTATATTTCAGGAGTGATTTAAAAAAATTAAAAAAATATATACAGACATTTATGGAAAATAGGCAAAAAATTCCTTAAAGTAAATATCTTGATAAAGTGATTAAGGTGCCTGCATTTAAATATACACACATATTTATATTAAGAAATAACGGTAAATCTATATTTTTTTAAAATCTTAGTCTATAAAGGACTTTTTTACAATGTTCAGCGATAAAATGATTAAAAGATAAGAATTATCAATAATTCAACGTGAGAAAATATTTGTTTATCACCAAGAAGAATATTCTCAAGTTTAAATTGCTTAAAAATGAATATTTCGCGTTGAGCGGTCCAACGTACGTTTGCGCGCTATCGTGCTCCAGACACTCACGACTCAAAAAAACGTTCTCGCTGCTCACAAAATACATCAAAACGCCAAGAGATTGAAATAGCGAATATCTCTCTATTAAATAGACGTCTATCCAGCGAAGTTACTCTGAAGTACAATCAATTCCATGATCCGAAAGTTAGTGTGTCTACAATAAAAAGAAGTGTTCGAGAAAAAGGTCTTATTGAACGAGTTGCCGCACGGAAATCATACTGCAACCATGAAATAAGGAAAAACGGTTAAAATAGGCGCTGGCACACAAAGATTGGTCACCTCAACAGTGATGGAAAGCCATGTGAACCGATAGTTTCAAATGTTTGAAACCAAGCGAAGAATTTCCGTACTACGCAGAGATGAAGAATGATTTAGATGACTGCACAAGAAGACCAGATTGACTGTAAAACATGGTGGAGGATCCGTTATGGTATGGAGATTCTTTGGTGGCGAGTAGCTTGCACAGAATTGTGGTTATTATGAATAAGGAAATGTATAGAAACATTCTAGAAACCCTAGTTGTGCCATCTGCTAAGAAACTATTGCGGAATCAATAAGTCTTTGTGCAGGATAATTACCCTAAACATGAAAGATATCCACGCATTTTTTAAAGAATTTGGAAAAGAAAAGAGTGCTCACAGTATTGGAGTGGCCACCACAAACTCCTGATTGCAACCCCATCGAATTACTATGGGAAGAAATGGATCGGCAGGTTCGAGAAACAAATATTGCATCTATTATTAATCTCTGGGAGATACTCCAGTAAGTGCGGGATAATTTGGATGCAGAATGTCTTGACAAATTAGACGGTAGAATGCCAAGAATTTATGTAGCAATTATTAAAAAAATAATGGGTGGTTATTTTGATAAGTCCAATATTGGGCTAAATAAACGTAAACGTGGGCTAAATTACTTTTAATTCGGTGTTAAAAAGTTAAAGTTTTATATTTCAATATTATTATAACACAATAAAATGAAGTGCATATTTAATTTTTGCTTTTTCACTAAAAATTAAAGGGTGCCTCATAATTTCTGCCTCTACTGTAATTGAATAATTGCGTTGATCTCAAGTGCAATTACGTTGATCACACTGATGGTTAAGCACATTTACAATTTATTCACAACACATGCATATAGGTTTTGATGTACCAAAAATGCTGGAACTGGATGATTCTTTAACAGCTGGAACTTTTAATTGTCTAGTATATGTTAATGGAGTTGCGTGATGAGCAATTATAGCTACGATGAACAACGATATAAAACTAAGCTATATACAAATTATTGCTAATACAATGACGTTTGATAGTCAACCACATGTATAAATTAATCCCATCACATATCAAAACTGCATGATGCTCCAAAAATAACTAGATAAATTTATAAATAGTAGCACAAGATTAAATAACAAAAACAGAGCACCAAGATTACATAACAAAAACAGAGCACCAAGATTAAATAAAAAACATCGAAAATTGAAGTTTGATAATTTTGACAGCTAATTCAAACGCGTGTATTCACTTGAGCGCCATTTTTAGATTCAACATAGTTAAATAGATTTACATAGTTTAAAACCTTTTTTAAGTCATTGCAATTGTTTTCTTGTATGTAGGGAGTTTTTATTGGTTTGTAAATTCTTTTTATTATTGATCTATGGGTGTTACAACCCCGCGTACTCCAGTCCATACTGGATACAACATACGAGTTAACGTGAGATATCACGTACCACTGGTAATAGCAGGGATATATCACTAGCCAAGGTGATATCTTAGGGGTGATGGTGGATGAAGTGTATTCAGTCTACGGGAGCACTTTCAATCTTAGCTGTGGAATATTTCTTGATTATGGAACGCTATTATTTGTTCGAAGAGACGAGACTTTATATAACTATATCTGGGCTTTAATAATTGAGAAAGCTAGCGCCACATGGCAAATTCCACTAGCTGGTTTATTAGCGACCCCATTTTAGTTTTGTTCCTGGCAATTTTTAAAACAAATTTGCTTTTTACTCTTATTTTAGTTCTATTTTCTCTATTCTAACATAAAATTGGCCTATGTCATATTTTATTGTTTAATTATTTATGCTTTAACAAAAATATTTATATATCACAACAACACATAAAATCCTTATAAGACAGCAAGGTCTCACAACAACATGCATTTTAAAGTGTAGTGTACATATAAAATATGCCCTCGTCCAATATTTCATGAAAGCAATGACAATAAAAATAAAATAAGGGATAAAATAAAGCAAATTTGTTTTAAAAATTTACGAACAAAACTAAAATGGAATGGTCAATAATCCAACTAGTTACATATTTCTTGATCATGCAACGCACTCTTTCTCAATTATTAAAGCCCATACATAGAGCTATATATAGTCTCGATTCTTCGAGAAATCAATAACGTGTCATCATCAAGGAATACTCCATAACTAAGATTGAAAATGCTGCCGTTGACTGAATAGAGTTCATCCGCCAGGGGTGCGTTTCGAAATTAACTATGGTTAACCGCGGTTAACTTTACTCTACTAAATCTCGTTCCATAATTAACCAAAAACTTTTTATTCAATACTTGATGTCACTATTTTAACTATGACATTAGTGATATTATTACCTTATGGTTAACCGCGGTTAACCATAGTTAATTTCGAAACGCACCCCAGCACTCTTAAGATATCACCTTGACTAGTGATATCTTACTGCTATTGCCAATGGCACGTGATATATCATGTTAACTCGTATGCCAATAGCAGTGACTGGAGTACGCGGGGTTATCACACCCGTAGATCAAAAATTAAAAAAAAATTACAACAAATTTAATTCAACAAAAACTGATCCCTCCGTGCGAGTAAACTGCTTCTTAAATGCATCTAAGGAAATATTAGGATGCCCGGTGAAGTCCTTTTAAAAGACTTAAAAACTAAGAAAAGCTTGAAATTTTCCCTAACATAAGCTTTTTTTTGTATTCAAAGTTAGGCATGTTAAGTGTTAATTTTAATAAACTAGAAGTTAACGTCTCTGAATATCAGAAGATAGCAACTAGGAATTAGGATAATGTTTAAATAAATTAAGTTTCTTTAAGGAATTTAGTACCGTTAACTTTAACATTTTGAGGATTATAGTTATCAAGGAAGACCCAAGAAGGTATTCCAGGGGTGAGAGACTCTGTTGAAAAAATTACGTTGAAAGGCGACAGTTCTACACTTTTTTATTTGAACCATAAATGGATGGGCCACAGCCCACAACAGTTGTTTTGGTGTAACGCGATAGGTTTGCTGGTTCAGGTAAAATTGATTTTATCTCTGCGGAAGTTTGTTCATCCATAATGTACTTGTAAAAAATTTTCAGATCAGCAACATTTTGTCTGTGCTGCAAAGAATCAAGTTCATTAGTAAGAGTTGAATTGCCAATCAGCTTAACAGTTCTTCGCTGAACAGAATCAAGGCACTTCAAACTACTATAATAAGCTCTCAAACTACTATAATAAGCTCTCCTTCAAACTACTATAATAAGCGTGAGAACAGTGCTCCATGCAAGGTCGTACAAATGATTTGTATATTAATAGAAGCTGTTCGCTATTAAAAAACTTACGACATCGTCCCAAAAAGCTCAAAATTTTTGAACAGTGTTCTTAGCTAGACTACAAACATGAGAAATTACATTTAAGATTATTTTTAACTTCTACTCATAGAAGTCTTACAGATTCTTTCTCTACAAGTCGAACTTTAATGGAAACAGATTAGGTAGATGTGGATAATCTAGAAAAATGACAAACCTGTGTTTTGCTCGTATTGAATTCAACACTATTAGCAAACCCCCAAACCAAAATAGTTTTAGGGTAATTGTTTAATTTATTTAGCGTAGGGTAAATGATACAATAATGGACACTAGAAAAAAATGCTACATTTATTCGGCACTCTAATTTTGTAAGCATTTTGCGCTAAAACCAAATTGCGCGTTGTATATTCTTATAAATGTGGCCATTTCTTTCTTTTTCAAAAAAACTATTGATTCATCTCATTTTTCATAAACAAACCGTGAACTGTTTTATTTAGTATTTTAGTGAACGTGGTATAGTTCGGATCTAGTTTGGTTAATTCGTTGTGAATTTGCTAAGAAAAGGTAAGTGAATTTGTGTTTATCAATCAATTGTTCTTATGATTTTATATTGAAAATGAAATTTAACTGAACAATTATATATTATTTTACGTGAAATTTAATTAAAAATATTAAAAAATTTAAAAAATGCAGTAATTTTATATGTGTCCATAATTATGTTTGTCGTGTAATTATATTTCAATTATTCGGCATAGACTGCCCATTAATATATATATGGAAATCAATTATGGACATGGTGCCGATAAATGTAATATTTTAAAGGGCTGATAACTGTATGCAGGTTATTATAAGCCCATAGTTAGTAAATATCATCTTTAATATTTATTTAAATTCCAAATCATAACTAAATATGAAATGAAAATAAACAAATAAATTGGAAATCACACATTCCAGATGCCAGAAAGAAATTCATCTTATTTGGAGGAAAATATCCAAAAAGCTTGTGATGCTGTCATTAATGGAAAAATTGGCAAAAAGACTGCTTCTAAAATATTTAACGTTCCTCGGTCCACTATTCAATATAGATTGTCCGATAAGTTTAAAAAAAGTCGGCCTGGGCCAATGACAGTTTTGACTACGAAGGAAGAGTCTATAATAATTGACTGGATCGTTGAAAGCGCACGGAAAGGCTTTCTAAAACATCGCGAAGATATCGTAGAAGCTGTTAAACGGTTTTTGGATGAAAGTCCACGTGAACATCCCTTTGGACTGACTAATAGGCCTGGTAAAGGTTGGTACAATCTGTTTTTGAAAAGACATCCAAGCATAACTACTAGAATACCGGAACCGGTAAGATAATTTGGCTTTAATTGTGTTGTATTTTAATTTTTGAATGGTTTCCTTAAAACATTTCTCTTGCAGGTAACAGCGGCTAGTTCAAAAGTTTCTGTCGACAATATACATAATTGGTTTGTTCATATTGAAAATTATTTGATGGAAAAAGGTTTGTTTTCCATTTTATCTGAACCAGACAGAATTTTTAATGGTGATGAAACCAATTTTTTACTCTGCCCTAAAACGAAAAACGTACTGGCAAAAGTTGGAAGTAGGAATGTGTATGAGGTCGAGCAAGGCTCATCAAAGAGTTGCCTAACAGTTATGTTCAGTTTCTCAGATTCAGGAAGTATGATACCACCAATGGTAATCTATCCTTACAAACGGATGCCGGATAGCATTCGAAATTCAGTTCCTCAACACTGGGGTGTTGGAAGAAGTGACAGCGGTTGGATGACGAAAGGATGGACATGTACTAAAGGATCCTCATGTTGGATCCTCATGTACTAAAAACTGGCACCCAGTTTCCTGTAATTTTGTTCGTGGATGGACATTCAACACATCTCACCTTTCAATTAAGCGTTTTGTGCAAGGAACTACAAATAATATTAATCGCTTTGTATCCGAATGCTACTAGAATTTTACAGCCATGTGATGTGTTGGCATTTAAGCCTCTGAAATCGGCTTGGCAACAAATTGTCAGGGACTGGAAACGTGAAAACTTAGACGGTATTTTAACGAAAGAGACTTTCGCACCACTGCTAGAAAAGGCAATTAAGGCAGCAGAAAATCCGATCTCAATTATAAATGGGTATAGAGCTTGTGGTATTTATCCATTTAATAGATTTGCTATAGATAACTCAAAATGTTTAGGGAAATCATTTTCAAACGACCATCGAAAAATTCAATCGTCACCTGGCCCCATAGTAGAAACTGATCATTTAATATCTCCTACCATCAACATTCAACAATTTTCAAATATTGTAGGGCCAAAATTGCGCGAACTGGAGCTAGCAACAGAAGTAGATATGCCACAAAAAAACGATGAGCTTCAATATTTGCTTCAAATATATAAAGCTCTCTTATCCTCGTTGAATAACAACCACCCAATTAACATACTGGAAATTAATGATTTCGTGTTCTTACCTAACGAATTTGAGCTGGATCAACCTGAATCTGTAGAACGAAACGAAACAGAATCTGCCCAAAACGCAACTGATATACAAGATGAATTATGTATTCCAAAGCTAAATAAAACTGCCGATTGCCCTCCTGAGCCCTTCAAAGACATAGACAAATATTTGAGATGGATTAAAACGCCAGAACGAAAGAACCAGTTGAAAGCAAAAGAAAGCCTACCTTTTGTTGTAACCTTATCAGGCTATGCAAAAATTCAGCAAGAAAAACGCAAACAACAAGAGAATAAATAAAGAGCTAGAAAAAGAAAGACGGCAACTGCAAAGAATACAAAATAAGGAAAACAAAAAAAAAATTCAGGAAAACAAAAAAAATCTCAGGAAGACAAGTTAAAATTAAGAATTGCCAACAAAACACAAAATAAGAACCCTATACTAAAAATGCCGCCGAAAAAACTTCCCATCAGAAAACTTACGTTTGATGAATTTATTCCTCTGGAACAGTTAGCAGATACCACTTCAACGAAAATAACTGAAAAACTATCGATTTCCATTTACTCTGCAGAAAAACGGATTAATCCGACTAATTCTATTCCTTTATCCAATTCTAATGAGGATTTGAAGATTACTGAAACAAATGTTCCCGATATACAACCGTCACACAATGAACAGAATGGAGACCACTCCATAATGTCATATTCGGGAAGAATGTGCTATCATTGCACTAACACTATTCGCATCAATCATAAAGGAATGCAATGTGGGAAATGTACTGCTGAATATCATGCGACGTGCATAACCAAATTAAAACTGGCTGTGCAACCAAAATTTTTATTACTATTGTATTACTATTGTTATTATATTTATGTTTATTATTATTTATTTTAATTTTATGTTTATTATTATTTATTTAATTTTATTTGATGTGATTTGAAATTTGATGTGATAAATGAATTAGTATTTTAGTTGAAAAATAAAAAAATTTTGTGATATTATATATGAAATAAAATGCCCATAGGCCATAGTTTTATTTATTATTCCTGAATTGTAAAAACAGGTGTGTCGAAAAATTATACATAAGGGACGATTATTGTACTCTAAATTTAATTTTTCTATGCCAATTATTGTAAATGTTACGGATGCCGATTACTGCATTTTTGTGCCCATAACTGGCGAAAAGTTACCTTTGTATATTTTGCGATTTATTTATACCGTACATAAATTTTAAATGAAAATTGGTTAGTCTAAAACAAAGTAAAACAAACGTTCTCCCAGTTTTAAAAGTTTTCTCTTCTAGTTGGAGATTAACTTTTATACACGATTGGTTGTAAGTAAAAAATTGCTTACGAGTGCCCATTATTGTATCATTTACCCTATGGTTTTTATGACACATTAAAAAATTAAAATAAAACTTAAAATAGGTAGATTTTTCTATGAAATCTACCTAAAACAAAACATGAATACACGTTAAATGAGCTTATAATCAATTTGAGTGCGCGTCTTTTAGTTAAAAAGTAAAAAGTAAAATATTTGAGCATTAGGCAGTACATTTGAACATTAGATGTTTACATCGAGTGAGTCTATCCATGCTACTACATCGGGAGTTGCCAAATGGATGTCTGAGATGTCGCCATTGTATCGTCAAATTGGACACACAGTTGCAATGTGTTTTATGGTTTGTTGTGGAGCGCCGCAGTCACATTGAGGGGACTCTGAAATTCCCCACTTGTAGAATAAATCAGCACAACGTCCATGATTCGTTCTTATTCGGTTTAGTGTAGTCCAGGTATGACGTGGCAAATCGAAACCAGGTTGGGTAGAAGTCGGGTTAGTAATAGAAAGGCCAGGTGTGTTGTAATGATGCCAGGAGGTGTCCCAGGCATCCAAGATATTAAAATTAATTGCCAGCAGGTTGCTGGCAGTTTTATGTGGAGGCTTTCTTGACTTCAATCGACAACGAGTATGGTCGCCGTAATATTCGTGCAAGGGTGGAGTTTAAAAGAAAGAGTTCTGTCGTGAGTAATCCCCAGGTACTTTGGTTGTTGATTGTATTTAATAACAATGCCGTTAAATAACACTGATAGTTCGTGTTTTGCCAGTTTGTTGTTTAAGTGGAAACAAGAACTCTCTGTTTTACTTAGATTAGGAAATCAACTCCACGCTCGAAAATAGTCATTTATTATCGCCAGGTCAGTTGAGAACAAATCTTCCAAGACACCCATGTCTTTATTTTGAGTGGCCAAGGTCCAATCATCAGCGTAGCCAAATTTCTTTGATGTTGTGTCTGGAATGTCATGAATGTACAAATTAAGAAGTAATGGCGCCAGGACGGAACCCTGTGGTAAACCATTGTTAAGCATTTTGGACCTACTACAGGAATTATTTAGATTGACTTTGAATACACGATTACTCAACATGTTGTTAATTAAACGCGAGATGGTGCTACAAGGTATTGCATTGAACAGCTTATATATACTCCCAATTCGCCAGACTGTATCATATGCTGCAGTGAGATCGATGAATACTGCGCCTGTTTTTAATTGTTTTTGATACTCAGCTTCGATATAGGATGTTAAAGCGAGCAATTGCTCAGTGCAACTGCAATTGGGACGGAAACCAGCTTGTTCGACTGGGATCTGGTCATTCGGTTGTAAATGAGCCGTTCTAACAATTTGTAGCAGGTGCTGAAAAGGGCAATTGGGCGATAGGTTCCTGGTTCATTAGATGGTTTACCTGGCTTAAGTATTGCTATCACTTTTGTAGTCTTAAAATGTTTTGGAAGATTGCCGGTTTCTAGGATATTCGAGAAAAATTTAGTTAGCTATTGTTTTACATTTTTTCCAGCATTTCTAAGAAATTCTGGAAAAATAACATCGTAGCCAGCTGCTTTTCCGTTTTTTGTTTGTGACAGAGCTGAATCTAGTTCTTCGCTACTAAAAGAGTCCGCATACTTCGATGGAGACGAGCAATTGCGCTTCATTTCTCTTAATTTACGTTTAATTGTTCTTTTATGAAGGCTTTTATAATAGAAGAACGAGACATGTTTACGATATGATTTGCAATGTCCTCTGGATTTATTTCATTGTTAGTACAAGCAATTGAGTTTGAGCCACCCAGGCTTCCCTGCTTGAATGGGAAAAATCTATGTTTTCAACAGCGCTAATCCACTTTTGCTTTCTCGCGGCGTCCTGTGAGTATAATAAGTCATCAGCCACGTCTGCCTCACCACTACTAAGGTACTCCTCATATAATATATCGCTCTCTATACTCCAGCCAGGAATATATTATTCACGGAAGCCTCTTGGGATGCATTTCTTAGCAGTTGAGATGATGGCTTCAACGAACCTATCGTAGTTTTTAGGAGTGGGTTGGATATTTCATCAGATCATTGTTTAATGATTCTATTAAATTCGATCTACAGTTATTAAGTGCTAAAGGTGAATATAATTTAAGGTTTTTATGATACGCATGAAGATTGCAAATAAGATTGTTATGCCATACTTTGTCAAATACTTTGAAAAGATCAAGTGCAACTTGTTCTATACATGAGTGAAGTGATAAAGAAAAATAAATCTCCCGTCGCTCTTCCTTTTCGGAACCCGTATTGCCGTTCATTAAGTAATTTTGAAGATTCTAAAAAGCTCATTAAATTAAAATTAATGTATTTCTCAATTTCTTTTAGACACAACCGATAAAATTGAAATGGGTCTGTAATTTGTTGAATCAGTTTTACTTCAGTAAGTGTGATGAACCAATAGGTGAATGTAAAAACATTCGTTTATTGGGTGTCACAGTTTCAAATGACCTACTCTGGAACAATCATGTAATGGCGATGGCAAAAAGCGCGTCTAAAAAACTCGGCCTCCTAAATAGATGCAAAAAAATTTTCACTCCATACCAATTGCTCCATGTTTATAAGTCCTATATTCGTCCCTGTATGGAGTACTGTTGTCAAGTTTGGGTGCTGCTTCTGTTTCCATCTTGACCCTATTGGACTCTGTTCATAAGCGGGCTATACGAATTGTGGGTGATCGAGCTTTGACATCAAAACTTGATTCTCTACAACATCGTCGCACTGTTGCTGACCTCGTTATTTTTTACAAATATCGTCATCAACAGTGTTCAGATGAAATCAGCGGCATCATGCCTCAAACTTATCCTTACCCCCGTTCCACTCGGCAATCGGCTACCGCAACCAGTGAAACGGTCGAGATCCCGCGCTGTCATACTGGCAGATCGCAGAAAGACTTCTTTGTCCGAACTACATACAAATGGAATAGTTTGCCGGAACCCTTAGTCTCAGGTGGCTTCAGCCCTCAGAGGTTTATAAAAAGCGTTAATCAACACCTTAGAAACGCCAGTTGTTGTGGGACCTAGGTCTTAAAAGGTATTTATGTGTTGTTGTGACACATTCTAAACCCTATAACACAACACTTTTTATTTAAAAAAAAAAAAAACTACCCTATTTTGGACCGGCTGTAGTACACTTGCCATTTTCCATAATTCATGAAAATCCCCTTTTTGTATGACAAAGAAAAGATTTTTGTGAGGATTGACGCTAACTCTTTAGCAAATGTTTTAAAAATAATTGGAGGAATACGATTTGGCCAAGGTGCTTTGATATTATTAATTTGTAAAAGCATTTTCCAAATGATGTTTCTACGAAAAATTATGCGCGATATAAATGTTGCCTTGGACAACCTTTAAGGTTTTATAAAAATTTCTGGAAAATAATTGAACGAGTAAACAAGTTATTTTTTTGTTCACCTAAACAATCTGCTAGCCAAAATCTATCATTTTCTTGCACAATTGTTTCAAGAATATGAATGGAAAAACATAGTATACGTACTATGTAGTCAATTACAATACAACACTCAATGGAGTGTTCGCATAGAAAACGAGCTATTAACGTTTTATAAATTCGAATCTTGATGAAGGCAGGCGCATGCCATCTCAAGTTTACTATCCAGTCTTGCTTTAGAATATGTTAACCGTTAAAAAGAGCCCACTCTTAAAAACCGATCTCCATCCTTCCACCGGTCGCAAAACTTATTGCAGCACTTCTGCTCCCTCAGCTGATTAGATCTTGCAACTTGGCGTCACACTAACATGGCTTCCAAATATCACATAGTACAACCACCGGTCTGCACAGAATTCAAAACTAGATCAGTAATGGTCTGAACCAAAAGCGACCCTGAACAATCGACTCGAGCTTTCAACACAGTGTCGCACGCTGCTCTACATGGATGATATCTTGAACACCAATCTGCCAGGTTTAATAAAGCGCTGGTTGTGCTATTGCCTTAGAGGTAACATACGTTGAGTTCCGTAACTACAAATCCAAGATAAGAGTACTAAGACAAGGACTTCCACAAGGTGGAGTTATCTCACTTTCATTATTCAATATTTACCTAACCAGTTTACCTGCCTCATCAGAAGGAATAACAATCACGTTTATGCAGACAACTGCACGGTATTTGCAACAGAAAACAGCCTGGTACACCTCACCCATATGCTGAATAAATAACTAACTAACTAACCATAACATTTTAAATGATTGGTTTAAAATCAAAAAATTGAAACTTTCCACTAAAAAGTGCACATGGACGAAGTAAATACAACACTTAACATCCGCATTGATAATATACTCATTCCTTTAGTAAAACTTCCGAGACGTTTGGAGGTAACGTTCGACCTACTGCTTAAATTCAATGCTCAAGCACAACAAGTGCACTCCAGATTGAAAAACAGGAATAATCCATTGAATCACTAGCGGGTAATTCGTGGGGCAACGATAAAAATTGAATAATTGCAACTTACAAAAAAAAGGAAAACCTATTATAAATTATGTTCCACCCATATGCACACTTCAATTTGCTGACATTCACTAGAATATGTTACAAGCAAAACGCAGCCTTACGCACCGCAACCGGATGTCATTTGATGGTCCGCCGAGATCACTTGCACGAGGATTGTAACATATTAACCGTGGTTAATATGTTACATTACGTTAACCACCGTTAACAAAGATCCTTGCAATCACAGCTTATAAAAATTGAACCACCTAGAAACATAAGGAAGACTGCAAAGTTCTTTCTGCATAATGTTAGAGATAGCGCTGGTGCGGTGCTACTCCTCCGGCTCCATGTCCAAATTCAGGAACTCTGCTACTGTCCTTAGGCGGTACCACAAACTTTCTTTCGTCAGGTTGGTTGGTTTTTCTGGAGAACTGAAACGGTGGTCTACATCATGTGGCTTGCCCTCACATCGAGGACAATCGTCATCATTTTCTGGTCAATTTTATTGATGTTGTTATTTAAGATGCGTGACCAGCCGGATCTTAACTGCGCTGGAATGGATGCGCAAGGCTGCGCGGTGTTTGACCTTTCTGCAGCGACCTGTGGTGGTTTGGTGGTGTGAATTGTTTTTAAGCCCGTTTTATACGTAAGCTCGTCGATGTTCCCAGTGGCTTGGTTGTTTCTGACATCATTTAAGAAACATTTCGCGGTTTTCCTTATGTCTCTAAATGGCGTATTCGTGGATAAGGTGTCATTTCATTATCGTATTGTATTCACCCCCTTCCATGTGGTGAAAAGTGTAGAAGTGGACTTTTCAGTGGCCAGTTTCAATTTTCTGGTTTTAAACCATTCATTTTCATGGTGTTGACGTAGGTGTTCAGAACATTAGTGAGTTGTTCCAGGTTGTTTCCTGTAGCAAGCACTGTGCAGTCATCTGCATATGACGTGATGGTTATTCCTTCTGGTGGGGCAGATAAGTTGCTCAGGTATAGATTGAACAATGAAGGTGAGAGAACCCCACCTTGTGGATTTCCTTGTCTGAGCACCCTCATCTTGAATTTGCAGTTGTTGTAGCGACGTGTTTGGTGCTAATCCTCCGGCTCCATGTCCAGGTTCAGGAACTCTGCTACTGCCCTTGGGCGGTACCACAAATCTTCCTTCGTCAAGTTGGTTATATTTTTAGGACAGTTAAATAGGTGGTCTACATCATGTGGCGTGCCCTCACATGCGGGACACTTGTCAATAATTTCAGGTACAACTCTGCTCATGTAGTTGTTTAGAATGCGTGACCAACCGGATCTTAGTTGAGCTAGGATGGATCTGGTGCTACGGGGTAGTTGGGCCTCTTCGGCAGCAACTTTTGGTGGCTTTCTATTTAGAACACGATTTGGAATATAGTTCCTTATTGTATTTTCAACTGTCTTGGTGTGGAGTGTTTTTAAGCCAGTTCTATATGTAGATTCGTCGATGTTACCAGTAACCTGACAATCTCTGACATCTTGCAGAAAGCATCTTGCTGTTTTCCTTATGTCTCTGGGTAGTTCTATTGTAGTTAAGGTGTCATTGCAAGGATGTTGCTCATTGTGACAGGCCAATAGATATTGTTTGGTTAGCATTTCATTATGTTCACGGACTGGCAATATGTTACTTTCCTCGTGCAGGTGATCACGGTATGCCATCAGGTGACATCCGGTTGCGGTTCGCAAGGCAGCATTTTGTGTTGTTTGTAGCTTATTCCAGTGAGTGTTGGCAACTTGAGGGGTCCATATGGGTGCAGCATAATTTATAATAGGTCTTCCTATTGCTTTGTACGTTGTTAAGAGCGTGTTTTTATCTTTACCCCATGAACTGCCCCCTAGTGCTTTCAATGCGTTATTTCTGTTTGTCAATCTTGAGTTTATTTGTTGTGCATGAGCATTGAATTTAAGCAGTGGGTCGAATATTACACCTAACAGTCTCGGATTTTTACTGTAGGAATAAGTATGTTGTCTATGCAGATGCTTAGTGTTGAATTTACCTCCTTCGTCCATGTGGTGAAAAGTGTAGAAGTGGACTTTTCAGTGGAAAGTTTTAGTTTTCTGGCCTTGAACCAATCATTCAGAGTATTAAGGTATGTATTCAGGATATTTGTGAGTTGCTGCAGGTTATTTCCTGTTGCAAGCACTGTGCAGTCGTCTGCATATAACGTGATAGTTATTCCTTCTGGTGGGGTAGGCAAACTGCTTAGGTAGAGATTGAATAATGACGGTGAGAGAACTCCGCCTTGAGGAACTCCTTGTCTTAGCACTCTCATTTTGGACTTGTAGTTACGGAACTCAACATATGTTTGGCGACCTCTGAGGTAATTGCACAACCAGCACTTCATTAAACCTGGCAAGTTAGTATTGAAGATGTCATCCAATAGAGCAGCGTGCGACACTGTGTCGAATGCTTTTGACAGGTCAAGTGCGACTAAAATTGTTCTAGCACATGGTTGTTTTTGATTCAGACCATCACTGATCTGGTTTTGTATTCTGTGTAGCGCGGTGGTTGTACTGTGTGCTCGCCGGAAGCCATGTTGGTGTGGCGCCAAATTACAGCATCTTGTCAGCTGAGGGAGCAGAAGTACTTCGATGAGTTTTGCGACCGATGAAAGAATGGATTTTGGTCTGTAGGACTCTCCCTTTTCTTCAGGTTTTCCTGGTTTCAAAATGGGGCTGATTCTGGCCGTTTTCCAGATATTTGGTATCTGAAGAGTATTTAAAGATGTATTAAGTGTAGTAGTGAGGAAGTTCAAACTTTTGAGTCCGATGTGTTTAAGCATGATGGCTGAGATGCCGTTGGGTCCTATAGCTTTTGATGGCTTAATTTTCTTTATTGCATTCTCCACCTCTTCTACGGAAAATATAATATCCTCCAAGTTGTCAGTGTTAAGTTTGCGCATGTGTCTCAACACTGATCTGGTCTCTTTCTCGTGTTTACGCTGCTTTTCTGTAAACTGAATGTTAAATTTGTTTGCGCATTTCCTGTGGTTATCAATGGGGATATCGTCGAAGGAGATCATGCAATTATTTTGTGATTTTTTTTTTTTTTAATAAGAAGTGTTGTGTAGTAGGAATTACAAAATGTGTCACAACAACACATAGATACCTTTTAAGACGTAGGTTCCACAACAACATGCGGCTTGAGGTATAGGTGGACGCTTTTTTTAAATCTTTGTGGATTGAAGGCACTCGAGACTATTGATTCGGGCAAAGCATTCCATATGTACGATGTACGCACAAAGAAATCTCTTTGCATTCTATTACTATGACAGTGAGTAATCTCGACAGTCCGACCACCTGCACAAACCGATTGACGAGTAAAACGGGGAAAAACATATGTCTGAGGCATTATGGACCTGATTTCATCCGAGCACTGCTGGTGACGATATTTATAAAAAACAACGAGATCGGCAACAGTGCGACGATGTTGCAGGGAATCAAGATCTAATGTTAAATCTCGATCACCAACAATTCGTATAGCACGCTTTTGAACAGAGTCCAAAAGAGCCAGGATAGTAACAGATGCAGCGCCCCAAACTTGACAACAATACTCCATACAGGGACGAATATAGGACTTATAAATGTGGAGTAATTGATGCGAAGTAAAATATTTTTTACATCTATTGAGGAGGCCGAGTTTTCTTGACGCGCTCTTTGCCATGGCCATTATATGATCGTTCCAGAGTAAATCATTAGATATTGTGACTCCCAATAAACGAATGCTTTCACATTCGTCTATTTGGTCGTCACACATATTAATTGAAATATCGTTGGGAAACTCGGTCTTTGATCTGGAAACAATCAATAGCTGTGTTTTGGTGGAATTAAAATTGACCAAATTTTTGTCACCCCAATCGGCGACTTTTTTTAGGTCCTCGTTTACATTTATGGCAGCGTCTCTCCGGACGGGATTTATTCGTTCATGCATTTTACCCATTGAAGATAGGGGGACGAATGACTTGTGCAGTGTACTATCATCTGCAAAACTATTTATTGGGTTACTGGTGATTTTCAACAGTTCGTTGATATAAATTAAAAATAAAGTGGGAGATAAAACTGAGCCTTGGGGTACACCAGCGGTTATTAATTTAGACTCAGAAGAAAAGCCATCTATAGATACCGAGATGTATCGGTTAGACAGAAAATTTTGAATCAACTTCACGACTGCGGGATGAAAACCGTACGCAACGAGCTTGTTGATCAAGTTGGCATGCCAAATTCGATCAAATGCTTTTGAGATGTCTAATGCGATCACGTACGTTTCACCACCTTTCTCATGTATGCTATTCCAAAGATGTGCCACATAGTTCAATAGATCGGTTGTTGATCTTTTGTTTCTAAAACCGTATTGGCTGTCAGATATCAAATGGTTGTCTTCCAAAAGTTTGGATATGTGTGAATTAATATAGTGCTCGTATATTTTAGACATGACTGGGAGTAAGGCTATTGGTTTATAATTTAAAATATCACATTTCGTTCCTTTTTTTGGGACAGGCTGGACATTGGCCAACTTCTAGCAGGATGGATAAATACCAGATTTATAGGATTTATAAAATATTTTGGTGAGGGTTGGTGCAAGTTCTTTTGAAAATGTTTTTAGAAAAACAGGAGGAATGTTGTCCAGACCAGAAGCTTTGTTGTTGTTTAACCCCCTTAAAAGTTTTTCGACAATTTTGGGTTTGACATGTAATTGTTTCATATTAACTCCTGAAGACTGGATTTGGGATATTTCTTTAGGAGTTTCTAAAACTGTTGAATTTGAAGCAAAGCGTTCCGCGAACAATGTAGCTTTCCTTGCAGGGTCAGTAATGATTGAGTCACCATCAATGATAGGAGGCATAGAAGATTTAGTACCACAATTTAAAGAATTAATGGCACTGTAAAAACTTTTGTCAGAAATTGACATACTCGAAAGTTTTGCCGCTTTCGCTCTGTCAATCTCTGCTTTTTCGTTTTCAATTATCTGGTTTGATATTTTATTAGCCTTTAAATATTCGGATCGATTAACAGAGTTCTTTGTATGAATCCAAATATTAAATAATCTACGTTTGTTTCTAAGAGCCAATTTGGCTGCTTTCGAAAACAAATATTTTTGTTGGGGTTTCATTATTGAAAAGGGAACGAATTTGTTAATACCGAATTGAATGGTTTCAGTAAAGTTTTGAGCAGAAACACTTACATCGTCAGTATAAAAACAATGACGATCAAAAGGGAAACCTTGAAAAAAACTTCGGAGACCATTGGTGTCCATTTTTGAAAAGTGAAATATTTTACGGGATTTGGGAACTCTAGTTTGTAGCAAATCAGTTTTGATAACTGATGTGATTAGATAATGGTCAGAATTTCCAATACTACCCTTATCGACATCGACACTCGTAATATCTGGCATAGATGTGAGATAAAGGTCTAAGAGAAAACTTTTATCACCGCCATTACGAGGAGTGAAAGTTGGGCTTTTTACAATCTGCGTCAGGTCGTGCGATGCAGCAAATATTTCTGCCTGCCTTCCATTGTTGTCGTCGTCGGTCATTTTGGAAAATTCCAACCACGATTTGTTGTGGACGTTGAAGTCACTGGTAACGATAACCTCACAACTTTGAAATTGTGCTCTAATTTCGTCGACAACATTAGTCAAGTCATTAAAAAAATTGGGATTATGTTTGTTTGGGGACCGGTATAGAGCTATTGGCTGGATCGGCTGAATCTGCTTTACGGATGTCATCTCTTTGGTTAGAAAGCACACACGCTTCATGTGGAAAGTTTGGGTTTATTTTTTGGATTCTGCCAGCTGGTATGTCAGCTGGTTCCCAGTCAGCTTTATTAAAATTAATGTATGTCTTCTTTTCGGAATTTATTTGATTTATGGAACGGCTTAAGGTGATAATGAGGTTCAGGTTTCAAGATGGGGCTTATTCTTGCCGTTTTCCAGATATTTGGTATCTGTAGAGTATTTAACGATGTGTCGAGTGTGGAAGTGAGATAGTTCAGTCCTTTGGGTCCAATATTAGGTCACTGGCAACATCGACTAGTTTACATATAGAACTGGCTTAAAAATACTCCACACCAAAGCTGTTGACGACTTAATCCCCGAATCTTGGAAACTGGCTTAGTGTTCGAAAGAGATATTAAGGTTGATCATAATAATTACAGATCGTTGATCATAACAATTATTGTAATTCTGTCGGTTTTAGCTGAAACATTTTGAAAATATAATTACTATGATCTAATAGAATATTGGGAGGTTTCACAAATCATCGATGAAAATTTTGGAGACCTATTGTGAAACATTCAGTATTTCACTTTTTAGTTATAAAGCATTTCAAAAGGTGCGCATAGAAATTTCATAGCGAAATTAAATGTCTTATGGTATAAAAGATCTTACTGCCTCATTGATTTATAGTTTTTTTAAAGTTCGCCAATTTATGTTTAATTAGATGGTATTACTTTTAAAGTGTTCACAACGACTGCTGGTGTTCCCCAAGGCTCTGTACTTTCCACAAGGCTCTGCACTTTCCCCAACCCTTTTCGAATTATACATAACCGATTTACTCATCTCTATAATACACCCATCTATAGTTTTGCGGATGACACACATTGCATACTTCTCATGCATCTTCTAAGCTTAGATTCCATGTAGTAGTTACCAAAGATAGAGAGCTGTTTCTCAATTCTACCAATAATTACCTAGAACATATAATGGAAAAGAGTGTAATCGAATTTAATCCAGCCAACGCCAAATTATGTCGTTTTTCACGGATAGAGCTGGTTAAAACATTCCTGTTAAAGTAAACCATGAGAAACTACACGAAGTCGTCTCAGTTATAAACTCTGGGAGTTGTTATTGGAAATAATATGAAATGGAACAAGCATTCAGTCTTGCTACAATTTCTTAACACTAAACAAATGCAACTGATCACTGTGTTAAAAAATCCGATTTAGATTTGGATTTGTTTTTGTGGCGTTCATGTAGGAACGTTGGCAAGATATTCGACTTCAAGTATTCACCACGGTCATTTGCAACAATGGTATAATTACCATGGCAGACGATTGTTTTTAGGTCGTTCAGTACGTCAGTCTCCCGTTGTAGTCGTAGTCTACCTCGCGGTCGTTCATTCCCTGGAGTACTAACGTGCATTTTTTTATACATTCCAGATTGTGAATCGGCTCGTAGAACATATCCAAACCAAGAAATCGTATTGGGACGGATACAACCGATTATATCAGGACCTTCAAGAAGGTCTCTGATCTCAAAGCTATATCCGGTTCTGTTCTCTCCATCGTCTGGATGTCTAGATCGTCTAGATCTTACGCTTAAATACAGATATCTGCGATTCGTCATTTTGTGTAAGGGTCCACGTTTGTGACCCATACATCACAACCGGTCTAATCAATGTCTTTTATAACTTGAGTTTGGTGTTAGTTGAATCTAACGGTGACTCAAGGAAAGGTTTAATTGAGTAGAAAGTTCGATTGCGCTCGTAGAAGGCTCGCACCGCTCACCGTTCGCAGCGGTACGCAGCCGCACATCAAATCTTTCTTCTCAGTCTCTCTTGAAACATTCATCTATTTTGTTGTATCGTAATTACAGGTCTCCCGCTGAATCCATTTTTTCCATTTTTTTTGGTTCTTTCCATTTTTTTCATTTATTCCATCATTTTTCCATTTTTTTAAACATTTTTTTAAAATACATTTTTATATTAACTAAAAAACTTTTCCATCATTATTAATTAACTAGTTTTATATATAATGCAAATTCAGGGAAATAGTAGGAGAATATGTGAGCAAATAATTAATTTATCGATATAAACCTCGATAACCTTTTCGTCGATCAATTAATAGTTTTAGTAATTAAACCCAAGTAACTAAGGAAAAAGTAATTTGAATTATGCAATTCAAATATTTTGAAATTCGAATATGTTGAACTTTTGTGAGAGTAAAACTTCATTTCGCTTGTATATGAAGCGATGCTATTTGACGTTGAAATTTCATCATCATTTATCAGATCTACATAAGTTAGACATTGTTGTTTTTATTCAATTTTCAATTCTAGTGTATATTGTTTAGTTTGAAGTTTGCTCTACGAACACATATTTTACTTTTTTCCATACTCTACTGATCTACGAGTTTGGACGACAATCGACATTGAGATGGGCACTAAAATAATTTATATTCTAGATTTTATTTGAATGGTTATTTCTGTTTATATAAAAGACATTAGCTGCATTTCATGAAACCGTGTGATCCGGATTCGCATAAGTTTTACATGTAAAATGAGATCCAACTTTGTTTTTGGATCTCAGTTAGCATGTAAAACTTAGCGGATCCGAATCACAATGTTTCGTGAAATGCAGCTAATGGTTATGTACATTAATATGGTAATTAAAAGTTATAAACATAGTTTTAATTCTAATATAGATGTCAATGTAACATTATATTTGTTTACAAGTTAACAGAATAATAATTAAATTTTAAGCACTTTTGGTGTTTTTTTAGATGCTGTCGTTTTGAAAGTGAAAGAAAATGAAAATTTTTTCTTTGCTCTGTCCAGCACCAGTTTTGTTAATTTTGCTTTAATATATAAAGAGCAAAAGCCGCTACCGAAACGTTGGCATCCAAAAACACCGACAAAAAGTACCTTATTTATTATAAAAAACGCTGAAAATTTAAATTAAAATATTGTTCTGTTAACCTGCAAACAAATGTAATTTTGCATGGACATCTATATTAGAATATAGGGTTGGGTTGCCAACTACTACAAAACATAAACCCGAATAAATCTTATGCAAAGCCGAAGATTTCATTATATATCATAAATTTCGATAAACTTTCTCAAAGTATTTATAAAATATGGACTTAAAACCTCCTACTCCGATATGTCAAAAACTTTAGTCTGTGGGAAGGCCGAAGGATTTGGTATAGTGATTGATGAAGACTGAAATATCTAATTTGTTTGTCGTTTTCAATTTTCCCTAAAACCTTTTAATGGCATACAGACGGAAATTTTTGTTTGCCCAGTTAGACTGGTTATGATCCAAAACGTCGAGAAATGCTTGTACACTTGTTGAGAAATAATTGTACACATCCCCAACCTCAATTTTTTTTAAGTACCTTTTATTTTCTCAACGAACGAATCTTTGTGACCTTTGTTGTGTTACTCTATTTCTTCCTTCTGGTTTTGGTATTTGTTATTTCTCCTATTAATCTGTTTATTTAGCCATTATTTAGCTTCGTTCTCCAACTTCGTAATCGATATCATTAACATCCTTGGTATCTCAAAAAACTTTCTTGGCATGCAATACCATCTCAACCAAAACAAACCTCATTTACTTGAGCTAGGTGAAACACAAGTTTCAAATATCAATAATGTACGATTCGGCTGTAAAAATAATTCTCCGGAGCTTGCATTTTTAAACGTCGTGTTGTAATGATATACATATATACACAAGGATTTCAAACATACAAAGCTCCCCCAGTATGAAACAAGTAGTATTTCTGTATTATGCTTTATCTGTCTCAAAGTCATCGCAAATAATGACATCTATTTGTGTTATTTACACCGTAGTCCTCCTTACCATAATCACCCCTTGGACGCGTTTAATTCTCTTAAAGACACAATTGATAATATTTTCATCACTGCACCTAATCCAGTCCTCACGGAGTAATAGGGTAAAGCAATTCATGACTTTGGTGAGTCTCATAACATTTCCCTTGATATATCCAAGCCGTTTGATAGAGTTTGGCATCGGCTCTTATCAGCAAATTAATTTTATTTTTAGTCTTTTTATCCCAGAGATCTCTTAGTAGTTGGTGTTGTTTCGGATAATTTCTCAATTCAAGTCAGCATTCCTCGGTTCTTTCGCCACCCGTTTTTCTGATCTTTTTTAACGGTTTGTTATCTAGCACCACAAACCCAATATATAGCTCTTCCGAAGTTCTATCTAACATTCATATTGTTACGTTTTTCCAAACTTCCTTCGAATTGGCCTAACTTACAATTCGATAAACGCAATCCCCAATCTCTTCCTAAGTTCGATCACTGATTAGTAAGCACAAACACCAGGTTTTAATAAGTATTCAACTCCTTAATTGTTCCACAACAACAGGAAACAATACAGCAACAATATTCCGAACTAGAATATTCCTTTAACAGCTTCAGAAACTCCAACGGTTTATTGTAGAAATTTCCAGTACACCACGTTCAAAATAATACACAAAATATTTCTACTCAAAACACCTATAACTTTATTACACTTATAACTTTACACAAAAACTAATTTAAAGATCACTTTTATAATTTTAACTTCACAATCGCAGGTTTAAAATAAAACTGATTAAAAACTACAAGAGGCAATTTCCTTATATACATTCTGCTTAATCTCTAGAAATTTCTAGGTCACTTTTCAGAAACCTTGAGAAAATATTAGAATATTCGATTATTTTACGTTACGTTGATTTGATTCATAAAATCATAAAACAGATAGACCTTAATTCTAAGAATATGTACAACAACAACAATGTTCATTTCATTAACCTGTTGTAGTATTTTGTTGATTTGATTTTCCTAGAAGTGACCGTAATCGTCTAGATTTTTCTGTAATCGTAACAATACCCTCCACTTAAGCCTGTTCGTCCCGAACAGGATCTAGCTCTCCTTTGTATAAGGCCAATCTTTCCAAATGTACTACTTTCGCTTTGCCTCGATAGCCTTTCCTAATTCTATAAACCACGTCATTCAACTTGGTTATAATGTTGTAAGTTCCTTCCCATGCAGCTTGCAGTTTTGGTGATAACCCTCGTTTTCGTTGTGGGTTGTGTAGCCATACTAATTGTCCTTCTTCAAAACCTTTATTATTAGATCGTATATCATATCGGGCTTTCATTCTATCACTGGTCAGTTGTATCTTCTGCCGAACAAGCTTGTGAATATCCTCAAGGTTCTCCCTGATTCGGTTGACGTATTCTTGCGCAGACAATGATGTTGATGGTACCGCTCCAAATTTGAGGTCACCAGGAAGTCTTAAATCACTTCCAAAAATAGTTTGAGCTGGTGTCATGGTCGTGGTGTCATGAACTGCTGATCTGTATGCCATCAAAAATAAAGCAATATGTTGATCCCGGTTACGTTGGTTCTTACTGACCACTTTTGCTAGAAATTCCTCCAATGTAGCATTGAATCTCTCAACCATCCCATCTGACTGTGGGTGTGAAGCTGTCGTCCTGGTTTTGTTAATCCCCAGCATTTGACAAATTTCCTGGAATACGGCTGACTCGAAGTTCCGTCCCTGATCAGTGTGGATCTCCATAGGAACTCCATATCGGCTAATCCAATTATTTAACACAGCTTCAGCGATTGTGGTGGCTTCCTGGTTGGGAATCACACACACTTCCGGCCACTTACTAAAGTAGTCCATCATCACAAGCACATATTTATTCTGATTATCAGTTGTTGGGAATGGTCCCGCTACATCCATTGCGATCCGTACAAATGGAGCACCTACATTGTATTGCTTCATTTTCCCATGACTTCTTCGTGCGGGTCCTTTTACTGCCGCACATTTGTCGCATTTTTGACACCATTCCACAATTGATTGTCGAGTCCCCGCCCGGTAAAACCGTTGTCGTATTTTTGCACGAGTTTTATTGATCCCAAGATGACCTCCACTCGTTCCTTCGTGATACTCCCTTAGTACTGCTTCTATTTTCCCTTTTGGTACCACTGTAAGGGATTGCTTTATCTTGCCATCTGAGCTTTCCCATACCCTCTTTAAACATCCATTCTCTAACTGGAGACTGTTCCATTGCGCCCAGTACGCCTTCAAAGTTAGAGTTTTATCAGAAATGTCTCCCCATACTGGTTTGCAACCCTTTTCCTTGAACTCGATGATGGGTGCAAGATCTGGATCGTCTAATTGATCTCTTCTTATGGCTTCAGCAGTCCATTCATCGTCAGGTAGCACTTGTAGTAATCGTACATCGATGATGTTCTCCTTATTTTCTTGAAGACTGCAATGCTTGCATTCAACTTGACAGGGTCGTCTCGATAATGCATCAGAGTTCCCATGTGCAGTACCCTTTCGATGCTCAATGTCCAAAACGTACGCCTGCAACCGTTCGATCCAACGTGCTACTTGTCCCTCTGGATTTTTGAACTGAAGTAACCATCTTAACGCACCATGATCAGTTCTGAGATGAAATTTCTGACCATACAAGTATTTATGGAAATGTTTAACGCATTCCATAATAGCCAATAACTCCTTTCGAGTAACGCAATAATTCCGCTCCGGCTTGGATAGCATTTTGGAAAAATAAGCTATCACCTTTTCCTGACCATCTATTTTCTGCGACAAGGCTCCTCCTATACCTTCATTACTGGCATCAGTATCCAAAATAAACTGTACATTAGGTATAGGAAAGGATAGAATTGGAGCCGTACATAATCTCCTTCGGAGCTCCACAAATGCGTGTTCCTGAGGTTCATTCCATTAAAATGCCTTATGTTTTCTTGTTAACTCATGCAAACTTTTGGCAACGTTGGCGAATCCTGGCACAAACCGTCTGTAATATGTGCACAATCCAAGGAAGCTGCGTAGTTCATGTAGTTTTTTCGGTTTTGGCCAGTTCATAACTGCTGCAATCTTGTCAGAATCGGTATGAATTCCCTTTGCCGTAACCTTATGTCCCAAATATTTTACTTCTTCCTTGAAAAGTGAGCACTTTTTCGGACTTAACTTTAAACCTGCTGCTTGCAACCTTTCCAGTACCTCCGCCAAGTTCCTCAAGTGATCATCAAAGTCTTTGCCCATGACGATGATGTCATCCAAATATACAAGGCATGTTTTCCAGTGCAAGCCTTTTAGTACCCGTTCCATTAATCTCTCGAAAGTTGCGGGCGCGTTGCATAACCCAAATGGCATGACATTAAATTGCCATAGTCCATTCCCTACACTGAACGCTGTTTTTTCCCGATCTTCCTCCGCAACTTCCACTTGCCAGTAACCACTCTGCAGATCCAGTGTTGAAAACAATCTTGATCCTGATAATGTATCCAGTGTATCATCAATTCTTGGCAATGGGTAGCTATCCTTCTTAGTGACTGTTTAATTTTCTATAGTCAACACAAAATCTTAAGCTTCCATCTGTCTTGCCAACTAACACCACAGGTGAGCTCCAGGGACTGTCTGAAGGCTCGATAACACCAGCTTCTTTCATATCTCTTACCATTTTATCTGCTTCTTCTCTTTTAGCCAATGGTAATCTCCTTGGTGCTTGGCGTATCGGCTTTTCTGCTCCAGTGTCTATACGATGTTTTACTAAATTGGTTCTGCCATTTCCTTCGGGTGAACTGCAGAACACAGACTTGTGTCGCTCCAGCAATTGACGTGCTGCTTTCTTCTGCTCTTCTGAAAGCCCTTCTGTCCATTTCTGGACAAGTTGTCCATTTCTGCCTTTTGTTGTTTTGTGTTGACCGAGCTATTGATGTTTTTCTGCTCACACTTTATTATTTTAGCTACCTCTTCGCATTGTCCTATGATTGATCCTTTCTTAATTGTTTTCTGCGTATCTGACAGATTTAAAACCCTTACTGGTATTTTGCAATCAGCATCCGATCTAACTAAGGTTTTTCCTATAACTACTTCTTTACAATTTTGTTGTTCTTCTTTGTTAGCTTCCACAACCCACAACCTGGGTGACCCAGAACCTCCTTCCAATTTCCCTCAAATGATTGTTTCTGTTTGGGGTGGCTTTGGTGGCTTTTCTCTGTGATCCAATATTATTCGACGGACACAATTTGAATCTTCACCATTAAATTGGAGTGGCAACTCAACATTTCCGTACGTGAGTACTCCTTTGCCAGCATCAATAACGAATCCATTTGGCCTCATGAAGTCCATGCCCAGGATGACTTCATCCACAATGTCAGCTACAACCACTTCATGTTGAAAGTGAGTATTCCCGATTTCAAAGTTGACCACTTTCTTTCCTTTAATACTTGCACTTTCGCCAGTAGCATTCGTCTGCATTCGGTATCTCCCTGCTGGTTTTAGTTTCCCTTTCACAACATCAGTGCGGACAATTGTATTTGTTGCTCCCGTATCTAACATGATGACACAACTCCTTCCATCAATATTAGCCCTAACAGTAAGGCTGTCACCTCCCCTAGTCAATCTCGAAACATGGATGAAGGTTATGGGGCAATCGGTTGTGGGAGCCAGCTTACGCCCCTTTAGGCTGGCTCGTTGTAGTTTAACTGATTCGGTGCTGCTCCATCGTCCTCTCTAGCTTGCTGCACCCGTTCTTCTGCTGGACGTCTCTGCATAGGCTATGCTTATCTTGCTCGTTTCCTTCTAACATCTCGGCATTCTCTCGAAATATGGCCCAACTTGCCACATAGCCAGCATCGAATTCTGTCACTTCTGACACTCTCTCGTAGTTTTGATTTATAACCGTTGTCATCAGCCAACTCTACCCGGCGTATTTTAATCGATGGTTTTATAATTGCTTGTGCAGTTTCATTTGTCAAGGCATAAGCAATAGTTTCAGCGAATGTTGGTTTTGGCGACAACATTACAGCTTTCCTTGTCTCAGGATCACGAATACCATCAGTAAACGCCTCGATCTTCATCTTCTCCATGAAATATGGTGGTGTATTTGAGTGTGCTTAATGAACAAGCCGCTCTACAGCCGAGGAATAATCCTGTAGAGATTCACCATTTCGTTGCAAGCGACCTTTTAACTCGATTCTGTATAATTCCTTTTTATGGTCGCTACCATATTTACGTTCCAATGCATTCATCACTTCAGCATAACTTTGCGGTCGTTTTCTGGTACTGCATGTAGTGCTTCAGCTGCTTCACCTTTAAGCGCAACTATCAATGCAGCTAGTCGATTTTCAGCGTTCCAAACATTCTGATCTGCCGCCGTTTCAAACTGGAATTTAAAGATTCCGAACGATGTTGTTCCATCGTATGATGGTGGTTTTAATTTGATGTTTGCTACTTGATGTACCACCTGGGAAGTAACTTTAGTCGTCTCAACATCCTGCAACCGTTTTTCGAAATCATCAACTTTCGATAAAACCTTATGCTCAAAATCTTGAATTTCACTTTGAATCTTCTCGACCTTTCCATCAAATGCCGTCGAGATTTGGAGAAGTTTCTCATCCATAATTTGCTTGACTTCGTCGCGATTTAGAGCTAATTGCTGGCTGATTGTTTCACTAATTTCTTCTTTGTTAGCAGCCATTTGTTGATTGATCTTACTGATTTCTTCTTTAGTTGCAGCCATTTGTTGATTGATGTTACTACTTTGTTGATCAAATTTTTGATTCAGTTCATCTTTATTGGCAACCATATTAGCGTTTACAACATCCAGTTTTTGATTCAAATTCAAATTTATCTGTTGACTGATGTTCAAACTCATTTGTTGCATCATAGCCATTAACTGCGTAAAATCACAATTTGCAGGTGGCAATGAAGATGTTGTTTCCGCAACAAAACTTTTCTCCTCATCAGCTGCTATTGAATCAGCATTTGTACTAATCACTCCAAACTGGTAACTTTCCACAACTACTCCACTAGCTTCCATAGCTTCTAGAAGCCGTATCGTCAATTCAGTTTTGTTGCCGGTTGTTGCCAATCCACGTTGTTCTAGTTCTTTCTTTAACTCAAGAACCTTCAAATTACTTAAAATAAAACCATTATTAACAGCTAACTAATCCGCCGCTGTCACCAATGTTACGTTTTATCAAACTTCCATCGAATTGGCCTAACTAAAAATTCGATAAACGCAATCCCCAATCTCTTCCTGAGTTCGATCACTGATTAGTAAGCACAAACACCAGGTTTTAATAAATATTCAACTCCTTAATTGTTCCACAACAACAGGAAACAATACAGCAACAATATTCCGAACTACAATATTCCTTCAACAGCTTCAGAAACTCCAACGGCTTATTGTAGAAATTTCCAGTACACCACGTTCAAAATAATACATAAAATATTTCTACTCAAAACACCTATAACTTTATTACACTTATAACTTTACACAAAAACTAATTTAAAGATCACTTTTATAATTTTAACTTCACAATCGCAGGTTTAAAATAAAACTAATTAAAAACTACAAGAGGCAATTTCCTTATATACATTCTGCTTAATCTCTAGAAATTTCTAGGTCACTTTTCAGAAACCTTGAGAAAATATTAGAATATTCGATTATTTTACGTTACGTTGATTTGATTCATAAAATCATAAAACAAATAAACCTTAATTCTAAGAATATGTACAACAACAACAATGTTCATTTCATTAACCTGTTGTAGTATTTTGTTGATTTGATTTTCCTAGAAGTGACCGTAATCGCCTAGATTTTTCTGTAATCGTAACAATATAAAGAGAATGAAGAAGAAAGGAAGAAACAGCCATCTAGTCTAACTGCTAATTATATTCGTAGAAAAATGGTTCAATCCTTGGATATTGAATCAATTTTGGACTTAAATCTAGATCTTGAATCAATTCGGAACTGGTGTATACTGAACCTTATGATATTTAATTCTAGTTTTGTCCTATAAAACCTCACTCTATAGCTCCTGTATAGAAAAGTTTTCCAGACTTAGAGTGACCATTCGTACTGATTTTATCAGTACAGTACTGATTTTCTAGCTACTGTACTGATAGACATATGCGGTACTGATTTTTACTGATTTTTAAAATTATGTACTGAAAGTACTGATTTTTAAGAAAATTGTTGAAGTTTACTTTAAGCTTCAATTTAAATAAGGAAATAAAACAATACGTGTCATCGTTTGGTATAAACTTGTAATAAAAATTATTTGAAAAATAGTACATTTTGCTACAAGAGATGAAAACGCTGCTTTTTCGTGAGTGAAAATTTATTCACGAGACGTGTTAGCGTCGAGTGGGGCAATTTCACGAACGTAAAATGTTTCTTGCGTAGGAAATACAATTTTTTCTATGATAACAAATGAAAAGTCTATTTTCTTCACGCTTAATGACCTGTGAAAATGGGTTCTTTTACAACTATATAGTGTAAAAAGAATAACAAATTGCAGTTGCTATGGTTTCTTATATAATTTTACAAAGTTTTTTAAACAACGCAACCATCAAAAAATAGAATATGAATTTTTAATGTTATGTTGTCGATTTTTAATTTTATAATTTATAGTAAATATCGATTAAAAATATACTATCATAGAAAAAATTGCATTTCCTACGCGAGATAAAAACGTTTTTCGTTCGTAAACATGTCTCACTCGCCGCGAGCGCGTCTCGTGTACAACTGTTTACTCACGAAAAAACAATGTTTTCATCTCTTGTAGGAAAATATGCTATTTCAAGCAGGCTTAAGAAAATAGACATTTCATTTGCTATCATAGAAAAAATACTTTTATTTTTAAAAGGTGGAGTTACCCACGGAAAAAGGATCAAAATTCTAACCCTGTGTTTCATAAGCAATCGTGGCGGAAAGTTGTATTTCACAAAATTCTGGTGTTGGTCTCAACAAAATTTCCTTTAAACTAATTAAAAAAATTAAAACAGATTTGTGTACTTCGTTCACACATTACCTTTCGGCTTAGAAGAGTCATAGGTGAGACTAAGGAGACCAAGGATGCTACATATTTTAACTCTTAAAATTTTGTACTGATTTTACTTAGAAAAAAAATGGTCACCCTATCCAGACTAGCATTATTAAACTCACCTGCACTTAACTATTTCGTACTAATATCAACCACAAACGAAAATGGCATGATCATATTCATTCTGTGGCGAAATTAGAGTCCCAACGACTTGGCTTCGTACGTTGTAGTCAAATTTTTGTCTCTATCTGAAATAACTACGATGTATAAAGAATTTATACAACCAATCCACGAATTCTACCCCAATTTATGGGTTGCAGTATACCAGAAACCTCTAAATTTTGTCGACAGAGTTCATGGGCGTGTTGAAGCCGATTGATGATCCAGTAACATCAGGTATAGATTCGCTGCATCATACAAGAGTTGTAGGAGCGTTTACATTATACTACGCTATGCTCTAAAGAAATTAATCACTTAATACCTCCATTACGTAGATCTTCACGAGCCACAAGCCAATCTTGGCATTCTTATAAGCATACCTTAGAGGTCTCCTATGTGGAAACATCTATTTATACCAATTCCTTCTTTTCTCATTTCGTATATAGACCAGGGTAGAATCCTTTAAAAATAATAAAAAGTAAAAAAAATAATAGTAGGATGAAACCCATTAGAAAAGGAAGAGAATATTATAAAAATGAAAGGAAAAATAATTTACGGGCGATCTGAGGTCGGGAAGGGGAAGGGGGGTGAGTTTTAAGGGTAAAAACGGTTTATCTCGATTTCCGGCAAAACTAAAAGTCCTATGGAAAAAAGTTAAATGGCAAAGTTGTAGGTAATTTTTCCTTCCATACCAATTGCTCCATGTTTATAAGTCCTATATTCGTCCCTGTATGGAGTACTGTTGTCAAGTTTGGGGTGCTGCTTCTGTTTCCATCTTGGCCCTCTTGGACTCTGTTCAAAAGCGGGCTATACGAATTGTGGGTGATCGAACTTTGACATCAAAACTTGATTCCCTACAACATCGTCGCACTGTTGCTTACCTCGTTGTTTTTTACAAATATCGTCATCAACAGTGCTCAGATAAAATCAGCAGCATCATGCCCCAAACTTATTCTTACCCCCGTTCCACTCGACAATCGGCTACCGCAACCAGTCAAACGGTCGAGATCACACGCTGTCATACTGGCAGATCGCAGAAAGACTTCTTTGTCCGAACTGCATACAAATGGAATAGTTGGCCGGAATCCTTAGTCTCAGGTGACTTCAACCCGCAGAGGTTTAAAAAAAGCGTTCATCATGACCTTAGAACGCCACTTGTTGTGGGACCTAGGTCTTAAAAGGTATTTATGTGTTGTTGTGACACTAATTCTAAACCCTATAACACAACACATTTTATTCAAAAAAAAAAATAAAAAGATCTAAAACTTTTGTATTAACACTTTTTTCACATAACCTCAAAATTTATGTGAAAAATTCAAAAAACCAAGTTTTTGGTTTTTTATTTTAATCTTTTACAAAAAAAATTTTTTTTATCACGAAATTTAGTGAAAACGTACCTTTATATGTCCCAAATACGCTGTAATGTATTTGATTTGAAATATTTATTTTTTCACCTTATTTTGAATTAATATCGAAAAAGCACCCTAATTTTCAATCGAAAATTCACCCATCAAAATCTCAGTTTTTTTCAAAAAGTTGGTATGCTTTCTGTTCGTTGAAATCTCTACTTTTCGATGCTGAAAAAAAAATATATTACGGTTAGTCCCTGGGCCTTCACCTACATAATTTTGTGATTACCACATATTTTATACTTCGTAAGACGCTTGACCCTGACGAGTCCTACAACTTTTTTTATCTGCCATTTTCCTTGATTCGGCCGCTTTTTCCCTCGGGAAACTCCGAAACATGGCGATTTCCCGGGGTCTTGTATATTTATTACCATAATTTTGTTATTTATTACAGGGGGTGGAAATTTGTTTTAGAAAACGAGGGTAAATTTGTCCGACAAAAAATTGTCTGCTTTTGTCGAGTCCGACAACTCAAACTGGTCAAAATACCAGGGTATTGAAAATCAAACACCACAAAACTAGTTTTCACAGGATTGTTTAACAAAAGTTAGTGAAATTGAAGGGTCATATTGTCCGACAAATTCTTGGCCGCGTTTTTTCAGTCCGACGACTGGAAGTCGGAATTCTGGCGGGGTAGTGTTTATTGATTACCACATGTCGGACAAAAATGAAACACGATAAAATACCATTTGCTATTATAAAAAATCGAGTTGTCCGACAAAAATATAGCCGCGTTCGGCCAGTCCGACAAGAAAATGAGAAAAATATTTCAGGAGAACGATTATTTTTGTTTCTTTGTTAAATTTGCTAATATTTATGAACAAATTTAATGTATACATTTATGACGTAACATTTTTTAATGAAACAGTGTTTACAGATGGCACTGTATAAAGAAAATTAGAAAATTTTTGTAAATAGAACAATTATAAAAAAGGAGCATGTATCCAAAAAATGATGTAAAACATGTTCTCATATTAATTTTAAAAATTTAAGGGTCATTAACCAGTTGAAAAGGTTATTTACACAATTTTAATTAAAAAGATTGAGAAGGATTAAAAATATGCGCAAATTTTAACAAGGAAAAAATATTGTTATTTTTTCTATTTACCAGATTTAAAACTATATTCGCCGATAGAGTATATAAATATAAATGATACTTTTACTCGCCGCGAGAACGGAAAAGTAGTATATATACGACCGATATTTTTAATCGTCGTCTTGGAATCTGGGACCAACAAAAACAACCTGCTGAATGGAAAATATAAAGCAACACAAGAAATGTGACCGCCTAAAGTGTGCTTATTATCATGGACTCGCACTGATGAACACTGCATATAAAATACTAGCTAATGTCCTATATTTATTTATTCCCATAAAAGTCCTATATTCGTCCCTGTATGGAGTACTGCTGTCAAGTTTGGGGTGCTGCCTCTGTTTCCATCTTGGCCCTCTTGGACTCTGTTCAAAAGCGAGCTATACGAATTGTAGGTGATCGAACTTTGACATCACAACTTGATTCCCTACAACATCGTCGCACTGTTGCTGACCTCGTTGTTTTTTACAAATATCGTCATCAGCAGTGCTCAGATGAAATCAGCGGCATCATGCCTCAAACTTATTCTTACCCCCGTTCCACTCGGCAATCGGCTGCCGCAACCAGTGAAACGGTAAAGATACCGCGCTGTCATACTGGCAGATCGCAGAGAGACTTCTTTGTCCGAACTGCGTACAAATGGAATAGTTTGCCGGAACACTTAGTCTCAGGTGGCTTCAACCCACAGATGTTTAAAAAAAGCGTTAATCTACACCTCAGAACGCCAGTTGTTGTGGGACCCAGGTCTAGACCTAGGTCTTAAAAGGTATTTATGTGTTGTTGTGACACATATTCTAAACCCTATTACACAACACATTTTATTAAAAAAAAAAAAAAAAAAAAAAAATGTACTTGCTAGACTCATTCCGTTCGCCGAATCTATCATCGGTGACTATCAGTGTTGTTTTCGTCCCAACCGCAGATCAATGTTTTACCTTAAGGATGATTCTTGAAAAATATTGGGTGATTAACATCAGCATTCATCAGCTCTACGTTGATTTCAAGAAAGCATATGATATTATTTTTATCTCCGATCATATTCCTTGGTATCCCAGAGAATCTTGTTTCTCTGGGTAAACTCACAACATATGGATCAAATTGTAGAATAGTAATCAGTCAGTTTTTGATTCTTTTGATATAACATCTGGTGTTCAACAAGGTGATTTACAATGATGAGTGAGAGAGAGGAGAGGAGAGAGAGAGAGGAGAGAGAGAGAGAGAGAGAGAGAGAGAGAAAGAAAGAGAAGAAAGAAAGAGAGAGAGGAAAGAGAGGAGAAAAGAGAGAGAGATGAGAGAGAGAGAGAGAGAGAGAGAGAGAGGAGAGAGAAGAGAGAAGAGAGAGAGAGAGAGAGAGAGAGAGAGAGAGAGAGAGAGAGAGAGAGAGAGGAGAGAGAGAGGAGAGAGAGAGGAGAGAGAGAAGAGAGAGAGAGAGAGAGGAGAGAGAGAGAGAGAGTGAGGAGAGAGTTAATATAATTATAATTTGAATTACAATTAACAATAATATAAATTAAACCAATGGGTTACTGAGATACGTTTAAAAATCTACATAGTAATGACTACAGTAATGATTTCATTAAATTATTACGAAATTATTTAATAATTTTTTATTATTATTTATAATTTTTATCAATTTATAATATTTAAGAACAAATATCTAAAATTATTGACTAATGTTGATATATCGTGGATGATGATATTGAGCGTATGCTATCGTCTTTGAAATTATGACATTTTTCGATAGTTAGCGGTCACTAATTTGTCGGACAATTGTATCAGAGTAAAATAATATTAATTAAAACTATAAAAAAAAAAAAATTAGACATGTGGTAATCAATAAACACTACCCCGCCAGAATTCCGACTTCCAGTCGTCGGACTGAAAAAACGCGGCCGAAAATGACCCTTCAATTTCACTAACTTTTGTTAAACAATCCTGTGAAAACTAGTTTTGTGGTGTTTGATTTTCAATACCCTGGTATTTTGACCAGTTTGAGTTGTCGGACTCGACAAAAGTGTAGAGATACTACTACATCTACCTATCCAAATCAAAACACATATAATAAGTTATAAAGGAATTCCCGTGACGTAATTTCTTTTTATCAAAACAAAATAATAATAATTTAGTAAGCAACATTTCATATGTTTACAATTATAAGTAAGCAAAGTTTTGATGAACTTTATGAATTATACATTACTCAAAGTGTGTCATCATATATTATGTTTCAAAACATTTAAACTAATTTTAAATAATTTTAAATAAAACAAAAGGTAAATAATTATGATGACACAGATTTTATTAAGGGGAAAATAATAAGTAATTAAATTGACATATATATTATATGTACATTTTGCTAGAATTGCATTTTCTAGCATAATTAATTTGAAATAAATATATTGATTGATTTAAGTGGGGATTAGGAAAATGAAAATGCAAATCCAAAAATTGTATAAAAGAAAGTTTTCGAACAAATAAAAATCAGAATCAGTTTGAATTTAAATAGTGTTTTACTTTCTCTGATCCTCCCGACGACCTCAGTTGACGCACGTCAAACGGGTCTAACGGTTCTTTCCTTGGTGCAAAGTTGTTTCGGCAAACTGTATCATTGAAAAGCCGGACAGTTCTGGACTAACGGACGTATAGACGGGCAGTGTTAAAATATCTCTTGTGGTATATTTTACCACCATCAAAAGTTTTAAGTGAAAAAGTAATAAATACGCAGTCAGATCAAGGTAGTGTACAAATGTCGTTTACTCACGATATAGAGAACGATCATTTGGTGTACGCTCACTACAAAAGCAGACAATTTTTTGTCGGACAAATTTACCCTCGTTTTCTAAAACAAATTTCCACCCCCTATAATAAATAACAAAATTATGGTAATAAATATACAAGACCCCGGGAAATCGCCATGTTTCGGAGTTTCCCGAGGGAAAAAGCAAAGAAAATGGCATATAAAAAGTTGTAGGACTCGTCAGGGACAAGCGTCTTACGAAGTATAAAATATGTGGTAATCACAAAATTATGTAGGTGAAGGCCCAGGGACTAGGTAGTAAATCTTCTCAGAAAATGCAAAAAATGAATTGAATTTTCGATTGAGAATTAGGGTGCCTTTGTCATTTAACTTTTTTCCATAGGACTTTTAGTTTTGCCGGAAATCGAGATAAACCGTTTTTACCCTTAAAAACTCACCCCCTTCCCCTTCCCGACCTCAGATCGCCCGTAAATTATTTTTCCTTTCATTTTTATAATATTCTCCTCCTTTTCTAATGGGTTTCATCCTACCACTTTTTTTTGTTTTCAAAAATTATCGACCCTGGTCTAATACTGGTGGAATCGATTAACAAAAAAAGTTTCCAAAATGGCTTCAAATACAACTATACTACATGATTATATAATATAAACAATTATTAAATCCAAATAACAGAAGTGGTTCAAGTGTTAACACGCTTTCCTTTTAACACAAAACACCTGCGTTCGATTTACGGCGAAGGTTTGGGAAACATAAAATGGATCTTAGTATTTTTCTAATTATTTAATTGATTAAAAAATTATCCATGAGGTTTGCAATACTATTGCAAATACAATAATATGTAATTGTAATTCGGCAACCACTAAATGTGCCGAATGCAACCACTAAATGTGTAAATGAGAACAAAATGTGCAAGGAAATGTATTTTAAAAAGCTTCCTTAATATATTTCCATATGCTTCCTAGTGGAGTACGGTTCATGATGATGATGGTAAACCAGACAACGTTGTTATATAATGATCAACTTATGCTAGATTTAAATAAATTATTCGTAATTAGCAAAATTTCACCAGAAAAATACTAAAAAGAATATCGTTCCTATTTTAGGAACAGTTTATAAATAAAAAGTTTATAATTGTATGCCACTTGTCGTGACCTAATTCTTTCACAAGTGCCTCGCTTTGTCCAACACGATGAAAATTTTTTTTAAAAGACGTTGTTACATTGTGGTATTTGATCTTTGTAATTAGGGTTTCTATGATGAAAACAATGTTTTCTGTCAGTGAAATTGAACGAAAATTAAAACTAACTAAATTCCAAGGTACCGGTTTATAGAATTAATAATTATATCGAACTGAATTGATTCAATTCAAAAAATGTATTTTGTTGTAACTTATTTGCATGAGAGTCTAAAGCAGCAAATTGATATTGTAAGAATGATGGTATATAGAATGGTGATAAAAACAAATAACGAACGATTAGATGTTTAATATCAATCTATTTGGGACATACTACTGCCGCAAATTTGTAAGAAACTTTCATATTATGTATCCCATGTACCAATACTTCGATTCAAGTTTCGATTAACGGAACTAATGTTAACTGAAAATATATTTGACATCTAAAGGTGGACTTAGCACATGATTCGAGTAATAAAGAAATTCTGAATCTGGGCAGCTAACGCCGGAGTTAAAGCAACGAATTGATCTGTGGTTGAATTTGTATGATCTGATTCGCTTATAATTTATTTGCTTGCTTTAAATGCTCCTAATCGAAAAGCTGATGAAAATTTTAGATATTAAAAATATTAAAATATTCCTCATGAAACTTTGTTCAAAATGGTTGAACAAGCCTCTTTACTCTTACCTGGTTTTAAGAAATATGTTAGTAAAGTTACTAAAACTAAAAATTTAGTTTCTGAAACACTTAAAATAATTTAACAATTCATTTTATTTCAATTTTAAAATGTACGAGAATCATTCAATCTGTTAAAAAACATTGAACACTTTGTTAAAATGTACTAAATGAATCTCATATTGATAATGACTAAAAGTCGAAACCGGTCTATGTTTTATTATAAATTATGTTTAAAAATATAGCTACATTTTAACAAAGTGTTCAATGTTTTTTTAATTTATTAAATAAATTACGTATAATTTTATGTCACACGGCGGTAAAGAATAGTGAAAAAATTTTGGTAAAACAATTTTGTCTCCTTATACTTAAAGTGATTGTGATGCGGAAACGTAACATACACCAAAAACAAAATGAATGTTAACAAATGAATAAATGTACACTTTTATTCATTTTTCTATCAATTACAAAATACCGTAGTATAAACATTTTCTGAAAAAATTAAAACCGAGTCTGGATAACCTGAAAAAAAAACAGGGAATCTTTTTACCGCAATATTCTAGATACCCTATCTATTACACATTTTAAATTGATTGTTTTCCATTTTTTTCCATTTTTTAGCGAAAAATTTCCATTTTTTCCATTTTTTTCAATCTGACTTTAAAACGAGAGCCCTGCAATTAATTTGCAGAGCAATTTTTCTAGTTTTACTCTCAAGTGGAGGATGACAACATCATCAGCGTAAGCGATCATCTGTACTGAGTTTATTGACAAGATATTGTTGTTAGTCGGTAGCTTCTTTTGACGGGACACATATTGCAAGGCTAAATTGTAGAAGAGATAGCATCACCTTGTCTTAAACCGGAGTCAATTTTAAGAAACTTTGATATTTCGTTTTCTGCTCGTACACATAATTAGTGATACAAGTTTACCAGGGATTCCCTGTAATACTAGAGCAGACCATTGAGTCTCTCGTCCGAGAGAGTCGTAGGTCTGTCTGAAATTCTGCAACGAGCTAGAATTTTCCAACTATACCTTTTAGTTATCAATGACCGAAGGAGTGCAATCACTCAAAAAACCGCTCACGATTCTTTTTCGATTGGCGTAAATACTTTTGTTCATTAATTTGCAATAGTCAAAAAAATTACAAATAATCTGCAACAACTGTATATTTTCCAAGTATTCGTATTATTTAGAAGTGGTGAAACCCCCCAGGTACACACACAAAATTTCTCAAAAAACATCTTCCTAATAATTACAACTTTTGTGAAAAAGGACAAATAATCTGCAACATAAAATTTTCCAGCTGTTTCTATTGGTTGGGAATAGCTGAAGCTTGACAGAACCACATTTTATGCCCAATTTAATGTTCAATTACATTTCATGTCATTTAAGTAACTTTGTATCTGGAGAAATCTCGATGGTCGGGATCTATATGTGAGACCAGGAGCTTGATTATTATATTATAATAGTGTCGAGAAAAGTCTTTAAGTTTGTCAAAATAATGATTTTCATACATTTTGTTACCCAATATTTTTAACAAACATATAATCGGAAACATTTTTGACTAGAAACATATGATACAAAAAAGTAATTACTTTTTTGTATCATATGTTTCTAGTCAAAAATGTTTCCGATTATATGTTTGTTAAAAATATTGGGTAACAAAATGTATGAAAATCATTATTTTGACAAACTTAAAGACTTTTCTCGACACTATTATAATATAATAATCAAGCTCCTGGTCTCACATACAGATCCCGACCATCGAGATTTCTCCAGATACAAAGTTACTCCTCATTATCACTTATAAATCAACTTTTTTTAAGCAAAATTGTTTTTTTTGACTTAATGATTTTGTTGACACACTTCCAGTATAGTTATCGAACACATCGTCCTTTTGGCTCTTGCCATTAACAAAACCTATTTTAAGAAACATTTGTGAAATGCCTCCGGTAGTTTTCGGCGTTTGTGACACCAGGCCGTTCGGCAGGTAGAGAGATATTTTTTTCCATTTTTAGAATTGTTACGACCTCAAAGGTTGAGAAATGCCAAAAAAAGTGATTTGTGATTTTCACTTTTGGCTTGCTCTTTGGTCTTTCAGACCGAAGTAAAGTAAAAAAAAGCAAAGTGTTTTTTTATTATTTAACGGTTACTCTATATATGTTTCAGCTTGTTAGGTCATATTCTGAGGTAATAAATTAAAAGTTAAAACTATAGTATTTAGTTTATACATATATATAATTTACATATATATATTTTATAAAAACAATAGTGTACTTATTGTCAATATTGGTCATTCGTCAAAATAAAATATTTTCTTTCTGGAGTATGGACTAAGGGATTCAACAATTTTATTTTGCTTTTAATTCGATCCACCCGCCCATAAAGCGGCACGTCCACGGAATTTGCAGGGACAAAACATATATGATTCAATAAAAAACTTTAAAATACATGTTCAAAACATCTGCGGATTAAACGCTAACCATGACCACGTGCAACATCATCTTGAGCACGACAAACCGAACATTCTATTCCTTACAGAAACACAAGTTTCTGAAAATTTTCTCTTTATAGAATCGCTTAATTCCAAATATAGGCTCGAATCAGCTTTCAAACTTCATCAGGGCGTATGCGCATTCATTCATGAGAGTGTTGCGTACACGCGCTTTCCAAATTTTGAACTACATGGTGACGGCTTCAATACAATGGTTTTAAAGATTTGTCTTCCAGAAATGACTTTTTTTACAATAGCTTTATATCGGTCCCCCAACTAACGTAGCCCAAACTTTTTTAATATACTGACAAAAATTGTGGACGAGATTAGAGCAAAGTCCCCTAATTGAAGTTATCGTTACCGGTGACTTCAACGTCCACAACAAATCATGGTTGGAATTCTCCAAATCGACCGACGATGTTGACAATAGTGGAAAACTGGCAGAAATTTTTGCCGCATCTCAGGGCCTATTCCGAATTGTTAAAAGCCCGACTTTCACTCCCCGTAATGGCGGTGATAATAGTTTTCTTTTAGATCTCCATGTTACCACAATGCCAGATATTACGAGTGTCGATGTCGCGAAAGGTAGTATTGGAAATTCTGATCATTATTTAATCTCATCAGTTATCAAAACTGATTTAATTAAAACTGCAGCCCGTAAAATATTTCACTACTCAAAAATGGATAAGAGTGGTCTTCAAAATTTTTTCCATGGTTTCCCTTTCGACCGTCATTGTTTTTACACTGACAATGTAAATGTTTCTGCTCAAAACTTTACAGAAACCATCCAATTTGCTATCAATAAATTTGTCCCTTTCTCCATAGTAAAACCCAAACAAAAATACTTGTATTCGAAATCTGCCAAAACGGCACTTAGAAACAAACGTAGATCATTTAATATTTGGATTCATAACAAAACTCCCACTAATCGATCCCAATATCTAAAGGCCAACAAAATATCTAACCAGATTATCTCAAACGAAAAGTCTGAAATTGACAAAGCGAAAGCCTCAAAACTTACGTCTATGTCTGTTTCTGGCAAGAGTTTTTACAGTGCCATTAATTCTTTAAATTCTGGTACAAAATTTTCTATTCCCCCTATTATTGATGGTGATTTAATCGTCAATGATCCCGCAAGAAAAGCTAACTTGTTCGCTGAACGCTTTGCTCTGCACTCTACTGTTTTGGAAACTCCTAAAGAAATACCCCAAATCCAGTCTTCAGGAGTTAATATGAATGAACTCCACTTCAAACCCAAAATAGTCGCTAAACTTTTAAAGGGGTTAAACATCAACAAAGCTTCAGGAATGGACAATATTCCACCCATTATTTTAAAAACCTTTTCCAAAGAACTTGCACCAACTTTAACTAAAATATTCTACCAATCCTACAAATCTAGTATATTTCCCTCGTGCTGGAAGTTGGCAAATGTCCAGCCCGTCCCCAAAAAGGGACCAAAATCCGATATATCAAATTATAGGCCAATAGCTTTACTATCGGTCCTATCCAAAGTCTACGAGCGTTATATTAATACACATATTTCAAAATTTCTGGAAGAAAATCATTTAATATCCGACAGCCAATACGGTTTTCGAAACAAAAGATCAACTACCGATCTATTAAACTATGTAGCGCATTGTTGGAACAGCATACTTGATAAAGGTGGTGAAACATACGTTATCGCTTTAGACATCTCCAAGGCATTCGATCGAGTCTGGCATGCCAACTTAATCAACAAGCTCGTTGCGTACGGTTTTCATCCCAATGTTGTGAAGCTGATTCAAAATTTTCTGTCCAACCGATACATTTCGGTAACCTTACACGGATTTTCTTCTGAGTCTAAACTAATTAACGCTGGTGTACCCCAAGGCTCAGTATTGTCCCCAACCCTATTTTTGATTTATATCAACGAATTGTTGAAAATCACCAGAAACCCAATAAATAGTTTTGCAGATAATAGTACTCTGCACAAGTCGTTCGAGCCCCTTCCTTCAAAAGGTAAAATGCACGAACGAATTAATCCTGCCCGGAGAGACGCTGTCATAAACGTGAACGAAGACCTGAATAAAGTCGCCGACTGGGGTGACCAAAACCTTGTCAATTTCAACTCTACCAAAACACAGCTGTTGATTGTTTCCAGATTAAAGACCGAGTTCCCCAAAGATATTTTATTTAGTATGTGTGATGAACCAATAGGTGAATGTAAAAACATTCGTTTATTGGGTGTCATAGTTTCAAATGACCTACTCTGGAACGATCATGTAATGGCGATGGCAAAAAGCGCGTCTAAAAAACTCGGCCTCCTAAATAGATGCAAAAAATGTTTCACTCCATACCAATTGCTCCATGTTTATAAGTCCTATATTCGTCCCTGTATGGAGTACTGCTGTCAAGTTTGGGGCGCTGCCTCTGTTTCCATCTTGGCCCTCTTGGACTCTGTTCAAAAGCGAGCTATACGAATTGTGGGTGATCGAACTTTGACATCAAAACTTGATTCCCTACAACATCGTCGCACTGTTGCTGACCTCGTTGTTTTTTACAAATATCGTCATCAGCAGTGCTCAGATGAAATCAGCGGCATCATGCCTCAAACTTATTCTTACCCCCGTTCCACTCGGCAATCGGCTGCCGCAACCGATGAAACGGTAAAGATCCCGCGTTGTCATACTGGCAGATCGCAGAGAGACTTCTTTGTCCGAACTGCGTACAAATGGAATAATTTGCCGGAACACTTAGTCTCAGGTGGCTTCAACCCACAGATGTTTAAAAAAAAGCGTTAATCTACACCTTAGAACGCCAGTTGTTGTGGGACCCAGGTCTAGACCTAGGTCTTAAAAGGTATTTATGTGTTGTTGTGACACATATTCTAAACCCTATTACACAACACATTTTATTAAAAAAAAAAAAAAATTATAGTTTTACAATAGTTTTAATGTGTAAAAATATACTTTAATCCTTTTCTTAATATTAGATTTTATCGTTATTGATTGTTAATTTAATTATTTTGTTATATTATTTTTGTTCTTGTTTTCTATGGCTTGGTTTTTCACGGTACTTGTTTTTAATAAAAACACTTTGTTTTCTTTAATTTTTTTTCATCAAGCGTATTAAATTAGTTATTTAAGTATTAAGGGTAGTAAGAGTGTTTTACCGATTGAGGATATATGTTTTGAGATCGAGACGAAGTCGAGATCTTCTAATATATCCGAAATCGGTAATACTCTTAATGCGCAAAATGCTTATTACATATTTTGCACGATCAATAAAAATTCAATTTAAAATTATTTAAATAATAAAATTCATTCACAAAATTCAAGTTTTAATGTTTTATAGAAAATTTCTTAAAATGTCATTTCAAAATAGTAAGCTTTGCGTTTCATCATAATTCTATAGGTTTTTTTGTTGCAAAACTTAATTTCATCGAATATTTTTTCAAGATAAATTGCTTTTAAATCTTTTAATTGCAATATTTTTAAAAGCATATTATTTAAATTTGAAGCCAGTAAATAGACGTACACAATTATTTAACTAAAAATTGTTTTTATTCATAACCTGAGGTCTCCCTTACCGGTAAGTAATTACTTACCGCCTGCATGATCGGCCGACTTATCGACCTGTGATTTGTGAACAAAACTTACTATGTTTATTTACGAATCGGTGAACATGCAAAATCGCCTGATTGTGCAAAAAAGTTATTTGCTTAAAGTGTTAAAATTTGCTTAACAATGTTAAACAAATTGCTGTTTCTAATTTCTAACTAAAATGTTTTATAGCAGATACTACTCTAGCTGTAGTTGGATTTGTTGTTAATTGTTCTGTATAGAAAAATGAGAAAGATAAGAAGAAAGTATCTGGTAAAATGGCATTATTACGCCATACCCCATACACCTGTATTGAAAGATAGGTGTTTTCACAAACACCACTGTTTATTTTTTTTTATTAATCAAATTTTTTTTCAATTAAAGTATTGTAATTCCTATATTACAATATGTTTTACAACAACACATAGATACCTTTTAAGACCTAGGTCCTACAACAACACTCAGGTGTTTATGTAGCCTTTCTTTTTGTGGATTGAACGCCCCGAGAGTTTTGATTCGGGCAAAGCATTCCATTTTTACGATGTACGGATAAAAAAATCCCTCTGCATTGTGTCACTATGACAGTGAGTGATCTTCACACATTGACTGTTTGCATAAACCGATTGACGAGTGAAACGGGAAAAAGAATATGATTGAGGCATGGTGGATCTGATTTCATCCGAGCACTACTGGTGTTGATATTTATAAAAAAAACTACGAGCAACAGTGCGATGGTGTTGTAGGGAATCAAGATTTGATGTTAAATTTCGATCACTCATAATTCGTACAGCACACTTGTAAATAGAGTCCAAAAGAGCTAGGATGGAAACAGATGCAGCGCCCCAATTTTGACAACAATACTTCATACAGAAACGAATATAGGACTTATAAATTTGGAGTAATTGAAACGGAGTAAAATATTTTTACATCTATTGAGGAGGCCGAATTTACTTAACGCGCTCTTTGCCATCGCCATTATATGATCGTTCCAGAGTTGGTTACTTGAATTTTAAACATTTAAATCTAATTTAAAATAGCAGGTATTTGTTTTAGTTAGATATTTTATTTACATATTGTTTTTGTTATTTCAGATTCCACCGTTCATGAGACTGTTCCTAAGGAAAATCAACAAAAGGACATCGACAAATCATCATTATTATCTTCAACTCCCAAGAACATTGAAAAAGAACAAACGCAGTCGAGTTTAATAAAAGGAAATGATAACTTGGCAATTGATAATAATGATGATAGTAGTGTTGAATTTATTGATGAAATAATTCGTACCACGCCTAAAATAGATATTATTTCGGATGAAGTTATCGGCAGTAATAAAGTTTCAGAGTCTACACAAACCTGTAATTCAATCACAACGGCAACTAGTCGGCTCTTTCAACCAATAGTAACGGACGCACACAAAGAACAAATTCAACCATCATCTTCTCAAACCATATCAAATATAGTATATTTAGAAAGAGATCCCAGCTTTCGTCCTTTACCCATGGTAACACTTACTACAGCTCAACAGTTTCAATCTTTACCATTTTTCATGACACCTACTGTCAATTTAAATGAAAACCGTGTTACTTTTCCTGTTATAATTAAAACGTCGAATATACAAACATCACCATCAACCATTGAGACGAATAGTAAGAGAAAATCAAGTAGACCAAAGTATATTCTGAAAAAAAATAAAGCAATTTTACCAAAAATTGCAGATCAACAGAATGAAAACCCAATCCTAGGTAATAGTAGTAAAACAGTATTCAACCTAAATGAGAATTTGGAATTAAAAGAATCGGATGATGGGCATATAGTAAATAGCTGCAACACCACTATTACGAACATAATCGATGGTACATTTCGAAATGTAAGTAATGTTGGTGATACGTGTGAAAGTAAAACCACCAAAATCGAAAAGTTGCTGAATTCAAATTCCAATCAAATTAATAACAATGTTAAAACTGTTGCCGACCCAAATTTAGAAGGTAATAAACAATATAAATTGCCCTTTTCTCAAACGAACGAAAATGATAATGGTATTTCAACAACTGTTAATATACCTATTATTGAAAAAGGGACAACTCCAAAACAAAGCATTCAGGTCACTAATTATAGAAAAATCAAAAGTAATTCTACTCCTAGACGACGATCGCATATCAGAGTCTTAGATTTTACGACACCTGGGAAACATATCGATAAAGATAAAAAGTTTTACTCGGAATCTAAGACACCAAATACAATTAAGCGAAGTAATAATAAAAGTTTTAAACAAATGCAAATGAAGAATGAAAAAATATCTCTATCTCCAAACTTTAAATCTATAGAATTTAACACTACTTCTAAAGAAAATATAAGTAATCAATCTATTACAGCTACTCCTAGAGTTAAAAAAAGCGCCAGAAAATGTGTTCGAGTTTTATCTCATTCTACAAGTGAAGAAAGTAATACGAATACTAAATGTGATATCAACGAAGAAACAACGGAATTAGCTTTTGAACCGTTTAAAATTATTAAAAATTTATCGCCAATGGATGAGTGGAAACAGTTACGCTCTATCGAGTCAAAACATTGGGATCAATATTTAAGGTTTATTGAAAAAGATAATAATAAAGATAAAAAATTTATAAGAAATAGTACGAAGAAAAAGAAACAAAACAAATCATTGAATAAATCTCTAAATACATCAAACAAATCTATTAAAATAAAGGCTAAAACTAAATTGCTTTCACCTCAAATGAGAAGGAAAAATAGAGGAAAATTTTTAATTTCATCGTCAAAGAAAAAGAAAATACAAAAGTTAAAATTAAAAAAACTGAAGAATAAAACTCCGACAGTTAGTACACAGGAAGGTAAATCACACGAACAGGAAATAAATAATCAGGACCCAGGAACGTTAGAACTATCACGAGATATACCACAATCACATAATATTGAGAAAGGCAATTTAGATACCAAAAGCAGTCAAAAACAAGAAGTTTTAGAAAAATGCCACAAAGACTTAAACGAGATTGATAAATCAACTAAAGGTATGGAGAAAGTTAATGACATCGAGATTATGCCTGTTCGTCAGGTAACTGATAACGTAAAAATCACAACGGTTGTTGAACATGTTGAAATAAAAAAAGTCGAACAAAAGGATAAGGTAATACCTGCTATAAATAATTTCACTTCTATCGTAGAACTTTTGGCAACACCTTTTAAAACCGATCTAAGTATTATTCCGATAACACCCCAATTTCGTCCACCCCTTCCTATCGAAGATACACCAATTACTAAAATTTTAAAATCACTTTGTAAACACGGTGCCATGATGCCTGAAAACTTAGATATTTTCACACCAAATTTTCCCATAACACCTGGTTGTAGTACAACGCCGCCAAAAACATCAGAAAAATCAACCCCTGCTAGTGGTGGTTTTGCCAATCGTCCAACTGATTATTCATCAAGTGGTTCTTACTATCGTCCGGACGAATCCGATGATGTGAATGAAAAATTCGATTCTATAATCAACGCTTCGCGGAAAAACCGTACTTCATCCGAAACAGAAAATCAGAATTGCCCTATTGAAAACTTAACAGAAAATTTAAACCCTCATCACTCAGACGACACAAAAGTTGTACCATGTCCTGGAGTGTTAGAAAGAATTAAATCGTTTTCAGAAAACTCTGTTGAGCTTCCCGAAAATGTTATACCACATTATACATTCCCAGATAAACACTTGGTAGAAAAAGTTGACCAAAAAAGTAGTAGTAGCTCGCGTTCCAGTTCCAGTTCTAGCTCGTCTTCATCTTCCGATTCCACGACTCCATCAATAAATTCGTATGATTCTGATGACTCTTCAGACAGCAAGGAATCATATCATCCAAGAAATGTAAGCACCAATAGCATTTTGAACATTGTTGATGGAAGTGGGGAAATTAGATATCCCATTCGAACGTGGATTACTCCCAAAAAGAAAGAATCACAAGATTTAACACAAAATACGACTTTAGCGCTTAAAAAAATCTCGATTGATCAGCAAATGGTACTCACTGAATTAGAAGAAAAACGAATGAGAATGAAAGAAAAAATTAAATTATCAGAAGAAAATTCAAAGGTTGCTAAAATTTCGAAAAAACCTGTATTTTCTAAAAAGTTCTCACACCCGAAATTAAACTCAAAACAATCAGCAACAAATAGTTCGAAAACAATACCAAAGTCTCCTCGTAAAAATCCAACACCGAAAAAGCTGTTGACAAGTGCTCCCAATAAAGAAAAAAAATCAGATGCTGAAAAGTTGATATCGGTATTAATGGGTGAAGAATCTGTAAACAAAGATGATTTAAACATTTGTTTGAAGAATAAAGAAATAACACTATTACCTTTAAAACAATTAAATATCGTTCCTAATGAAGCCAAGGATAATGTATCGAACAGTGGATTAGAAACAAACATCGTTAATACATCATCTTTGCCAAAAAAAAGAGGACGTCCTCGTAAAGAAACTAGCATATGCAAGAAGAGTGTAATCCCTGAAAAGTCTGCTACTCCTCCTCCAAGTATAGATTTAAATAATAGTATTTCAGTAGCATCTGAAGATATTGCATTGCAAAAGGAATTTCAGAAAATCTACACCAATCCAGACGATGATGGCAGTAGTGATGAATTTGAAGACGAAGATGAGGATTGGATAACTGTAACAAAAACCGATCAACAATCAATATTTTGTACGCACAATTCTAATTTGGCGCAAAAATCGAAAACCACCTCAGAAGATTTCGATCCAAATAAGAATGTTATGAAAGTTTATATTGATCAAAAACAAATTGTATTAAAAATAAATGATGTTATCAACTTATTTGAACGAAAACCACAAAAAATCATTAAATCAAACACTGTTAATAATATAAAAGAAAACACTTCGGTATCTGGGTTATCTTCGTCAAATAAACAAAGATCAAACGATTCCCAAAGACAAAATTACTCAAAATTACCAAGTGCGTCAAAGGATGCTTGGTCAGGCAGTGAATCTAAAAATATGTCGGGGGCGAAAACAACATTAAAGGTGCCTGTTAAATCAACTTGTAAAGGAAAACCATATAAAACCAAAGATACTGTAGACGATAGCAAGTGTATTAATGCTCTGGAGAATAAACATAATCAGCAAGTTCCAAAAATTACACCACATATAAACATAAAACATAGAAATAAGTATCAACATGATGTAGTTAAACCAAAACTTGATCCGGTCGAAAAAAAAGGCATGTAAGTATTCTTATTATTTATAATAAAAAATAGTATATTTTAGAAAGTATAATGCTCGGTTGCTTGAACATTTGCTAAATCGTAAATAAGAAATATCTCTCATATAGTTATCATGGCAATTTTTTGACAAATCGTTGGTATAGAGCAAAAATAGGTTATTTTAAAATTTTCTGATTTTATGTGGATTATGTTACAAAATACATTCATTATTTATAATACATTTAAAAGAAAACCTTAAAATAAAAACTAATGCGCTATTACAGATGTACCTTTATTGCATTTTAAGTTTTTTTGTACTTAAAATAGTGCAATAATGAGATAAAATGTCCCACTATTGCACTATACAAAAGTAAACAAATGTGAGATATCTTGAAAATGACGTTTCCAATTATTAGTGCAACAATGAGATATCTTTACAAATCGGAAATAATTAGAAAAATATTAAATCGTATGCTATAATTTAATTTGACCATAAAGAAGTGTATTTATCATATGTTTATTGCACTAGGAATTCTCATAAATTTTTTTGAAAAATCACATTTTGGTAATCATTTGAAAACTTTGAAGCTTGATATCTCCAAACATACACTTTTCAAGATATCTCATTGTTGCTCTATGTCAGCGATTTGTGTATATTGGAATAGTTTGTCTCTATCAAAATAGAGCTCAAATATTTGGATATTTTTAGAATAAATAGTCTATAAAGAAATTAAAACTATTGAAGATTTGGATCGAAACTTATTAATTATCGAAGATTTTTGGAATGAAAGGAATCAAGGAATTTTTGATGGAAATTTAAAGTGAAGCGAAATTACTAGCTTTTATCAAGTTGTGATTATTAATTGTTCTTATTTAGATTTAAAGCGAGAAACAATAGCTTTAATTTCTAGCTATAGCATATGCAATTGTTGGGATTTTGTTCGAATATTCGAAATATTGATTTGTTTTAGGTACTGCCTTTCTCTCTCTGACGTTTACATCCCATGGAGGGATTTTGCCGTCTGTGCAATCAGTTTCCAATCATCTCGTTCCATGAGTTCCAATCATCTCGTTCCATTTCCGATCGTTCAATACAAAATATATCAAAATACAAAAAAACGAAAATTTAATGATAATAAGTGATAATTAACGAGTGACTCGCAAGAGTAACATTTTAATTTTGTTGTTCGTTAAATTTTCGTTTAGTTTTACAACAAATAAAAGTAAAGTAAAACGATAAATACAAAAACTAAAACGATAAATTTGTCAACTCGACTGAAAGCCAGAGTAGACACTCTTTATTCGAATAGTTAAATTTTGCTAAAATTACTCGGTCAATCGAAAACCGGTTTGCCATTCCCACTTTCCATTCAGGGCTTAATTTGATGCATATTCCGTTATTATATCTTTAACCGCTTAAGTTTGAATTTGTTTAAGGTCCACTTTATATATAGGTTCATAGATATTACCAGTTTCTGATTTACTTTTTTTTTTTTTTTTTAATAAAATGTGTTGGGTAATAGGGTTTAGAATATGTGTCACAACAACACATAAATACCTTTTAAGACCTAGGTCTAGACATAGGTCCCACAACAACTGGCGTTCTAAGGTGTAGATTAACGCTTTTTTTAAACATCTGTGGGTTGAAGCCACCTGAGACTAAGTGTTCCGGCAAACTATTCCATTTGTACGCAGTTCGGACAAAGAAGTCTCTCTGCGATCTGCCAGTATGACAGCGCGGGATCTTTACCGTTTCACTGGTTGCGGCAGCCGATTACCGAGTGGAACGGGGGTAAGAATAAGTTTGAGGCATGATGCCGTTGATTTCATCTGAGCACTGCTGATGACGATATTTGTAAAAAACAACGAGGTCAGCAACAGTGCGACGATGTTGTAGGGAATCAAGTTTTGATGTCAAAGTTCGATCACCCACAATTCGTATAGCTCGCTTTTGAACAGAGTCCAAGAGGGCCAAGATGGAAACAGAGGCAGCACTCCAAACTTGACAGCAGTACTCCATACAGGGACGAATATAGGACTTATAAACATGGAGCAATTGGTATGGAGTAAAAAATTTTTTGCATCTATTTAGGAGGCCGAGTTTTTTAGACGCGCTTTTTGCCATCGCCATTACATGATCGTTCCAGAGTAGGTCATTTGAAACTATGACACCCAATAAACGAATGTTTTTACATTCACCTATTGGTTCATCACACATACTAAATAAAATACCTTTGGGGAACTCGGTCTTTAATCTGGAAACAATCAACAGCTGTGTTTTGGTGGAGTTGAAATTGACAAGGTTTTGGTCACCCCAGTCGGCGACTTTATTCAGGTCTTTGTTCAAGTTTATGGCAGCGTCTCTCCGGGCAGGATTAATTCGTTGATATAAATCAAAAATAGGGTTGGGGACAATACTGAGCCTTGGGGTACACCAGCGTTAATTAGTTTAGACTCAGAAGAAAATCCGTGTAAGGTTACCGAAATGTATCGGTTGGACAGAAAATTTTGAATCAGCTTCACAACATTGGGATGAAAACCGTACGCAACGAGCTTGTTGATTAAGTTGGCATGCCAGACTCGATCGAATGCCTTGGAGATGTCTAAAGCGATAACGTATGTTTCACCACCTTTATCAAGTATGCTGTTCCAACAATGCGCTACATAATTTAATAGATCGGTAGTTAATCTTTTGTTTCGAAAACCGTATTGGCTGTCTGATATCAAATGATTTTCTTCCAGAAATTTTGAAATATTTGTATTAATATAATGCTCATAGACTTTGGATAGGACCGATAGTAAAGCTATTGGCCTATAATTTGAGATATCGGATTTTGGTCCCTTTTTGGGGACGGGCTGGACATTTGCCAACTTCCAGCACGAGGGAAATATACCAGATTTGTAGGATTGGTAGAATATTTTAGTTAAAGTTGGTGCAAGTTCTTTGGAAAAGGTTTTTAAAATAATGGGTGGAATATTGTCCATTCCTGATGCTTTGTTGATGTTTAACCCCTTTAAAAGTTTAGCGACTATTTTGGGTTTGAAGTGAAGTTCATTCATATTAACTCCTGAAGACTGGATTTGGGGTATTTCTTTAGGAGTTTCCAAAACAGTGGAGTTCAGAGCAAAGCGTTCAGCGAACAAGTTAGCTTTTCTTGCGGGATCATTGACGATTAAATCACCATCAATAATAGGGGGAGTAGAAAATTTTGTACCAGAATTTAAAGAATTGATGGCACTGTAGAAACTCTTGTCAGAAACAGACATAGACGTAAGTTTTGAGGCTTTCGCTCTGTCAATTTCGGACTTTTCGTTTTAGATAATCTGATTAGATATTTTGTTGGCCTTTAGATATTGGGATCGATTAGTGGGAGTTTTGTTATGAATCCAAATATTAAATGATCTACGTTTGTTTCTAAGTGCCGTTTTCGCAGCTTTCGAATACAAGTATTTTTGTTTGGGTTTTACTATGGAGAAAGGGACAAATTTATTGATAGCAAATTGGATGGTTTCTGTAAAGTTTTTAGCAGAAACATTTACATTGTCAGTGTAAAAACAATGACGGTCGAAAGGGAAACCATGGAAAAAATTTTGAAGACCACTCTTATCCATTTTTGAGTAGTGAAATATTTTACGGGGTTTGGGAGTTGTAGTTTTAAGTAAATCAGTTTTGATAACTGATGAGATTAAATAATGATCAGAATTTCCAATACTACCTTTCGCGACATCGACACTCGTAATATCTGGCATTGTGGTAAGATAGAGATCTAAAAGAAAACTATTATCACCGCCATTACGGGGAGTGAAAGTCGGGCTTTTTACAATTTGGAATAGGCCCTGAGACGCGGCAAAAATTTCTGCCAGTTTTCCACTATTGTCAACATCGTCGGTCGATTTGGAGAATTATAACCATGATTTGTTGTGGACGTTGAAGTCACCGGTAACGATAACTTCACAATTAGGGGACTTTGCTCTAATCTCGTCCACAATTTTTGTCAGTATAATAAAAAAGTTTGGGTTACGTTTGTTGGGGGACCGGTATAAAGCTATTGTAAAAAAAGTCATTTCTGGAAGACAAATCTTTAAAACCATTGTATTGAAGCCGTCACCGTGTAGTTCAAAATTTGGAAGCGCGTGTACGCAACACTCTCATGAATGAATGCGCATACGCCCTGATGGAGTTTGAAAGCTGATTCGAGCCTATATTTGGAATTAAGCGATTCTATAAAGAGAAAATTTTCAGAAACTTGTGTTTCTGTAAGGAATAGAATGTTCGGTTTGTCGTGCTCAAGATGATGTTGCACGTGGTCATGGTTAGCGTTTAATCCGCAGATGTTTTGAACATGTATTTTAAAATTTTTTATTGATTCATATATGTTTTGTCCCTGCAAATTCCGTGGACGTGCCGCTTTATGGGCGGGTGGATTGCGCATATTTGCTTTACCACTTGCAGACTTATTTTTTTTGCGGTTGTACTGCCATATATATATCAAAATGTTTATTTTATTTTTTTATGTTTTATTTTAAAATGCATAACTAAGTAAAAAATCCTATCATACTACAAAATATGACATATGCCAATATTTCATGATAAGATGAAGAAATAATAACAAAATAATAAGTGAAAAACAAATTGTGGGAAATTTGCAGAAATTTTGACATCAGCTATAAAAGATTTAGCAGTTTTGTTCATTCTCCAAGGTGGTGAAGCCATTGATAGGATCTTTGCATTAATGTTGGTTGGTCTTTGTTGCAAAACCAATATCTATTGTTTGGTCAGTATTTCATTATGTTCACAAACCGTCGTCAACCGTTGTGATAATTGTATTTTTATCTTCACCCTATGAGTTGCCGGTGAGTCAGTGCGTTATTCCTATTTTTCAATTTCCAGATTGGCTTTAAATATTAGTTTAAAATTACAAAATTTGAGTAGTGGATCAACTACTACCAACTTGGACTACCAACAAGGCTTGTTACCGTAGGAATGTGCATGTTCTCAATGGAGATTTTAAAAGTGGTATTCACTATTACATTACGTGAAATCCTTGTGAAAAGTGATTTGAATTTTTCAGTAAATAGTTGCAGCTTTCTATTTGTGAACCCTTTATAATTATCGATACCAGAAGTGCTCGGTTGAAATCAGATCCATCATGCTTCAAACATATTTTTTCCCGTTTTTACTCGTCAATCGGTTTATACAAACTGTCGGGATCCCTCGTTGGCATTATGATGAAATGCAAAAGAAATTCCTTCTTTGTCTAAACAGCGTATCAATGGAATGATTTGTAGAAGTCTTGAGTGGTTTCCTTCCACAAAGGTTTAAAAATAAGCGTTCATCAACACCTCAGAACACATGTTGTTGTGGGACCTAGGTTTTAAAAGGTATATTGTTGTGTAACATTATAAATTTTTTTTTTTATTTTATTTATTTTTATTCATATAAGCAAGCAATCAAAGGCAATTTGCCTTATACAATTGGAGTCTAGGTAGTTTTAATAGACATTCAAAACTTAGAAAAACTAAACAAAACTAAAAAGATTAAAATTGGATACAATAATAATAATTCTAGTTCTAGGCTAAATCAACCTAGAGACACACGATACAACATTATGAAAAAACAAAATTTTTTTTAATATAATATGCAAAAGTTTTGCTCCCATATACACCCCACCCTTGCTCCACCTCCACCGAACCATAACAGAGACCGAATCAGCGGGAAGAGAAGCGATAACATTCCATGTTTATGCAAGGAAGAGCATGCTATTTCGCTTGAACTCGTAAAGAGATGTCAAGTTCTTAATCTCGATTCCATAACTTGGAAACTCAAGCCATAAATGACTGCTCCATTGAGAGGGAACTATGTCTAAGTATCACTAGCTGTCTAGCGCGTGCCGATTTAACAAAAATAAGTCTTTTATGTAGATAAACTGGGGTCTGATTTTTAATAATCTTGAATAGGATGATTAAAGTTCGTACCTCAAAAAACTTGTCAAGATCACACCGAAGAAAGGCTTTAAAATATTGCGAGACATGATCAAATTTACGTAGAGAATGGATAAATCTCACAGCTGAATTTGAAGAGAGCTTAACCTCATAAAAACACCCGGCACTACACTCAGAATACACCTCACATCCATACAAAAAAAAAGGGAATACTAATGTACGTACAAGCTTTGCTTTGAGGTTAAGGGGGAGGTAATCATTTATTGCAATTAACTTCCTTAGAGCAAAGCAAACTTTGCTAGATATACTAAATACATGATCATCCCAGGTCATGGTTTCGTTTATAATCATTCCCAAACTACTCACTTTAGCTACATATGGAATTTTAATCCCATTGATAATGAGTGGACTTACATTTCTTATAGGTATCCGATAAATAGTTAACGCATGAGATTTCAATGGGTTGATAAATATGCGATTTCGAGCAGACCCACTTTTCAGGTTGAATCTTATCCATAGCTGTTTATGGTAACTCAAGAAAGATTCAATTACACCAGCTTGTAAATGGTTTAAATTTGATTATTTTTTCGGTCAATGAAGTGTCGAAATTTAGGGGGGTGGAGAGACTACATAGTAAAAATATTCTTTTTTACAATAACACAAAAAATTCTAAAAAAATTGTAATGTTTCTTAAATTAAGTCAAATATGGGTCAAAAATGGTATTTTTCACTCTCCCCACACCCATTCCCTAAACACACAGAAATATAACAATTTGAGACTTCGCTATGATTTTCATTCAAACTTTACCAATCTTCGTGTCTCTGTGAAATTTTTCAAATTTTTCTGTCAATCATCGTCGAAACGTAGGAGGCGGAACGGTCTGCAAGTTGCACTTTTTTGACAATAACTCAAAAACTGTGCACCGCAAAATTCTAAAAACAATTGCAATGATTTCTAAATTAGGTGCTCTTCTAAATGACACCCCACTCGCTTGGGTCAAAAATAGTTTTTTTTACACTCTCTACCCCCGTCCCCTAAACACCCAGAAATATAATTATTTGAGACTTCGCTATGATTTTCATACAAAATTTACCGAATTTCCTAACCCTGTAAATTTTTCCAAATTTTTCTGTCAATCAGTGTCGAAACGTAGGGGGAAACGGTCTGAAAGTTGCGCTCTTTTTACAATATTTCAAAACATGTGCACCGCAAAATTCTAAAAAAAAATGCAATGATTTCTAAATTAGGTGCTCTTTCAAATGACACCCCACTCGCTTGGGTCAAAAAAGGTTTTTTTTACCCTCTCCACCCCGTCCCCTAAACACCCAGAAATAAAAAGAAATTAGTCTATGTTGAATTTATTACCAAATTTTGCTGTGTCAATTGGCTAAATCTAAATTGTGACATATCGAAATAATTGTCTTTGTTTTTAACAAAAAAATTGATAATTTTTTTGGAAATGAAGCAATAATCCATTTTTGTTGCGGTTCCATCCCAAATAAAATTTATTAATAAAAAAAAACATTACATAATTGTATGTAAGTTCAATTCAAAACAATAAACAAAAAAATCATTATTTTTTGTTTCTTTTCTTTTTTATGTGAATTTCTTTTGGTATGTCAGATTTGATCGAAAAAGATCTAGATTATGGTGACCAAACGAACATGGAATCAGCTGTTTTTTTAAATTTCGTTGTATGGGTAAAAAAATCGCATTTTCGACATGTGCTTTGATAATAGTAAAAATTTTTTACAAACTTCACACACTTTTATTTAATTTAGAATTATTTATTTACTTTAATTTAATTTAATTTAGAAATAATACTCATTTAAAATTTGAAATCTCATATATTGAATAATAAAACACATACAATTGACATATGTCAAATTTTACTTGCATTGTTATTAGTAAATCTTGCTAAAATCTCAGATCTGAAAAAAAGATTTCAGATCAAAAAAAATCGATTTTTTTTTGACATGCAAAACGCAACTTCGCTATAATTTTCATACAAAATTTGCCGAATTTCCTAACTCTGAGAATTTTTACAAATTTTTCTGTCAATCAGTGCCGAAACGTTGGCGGGGGGACGGTCTGAATTTTGCACTTTTTTGACAATAACTCAAAAACTGTGCGCCGCAAAATTCTAAAAAAAATTGCAATGATTTCTAAATTAGGTGCTCAAATGACACCCCACTCGCTTGGGTCAAAAATGATTTTTTTTTACCCTCTTTCCCCTGTCCCCTAAACCCCCAGAAATATAATTATTTGAGACTTGGCTATAATTTTCATACAAAATTTACCAAATTTCCTAACTCTGTGCATTTTTCCAAATCTTACTGTCAATCAGTGTCGAAATGTAGGGGGAACGATCTGAATTTTGCCCTTTTTAGACAATAACTCAAAAACTGTCCACCGCAAATTTCTAAAAAAAAACTGCAATGTTTTCTAAGCTAGGTGCTCTTTCAAACGACACCCACTCGCTTGGGTCAAAAATAGTTTTTTGTTACCCTCTTTACCCCCGACCCCTAAACGCCCAGAAATATAATTATTTGAGACTTCGCTCTAATTTTCATACAAAATTTACCGAATTTCCTAACTCTGTGAATTTTTACAAATTTTTTTGTCAATCAGTGCCGAAACGTTGGCGGGGGGACGGTCTGAATTTTGCACTTTTTTGACAATAACTCAAAAACTGTGCGCTGCAAAATTCTAAAAAAATTGCAATGATTTATAAATTAGGTGCTCTTTCAAATGACACCCCACTCGCTTGGGTCAAAAATGATTTTTTTTTAGCCTCTTTCCCCCGTCCCCTAAACCCCCAGAAATATAATTATTTGAGACTTGGCTATAATTTTCATACAAAATTTACCAAATTTCCTAACTCTGTGAATTTTTGCAAATCTTACTGTCAATCAGTGTCGAAACGTAGGGGGAAACGGTCTGAATTTTGCCCTTTTTAGACAATAACTCAAAAACTATCCACCGCAAAATTCTAAAAAAAAACTGCAACGTTTTCTAAGTTAGGTGCTCTTTCAAACGACACCCCACTCGCTTGGGTCAAAAATGATTTTTTTTTACCCTCTTTCCCCTGTCCCCTAAACCCCCAGAAATATAATTATTTGAGACCGCTCTAATTTTCATACAAAATTTACCAAATTTCCTAACTCTGTGAATTTTTACAAATTTTTCTGTCAATCAGTGCCGAAACGTAGGACGGTCTGAATTTTGCACTTTTTTGACAATAACTCAAAAACTGTGCGCCGCAAAATTCTAAAAAAAATTGCAATGATTTCAAAATTAGGTGCTCTTCCAAATGACACCCCATTTGACCACGTTTTAAATAGTGTTTTTACCCCTCCTCATTTCCACCACCTTAATAAATATAATTATGAGTATGTGATTCTTCCCTATATTTTCAATTAAAAAACTTACTAATTTTTCTATCATTCACACTACATTTGTAGATTTTTGATCAGTTATAGGTTCGGAGCTAATAGAGGTAAGAAAACACGAAGAAAACGTCATTATTCAAAATTTTACAAAAAATGGTGAGGTGTAAAATTCCAAAATAAATTTTTAAGGAATGCTGAAATGAAGCCCTTTCATATGATACCCTACTTGAATCTATAAAAAAATGCATTTTGTCAAAGGTCTCACATCGTAACCCTGTAAACCAAACGAAAACAACTTTAGTTTTATTTGTATCTGTCATATTATGTGGACATATTAGTTTTATACGCACCTCAAATTTCAGGTTCATAGCATTTAAAGTTTACGAGATAATCGATATAATGTGAAAAACTCGTTTTACTCTCACCAATAGTGTTCCGTATAAAAACCGGAACCCTAAAACACAGGTTTGGTAATTTACAATATTATCTACATCTATACTATCACATTCCAACTTAAACTGTATATTGTTCTGCAAAAGAAGGTCCTCAATAAAATTTTTATTTTATATCAAGATTATTCCAGATAAATTCAAAACTTCTTTGCTCAAGAAAACTCGAGAAATTCTGAAAATAATCGACGTCGTTTTTATTTTGCATTTATTTTATTGTTGTTTTGTTGACTTTTCTTCTTGGAATTTGGTTTTACATGTTGATGACAGTGATGTTAATTATTTTGTTATTGAAATATTGTATAGGATTTATTTAGGTTAAATAAAATTAACTTCCCGATACCCTGGATAGTTATTGTTTTTGGGTCGATTTTCGAAATCGGAATTTTTATGATATCTTTACGTTTCAATACCTCCTGAAGATGTTTAATCTATTTTTAGCTGGCACTATATATATGTGTGTGTGTATGTGCGTGTGTATCGTCGTATGTGGAAAAAAATTTGTTCAACGCTTTCTTAATAGTGGGTGATCCGATTTATGAAAATGGTCATAATCGAAGTGTCTTGGCCGTTGTCGTAACTTAGAGCGAAGTCCTTTTCTAACGAAATCGGCTCATTTGTTTTTTAGTGGTTTCCAAAAAACTGAAAATAATTTCTTGCAATTATCATGATAATAAATAATGCTATTAAGATCATTGACCTCCCATTTTGTTTGGCATCACGTTAACCATTTATAATGACATTTGTATAAACAATTGCTATCTTACTTTTGGTGTTTTTTAAGAAAATGTGAAAAAACTACGTTTTATTTTCGTTACGCAAACGCATGAGATCTTGATGAAACCTTTGTATGAAAATGAGCTGCAAACCCATCCGAGTTTACTTAAATATGGCAGATGTAAATTATTTTCAAAATTTGACAAGGGAGCCGGGAAAGGATGTCAATACATCGTTGAACAACTGTTTTTTGAAAATTCAATAATACTCAGTCCTAACATTCAATTTTGTTGAAACTTAGAACATAAGGTTTTTGTCATGTTTATAGTAATTTTGCTTCCGGTTTCTTACTTCTGGTATTGGAAGGATATCACAACAACAGCCACAGTTAGTTTTTTTTTAAAATAAAAAGTGTTGTGTTATAGGGTTTAGAATATGTGTCACAACAACACATAAATACCTTTTAAGACCTAGGTCCCACAACAACTTGTGTTCTAAGGTGTTGATGAATGCTTTTTTAAAATTGTTGTTTCCTGGATGGTTGTTGGCCATTTGGAGTTGTTTTTGTTTTTCGCGTCACTGATATTAATTTTTATAAAATACAAATATTAAATTTTTTCGTCAAGTGACGTATTTATTTATAATTTTTATTATTATTGTATAAAATAAAATAAAATAAAAATATAATTGTCCTAAACGCGTTTCGACAAATTTACTGTCATTATCAATAGGAGAGTTAAAACTAAACTTAATATTACGAAAATTATTTATTGTGGTGAAGGATTAGTTTTGAATTTTATTGCCGTTTCGTAGAGTTCGTTGTTTTTTATGGTTAGTTTGTCATTTAACAATATGTTGTTGTCTCTTTTTGATGTTTTGTCATGGTATAACGAATACTTTCGAATTTTACCATGATGTTTTGTATATATGGAACTCTTCGATGGTGTCCATAAGCTTGCATTTTTGACATTTTTTAATTACTTCGACGTCTACTTCAAAATTGTTTGTGTGTGTGTGTGTGTTGTTCGGTAATTAGACGGGCTGCAAAGTTTGATTGGTTGTTATTGGTATTGTTGCTAGGTAGGTGTTCCTTATTTTTTTTTTTTTTTTTAATAAAATGTGATGTGTAGTAGGCATTACAATATGTGTCACAACAACACATAAAAACCTTTTAAGACCAAGGTCCCACAACAACATGCGTTCTAAGGATGTTAATGGACGCAAATCTGTTTTTTTGTTTTTTTTTTAATATTTTTTTGTTAAATAATGGATAACTAAACCATTAATCCTATCACATATAAAATATGACATAGGCCAATATTTCGTGATAGGATAGGGAAAATAAAAATAAAATAAGAGATAAAAAGCAAATTTGTTTTAAAAATTTGCAGGAGCAAAACTAAAATTGGTTTGCCAATAGTCCAGCTAATGGCATAATCCTTGATTATGGGACGCAGTATATTTTTCAATGATTAAAGCTCAGATATATAGTTATATGAAGGCTCGTTTCTATATAAACTATAGAATAGTTTCTATCGAATAGTTTCTATAAAATAAAAACTGATCCCTCCATGCATTTTGTTTGTTTACTAATTTTGACAGATTTTTTAAATGTATTTGTATTCTTTATTGTATTTTATGTTTGCTCTAGCTAAAAATCTAGATCCAAACAAAAGTTTTTAGGGCAAAAAAAAAACACTTTTTTTTGTCAAATAGAATACGTTATGTCAAAAAACTTGATCTAGATCAGCGGTTTCCAAACTTTCTGATACTGCGACCCACATAAGAAAAAAAGAAAAATTGGTGGCCCCCTCATTAGATAAAACAATAAAATAATATAAGCACATTTTCAAGTTGTAAAAAGTAATGTATTCATAGAATAAAACGAAACAAATTAGTAAAAATTTAGTATATCTATATTTATTGAAAAAATTTAATGTGATGTATGAGCTTGTTTGTTGGCACAAAGTTTCTCAAATCGTGGTGTTATTGTTAAAATAGCCACCCGAAGTTCTTTTTTCCACTACTAAACGATTTCGATATTTCGATTTCATGGCTGCTAAAGCAGAAAATCCAGTTTCGCATAAATATGATGTGACGCATGGTAACAGCACTATTATAGCTCTGTCCAACAAAGTAATATAATCTTTTTTTCGTTCCACCCAAAACTGAATTAAAGTTTTACTATCAAATTCCTGTTGCAATGAAGTACGCAAGATATTTCAATCAATATGTAAAATCAATATCTTTGTAAAATCAATATCGTTGAAATAATCATTGAAAATCAAACTTACTCAAATTTGCTTTGATCTACTCTACCTCGAACAAGCAGTTTATAATTCGATTTTACTTAAATCAGTTATAATTTTGTTTTGGTATTTTTAATAATAAAATAGACCAGTCAGATCTAAATATCAGACCAAAATAAAAATTTTTACTAATAATAAAATTGTGTGGTTTCTTTTGAAAATTTTTCAAACTTTTGGCGTTCCATTGGTATCTACTCAAAAGCTACTTTGAGCAGCTATTTTGTTCCAAAGGAACGTATGTAATGTGAAAAATGTTTTAGTAAACTTTGCAAGTGTTCTATAAAAAGATTTTTGTTTGCTTTAATATTGTTTCTGGTACCCGGGTAAGAATTAGTTAATGGGCCAAGCCCGCGCCATAGCTTTTGGGGTTTGTCCAGACTTGGCATTTTCAAACGGCCCAAGCTTGGAATGATGTCCTGGGGCTTGGGGCAAACCAGACTTGGGCCAGGTCTGGCAAATCAGACTTGGGCCTAGTCTGGCAAACCAGACTTGGCTCAAGTCGTGCAAATCAGACAAAATCTGGCATAACAAAACACCCATACAAAACTTTTTGGAAATATTTCATGAAATATTAATTAAATATTTCATGACATATTTCAAACATATAAATTTCATGAAACTTACATTCACTATAACAATGCATAACCAGCTGGCGAATAACGTGTAATATAATAAACTGAATCTTGGTTCAGTTAAGGCATTTACAACTGGCCCAGACTAAAGCCGGAGTTAACTAGCCAAGGCTTGGCTCGCCAATAATGGCCCGAGGTTGGCCCATTGTTTAACATTGGCAGTTCCTACCCGGGTACCGGCGTCATTTAAAACTGGAAACATGTCATATAAATTGGATATCCCTAGCTCCAATTTTTTAATGAATGCCGTGACTTTGTCTTTTTGAATCAGAGAATGCATTTGTCGACCTTGCATTGATTTATTTAAATCGCTTAATTTTTCAAAAATTTCAACTAAATAAACAAGTTTAAGAATAAAGTTATCGTTGCGAAAGGAAGATGCCTCATCTTTGTGATTTTCAGAAAGAAAGATCGCAATTTCGTCTTTAAGTTCGAACACTCTTGGAATAAATTTTGAATGAGATAGCCAACGTACTTCACAATAGTACAAGAGTGATGAATATTCAGCTCCCATATCTTCACACAACTTTCCAAATAATCTCGCTTTCAAAGAACTGTTTTTGATATAGTTTACAACTTTTGTAACAATATGAAATATGTTTATTATTTATTATTATTATTAAATTAAATTATTATTATTAAATTAAAAACTTCACGACCTTGAGGTTATTACGCGACCCCCATTTGGGTCGCGACCCACAGTTTGGAAACCGCTGATCTAGATCAAAAATGGGCGTGTTTAGAGCAATTTTTTTGGCAAAAAGAATTCGACATAAGTTTCGTTTAACAAGAATAGTTGATAATTTTCAAATATGTTATTTTCCAGTTTAATTAGTAAAAGTTTTTCTTTAATTTAATTTTTGTGTAAGATTGATTTAAAAGTTTATTAAATCTGTTATGTTCTCTATGGATATTATCCATATTAATAAATATTTTTATATTAAATAAAACAATTAAAATATAAAGATTATATGCAATAAAAGAATCTTTATGATATCAAGGGTCTATGAGAATCATTATATTATAGTATTTATTAGATATTACTAACTAATGGTTTAGTGAAATCTAAGCAAATACATTTGATCAACCGCTATTATTTAATTTCTCGAATGTAACGAGTTAAGTTTGAAGAACATTTCACATTACTATTACACATAAGGAGTTACATTATTATAAAGGTTGAAGTTGCTGATTTTATTTACATCTGCTGATTTCATCTGAGCACTGTTGATGACGATATTTGTAAAAAACAACGAGGTCAGCAACAGTGCGACGATGTTGTAGGGAATCAAGTTTTGATGTCAAAGTTCGATCACCCACAATTCGTATAGCCCGCTTGTGAACAGAGTCCAAGAGGGCCAAGATGGAAACAGAAGCAGCATCCCAAACTTGACAACAGTACTCCATACAGGGACGAATATAGGACTTATAAACATGGAGCAATTGATAAGGAGTGAAAAATTGTTCACTCTATACCAATTATGAAGTATTTTTGACGAATCTTTGGTAAAACGTTTAAGTTAACACGAGAAATAACAAATTAGCTTTTGAGGTATCTTGTACAAAGTGGTTGGTGTCCATCAAAGAAATGCTGATTTTTTAACATACCGATATGTTAGGTTGTTGTATTTGGAATGATTTTTGATATTGACATTTTTATGATGTCTTCAAGGTTCAATACCTTGTGAACTTATTTAAGTTCGCAGTCTGTATGTGTGTGTGTAATCCTATTAAATGTAAATTATAAATAAATCTTAATAATCATAATAAGTTTTAAAATTCCCAATTGAGCTAATATTCACTTTTTTTAAGTTTGTTTTAATATTTTGTTTGTAATTTTTCGTTTTTTACTTAAATTTATGTTCCCTTAAACATATTTTTGAACAATGAAATTAAAATATATTGCATAACTTTAAAGCCTTAAAATATGCCGTAAAGTAAGTGTTGCGTTTCTGTTTTAAACTTTACGGGAAGTTCTTAGTGCGACTCTTAAGGTCACACCCCAATTCCACTAGTTTTGTTTTGTATTTCGTTGGGATTATGTAGAATCGTAACAATATATTTTACAGCAATTATTAATGATTAATTATAAAGAACAATTTTTAATTTCAGAGCTCCGGGAGTAAAGATGCCATTAAAAATTGACATGAAAAGTAAAATAAAATCATCAAATGATAGTAAAATTATGATAAATGCAGTTTTAGCGCATATACATGGCACAGAATGATAAATCTATAAGATACTTTTAATTATTAAAATTAATACATTTGTTATTTTGTAAGTTAACATTTCGTGAAATCTATGAATTAGTTTGATTTAATTTTAGTTTATTTGTTCTGGGGTCCTATTCCCGAACACATAAATGTGAATTTTAACAATATTGTGAAGTTCGTATTGCATAACATTAAACAGTAACGGTAACGATTTTACGAAAAACGAATTTTACAATATTGTCTAAATTTAACTAAGAAAATATTATGAAATTCGTTTTCCGTAAAATGGTTACCGTGACCGTTAAATGTTATGCAATACGAACTTCACAATATTGTTGAAATTCACATATGTGTTCGGGAATAGGACCCCTGTATATTTAGGCCGTGTGTCAATACAGCTTTTGACATGTGCTTTGATAATAGCCAATCAGTTTTACACACTTTTATTTAATTTAGAATTATTTATTTACTTTAATCTAATCTAATTTAGAAATATTATATTATATTAAATAATAAAACACATGCAATTGACATATGTCAAATTTCAATTGCATTGGTATTAGTAAATCTTGCTAAAATCTCAGATCTGAAAAAAAGATTTCAGATCAAAAAAAATCGATTTTTTTTGATCTGACATGCGAAACGAACAAAAACTACAGGATTTGCAGTCCAAATTCAACATTTTGCAAATCAAATTCAACTTTTGCAAATCAAATTCAACTTTTTTCAAATCAAATTCAACTTTTTGCAAATCAAATTCATTATTTTGCAAATCAAATTCAACTTTTTGCAAATCAAATTCAATTTTTTTATATTCAATTTGATTTGAAAAATAGAATATGATTTGCAAAAAGTTGAATTTGATTTGCAAAATATTGAATTTGATTTGCAAAAACTTGAATTTGAAATGTAAAAATTGAATTTGAATTGCAAACTGTTGAATTTGATTTGCAAAATGTTGAATGTGGACTGCAAAACCTGTAGTTGTCAGATCATGCGAAACGAACAAAAACTAGCTGTACGAAGAGAAATTCACGATTCACTTGTCAAAATATATACTAGGTCTAGGGCAGGCTAATTTTTTATTTTTTTTTGTGGTGAATATAAATATCAAAAATTAGTACTTCAAAAAATTAGATTTAGCTGTATTGACACACTGCCTTATTTATAATTTCAAACATACACAGTTTTTGTTTAAATAAAATAATTACAAAAGTTGTTTGTTTCGCTAGTGTAAAAATATAAAAATGCTTTGTGCATTTAATTTATATTATTTATGTGTAATAAATTTAACGTTTAGCGGCAGCATTACAAAATTGCTTTTTTGTTTAATAATACGGTAATTAATGTAGTTATATAATAAATAATATTAAAATTTCACAGCATCAAAATTAAGTCTGAGTTAAATCGAAAGCCAACCATTTAAAGGAATTTGATGTGTCCGTGTCCCCCAACTCAGCCCCGCAATTTTGGAAAATACCAAAACAACGGTTGCGCAAAGGAAACGATAGAAAACTGCTCTATCGTTTTCTATCATTTTTTTACAAGGGGAGCATTTTTTGTACTTCAACTCGAAAAATCGTTTTAGTGTGTTTAAATTTTTGTCATTGGTGGCATAGTTTTTTTGAGTATCACAACCAGCACAACTCTATCACAATACAGCACGCCTTACTTCTATTCTAACAATACGGCTAATTTCTATTCAAAAATATGATTTAAGTGTTATAAAATGTTTCTACTGGTGCTGCAAGAATTGTTTCTAAGAACATCCAACACAATTCGATCAAGTCAGCGCTTAGGACGACTTTGCTCGAAAAAACAGCATCCAATTGTTGATGTTCATAATCCTATGAACTCTATTCGCCGTGCATGGTCACTATTTTAGAGAGTCCAGCTTTTATATGGAATTCAGGATAGAATGAAACAAATTTATTAAGTAAAGAACCAAATTATAATGCGACTAATCGATTGTACAATTGTTATGGGAATGGAATACTTGATAGTTTTTATTATTTAAATGCTAGTAAAAGCCTACTCTAACACTCCTCCACTGTTAAGATAGCGCAACACAAGTTTGTTTCTTGCTACTCCAACAAATTGTATTTCCATTGAACATGAAAACGTATCCACCAATTGACTTTCGATCGCTTCTATCTTCTCCCCAGTCTGCGTCAGCATACGCGATTAGACCTCCTTCACCATTGCCAATTAATAATGATAAATCTGCAGTACCTTTTAGATACTTTACGATACGTTTAAGCCAAAATTGTCACACTAACTGCTATATCTGGTCTTGTATTTACTGAAACATATAACAAACTTCCAATTAATTTCCGATATTTTTCGTTACTGATCAAAATATCAACTGTGTTGTTTCCTCGTCGGTATGAAACATTCATTGTAACATCTGATGGTTTTGCATCGGCCAGTCTATAATCATTGACAGTCTTCATAATGTATACTTTTTGATTTAAACCAAAACCTTTATCATTTCTTTGAATATCCATGCCAAGATAGCTTCGGATTTCACCAAGATTGTTAATCTTGAATTTAATTTAAAATGTTTTCAAAGTCTACCAATGTCTTATCGAATTTGCTTGCAACAACTAGACACATGGATTAAAGTGTAGCATAAATGATCACCTTCAACAAATGTATATAGACAGATCGTTCTTGCTTTGAGTGTATCCAGCATCTATCAACACTTGATGAATCAATTGGTTCCAAATCCTTCCAGCTTGCTTTAAACCATATATACTCCTCAAGAGACAAACTTGTTTTTCCTTCCCTTCGACAACAAAACCTTGTATATATAGGCTCCTCTAACTCTTCATATAAAAATGCAGCTTTAACATCAAAATGCTTTACCATCATCTTCTCAGCACTAGCAACAGCAAGTAAAATTTTGAACGTTGTTTTTTTTTAGCAACTGGCGCGAACACTTCATCATAATCAGTTCCGAACTTCTGTGAAAATCCTTGTCCCACCAATCTTGCTTTGTATCGTTGTATTTTACCACTGCATCCTTCTTGATTTTGTGTCCACTTGCTGCCGATTGCTTTTCATCCTTCCGGTAATTCTAGCAATTTCCAGGTCTCGTTTTCATACACTTAATTCATTTCCTCATTCATCGCCTCTACCCATTTTGATTTCTGAGCAAAAGTGACCACTTGGTGGTAACTTGATGGTTCAATTTCTTCCTCATTAGTCACACCCATTATTTGAATCAAACACGTCGGTGGTATTACTTTATTGGATCTATTTGATCTTCGCAACTCCATATTTACTTCCACATCATTTCTTTCAACAACGTTTTGACTACCCAAACTTTTGTTAGTAATAACAATGTTTTCCGTATGTGATTCAATGTCTTTCCCATCGCTGTCTTTATTTACAAATTGAACGTTTCTACTGATAACAACTTTTCCAGTTGATGGCACATAACAGCGATAAGCGTAACCAACCAATCGTAACCAACCATAGCTTTTTTTTTTAATAAAAAGTGTTGTGTAGTAGGAATTACAAAATGTGTCACAACAACACATAGATACCTCTTAAGACGCAGGTCCCACAACATCATGCGGCTTGAGGTATAGGTGGACGCTGTTTTTAAATCTTTGTGGATTGAAGGCACTCGAGACTATTGATTCGGGCAAAGCATTCCATTTGTACGATGTACGTACAAAGAAATCCCTTTGCATTCTATTACTATGACAGTGAGTAATCTCGACAGTCCGACCACCTGCACAACCCGATTGACGAGTAAAACAGGGAAAACATATGTCTGAGGCATTATGGACCTGATTTCATCCGAGCACTGCTGGTGACGATATTTATAAAAAACAACGAGATCAGCAACAGTGCGACGATGTTGTAGGGAATCAAGATCTAATGTTGAATCTCGATCACCAACAATACGTATAGCACGCTTTTGAACAGAGTCAAAAAGAGCTAGGATAGTAACAGATGCAGCGCCCCAAACTTGACAACAATACTCCATACAGGGACGAATATAGGACTTATAAACGTGGAGTAATTGATGCGAAGTAAAATATTTTTTACATCTATTGAGGAGGCCGAGTTTTCTTGACGCGCTCTTTGCCATGGCCATTATATGATCGTTCCAGAGTAAGTCATTGGATATCGTGACTCCCAATAAACGAATGCTATCACATTCGTCTATTTGGTCGTCACACATATTAATTGAAATATCGTTGGGAAACTCGGTCTTTGATCTGGAAACAATCAATAGCTGTGTTTTGGTGGAATTAAAATTGACCAAATTTTTGTCACCCCAATCGGCGACTTTTTTTAGATCCTCGTTTACATTTCTAGCAGCGTCTCTCCGGGCGGGATTTATTCGTTCATGCATTTTACCCTTTGAAGATAGGGGGACGAATGACTTGTGCAGTGTACCATCATCTGCAAAACTATTTATTGGGTTACTGGTGATTTTCAACAGTTCGTTGATATAAATTGGGATTAAAGTATGCTATTCCAAAGATGTGCTACATCTTTCAATAGATCGGTTGTTGATCTTTTGTTTCTAAAACCGTATTGGCTGTCAGATATCAAATGGTTGACCTCCAAAAATTTGGATATGTGTGAATTAATATATTGCTCGTATATTTTAGACAGGACTGGGAGTAAGGCTATTGGTCTATAATTTGAAATATCACATTTCGTTCCTTATTTTGGGACGGGCTAACATTGGCCAACTTCCAGCAGAATGGAAAAATACCAGATTTATAGGATTTATAAAATATTTTGATGAGAGTTAGTGCAAGTTCTTTTGAAAATGTTTTTAGAATAACAGGAGGAATGTTGTCCAGACCGGAGGCTTTGTTATTGTTTAACCCCCTTAAAAGTTTTTCGACAATTTTGGGTTTGAAATGTAATTGTTTCATATTGACTCCTGAAGACTGGATTTGTCGAATTTCTTTAGAAGTTTCTAAAACTGTCGAATTTGAAGCAAAGCGTTCCGCGAACAATGTAGCTTTCCTTACAGGGTCAGTAACGATTGAGTCACCGTCGATGATAGGGAGGATAGAAGATTTAGTACCAGAATTTAAATAATTTATGGCACTGTAAAAACTTTTGTCAGAAATTGACATACTCGAAAGTTTTGCCGCTTTCGCTCTGTCAATCTCTGCCTTTTCGTTTTCAATTATCTGGTTTGATATTTTGTTGGCCTTTAAATATTGGGATCGATTAACAGAATTCTTTTTATGAATCCAAATATTAATTAGTCTACGTTTGTTTCTAAGAGCCAATTTGGCTGCCTTCGAAAACAAATATTTTTGTTGAGGTTTCATTATTGAAAAGAGAACGAATTTGTTAATACCGAATAGAATGGTTTAAGTAAAGTTTTGAGCAGAAACATTTACATTGTCAGTATAAAAACTATGACGATCAAAAGGGAAACCTTGAAAAAAATTTCGGAGACCAATCGTGTCCATTTTTGAAAAGTGAAATATTTTACGGGGTTTGGGAACTCTAGTTTGTAGTAAATCAGTTTTGATAACTGATGTGATTAGATAATGGTCAGAATTTCCAATACTACCCTTATCGACATCGACACTCGTAATATCTGGCATAGATGTGAGATAAAGGTCTAGGAGAAAACTATTGTCATCGCCATTACGAGGAGCAAAAGTTGGGTTTTTTACAATCTGCGCCAGGTCGTGCGATGCGGCAAATATTTCTGCCTGTCTTCCATTGTTGTCGTCGTCGGTCGTTTTGGAGAATTCTAACCACGATTTGTTGTAGACGTTGAAGTCACCGGTAACGATAACCTCACAATTTTGAAATTGTGCTCGAATTTCGTCCACAACATTAGTCAAGTCATTAAAAAAATTGGGACTATGTTTGTTTGGGGACCGGTATAGAGCTATTGTGAAAAAAGAGATTTCAGGTAGACAAACCTTTAATACTACTGTGTTGTAGCCATCACCACGTAGTTCAAAATTTGGAAAGCGTTCATACGCAACACTCTCATGAATGTACGCACATACACCTTGATGAAGTTTAAAAGCTGATTCAATCCTATATTTGGGATTTAGTGTTACGTCATAAGGATAGTTTTCAGAAACTTGTGTTTTTGTAAGAAAAAGAATATGTGGCTTGTCGTGCTCAAGATGATGTTGCACGGCGCCTCGGTTGGCATTCAATCCACAAATATTTTGGATGTGTATTTTGAATTTTTTATCAAATGTAATCATTTGATCAAAATATAATTTTATAAGTGTGTAACTAAACAATAAATCCTATCATATAACAAAATATGACATAGGCCAATATTTCATGATAGGATGTAAGAAATAATAATGTGAAAATTAAATTTTTAAAAAAATTGAAATGTTACTAAAATATTTGCCCATCTTGTTCCCACGAGTTTAGACGCAATAAAGGTCACCAACAAGTCTTCGTTTAAACCTGTTAGAAGTCTATATACAACTGGGGGCGACAGGTGCCCAGAGGTTGGTACTTTTCATGCTTTGACCCCACATGAGTCCTCTCTAGTGTGTACCCACTTGGGGTGCTAATAAGGGAGCACCTTCCCGCAACCCGGGCGGCTAAGCCAAGGTCCCCGTTCCCGCTAGACATGACAACAGGTTTACGGTTTGCAATAGCAGGCCAGAGCCTACTATAGCTTAGGTACTTCGGGTTCGCCAGGTCCCATATCACGGTCTAATCAGACCAGTGACTCCTGAGGTAAAAGTTGCTTGAATTGTTTTCGTATCAAGCCTTTTTCATCAGGAACAAATACATAACATTTTGATCCAAAACGCTTAAAATGTGTTAAAATGCAATATTTAAAAAATATACTTTTTACTGTTTATTTTTAATTTTATTTTATTAATAATAATATAAACTTCCTTATAGTAACAATTTGGATTTTACTTTTTATTTTATAGAACATCGATTTCGACTTACGTCATCCTCAGTTCTTAAATTATTATTACAATTTTTGCTTAAACTATAACTTATATACTATTTCAACTGCTGTTTTTTATTATTATGTCATATATTTTGTTAGTTTTAGTGTTGATTTTATCATTTAAAATGTTGTTATTGTTTTTATGTTTATATATTTCTATTTCTTCCAATCTATCTAGATGTTGTCCTTTTCTTTTTTTATGTAATATGGTTTAATTTGTGTTGATATTGGTGTATTTGTGTTTTTCTATTTTTAAATGTTGGGCATATCTGGATTTTGGATCGCTTCTGTTAATTTCATTGGTGTGCTCGATTAATCTTTTTTTGAAGGACCGCCCCGTTTGGCCTATATAAAATTTTCTGCAGTCGCCACAGGTAAGCTTATAAACACCTGTGTCTAAGGTTTAGGTTTTTTTTAGCTTTTAGGTAGTTTTCTATTTTATTTTTGTAAGCCGCAATATATCCATATTTTTTAAAGTTTTTTGCATTATTTTGAATGTTGTTTTATTGTATGTTACGCCTACGTATATTTTACCTGCTAAGTTTTCTTCATTCTTGAACGTTGTCAGGGTTCGCAAATTTTTCTTGTTTTTATATTTTCTATTTAATGTGTCAATTATTTCATTTTTATATCCGTTTTTAGTTCGTCTGATATATTGCGGCTTACAAAAACAAAAATAAAATAGAAAACTACCTAAAAACAAAAAAAACCCAAACCTTAGACACAGGTGTTTATAAGCTTACCTGTGACGACTGCAGTACATTTTATACAGGCCAGACGGGGCGGTCCTTCAAAAAAAGATTTATCGAGCACACCAATGAAATTAACAGAAGCGATCCAAAGTCCAGATATGCCCAACATTTAAAAATAGAAAAACACAAATACACCAATATCAACACAAATTTAACCATATTACATAAAAAAAGAAAAGGACAACATCTAAATAGATTGGAAGAAATCGAAATATATAAACATAAAAACAATAACAACATTTTAAATGATAAAATCAACACTAAAATTAACAAAATATATAACATAATAATAAAAAGCAGCAGTTGAAATAGTATATAAGTAATAGTTTAAGCAAAAATTGTAATAATAATTTAAGAACTGAGGATGACGTAAGTCGAAATCGATATTCTATAAAATAAAAAATAAAATCCAAATTGTTACTATAAGGAAGTTTATATTATTATTAATAAAATAAAATTAAAAATAAACAGTAAAAAGTATATTTTTAGATACTGCATTTTAATTCAAAAGTGACAAAAGCACACAAACAGTGAATAATATGGAAAACCATAATAACACATATATTAAAATGTGTGATACTCGGTTTAACACCGAACCAGATATCATACGGCGTTTTCTCAATGTCCTTTGCTGGTAAACGGTTCTGTATTTAATTCCCCATAATTACTGCTTCGCCCCAAAACCTTTTTGACCATACCAGCTTCCAATAACATACATCGTGCCATTTCAATTAAGGTTCGATTTTAACGCTCAAAAACACCATTTTGTTGTGGAGTAAATGGTGCTGTTCTGTTGTATTGAATGCCCTCCTGTTTCAAATATGTTACGAACTCATTGTCAATATACTCTCCTCCTCGATCCGACCGAAGAAATGTTGGCTTGGTTTTCAACATGGTCTTGCACATTTCCACGTACTCTTTGAATTTTCCAAACGTTTCGGATTTGCATCGAAGTAGTTCAACAACTGTATATTTAGAAAAATCATCAATAAATGTCACCATGTATTTCTTACCAGACGGAATAGCTTTTTGCATAGCACCACAGACATCGGAATGCACAATGTCAATCATTCCCTTTGCTCGAGTTTCAGACTTCTGTGGAAACTTAATTCTGGTCATTTTCCCTTTTATTTAGCGTATGGTTTTTTTTGTGACACATTAAAAATTAAACTTAAAATAGGTAGACTCTTCTATGAAATCTACCTAAAACAAAACATGGATACACATTAAATGAACTTACAATCGATTTGATTGCGCGTCTTTTAGCAAAAAAGAAAAAAGTAAAATATTTGAACATTGGGCAGTACATTTGAACATAAGATGTTTACATCGAGCGAGTCTATCCATGCTACTGCATCGGGAGTTGCCAAATGGATGTCTGAGATGTTGCCATTGTACCGTCGAATTGGACACACAGTTGCAATGTGTTTCATGGTTTGTTGTGGAGCGCCGCAGTCACACTCAGGGGACTCTGAAATGCCCACTTGTAGAAAGAATCAGCACAACGTCTATTATTCGTTCTTATTCGGTTTAGTGTAGTTCAGATATGACGTGGCAGATCGAAACCAGGCTGGGTAGAAGTCGGGTTAGTAATAGAAAGGCTAGCTGTGTTGTAATGATGCCAGGAGGTGTCCCAGGCATCCAAGATATTAAAATTAGTTGCCAGCAGGTTGTGACGTCGGGGAAACTCTCAAATTCAATGCTAAAACCAATTTCGATCTTTTTCTCCGTTTCTTTAAAATATATTTCAATCATCCTAAATAATCTAATTTTTCTCAATCAATGAAAAACTTAAACTTACTAAATGTAACGAACAAACCTAATTTCAAACTTTAAATTCAAAAAAATAACGAAAGGAAAATTACAGAACTCATTTTTTGAACGAAAATGTATTTTTTTCTCTCAATGTTGCTATATCTTCGTTTCATCGAAGTGTCAAAAAATCACATTTCTAATTGAATTGAATTTTGATTGGAAGAACGAAAGGTAATTCAATGTGAAATCTTTTGAAAACATATTCTTTTCGATGGTTTACTCTAAAATATTAAAGTAAAGAAAAAAATAAAGTATAGTTCTTTTGGTTAAATAATAATAAAACAAATTTATAAAAAAAATTATTGTATTGAGCCTCCATGGTGCTCATAACAAACCCATGAACAGTGAAAAATAAATTTAAAAAAACCAAATTATCAATTTTATTTTTTGGTTTAAGAGGAAATGAACTTTGAAGGAAAAATTAAACAATCTAAAACTTATTTTGTGAACAAACTGTGTTTTCTGGTATTTTTGTTTCCACATTCCAACATTAACCATCGTTGTTATAAATGGTGACAAAGAAAACACATTTGCTTTTGGTGCTGATTTATATTGTTTGGGGAGAAACTACATGTTAGAAACAGCTATTGTTAAAGCACAAAGATTGAAGGAGTTGGAATTCAAGTTCTAGGTGGCCTAATAGAATTTCCGGAACATATTACTGCATCACGGGAACAACAAACTGTTAATTTGTTTCTATGCTCATCACTATTTGGATTCATATTTTTGGTGTGACTGTCATTAGTGGATTTGGAATTTGTATTGCTATCCCTAGAAGTTAAGAACAAGGAAAAAACCAATAAATCATTTGAGGGGCAGCATATCAACACCATATAAGGTTAGGTTATATTTTTTTTTATTATTATTATTAAATATACGTATGCATTATCATACTGTCTTATCATCATAGTGTTCAATTATGTTAGGCTAAACAAAAATTTTTAAGAGATTCCCAATTTTTAGGTTAGCTGTGAGGACAGTGGCGCTATTCCGAATTTGTTATTTGTTTTCTTATATAAGTATATATTGTGATTAAAAGTCCAAGCCATAATACAGTGGCAGAACAATCTGACGCCGAAACGAACACCTTGGTCGTTTCATTACCCGTGTTCCTTTTAGGTAAACTTGCTACCCGAACCGAATTTTAAATGGAACGACTTAAATGTGAGGTGTATTAGATTTTTGATCTACTACAACTCAAATTCTTTCTTACCACACGTTTCCGACATTTTTTTTTGACAATAAATTGTTTTGACTTTTTTGAAAAATAATATTGCTAAACAACGTAAAAGAAAATTATTAGTTTGACAAAATTTTAAGTTTAAATTTTATTTTGAGTTTGTTAAACTTAAGAAAATTAATTAAATATTAAAAAATTTCTGAAAATTAAAATTATGATTCATGCAAAATATAAACAATTAAAGAACGCTGGACAGAAATATGACATTTAGGCTAGAAATTCTAAATTTGTTTAAGCATTTGGGCAAACATATTTGAAATTATTCTCTAAACTGACAAAAACTCTGGCGGTGAATAGAAGCGTAAGTTTGTCACGTAGCTTTACCATCATTTGATATGGTTAACTTGAAAACGAAATTTATTACAAAAGTAAAGGAAAATGTGGTAAATGGAACACACTTATTAGAGATACCGTTATATAGGTAATACCATTATATGGTAGTATTTATATAATTTTGATAATCTGGTTGTAACGTCGGTGAATTCTCATATATAATACTAAAACCAATTTCTATCTTTTCTTCGTTTAGTTAAAATATATTTCAATCATCTTGTTTTATTTTTCTCAATCAAAATAATGAAAGTTTAAAAATTTAAATGATAACGAATAAACTTAATTTCAAAAAAATAACGAACAAAAGAATGATAGATACAGAACTCATTAATCTGAACGAAAAATATATTTTGTTTAACGTTGTTACATCTTCGTAAAGTTGATGAAATGTCAAAAAACACATTTCAATTTCAGTTCGTGTATAACTCTAAAACAAGAACAAAACCAAAAGTTTTTTTGATAAATTAAATGTTTTAGTTTTTGAAAAAGGAATTTTCAATGCCAGATTAATTCTAAGTTGGGTTGTAAAATCATTTTGTATAAAGTGTAAATTGGCTTAACAATATTAACAAAAAAATAAAACCCATAACAAAATTTAATGAAAAGAACAGCGATCCATAATATCACATTTGCTCTGTACACATATATTTTAATGGTACAGAAAACAAAATAATACATTTAAAGTGTAATAGAGATTAAATAAACTATTTGTTTTTAACAAAGTTAATAATAGAAAAAATTGAGAAGATTAAATTTGGCTGTTTTCGTTGCATATGTTAATGGCATCTTCTATGTGTTTCTGACTGAAAAGGAAATTATATTATCTCAGTGTGATGGTCAATGATGGAAACGATTTTTTTGAAGAATTTGATAATACTTAAGGGCGTTATATATGTCGGTAGTATATATACGAGAGAGCAGACAACATTTTATTTGGGAATGAATTTGATAGAAAAATCTAATTGAACTAACTAAATGGAATATATATTATATACAATCGGAGCAGATCATAATAAATAATTCGAGCTGGATTGGTTTAACTCGTCGAATAACTGTACACTGTATGAAGAACACTCGGGAGAGAAGCCTCAACGAGTAAGCGGCAAGTTATTTTTCTATTATTGTTATTACTTTTGTTAATTTTTTTTTTTTGAACATTCGCTTAAGAATGATAGGTTAAATTTTTATTAGTTAAGAGATTCCTACAGACAATTCGCTTGGATAACTTAAGTATTCCGTGTGAAATACGCTTTAATTTTCTTTTTTTGTGCGAAAAGTCCAAGCTGATTCAAGAATTGAACCAGCAACTACATTCTGGCCCGAAACAAAACCCTTTTAGGCGCAATTTTGATTAAACCAGTTTGTGGTTTTTGGGTGTAGCTAGAACCAGGTTTGGTTTTAGTTTAGATTTTGTAAATTTGGATAACCAGTTTTTTTGAAAAAAAAAAAAAGAAAACATTTTAGTAAACCGGTTTCGATTTTCGATTCGGATTTTGGTAAAACCATTACATGGGTTTTGATAATAATTTTGTTTAATTATTTCTCGTTTGGGAAGATTTGTAATAATTTTTGTAAACCTTTTAATATATATACAGTCAAGCGAATGGGGTCGACTGAAGGGTATGAGAGCAGAGGTGAGCATCACCTGAGGAGGATGAGGTCGCGACAGTGGGACCTGGAGCCGGTAGTGAATGAGGTGAATGTAGTAGTGAATGAGGTAGTGAACGAAGTGAATGAGGTGGTAGCAGAGGTGGATGAGATAATGGAGGAGCTGCTGGAACGGGCATTCCAGGTATTAGACAGGAAGCGGGAGAAGAGGTTGGAAAGGGATAGAAGGTGGTGGGCGGAGAGGAAGAAAAGGAGAAGGAAGCAGAAAGCGGCGTGGTTAGTCGAGTAGACAGAGTTCCTTTCAACCATGCACGCTTATGCGGAGACATTGGCTGAAGAGAACGCCATCATCGAGGCTAACCACAGGAGAGAGAACCCGAGACGGTGGTTAGGACCGCAGAAGGCTCCTGTTGAGTGTGTATACATTTAACAATTTTATTTTTGTTTGGAAAAAAACCGTTTTGGGGTAGTAATTTTTTTCGGAGACTGTTTTTTATACTTTTTTTTTTTTTTTAATAAAATGTGTTGTGTAGTAGGAATTACAATATGTGTCACAATAACACATAAAAACCTTTTAAGACCAAGGTCCCACAACAACATACGTTCAAAGGTGTTGATGGACGTAAATCTTTCATTTTTTGTTTTTTTATATTTTTTGTTAAAGAATGGATAACTAAACAAAAAATCCTATCACTGACAAAATATGACATAGGCCAATATTTTATGATAGAATAGAGAAAATAAAAGTAATGCAAATTTTGATAAAATAGCAAATAATAAATAAAATAAAATAGCAAATTTTTACAAAAATTTGCTGAAACAAAACAAAAATGTAGTTGCCAATAATCCAACAATTAACCTACTATATACATACACTAATGTGTATGTATATAGGAGGTTAATTGTTGTATATAGGATACATAATTGTACATATTTTTGTATATAGGAGTAAATATTTTTTTTGTATATAGGAAGCGGTTGTAGTGTGTTTAAGTAGAGTGTTATGTTACAACATCGAAATATTTTATTTCTTGGTCCATGGTCATCTCTTGGAAATAATTGGCACCTGCGAGATGAAATTAAGAAACCAAACCGACGAAACGATTTAGCAATTAAACTTTCAATGCAAATATTGTGTGTAGCTTTGACAAATATTATACCTTGTCCATTGCTAGAGAAATTAGATAGTAGATCATATTTAAGACACTCTAATGTATTAGATCTCGAATCTGATGCTCGTTTAAACGATGCATATTGGCCTGCTGTAAAATACATACATGAATTTATTTTCTTCACCACTAATGGTTATAAACGGTAAAAATCTTGTTTTCGGTGGTGGTAGAATTCGAACTATTTTTAAATTCACGATGAAAGTATTGTACATTCCACTACAGTTGAGCGTTTGTAGATGTAATTAAAAGAATTGTAATCAATTGTACGTCTTGTTTGTTTCTGAATTTTGTAAGCGTTTTATTTAGTAAGTGAATAAATTTCTTTCTCAAGCGGTAGCTCTAAAAAAGCATCCATGGAGCTTCTCTCCTTAACGTTTATGATGTTCCTAGGTCGCCTCTGTCCATTATGGACATGCGATCGAAGTTCATTGGTTTCTTTTCTTCATTTCAGAAGGAGTTTTCTGGTGATAAGGGAATGACTACTGCTGGTCTGTACTTAGGTACAAATCAGTAGTACCATTCCCTGCACAGAAGCTTCTTTAACGAAATGAAGAGGAGAACCAACTTATTTTTTTCTATCAGGATCAGAGGCTTCACCTCACACAACTTCAAAACTTTTCCACTTTTACATTTAGCTTGCAATAGAAAATTTTTTATGGAGTTTAAGATTTAAAGTCTGGCGCTCGGGAGCATTCTCCAGCAACGGCATTAGTTTAATGATAATTTATTTTTAGGTAGAACAACCGCAGCAGGGTCAGTAGAAATGGGCCTAGGGTCTAATCGTGACAGTTGCGATTGTTTTTGTTAGGTTGGGGAGAAACTGTTCTATAGAATCTGGTCGTTAAAGGCTTTTCTAGTCGGTTCTCACATGCATTGTTGGAGTGGGCTCGCGAACGCGATAATTCAAGATTAAATGAAATGGATATTGTAGCCATACTTACTTTTATAATGTCATCAGACGAATCTTGACTTTGGGAATCTCTTATCTAAATATTAAAAAAAAAAAAACAAATTGAATAAAAACAACAAATTTTTTGGAAATTAAATAAATAAAAATCTTTTATTAAACAAAATAAATTTTTTTAGGAATAAATAGTTAGTAAAGTAAATAATATTTTTTTTAATACGCAATTACATCAAGATATAAATAAATATTCTTTATTTTTCTTTTTAAAAAGCCGAAATGCATTGAGAAAAAATTTTTAGAAAATAAAAATACAAAACATATTTGCGAAATACAAAACAAGTGTTATTAGTTTTTAATTTATAATAATATTTTAGGTAATTTTTGTCAAAAGATCTAGCAACGTTGATTACAATCATTATTTTTTTCCTTCTTTTACCAAATCGTTCTTTCGACAAATAATTTGTATTTTCGAATTGGGTTGGTCGTTATATTTTTTTTTCTTTTTTGCGTTTTCATTTTTACATTTCCATCGGACGAATTTTACCGGGCGTACTAACTCCGCTTATTCCGTTTGAATTGGTTTTACTATTGTTGTTCGTAGTGAATTTGAGTTTTAAAAAAAAATTTTTATCATCGAAATGTCAAACCATATAAACGTTAATCATCCGTTCTATGGTTTGGAACCTGCTGAACTGCAGGTTGAATGTTTGGTTCGGGGTGTGAATTACAGGGGGGACAATTGGGTGGAGGAACTGCGAAACCACGCAGAAAATGGTACAGTTCCAATATCGGTGTCTCACGCGAGAGATTTGGCAGCAGAATCTCAAATGGTGGTGCAGGCAGCACAACTTATTTTGGATCAGGTAAGACGACTTCAGCGACCGATAAATCAAACCTTTTTAGACGGTTTTGCGAATCGTATCTTACACTATACAGGCAGAATGAATAGGTTGGGTTTTCGTGACGACTTACAAGAAACCCGCACCTACGCTACCTCTCAACTATCACGCGCTTGGGATATGATAGGATCGCTGTCAACACGTCCAATTTTGCAGAATAAACCAGGAGTATCATCTGCACCATCTGTTTACATACGTTTCAACCAGATGAGAGATCCACTCCGATCCCAGTGCAGCCAATAACTGACACAATACATAGTCTAAATCGTCCAAACCATCAACAACTGAGACGGTCAGAACAATTTCCGCCGGCTTATTTCCAGTAATCAGGTTTGAGAGCTGCAGACCTTGCAGTACCAATGTTGGGTTCTTCGTTCCAGGGCGAACAATTGTATAATGATCCGGCATTAGTACATCAACCACCACAACATCAATTGAATCATCCACAGGTAGTACCACAGGTACAACCACCACCATTATATCCACAAGCTCCACTTACAGCACCACCACCATACAACCTGCTTCCTCAGGTACATCGTATCGCTGCTCCAGCATTGTCACCGGGAGCATACCGAGAGGTACGTAGGAACAATTTGAGTCGTTACGACTCAAATTGGGTTCCGAACTTCACAGGGGATGGTCACTCTCCTGATGTTCATGAGTTTGTTCATAGAGTAGAGGCAGCTGCCAGGAGGGACCGTGTGTCCTGGGACGACCTTAGGTCTATCGTTCCACGGTACCTCAAGGGAGCTGCTGACAGATACTATTTGAACCTAATTCATGAATATGAGGAGGTGACTTACCCAGTGCTAAGGGAGGGACTCCTACGCACCTTCGGTACGCTCACCGATGATAAAGCTGTATTACGTGTTCTACTGAACCGTAAACAGAAAGTTAAAGAGAGCTTATACGAGTATTTAGTGGAAGTGGGTTCGTTGAACCGAAGATTAGATCGACCATTTGCTGCAGATGAATTATTGGAAATCGCTAGGGAAGGACTGAGTGTGGAACTTAGAAACGCTACACTTGCTGCAACAATCACAACTATGGACGAGCTTCGGACATTGTGTCAGAAGTTCGAACGTTTGTGGTCCACACCAGTCCCGACCAGAACATCAAACTTAAGAGTTAGCGAGCTACAGCAAGTGGACGACTATGAATCGGAAGTGGATCCAGAACAAGATGGATATGTTGAAGCTGTGGATACACAACCAAGACAAATCTTACAACGAACTGTCATGTCATCTGGTAATAACAATCAACCTGGTCCATCAATGTCCAGACAACCAATAGTCTGCTTCAGATGCGGTGTAAATGGTCATCGAGCTTCCGATTGCTCAAAAACCGAATTAAATTATATTGTTGGAAATGTAACAAGCCTGACGTCATATATGCAAACTGTTCATACTGTCATCCGTCGTTAAACTATCGTCCGGGAGTACGTGCTTCGGGAATAGTAGCCTCGGTTCAACATCCAGTGAGCCCGAAGAAAGCGACGAGAGATGTAGGAACGCAGAACGATCTGCCACCAAAGTAACTCGAGTAAAATCATCTAGCACATTTAATTTCCCATCATTACATCGAACATATTTCAGACGTCTTGAACGCAATATTAGATATTGGAGGATGAGGAAATTATTTCGCAAAGCTTGTATTTCATCTATTCTTACCCACTTCCCTTGATTGATGGCTTATTAGGTCGTCTAAATAGCACAAAGTACATTTCTAGTATTGATCTCAAAGATGCTTTCTGGCAGAAGCATCTAGAGACAAGACAGCCTTCACAGTGCCTGGTCGTCCATTGTACCAATTCCGGGTTATGCCCTTTGGATTGTGCAATGCTCCCCAGACAATGTGTCGGCTAATGCACAAGGTGATACCACATCAATATCACGAGAATGTCTTTGTTTATTTAGATGATCTATTGGTAGTCTCTTCCACGTTCCAGGAACATATGGAATTGCTGTCCAAAGTCTCTTCATTGATAAGAGCGGCTGGGTTAACAATAAACCTCAAGAAAAGTAAATTTGTTCTGAGAGAGGTGAAGTACTTAGGATTTCAGGTTGGTGAAGATGGTCTTCGAACAGATCCTGACAAGGTAAGAACTGTTGCTGAGTATACAGCTCCTTCAACAGTCAAACAGATACGGCGTTTATTGGGAATGGCCGGTTGGTATCAACGTTTCATACCAAATTATGCAAGCGTTGTATCCCTATTACGGATTTATTGAAGAAAAGTTCTGGGAAATTAAAATGAACATTAGAAGCTCAGATAGCTTTTGAAAATTTGAAGAAATTGCTGACTACAGCACCGGTATTAGTAAACCCTGACTATAATAAAGAATTATTTATTAGATGCGATGCAAGTCTGACAGGGGTAGGTAGCGTATTATATCAGGTCGACGAGGACGGACAAGAGTGTCCGATAGCCTTCATGTCAAAAAAACTAAACAAAGCTCAACGAAACTATTCGGTTTCTGAGCTTGAATGTCTTGCGGCAATTCTGAGTGTGAAGAAATTCAGGGGCTATGTTGAAGGTCACCGATTTACTATTGTGACTGATCACTCAAGTCTGAAGTGGCTAATGTCACAGAAAGACTTGAGTGGTCGCCTGGCTAGGTGGAGCCTAAAACTCCAACATATGGATTTTACCATTGCCCACCAAAAAGGTGCGCAAAATATAGTCCCTGATGCTCTATCCCGTCTTTATGACGATACACACGAGGAATTGACGGAAGCATTATCACATCACATTAACGACATTAAACTCGACAATGAAGGTTATCGGCACAAAGAGTATACGGATATGATAGCTAAAGTTCAATCATCACCCAAGGACTTTCCATCAGTTAAAGTCGTGGATGATAAGCTATACATACGTATTGAGCAAAGACCTGACGCAATACCCAACGATGCTCCTGTGTGGAATCTCTGGATACCAAAACCGATGACTTCGAACATGATTCAGAAACATCACGATGATAGTACTGCTGCTCATGGAGGTGTTAAAAAGACATTAGAATTACTTCGACGTCTTTATTATTAGCCGGGCATGGCGTCACAGGTACATAACTATGTTGTGTCCTGCGACACATGTAAACAAACAAAAGCCACGAATCAGATATTGCGTCCTCCGATGCAATATCAATTCGAAACAGCACGTCCATGGCAGAGAGTCTATATAGATTTTTTGGGACCGTACCCTCGTTCTACACTTGGGAATACGGTATTGTTAGCCTCTCTGGTGTATTTAGCGGACTGTAGGGGTATATTTCGATGATATATGACGGCCAGAGAGACGAACAAGAATGACTTTGAAAGACACCAATACGTAGTTTCGTGCAGCAAAAAGTTGATACGATGATTATGTTGTAAATCAGCAATGATAGAAAGCGATGATTGTAACCGATGATAAGATGTATATAATTCCATCAATACAGCCAGTCAATGCAACCGTTAATAAATCGATGAGTTGTTGATAGACGTACATAATCCAATGAGTACAGCTAGTTAATATAGCCGTTAATAGAATCGATGAGTTAATAAACAGATATATATAATTCCATCAATACAGCCAGTCAATGCAGCCGTTAATAAGATCGATGAGTTGTTGATAGACGTATATAATCCAATGAGTACAGCTAGTTAATATAGCCGTTAATAGAATCGATGAGTTAATAAACAGATATATATAATTCCATCAATACAGCCAGTCAATGCAGCCGTTAATAAGATCGATGAGTTGTTGATAGACGTATATAATCCAATGAGTACAGCTAGTAAATATAGCCGTTAATAGAATCGATGAGTTAATAAGCAGATATATATAATTCCATCAATACAGCCAGTCAATGCAGCCGTTAATAAGATCGATGAGTTGTTGATAGACGTATATAATCCAATGAGTACAGCTAGTTAATATAGCCGTTAATAGAATCGATGAGTTAATAAGCAGATATATATAATTCCATCAATACAGCCAGTCAATGCAGCCGTTAATAAGATCGATGAGTTGTTGATAGACGTATATAATCCAATGAGTACAGCTAGTTAATATAGCCGTTAATAGAATCGATGAGTTAATAAGCAGATATATATAATTCCATCAATACAGCCAGTCAATGCAGCCGTTAATAAGATCGATGAGTTGTTGATAGACGTATATAATCCAATGAGTACAGCTAGTTAATATAGCCGTTAATAGAATCGATGAGTTAATAAGCAGATATATATAATTCCATCAATACAGCCAGTCAATGCAGCCGTTAATAAGATCGATGAATTGTTGATAGTTAATGATATGATGTATGTGAGTCTATCAATATGGCCAATTAGCAACGCCATTAATAAAATCGATGAATTGATAGACAGATGTATATAATTCCATCAATATGGCCACTCAATATAACCATTATTAGAAGCTATTAATTGCGTGATGTGAGTATAAAATTGATCAGTGCAGCTAGTCGCATCTGAAAAAACAACACATTAATAAAATTTTTCATACAATGCTTCGACAATCAGCACGGAACGATCACTTAAATTGATCCAGAAACACCCTTTCAAACTATTGTAAAAACCTGGCGTGATTCATGGATGAGAACAATCAAACCCACGTTCTAAATACAAATTTTGATTTTAGGTTTTGACTTAAAAAAAACCTTACACTGAACACACAATTGAAAACAATGATAATGAACTCGACTAACTATTTTTATTAATATAATTGTAAACTAAAACAAACAAATGTTGAACACATAGCTTCGAGAACAATTAAAATGTGAAAGAGAAACGTTTTACAAAAACTTTGACATATATAGCCAAAACACACCATTCTCTGAAAAATCAGCAGTGCTCCATACCGTAGACAACATGAACTATAATTTGCTCAATGTGATATCGAGCAAATGAATACTGGTTTTAGTTTTTAGTGTTACCCAATCTGATGGATAATCAGAGGCGCTTTCCAATCGAGTGAATTACTGAATGATTCACTTAAACGGAATTGGTCTAATATTCAGTAAATCATCAAAAATACAGCCAAAACAACAAAAAACAGCAATTTTTTGACATTTCAAAAATACATAACCAAAATCGAAAATTTAGACACAAACAAATATGTTCCGATTTATTTTTTTATTATTTTTAACGTTTGACCACAAACCGTAAATAAAAAAATATGAATATGTTGAACTGATGAACCTATTTTTTCCTTCACTTTATTCAATTCAATTCAGTTCTGTAGTAGCTCAGTTTACGTTCAGTGGAAACTGAATATTACCATTGGAACATACAAATTCCGGAATACAATTCAGTTTAAGTGAATCATTCAGTAATTCACTCGATTGGAAAGCGCCTCAGATTAACAGATTTTCAAAATTGAATAAGAAAAACAAATCGAATAAGTATTAAGTAGAGAAATATGTAAATATACATATATTTTAACATAATTTGAATAGCGAAATATTGCTGTCGTTTTCAGAGAATGCTGAGAATGTAAGATAATTAGTTGACTAACCTAAGTTAAATCAAATTAAACAAGGTGAATCAATTAAAATAATTATTTATGCCTAATTATAATTAATTTGTTTTTGATTTTTAGAAACTGTGAATACTGACCAATTATAATTAGTTTGTTTTAATTTTTAGATAATTTTTAACGGACGCGTAACATTACTCTAAACTGAGATGTGGGTTGACAATGGAGAAGGCAGCCACTTGGTGAAATTTTGTGTATAACAAAACTGTTATTATCTATTTGTAGGATACCTCGTCCAGTGTCAACATCCTCCCACCTTCAAAGATGATTTTAGTAACAATTCAAATTACGACGTTGATATTTTTTTTGATTCAATATAATTCAAAGAACTCCTTAGACTAAGATTACTAGGAACTAATCTAATATAATTTAACTTAATATGCTACTGAATCTAATAATATGATCGTACAGATCACAATCAGGATGATTAATTAAAGTTACAAACATAGTCATTCAATTTACCGATTCACACCACTTAATGTATGTGACCAATCGATGAAAAATAAATTATCAATGACAAATTTTTAAACTTGATTTTGCGTTTTTACTAACTAATTAAAAGTGAGTAATTAATATTTTTGAGACAAGAGCAACCAACCAATGATCTATGACCTTAATGGGTCTCGATTATCCTGGTCAGTAGACCAATCAATAAATCACAACATGATATAACGACGAAATTTATTAATGGATGAGCTATGCGAGATCGAAGCAAGCATCTATGACTCCAGTAGTGTTAGCAGACCTTGGACTTAAGGCTTGAGCTATCAAAATTTTAAATAGATACGACTGGATATAGATGCGACTGAGAGCCGACATTGAAGATCTGGATCATAACATATAACATATGAGGAGATAAATCTGGAGATGCATGACAACCGACGAGCTGAATCAGAAAATACTAACGCGACAAGGTAGGTAGATCCGTATGTGCGAAGCAACCGAAGAAATGGATCATAAAGGGTACCAAACGAAGACGTAGATCCGATGTGCGAAGCAACCGAAGAAATGGATCATAAAGGGTATCAAACGAAGAGGAAGATCCGATGTGCGAAGCAACCGAAGAAATGGATCATAAAGGGTACCAAACGAAGACGTAGATCCGATGTGCGAAGCAACCGAAGAAGTGGATCATAAAGTAGTGATGAACTAATGACGAAGTACCTTACCAATGTTGTTTCGACGGTTATAAGCCTGTATGATGTCTCATCATGAAAACACATACATACGCATAAGCCCAGGTGTGACATAATTGACTTCCTTATCACAAGCTGTAGTATAAGATGTCACCTGTATATGATACGAGACACTATGATGGTTGGATGCGGGAACAAACCTAACGTAGATGCGGCCCGCTTTGTTAGCAGACACACTTGAGTGAACGCACCACCATGCGTTAACATAGCTTGAGAAACTCAAGACATAAGTTTAAGTATGCTTCGGATAGGAATTATCTGAAACAACATTTTAGTTAATGCACTCTAAAAATAGAGGAATTTACATAGCTTTGGAAAATCATCCTTATTTAGTTTAAGGGGAGTGGTATTGTTTTCTCTACCCTTCAGTGACGCGATTTTCGAACGAAAATCGATTGTATATAGCTTAAAGAAAACTCAAAGATTTAAGTTTAAGTTCTTTCATTATCGAATTACATGATTGCAATTGTCGAGCAATGATATTAGTTGGCATTGTCTATTGGCAAAACACTTATTTTATTCACAGCTCTTTTCAGTTCGGATAATGCTGTCTTAACGGTGACCACACGAATAACTCCATCAGAACCAGGATGTACAGCAATTATTCGGCCCATGTGCCATTTCATAGGCGGAGCATTGTCGTCATGAAGGATCACCAATTGCCCAATTTCAAATTTACAAATTCCCTTGTTCCACTTCTGTCGAGTTTGGAGTTCCGACAAATATTCCAAGTGCCAGCGGTCCCAGAACGATTGCATCAGTTGCTGTGTTCTCTGAAATTTAGATAAGCGATTGCTGGCGGTGTCGAGAAATGAAGACTCAGGTAATGCGGTCAGTGGAGCGCCTATGAGAAAATGTCCTGGTGTCAACGGTTGAAGATCCGAGGGGTCACTCGACATTGGCGTCAACGGCCGCGAATTAAGGCAGGCTTCGATTTGGACTGTGAGCGTGAGGAATTGTTCAATGTTGAGTGATGATACACCAATCACGCGAATCAAGTGATGCTTAGTTCGTTTCACAGCAGCCTCCCACAAGCCACCAAAATGAAGAGACCGTGGAGGGATGGTTTTCCATTCGATGTGTTGATCCGTGCAAAAATGATGTGTGGTTTCTTGAAAGGATGTTGATGTGAACAGTTTTCTCAGTTCTTGAAGTTGAGTGCGAGCGCCAATGAAATTTGTTGCGTTATCAGAATAGATTCGACTACATATCCCACGACGAGACACAAAACGGCGGAGACAGGCAATAAAGGCTTCGGTGGTGGTATCCAGAACCATCTCCAAGTGCACCGCCTTGGTGGCAAAACATACAAACCAACAAATGTAGCATTTGACCCTGATTTTAGACCGGACCGATTGTTGTAACAGGAAGGGACCGCAAAAATCAATTCCTGCATTAGTAAAGGCTCGATCGGATCTTGTCACTCGATCAATGGGTAGGTCGCCCATTATTTGATTTCGCAAACAGGGTTTAGCACGACTACACCGAATACAATCGAGAACGACAGATCTGCACAAATCTCGACCACCGATGATCCAATAAGTAAGTCGAAGGTTACAAAGAAGCGCTTGAGGTCCCGCATGAAGCAGTCTAAGATGTTCATGTCGAACAAGTAGCAAGCTTAACATATGGTGTTTTGGAAGTAGGATTGGATGCTTGTGATCGTTTGCAATCGATGCATTAGATAGACGGCCTCCCACACGTAAAACTCCGAGGTCGTCTAGAATGACAGCAAGGGGTAACAATGAACTTTTTGTTGAAACTTGTTTTGTTTTCTGGAGCGCTTGGATGTCAGCAGAGTAGACTTTGAGTTGAACGAGCTTGATTAAGCAGGTTATTGCCCCCTGAGTTTCTTTGGGGTGGAGATGCATAGAACGTGAGGCATTACGAATCTCTAAGTGTCGAGCATTATTGAAAAACCGAAAAATATAGGCCACCACCCGAATTAACTTTGTGAGGGACTGGAAGCGACAAAAAATGTCTTCGTCAAGTTGCATTGATTGGGTGACCATAGCAGTGGAAATTAGGCGACGTTCAAGATCCGTCAATAACGGTCCACAGGCAGGACTTATGGATGACCAGAGTGATGAGTCTATTTTCAAAAATTCGGGCCCATTCCACCAAAGTGAGGCTGATTTAAACTGTGAAGGCATCAATCCTCTGGACACAATGTCCGCAGGGTTCTCTTTCGTGTTAACATATCGCCAACTGTCAGAGTCTGTTAACTCCTGAATCTTAGTTAAGCGGTTCGCCACAAAGGCAGTGTACTTATGTGGTTCAGACTGAATTCGGAACAATGTGATAGTGGAGTCTGTCCACAAGTGTACTGAATCGAATTTTATTCCTATAACTGGTAGTATCTTCGTTACCAATTCAGCCAATAGTACAGCAGCACATAATTCCAATCTTGGAATTGTCTCCTTTTTCAAAGGTGCCACTCTTGATTTAGCACACAGCAGGCTGACCATGATTTGGTTAGATGAGGTGAGCGAGCGTACATAAATTACACATCCATATGCCTTCTCCGACGCATCGCAGAAACCATGTAACTGAATATTTCTCTGGCTCAATGGCAATACGTGTCGAGGGACAGATATATGGTGAAGCAAATGTACTTCTTCCTTAAATAAGTTCCATAACTGGATTATGGTAAGTGGTAGATCATCATCCCACCGAATGGTGTGATGAGTCCAAATCATCTGCATTAACAGTTTAGCAGTGACAATTATTGGGGAACACGTACCCAGTGGATCGAATAGCTGGCAGATTTCAGACAGGATGACTCTTTTAGTACACGTTGATGACAGTGGCAGTTTGTCTAGAGGAGTTTCAAATGTATCCATGCCAGTATTCCACAATAAGCCCAACAATAGAACAATGGATGAATTAGATTGTTCATCGGATGCCAATTGATGAGCGTTAGAAAAGAATTTCCGCAGCTCAAAACCACCTCGACTCAATAAATTGATCAAGTCGGATTTTAGTTTCTGTGCTGAATCAACAGAATCAGACCCAGTCAACACATCATCAACATAGAAATCATTTTGCAAAGTATGTGCGGCTGAAGGGTAACTGCAACACTCATCAATGGCCAACTGTTTCAACGTTCGTGTCGCCAAAAAAGGTGCACAAGCTGTTCCATATGTGATAGTCTGCAAGTTATAAGATTGAATAGGTTCAGAGGGATGGTTACGCCATAGGATGCGCTGGAAATCCGTCTGATCGGTTCGTACAAAGATTTGTCTATACATTTTTGCGATATCCCCAATAAACGCCACATTGTGAATTCTGAACCGAAGAAGTATAGAGACCAAATCCTGCTGGATAGTGGGGCCCACAAGTAAACAGTCATTCAACGACAAATGTGATGACGTTTTCGCTGACCCGTTGAAAACAACACGCAATTTAGTGGTGGTGCTCTGCTCCTTAAACACGCAGTGATGAGGAAGATAGAACACACTTGAAGCAGACAATGAAGTTGAAAGAGTCATATGACCCAATGCTCTATATTCTTCCATAAAGGTACGATATTGTAAATAAGTATCTTCGTTATTATTGAGCTTTTCAAGAGCTAGGAACTGACGTTGGGCCGAAAATCGTGAATGACCAAGTTCGGTAATATTGGATTTCGTTGGCAGAGCCACTACGTATCTTCCATTTTCCAGTCGAGTGACATTTGACTGATAATGTTCCTCGCACATCGTAGCGTCATGAGACCAGATGGGTTTTATGGGAAGACTCTCTAACTCCCAGAATAGCTTAATCTGGGACTCAAGTGATTCAACATTGCAAAGAGCCATTCTGGCTTGTTGTTTACCGGAACTATGATTGCTAGGTGTTGATTTACCGCATATAATGTATCCCAGTTTTGTTTCTTGTAGAGGTGGCAGTTGCTGGTCAATAATTAATGTTGCGCCTGTAAATAGTTGGTGATACATCTCGGCTCCTAAGAGAAGGTCAATACGACCAGGAGTAGTAAAAAATGGGTCAGCCAATTGGACACCATGTGGCAGATGAAAGGTTGACATTGCAAGTGGTGTTGACGGAAGTTGGCCTGTAATTCGAGGTATTACGTAGAATTTCAACGTGACATTGAAATCCGAAACTAAAGATGAAATGGTAAGATACGTTTTATGAGTTAAAGTTGTAACGATACTGTTCCTCGCGGTTACCGGGGTTTCTCAATTCGGCTGTGAGAGTCATTTGCTTGGAACTGTTGTAGTATCGTACCTACGATGTTAAAACACAAAAAAAAAATTGCAGTTCAAAATAACCATAGATTCTGGAATCCTTGCTGTCAAATCATGAATGCTTTGGGCCCTCCCTCGATTTGTGGACTTACTCCATCATCACTATCTCATGTTAGCAGTTAAAATGGTGAGCAAACAAACACCATAATCTCAGTTTCAACGGAAGGAACAATTTATTATCAAGCAATCAAAATAAAATTCTGACTAAACAAAAACCAATGTAGGACTTATATATAAATATACAATATAATGGTAAATAAAAATACAAAAACAAAACACTCACTCTAAATGTAAGTACAGCGAGTTGACAGGTGTTGATGCTGGTGTAACGACTCAATACTCTGATTATGGTAACGTCTTATTTAATTGATAGTGCTGGTGAAACGTGACGATTTAAAATTGGTTATAGTTGACGCCAGTTGTTGGTAACCTCTTCGATAATGCTGGTAAAACGATTTAAAATTTTAATGATGTTAACGCCTGTTATGGTTAATGTCTTCGATAATGCTGGTGAAACGGTTTTTAAATTGTAATAATGTTAACGCCTGTTATTGTTAAATTCTTCGATAATGCTGGTGAAACGGTTTTTAAATTGTAATAATGTTAACGCCTGTTATTGTTAAATTCTTCGATAATGCTGGTGAAACGGTTTTCAATTTTAATAATGCTGACGCCTGCTCGTATTTAATTGATAGTGTTCGATAATGCTGATAAAAACAATTTTGAATTGTAATGATGTTAACGCCTGTTATGGTTAATGTCTTCGATAATGCTGGTGAAACGGTTTTCAATTTTAATAATGCTGACGCCTGCTCGTATTTATTTGATAATGTTCGATAATGCTGATAAAAACAATTTTGAATTGTAATGATGTTAACGCCTGTTATGGTTAATGTCTTCGATAATGCTGGTGAAACGGTTTACAATATTAATAATGCTGACGCCTGCTCGTATTTAATTGATGTTCGATAATGCTGGTAAAAACGATTTTTAAATTGCAATGATGTTATCGCCTGTTATGGTTAATGTCTTCGATAATGCTGGTGAAACGGTTTTAAATTTTAATGATGTGAAACGGTTTTTAAATTGTAATAATGTTAACGCCTGTTATTGTTAAATTCTTCGATAATGCTGGTGAAACGGTTTTAAATTTTAATGATGTGAAACGGTTTTTAAATTGTAATAATGTTAACGCCTGTTATTGTTAAATTCTTCGATAATACTGGTGAAACGGTTTTCAATTTTAATAATGCTGACGCCTGCTCGTATTTAATTGATGTTCGATAATGCTGGTAAAAACGATTTTTAAATTGCAATGATGTTATCGCCTGTTATGGTTAATGACTTCGATAATGCTGGTGAAACGGTTTTAAATTTTAATGATGTGAAACGGTTTTTAAATTGTAATAATGTTAACGCCTGTTATTGTTAAATTCTTCGATAATGCTGGTGAAACGGTTTACAATTTTAATAATGCTGACGCCCGCTCGTATTTAATTGATGTTCGATAATGCTGGTAAAAACGATTTTAAATTGCAATGATGTTATCGCCTGTTATGGTTAATGTCTTCGATAATGCTGGTGAAACGGTTTTAAATTTTAATGATGTACAACGATTTTAAATTGTAATGAGGTTAACGCCGGATATGGTTAATGTCTTCGATATTGCTGGTGAAACGGTTTTTTTTAAATTGTAATGATGTTAACGCCTGTTATGGTTAATGTCTTCGATATTGCTGGTGAAACGATTGCGCTGGTTCACCTGAAACAATATAATGCTATTTTGGGGGAATCTGAGGCGATTCCATTAATAGTATTGCTCATAAGAGTTGAAAAGAAAACAAACACGAACACACACTATATATGGCCGACGGCCATTTTATTCAATATAATTTTGAGGTTTCACTTAATTTAAATACAACAACAAGAAAAAATTACAGATTAAAATTCACTAATTTAATACAACACACTTGTACCTTCCATCAGAAAACTGATTTTAAAGAGCCTCAAACATCGTATTATCTTCCTTTATATATCCAATACCGACACTAATACAGCCACACAATCAAAAATTGTCCAACAAAAAAAAGGAAATTAAAAAAAATCGATTGGCAATTTAATGTCTGCCATCTGTTGGTAGTTGCTCAATTATGGACAATTTTGTTTTTGTTTGACTATGTGAATGCATAACGTCGGTGTCAATTATTACTTCCTTGATACATGTCACTTGTTGTCAATAATTTTGCAATATTTATTTTCTTAAGTTATATGATATTTACAAAACAAAGGTAAGTAATTAATATTACAAAAAAAATTTAAAATTATGATATGTTTTTATATACAATGTTTCATTCTATGTATCGAATTGCAATCTAACATTCGGAAAATTCCTTTACACTTCATCACAAATTAACACAATGTTTTTTGAGCTTAGAGGATGTTAAATACAATAGCTGAGGGAGGAACAACTATAATACGTTAAGACTCAAGGGCATTCAATAAGTAATTTAATCGTACGAGTTGGTTCCAGGAGTTAGTAGTTAAGTTTGTTGTATCGAAAGAAAAAATTTCCTACGAGAGATTGCAGTAATAGATCTGATAGATCTGTCCTTATTTCATGGTTTTTTTTTTCACAGAGCGCGGTTGGTCGAGCACAAAACGGACGTTACACAGCAGATTCGTGTTGCTGGAAGTAAAGCTTTTAGAAAGACGGATCTGAAGAAAGTGTGAGAGAAACAAGAGAAAGAAAAAAAAATTGTAAATAGAATTAAGTTTTAATATCCCTTGTATGAACTACCCCTAAATCTTTGCCAGTTGGATCGACGCACCGGTATAGTACGTTACCCACTTTGCGTACTATTCTAGCTGGTTGATATTGAGGTGCAAACTTTGCTGTGAAATGTTTTGTTACATCACTCTGGTGATGTGTTCTCACGTATACCTTTTGGTTGGGAGTGTACGAAATAGGACGAGTTCGTAAGTTATATGTATTCGCATATTTTTCAAAGGCTTTCTTAATATTTGTATGTACCATTGAATGGATGATCGCGAGTCTGTCTGTAAGAGATGGCGTCTCGACATTTGGCTCATTCAAGCAATGTAGATCTCGGAGGAGCTTGTAATTCGTTCCGTTTAATATAGGGTGATATCCAAATAACAAAAAATGAGGTGAGTATTGAGTTGAGGAGTGGACTGCGCTCCGCAGGGCAGATGCTATTTCACCCAAGTGAACATCCCACGTTCGGTGGTCATTTTTAACATAAGATTTAATAGCGGCAAGAATAGATCTGTTAACGCGTTCGGATGCATTAGCTTGCGGGGAATATATTGCGTTTTTCACGTGCTGAATATTGAATTCTGAAAGAAGGTTCTGAAACGGATGACCAACGAATTGTTTCCCGTTATCACTGTGTATAAATTCCGGTACACCAAACAATAGGAACACATCATTCTTCAGGAATGAAATCAATTTCGGAGACTGGGCGTTTGTCAACGGCTTGAGGAGTACAAACTTAGTTAAGTGGTCTAGAACTATGAATATGGATGTGTTACCAGCCTTAGAACGAGGGTATGGCCCCAGGAAGTCGACGTAAACGCGCTGCCATGGACGTTCGGTGCGGAATCGTGACATAATTGGTGGACAGGTGGTTTTATTGGAAAATTTGGTACGTTTACATATCTCACAGTTTCCAACGTAGCTGTGAACTTGGGTTCTCATACCCGGCCAGAAATAAAAACGACGTAGTCGGTCCAAAGTTTTTCTTATTCCTCCATGTGCAGCGGTGTCAACATCATGTTCGGATGTGATCAGCTTAGTGGTCAACGGTTCGGGGACCCACAGTTTCCAAACTGGGAGGTCCGACAAGATTGCATCACGCTTGGGTTCCAATCGAATGTAAATTCTGCCATCTTGCTGTCGCATGGATGGATAATCTTCTGGTTGCGTTTTGATCTTATTAATTAAACTAGTGTAGTTGTCATCCAAATAATTACAGACGTCCAGGTCCAACATGTTCTTGTGATGAGCCAGATCATCAACAAATTCTTCCAAACAGTCGCAGTATACGCGTGAAAGTGCATCGGGCACTACATTCTGGGTACCCTTTTGATGTACGATAGTAAAATCCAGATGTTGTAATTTAAGGCTCCACCTTGCCAATCGCCCACTCAGATCCCTTTGCGACATGAGCCACTTCAGGCTCGAATGGTCGGTTATCAAGGTGAACCGGTATCCCTCAATGTAGGCCCTAAATTTTTTTACACTCAATATGGCAGCTAAACATTCTAGTTCTGACACCGAATAATTACGTTGGGCCTTATTCAATTTTTTTGACATGTACGCAATAGGACATTCGATACCTTTTTCACTAAGTTGAAATAGTACACTACCTACCCCAGTGGTGCTGGCATCGCAACGAATGAAAAACTCCTTAGTGTAATCTGGGTTAACTAGTACCGGCGCTGATGTGAGCAAGTGTTTAAGGTTTTCGAGTGCAGTTTGGGCTTCCAATGTCCATTCAAATTTTTTCAGGCCTTTCTTCAATAAATCCGTTATGGGTGAAACGACACTAGCATAATTAGGAATAAACCTTTGGTACCATCCAGCCATACCCAGCAAGCGACGAGTTTGTTTAGATGAGCTTGGTGCGGGATAATCCCGGATTGCTTGAACCTTACCAGGATCAGTACGCAGTCCATCCTCTCCCACCAAAAATCCCAGGTATTTGACCTCTTTCAACAGAAACTTACTCTTATCAACGTTGATAGTCAGACCGGCTGCTTTCAATAAGTTGGAGACTGTACGCAATAGGACTAAATGTTCCTCGTAAGTGGCAGAAGTTACCAATAGGTCATCAAGGTATACAAAGATCTTTTCATGGTATTCATGGGGTATGACCTTGTGCATGAGACGACACATTGTCTGGGGAGAGTTACACAGTCCAAAGGGCATAACTCTGAACTGGTATAACGGTCGCCCAGGCACTGTGAACGCAGTTTTATCGCGGGAAGATTCGGCCAAAGGGATCTGCCAAAAAGCATCTTTAAGGTCGATGCTCGATATAAATTTTGTATCACTCAAACGTCCCAACAGTCCGTCAATCAACGGTAGTGGGTATGCGTCCTTCTTAGTTAACGAATTGACCTTGCGTGAATCTAAACATAGGCGTGACTGCCCATTTGCTTTGGTTACCAACACCACAGGTGAGCTCCACGAACTCGTGCTTTCCTCGATTACGCCTAACTTTATCATACGGTCTAGTTCTTCGTAAAGCTTAACTTGTACTGCAGGTGAAACAGGATAATGTCTCTGTTTGACAGGGTCACTGTTACCCACGTCAATGACGTGTTCAATTAACGTCGTCTTCCCAAGACCTTGTTGGTTGAATGAGGGATACGAGTTCTTAATTGCTTCAACTTCGCGGGACTGTTCTGGTGTCAGGACATGGAGTTTTGACTCAATGAGTTCACACAAGGACACTTCGCTAATCACCGAGGGAGTTATGCCGAAAGCGTTCCAAAAGTCAATACCTAGGTATAATTCTCCCTGCAGGCTGGGAACCACATATAGACGAATAGTTTTTAAAATGCCAGAATATGAAATAGAAACGTCAACGTATCCAAGAATCGTATTGGGAGTACCATCGGCCGTTTTAATGCTTGATGTAAGTTTTCGATAGGAAGTACCGGATGTGGTTAAGAGATTGATAGAATTTCTTCCAAGTATGCTAATTGACGCTCCACTGTCTAAAAGACCAATTAGTTTCTTTCCCAGGATGTCTAATTCTAAATGTGGACGAGGATCGTTGAATTTGGAAATGATCGATGCTGCACAAGCCTTAGATAGTTTTTTTCGCGCTTTCCAGTAGTCTCGGGCTCTTTGAAGACGTTTTTGAGATTTAGGATGTAGTTTTTCGATCGTTGGAGCTGTCAATAGGAGATGTTTTGGAGATGTTCTCGAATGTATTCTGTCGGAAATATCCAGTGGATTAAAATCTGTAAATGTCGACTTGTTTTTATGCTCTACCAGTGGCGTCTGGGTTCTGTGTTGGATGCTGCATCCTCCTTCTGAATTTTCGGGATAGTTGATGTCTCCGGGCGTATCAATCCCGATTTGTACACGACCGGTCTGGCATTTCCCGAAGTACTTGGATTACATATAATACACCTAGGTTTGACCGTGTTCTCTCTTCCACACCCATAACAGAAAAGATGTTGTGGAGGTAATGAACAATCAACGAATCGATGCCCAATATCTTTGCAATTCCAGCAAACCGGGGGTTCAATAGAATCTTGTTGTCTAGCTGAGGTGGTGGTGGACAAATCTGTTGCATTAAACCGTCGACCTAGTTGTCGGTTAAATGCCTCTACATGTTGTCCCGGGTCAACTGTTAAAGAAGATGTTCCCGTATCAGTCTGTAACTCATGAATCTTATAGCCTGGGTTGTTACGAGAAGGGTTGGAACCATGTACGGTGGAAATATTTCCCCACAGTTTTTCAAAACGTTTACATAATACTTTTAGTTCGTCTATTGTTCTTAGTGGGATCGCTATTGTTGCATTTTGCAAATCTAAACTCAAACCTTCTCTGGCTATTTCCAACATTTCGGACTCTGAATATCGCTGAATTAGTCTACCATTCAGTTTCTCCAGCTCCAGTAAAAATTCTGAGACGGGTTCTTTGAACTTTTGCTTTCTACTTAATAATACTCGCAGTATTGCCCTGTCGTCAGTTTGTGCGCCAAAATCGCGTAATAATGATTCCCGCAGAATGTTATAAGTGACTATATGATGTTGTCTTGATACACTCCAATACCACTTTTCAGCAGCACCAGTTAGATAACGAGGGACGATCGAGTCCAATGCACCCATAGGTATACCATCACGTCGGGCCGACGTTTCAATGCGAAAAATAAATTCATGAGCATCCAACCCATGGCCATCTCCTGAAAAAGTTACGGTCCATTTTGGATCGTGACGAAAAGAATAGTTGGGATACTGAGGAGCTAATGAGTAACCAAAAGGCCTATTAGATTGATATTCGTTTCTTGGTGGGTTGTTTATGGAAGCTGTTGGAATGCGAGGTGGTGGATGTTGAAATAGTTCATCGAGTGGTGGCATGAAGGCAAAATTAGGTACTTGTGAAGGTCTATCATTTGTGGATCCCAAAATAGGTTGACGATTGCTAGTACTTAGTACCCGTTCAATTTCGTCACGAAATTCTTTTACCGGAGGTGGAGTAGATGTAAAAAGATTCGTTGCATTTTGATTTGAAGGACCAGCGGTGGGGTTATCGAAGTCTAAAATGGATTGGTTCGTCTTCCGTGATTCAACTTTGAATTGGGTGATGTTTCGTTTAATAATTCTTCTTGCTCGTTCTAGTGCATCCAGTGCAGCCTTCCGTCGTTCGCGAACTGACTCCGTCTCGTCCAGTCTTAATCCTCGATCTTTCCAATGTATCACCTGTGTCAGCAACTTGGATAATTGTTGAACAGTTATTGGTTGTCTTAAATCACGATATTCAGTTACTAAACGCAAGCTGGCTTGGCAAATAGATTCCAGCTCTTGGAGAATGTCCGTTGCGTGGGATTGAGTGGGTTTCGTAGTTGGATCTCGATTTTCCAGATCTAAATGGTCTTCCAACTCCTCACTCCATCCATCTTGATTAATAATTATGTTCCGAACCTGACACTCGATTGCGAGCTCACCACTGTCTAACCCGAAAAAGGGATGACCAGAAGGTACTTCAAGACTCATTTTGAAACGGAAACCAAAAACGTATATCAGATTGGTGAAAATTAAGAAACTACGAAAAATTGATCACACCGTGCTATACTATAAAGACAGACTAATTATGTTAGTAGCTGCAATTTACCTACCCGTAACCACTAACAAACTAACTAACCAACTTGGTTTGATAAAAAAACTCACAGAGAGGACAAAAAAAAGCAACTACTACTAATTGTGTAGCTTAAAGGAAAGTTTTGACAGAACTTAAAAGAAACGTAACGAGTTAAGTTTTGCTCCTCCCTCAGCAAGTGTAAAAAAAAAGATAATATCGATATGTGTTGTATATAGTATAACAAATAGACTTAAACTACAAGTTATTTATTCAAACAAAAAAAATATGTAACAACAATAACCAAATATGAATCAAGAAATTTAAATGGTACTTCGATATTATAATAAAAAAATTTTTTTTTTTTGAACAAAATTAATGTTTTATCCAAATTCAAAAAAAAAATTAACACTTCTAACAATTTTAGATTAATTAATAATTCTTTCCTACAGATCTAAATTTTCTATTTATATTAAAATTCTGGATAATATTCTTACAATAACTAGAATTACTGAAAGATAATACGATAACGATAAATAAAGCGAAAACAAAAAAAAGAAAATCTAATGTTTTTTTTTTCGATAGTTAAGGGAGATCCCAAAGCAAACTTATCCGACATTGTGAATTCCTAACACTACTACTGCGCCCAGAAAATATGGTGGTATTACAGAAAAATAAACATTTCTTGATTAAGAGCAAGGAAGTTATTTATAATGTTTCTATTGCCGATAATGATCGAGAGTTTGGATCGAGGGGGTTTTGGGAACATTCACGCAGCGTGCACTCTACGTGTCTGAATCACAATACCGGTCCTGTCACCAAAAGAAAAGAAGATGAATCTGAGATTTGAATCTCCAGTTTGATTCAGTACAAGCTCGGGAAGCAAGGGATAGTATTTGTCGGTGACATCCAATGTTGCATCAACGTATAAAATACTACCCCTGTCTACCAGAGCCAACAGAACCAAGTGGAGGTCCTCCTCCCAGCCAGAAGAAATGATAACTGCAAGCTAAGTTCCATTGCTTTTTCATCACATATTCAGAGCTGGCATGAAGTGTTAACTTCGCTAACATCTTACGATGTATCTAACGTTCAAGACAACCCAGCATCCATCGACCTAAGATATGGTCAGAATCAGCCAGGGACACCCAACCCGCAGTTAATCATTTTACCAAACTTAAAATTGAATAAGAAGCACAAGTGACCATCCTAAGTTCCAGAAAGGAAAATTCCGAATAAATCTACGTATGCTTCCTGTAAATAAAAAAAGGGTCCCTGTTTCGGCGCCATTATGTAACGATACTGTTCCTCGCGGTTACCGGGGTTTCTCAATTCGGCTGTGAGAGTCATTTGCTTGGAACTGTTGTAGTATCGTACCTACGATGTTAAAACACAAAAAAAAAATTGCAGTTCAAAATAACCATAGATTCTGGAATCCTTGCTGTCAAATCATGAATGCTTTGGGCCCTCCCTCGATTTGTGGACTTACTCCATCATCACTATCTCATGTTAGCAGTTAAAATGGTGAGCAAACAAACACCATAATCTCAGTTTCAACGGAAGGAACAATTTATTATCAAGCAATCAAAATAAAATTCTGACTAAACAAAAACCAATGTAGGACTTATATATAAATATACAATATAATGGTAAATAAAAATACAAAAACAAAACACTCACTCTAAATGTAAGTACAGCGAGTTGACAGGTGTTGATGCTGGTGTAACGACTCAATACTCTGATTATGGTAACGTCTTATTTAATTGATAGTGCTGGTGAAACGTGACGATTTAAAATTGGTTATAGTTGACGCCAGTTGTTGGTAACCTCTTCGATAATGCTGGTAAAACGATTTAAAATTTTAATGATGTTAACGCCTGTTATGGTTAATGTCTTCGATAATGCTGGTGAAACGGTTTTTAAATTGTAATAATGTTAACGCCTGTTATTGTTAAATTCTTCGATAATGCTGGTGAAACGGTTTTTAAATTGTAATAATGTTAACGCCTGTTATTGTTAAATTCTTCGATAATGCTGGTGAAACGGTTTTCAATTTTAATAATGCTGACGCCTGCTCGTATTTAATTGATAGTGTTCGATAATGCTGATAAAAACAATTTTGAATTGTAATGATGTTAACGCCTGTTATGGTTAATGTCTTCGATAATGCTGGTGAAACGGTTTTCAATTTTAATAATGCTGACGCCTGCTCGTATTTAATTGATAATGTTCGATAATGCTGATAAAAACAATTTTGAATTGTAATGATGTTAACGCCTGTTATGGTTAATGTCTTCGATAATGCTGGTGAAACGGTTTACAATATTAATAATGCTGACGCCTGCTCGTATTTAATTGATGTTCGATAATGCTGGTAAAAACGATTTTTAAATTGCAATGATGTTATCGCCTGTTATGGTTAATGTCTTCGATAATGCTGGTGAAACGGTTTTAAATTTTAATGATGTGAAACGGTTTTTAAATTGTAATAATGTTAACGCCTGTTATTGTTAAATTCTTCGATAATGCTGGTGAAACGGTTTTAAATTTTAATGATGTGAAACGGTTTTTAAATTGTAATAATGTTAACGCCTGTTATTGTTAAATTCTTCGATAATACTGGTGAAACGGTTTTCAATTTTAATAATGCTGACGCCTGCTCGTATTTAATTGATGTTCGATAATGCTGGTAAAAACGATTTTTAAATTGCAATGATGTTATCGCCTGTTATGGTTAATGACTTCGATAATGCTGGTGAAACGGTTTTAAATTTTAATGATGTGAAACGGTTTTTAAATTGTAATAATGTTAACGCCTGTTATTGTTAAATTCTTCGATAATGCTGGTGAAACGGTTTACAATTTTAATAATGCTGACGCCCGCTCGTATTTAATTGATGTTCGATAATGCTGGTAAAAACGATTTTAAATTGCAATGATGTTATCGCCTGTTATGGTTAATGTCTTCGATAATGCTGGTGAAACGGTTTTAAATTTTAATGATGTACAACGATTTTAAATTGTAATGAGGTTAACGCCGGATATGGTTAATGTCTTCGATATTGCTGGTGAAACGGTTTTTTTTAAATTGTAATGATGTTAACGCCTGTTATGGTTAATGTCTTCGATATTGCTGGTGAAACGATTGCGCTGGTTCACCTGAAACAATATAATGCTATTTTGGGGGAATCTGAGGCGATTCCATTAATAGTATTGCTCATAAGAGTTGAAAAGAAAACAAACACGAACACACACTATATATGGCCGACGGCCATTTTATTCAATATAATTTTGAGGTTTCACTTAATTTAAATACAACAACAAGAAAAAATTACAGATTAAAATTCACTAATTTAATACAACACACTTGTACCTTCCATCAGAAAACTGATTTTAAAGAGCCTCAAACATCGTATTATCTTCCTTTATATATCCAATACCGACACTAATACAGCCACACAATCAAAAATTGTCCAACAAAAAAAAGGAAATTAAAAAAAATCGATTGGCAATTTAATGTCTGCCATCTGTTGGTAGTTGCTCAATTATGGACAATTTTGTTTTTGTTTGACTATGTGAATGCATAACGTCGGTGTCAATTATTACTTCCTTGATACATGTCACTTGTTGTCAATAATTTTGCAATATTTATTTTCTTAAGTTATATGATATTTACAAAACAAAGGTAAGTAATTAATATTACAAAAAAAATTTAAAATTATGATATGTTTTTATATACAATGTTTCATTCTATGTATCGAATTGCAATCTAACATTCGGAAAATTCCTTTACACTTCATCACAAATTAACACAAGGTTTTTTGAGCTTAGAGGATGTTAAATACAATAGCTGAGGGAGGAACAACTATAATACGTTAAGACTCAAGGGCATTCAATAAGTAATTTAATCGTACGAGTTGGTTCCAGGAGTTAGTAGTTAAGTTTGTTGTATCGAAAGAAAAAATTTCCTACGAGAGATTGCAGTAATAGATCTGATAGATCTGTCCTTATTTCATGGTTTTTTTTTTCACAGAGCGCGGTTGGTCGAGCACAAAACGGACGTTACAAAGTGGATTCGGAAGCTCCAATACCGGAAATGATCTTATTTGTCTTACATTTGTGAACGTTCAACAAGTGACATGTTTGTGACGTAACGAAATTCATGGAGGACCCACTGTCGAGCAGAACTCTACAAATTTGCGTTCGATTACCTACAGATACCTGTACACGAGCTGTGCCAAGCAATATGATCGACTTTGGTTTATCACTTGATTGTAAAGATGGTGTCGATGCCATGGCAGTCCCAGAGCATGTTGCTTCATTCGGACTTTCTTCAATGTTCAAATCCGTTGGTACGCCAGAGCTAGATTCGATCACAACTTGGCCTTCTGACACTGGATGTGAATTGTTCCATGGCGCATTAGGAGTAGGAGGTGGAAAATGTAGCAAGGCATGATGCTTGAGAGCACATTTGCTACATGGTGGTTGGTTGCACTCACTGACGAAATGTTGACCCAATAAACAATTTCCGCAGATTCGCTTCTCCTTGACAAAGTGAAACCTCAGTCTAGGACTCAGTTTGTTACTAGTGAACACGGGACATTGAACAAGTGTATGTGCTCCACGGCAGTACCCACAGACACCATTGGAAACGATTGATGGAGGTACCATTGAAGAGTTCAACACTGATCTTCTCTGGGATCGCGGATTACGACCACCTGAGAGTGGCTTAGCCAGCGACATGGCTTGTAAAATTCTGATGCGATTCCGCAATAACTGAATCATCTCAACGAATGAAAGAGTTGAATTTAATTTAGAATTTTTGAGGACATATAAACGAGATCCGTTATCCAGTTTTTGAGTAATATGGTGTACTAACAACAAATCCCAAGATGATACATTAATTTTCAACGATTGCAAGGCATTATAATTTTTGAGGATTGTATCAACGAATGTTTCAAGTGATCGAGATGAATCTTCGTCAGGTGAACGAGCGTCATACAGTTCCTTTACATGGAAGCGCTGTATGTTAGTTTCATTGTTGTATCGATCACATAATGTTTTCCAAGCAAGTTCGTAATTGTTGGATGTCACTGGAAGACTTTCAATAAGTCTAAAAGCTGATCCTGACCGAATACTTGATATCAAATACAGGAACTTAACTGTTGGTTCCAGCTGCTTGTCATGAATTAAATCCACGTAGACGTCTCGAAAAGCTAGCCAATTTGACTCCAACCCATTAAATGACGGTAATATAATTTCTGGGAGTCTTACTCCCACAGTGCCAGAGGCACCAGAATTCAACTCATGATGAGATGTGTTAAGCACTGATGTGGACAATGTAGAATCTTCAGTCCGTTTTATGTCATGAAGTTTGTCACGCAGAGTGGATTCCAGTAGTCCGTAATCATCTTCGAAGGCAAGTCGATCAGTACTTGAAGATTCATCAACTAACTCAAGTTGACATTGAACTGCGTCATATTTATCATATATGAGTTGAATACGGCGAAGCAATGACTCGAAGCTGCCTACTGACGCTGATGCGGCTATCTTGCCCTTAAATTGTGTCAACTGGCCCTTGAATGCAGCCCGTTGGCGCTTAAGAAGTTCGATGTCAAGCAGAGTTGTCATAATGATTTTTCAACTTCAAGAGTGGATCAAATGCAAACAAGAAGCCAGAAATTAGTCGCTCAGATAAGGTCCACCCCTTTGTAGTGACGAATTTGTGAGGACAGAACTCTAGATATCAGCAACCCACAAATCCAGATCAACAAATAAACAAGTGGACAATTTAAACCATCAGAAATTCAATCAGACAAAAATTCCGGTTACTAGCACAAAATCAAGTCCAACAAAATAGCCAGTTTTAAAATGATGAGATCATATATTTTACCGCATAAGTAAGTAAGTTTGCAATTTAAAATTAATAATATCGAATATATTAAGCATAAATGAATATGAGTTTGCGAGCTAAAATTAATAATATCGAATATGTTAGGGAGAAATGAATATGAGTTTGTAATTTAAAATTAATAATATCGAATATGTTAAGTATAAATGAATATAAATTTGCAATTACTAAGTAATAATATGGTACCTTAATTAAGTTCAATTGATGACATCAGGTTGGCAGCGCCCTCTAGATCCGGCTCGAAGGACCAAAATGTTAGCCTCTCTGGTGTATTTAGCGGACTGTAGGGGTATATTTCGATGATATATGACGGCCAGAGAGACGAACAAGAATGACTTTGAAAGACACCAATACGTAGTTTCGTGCAGCAAAAAGTTGATACGATGATTATGTTGTAAATCAGCAATGATAGAAAGCGATGATTGTAACCGATGATAAGATGTATATAATTCCATCAATACAGCCAGTCAATGCAGCCGTTAATAAATCGATGAGTTGTTGATAGACGTACATAATCCAATGAGTACAGCTAGTTAATATAGTCGTTAATAGAATCGATGAGTTAATAAACAGATATATATATAATTCCATCAATACAGCCAGTCAATGCAGCCGTTAATAAGATCGATGAGTTGTTGATAGACGTATATAATCCAATGAGTACAGCTAGTAAATATAGCCGTTAATAGAATCGATGAGTTAATAAGCAGATATATATAATTCCATCAATACAGCCAGTCAATGCAGCCGTTAATAAGATCGATGAGTTGTTGATAGACGTATATAATCCAATGAGTACAGCTAGTTAATATAGCCGTTAATAGAATCGATGAGTTAATAAGCAGATATATATAATTCCATCAATACAGCCAGTCAATGCAGCCGTTAATAAGATCGATGAGTTGTTGATAGACGTATATAATCCAATGAGTACAGCTAGTTAATATAGCCGTTAATAGAATCGATGAGTTAATAAGCAGATATATATAATTCCATCAATACAGCCAGTCAATGCAGCCGTTAATAAGATCGATGAGTTGTTGATAGACGTATATAATCCAATGAGTACAGCTAGTTAATATAGCCGTTAATAGAATCGATGAGTTAATAAGCAGATATATATAATTCCATCAATACAGCCAGTCAATGCAGCCGTTAATAAGATCGATGAATTGTTGATAGTTAATGATATGATGTATGTGAGTCTATCAATATGGCCAATTAGCAACGCCATTAATAAAATCGATGAATTGATAGACAGATGTATATAATTCCATCAATATGGCCACTCAATATAACCATTATTAGAAGCTATTAATTGCGTGATGTGAGTATAAAATTGATCAGTGCAGCTAGTCGCATCTGAAAAAACAACACATTAATAAAATTTTTCATACAATGCTTCGACAATCAGCACGGAACGATCACTTAAATTGATCCAGAAACACCCTTTCAAACTATTGTAAAAACCTGGCGTGATTCATGGATGAGAACAATCAAACCCACGTTCTAAATACAAATTTTGATTTTAGGTTTTGACTTAAAAAAAACCTTACACTGAACACACAATTGAAAACAATGATAATGAACTCGACTAACTATTTTTATTAATATAATTGTAAACTAAAACAAACAAATGTTGAACACATAGCTTCGAGAACAATTAAAATGTGAAAGAGAAACGTTTTACAAAAACTTTGACATATATAGCCAAAACACACCATTCTCTGAAAAATCAGCAGTGCTCCATACCGTAGACAACATGAACTATAATTTGCTCAATGTGATATCGAGCAAATGAATACTGGTTTTAGTTTTTAGTGTTACCCAATCTGATGGATAATCAGATTAACAGATTTTCAAAATTGAATAAGAAAAACAAATCGAATAAGTATTAAGTAGAGAAATATGTAAATATACATATATTTTAACATAATTTGAATAGCGAAATATTGCTGTCGTTTTCAGAGAATGCTGAGAATGTAAGATAATTAGTTGACTAACCTAAGTTAAATCAAATTAAACAAGGTGAATCAATTAAAATAATTATTTATGCCTAATTATAATTAATTTGTTTTTGATTTTTAGAAACTGTGAATACTGACTAATTATAATTAGTTTGTTTTAATTTTTAGATAATTTTTAACGGACGCGTAACATTACTCTAAACTGAGATGTGGGTTGACAATGGAGAAGGCAGCCACTTGGTGAAATTTTGTGTATAACAAAACTGTTATTATCTATTTGTAGGATACCTCGTCCAGTGTCAACATCCTCCCACCTTCAAAGATGATTTTAGTAACAATTCAAATTACGACGTTGATATTTTTTTTGATTCAATATAATTCAAAGAACTCCTTAGACTAAGATTACTAGGAACTAATCTAATATAATTTAACTTAATATGCTACTGAATCTAATAATATGATCGTACAGATCACAATCAGGATGATTAATTAAAGTTACAAACATAGTCATTCAATTTACCGATTCACACCACTTAATGTATGTGACCAATCGATGAAAAATAAATTATCAATGACAAATTTTTAAACTTGATTTTGCGTTTTTACTAACTAATTAAAAGTGAGTAATTAATATTTTTGAGACAAGAGCAACCAACCAATGATCTATGACCTTAATGGGTCTCGATTATCCTGGTCAGTAGACCAATCAATAAATCACAACATGATATAACGACGAAATTTATTAATGGATGAGCTATGCGAGATCGAAGCAAGCATCTATGACTCCAGTAGTGTTAGCAGACCTTGGACTTAAGGCTTGAGCTATCAAAATTTTAAATAGATACGACTGGATATAGATGCGACTGAGAGCCGACATTGAAGATCTGGATCATAACATATAACATATGAGGAGATAAATCTGGAGATGCATGACAACCGACGAGCTGAATCAGAAAATACTAACGCGACAAGGTAGGTAGATCCGTATGTGCGAAGCAACCGAAGAAATGGATCATAAAGGGTACCAAACGAAGACGTAGATCCGATGTGCGAAGCAACCGAAGAAATGGATCATAAAGGGTATCAAACGAAGAGGAAGATCCGATGTGCGAAGCAACCGAAGAAATGGATCATAAAGGGTACCAAACGAAGACGTAGATCCGATGTGCGAAGCAACCGAAGAAGTGGATCATAAAGTAGTGATGAACTAATGACGAAGTACCTTACCAATGTTGTTTCGACGGTTATAAGCCTGTATGATGTCTCATCATGAAAACACATACATACGCATAAGCCCAGGTGTGACATAATTGACTTCCTTATCACAAGCTGTAGTATAAGATGTCACCTGTATATGATACGAGACACTATGATGGTTGGATGCGGGAACAAACCTAACGTAGATGCGGCCCGCTTTGTTAGCAGACACACTTGAGTAAACGCACCACCATGCGTTAACATAGCTTGAGAAACTCAAGACATAAGTTTAAGTATGCTTCGGATAGGAATTATCTGAAACAACATTTTAGTTAATGCACTCTAAAAATAGAGGAATTTACATAGCTTTGGAAAATCATCCTTATTTAGTTTAAGGGGAGTGGTATTGTTTTCTCTACCCTTCAGTGACGCGATTTTCGAACGAAAATCGATTGTATATAGCTTAAAGAAAACTCAAAGATTTAAGTTTAAGTTCTTTCATTATCGAATTACATGATTGCAATTGTCGAGCAATGATATTAGTTGGCATTGTCTATTGGCAAAACACTTATTTTATTCACAGCTCTTTTCAGTTCGGATAATGCTGTCTTAACGGTGACCACACGAATAACTCCATCAGAACCAGGATGTACAGCAATTATTCGGCCCATGTGCCATTTCATAGGCGGAGCATTGTCGTCATGAAGGATCACCAATTGCCCAATTTCAAATTTACAAATTCCCTTGTTCCACTTCTGTCGAGTTTGGAGTTCCGACAAATATTCCAAGTGCCAGCGGTCCCAGAACGATTGCATCAGTTGCTGTGTTCTCTGAAATTTAGATAAGCGATTGCTGGCGGTGTCGAGAAATGAAGACTCAGGTAATGCGGTCAGTGGAGCGCCTATGAGAAAATGTCCTGGTGTCAACGGTTGAAGATCCGAGGGGTCACTCGACATTGGCGTCAACGGCCGCGAATTAAGGCAGGCTTCGATTTGGACTGTGAGCGTGAGGAATTGTTCAATGTTGAGTGATGATACACCAATCACGCGAATCAAGTGATGCTTAGTTCGTTTCACAGCAGCCTCCCACAAGCCACCAAAATGAAGAGACCGTGGAGGGATGGTTTTCCATTCGATGTGTTGATCCGTGCAAAAATGATGTGTGGTTTCTTGAAAGGATGTTGATGTGAACAGTTTTCTCAGTTCTTGAAGTTGAGTGCGAGCGCCAATGAAATTTGTTGCGTTATCAGAATAGATTCGACTACATATCCCACGACGAGACACAAAACGGCGGAGACAGGCAATAAAGGCTTCGGTGGTGGTATCCAGAACCATCTCCAAGTGCACCGCCTTGGTGGCAAAACATACAAACCAACAAATGTAGCATTTGACCCTGATTTTAGACCGGACTGATTGTTGTAACAGGAAGGGACCGCAAAAATCAATTCCTGCATTAGTAAAGGCTCGATCGGATCTTGTCACTCGATCAATGGGTAGGTCGCCCATTATTTGATTTCGCAAACAGGGTTTAGCACGACTACACCGAATACAATCGAGAACGACGGATCTGCACAAATCTCGACCACCGATGATCCAATAAGTAAGTCGGAGGTTACAAAGAAGCGCTTGAGGTCCCGCATGAAGCAGTCTAAGATGTTCATGTCGAACAAGTAGCAAGCTTAACATATGGTGTTTTGGAAGTAGGATTGGATGCTTGTGATCGTTTGCAATCGATGCATTAGATAGACGGCCTCCCACACGTAAAACTCCGAGGTCGTCTAGAATGACAGCAAGGGGTAACAATGAACTTTTTGTTGAAACTTGTTTTGTTTTCTGGAGCGCTTGGATGTCAGCAGAGTAGACTTTGAGTTGAACGAGCTTGATTAAGCAGGTTATTGCCCCCTGAGTTTCTTTGGGGTGGAGATGCATAGAACGTGAGGCATTACGAATCTCTAAGTGTCGAGCATTATTGAAAAACCGAAAAATATAGGCCACCACCCGAATTAACTTTGTGAGGGACTGGAAGCGACAAAAAATGTCTTCGTCAAGTTGCATTGATTGGGTGACCATAGCAGTGGAAATTAGGCGACGTTCAAGATCCGTCAATAACGGTCCACAGGCAGGACTTATGGATGACCAGAGTGATGAGTCTATTTTCAAAAATTCGGGCCCATTCCACCAAAGTGAGGCTGATTTAAACTGTGAAGGCATCAATCCTCTGGACACAATGTCCGCAGGGTTCTCTTTCGTGTTAACATATCGCCAACTGTCAGAGTCTGTTAACTCCTGAATCTTAGTTAAGCGGTTCGCCACAAAGGCAGTGTACTTATGTGGTTCAGACTGAATTCGGAACAATGTGATAGTGGAGTCTGTCCACAAGTGTACTGAATCGAATTTTATTCCTATAACTGGTAGTATCTTCGTTACCAATTCAGCCAATAGTACAGCAGCACATAATTCCAATCTTGGAATTGTCTCCTTTTTCAAAGGTGCCACTCTTGATTTAGCACACAGCAGGCTGACCATGATTTGGTTAGATGAGGTGAGCGAGCGTACATAAATTACACATCCATATGCCTTCTCCGACGCATCGCAGAAACCATGTAACTGAATATTTCTCTGGCTCAATGGCAATACGTGTCGAGGGACAGATATATGGTGAAGCAAATGTACTTCTTCCTTAAATAAGTTCCATAACTGGATTATGGTAAGTGGTAGATCATCATCCCACCGAATGGTGTGATGAGTCCAAATCATCTGCATTAACAGTTTAGCAGTGACAATTATTGGGGAACACGTACCCAGTGGATCGAATAGCTGGCAGATTTCAGACAGGATGACTCTTTTAGTACACGTTGATGACAGTGGCAGTTTGTCTAGAGGAGTTTCAAATGTATCCATGCCAGTATTCCACAATAAGCCCAACAATAGAACAATGGATGAATTAGATTGTTCATCGGATGCCAATTGATGAGCGTTAGAAAAGAATTTCCGCAGCTCAAAACCACCTCGACTCAATAAATTGATCAAGTCGGATTTTAGTTTCTGTGCTGAATCAACAGAATCAGACCCAGTCAACACATCATCAACATAGAAATCATTTTGCAAAGTATGTGCGGCTGAAGGGTAACTGCAACACTCATCAATGGCCAACTGTTTCAACGTTCGTGTCGCCAAAAAAGGTGCACAAGCTGTTCCATATGTGATAGTCTGCAAGTTATAAGATTGAATAGGTTCAGAGGGATGGTTACGCCATAGGATGCGCTGGAAATCCGTCTGATCGGTTCGTACAAAGATTTGTCTATACATTTTTGCGATATCCCCAATAAACGCCACATTGTGAATTCTGAACCGAAGAAGTATAGAGACCAAATCCTGCTGGATAGTGGGGCCCACAAGTAAACAGTCATTCAACGACAAATGTGATGACGTTTTCGCTGACCCGTTGAAAACAACACGCAATTTAGTGGTGGTGCTCTGCTCCTTAAACACGCAGTGATGAGGAAGATAGAACACACTTGAAGCAGACAATGAAGTTGAAAGAGTCATATGACCCAATGCTCTATATTCTTCCATAAAGGTACGATATTGTAAATAAGTATCTTCGTTATTATTGAGTCGCTTTTCAAGAGCTAGGAACTGACGTTGGGCCGAAAATCGTGAATGACCAAGTTCGGTAATATTGGATTTCGTTGGCAGAGCCACTACGTATCTTCCATTTTCCAGTCGAGTGACATTTGACTGATAATGTTCCTCGCACATCGTAGCGTCATGAGACCAGATGGGTTTTATGGGAAGACTCTCTAACTCCCAGAATAGCTTAATCTGGGACTCAAGTGATTCAACATTGCAAAGAGCCATTCTGGCTTGTTGTTTACCGGAACTATGATTGCTAGGTGTTGATTTACCGCATATAATGTATCCCAGTTTTGTTTCTTGTAGAGGTGGCAGTTGCTGGTCAATAATTAATGTTGCGCCTGTAAATAGTTGGTGATACATCTCGGCTCCTAAGAGAAGGTCAATACGACCAGGAGTAGTAAAAAATGGGTCAGCCAATTGGACACCATGTGGCAGATGAAAGGTTGACATTGCAAGTGGTGTTGATGGAAGTTGGCCTGTAATTCGAGGTATTACGTAGAATTTCAACGTGACATTGAAATCCGAAACTAAAGATGAAATGGTAAGATACGTTTTATGAGTTAAAGTGGATTCGGAAGCTCCAATACCGGAAATGATCTTATTTGTCTTACATTTGTGAACGTTCAACAAGTGACATGTTTGTGACGTAACGAAATTCATGGAGGACCCACTGTCGAGCAGAACTCTACAAATTTGCGTTCGATTACCTACAGATACCTGTACACGAGCTGTGCCAAGCAATATGATCGACTTTGGTTTATCACTTGATTGTAAAGATGGTGTCGATGCCATGGCAGTCCCAGAGCATGTTGCTTCATTCGGACTTTCTTCAATGTTCAAATCGGTTGGTACGCCAGAGCTAGATTCGATCACAACTTGGCCTTCTGACACTGGATGTGAATTGTTCCATGGCGCATTAGGAGTAGGAGGTGGAAAATGTAGCAAGGCATGATGCTTGAGAGCACATTTGCTACATGGTGGTTGGTTGCACTCACTGACGAAATGTTGACCCAATAAACAATTTCCGCAGATTCGCTTCTCCTTGACAAAGTGAAACCTCAGTCTAGGACTCAGTTTGTTACTAGTGAACACGGGACATTGAACAAGTGTATGTGCTCCACGGCAGTACCCACAGACACCATTGGAAACGATTGATGGAGGTACCATTGAAGAGTTCAACACTGATCTTCTCTGGGATCGCGGATTACGACCACCTGAGAGTGGCTTAGCCAGCGACATGGCTTGTAAAATTCTGATGCGATTCCGCAATAACTGAATCATCTCAACGAATGAAAGAGTTGAATTTAATTTAGAATTTTTGAGGACATATAAACGAGATCCGTTATCCAGTTTTTGAGTAATATGGTGTACTAACAACAAATCCCAAGATGATACATTAATTTTCAACGATTGCAAGGCATTATAATTTTTGAGGATTGTATCAACGAATGTTTCAAGTGATCGAGATGAATCTTCGTCAGGTGAACGAGCGTCATACAGTTCCTTTACATGGAAGCGCTGTATGTTAGTTTCATTGTTGTATCGATCACATAATGTTTTCCAAGCAAGTTCGTAACTGTTGGATGTCACTGGAAGACTTTCAATAAGTCTAAAAGCTGATCCTGACCGAATACTTGATATCAAATACAGGAACTTAACTGTTGGTTCCAGCTGCTTGTCATGAATTAAATCCACGTAGACGTCTCGAAAAGCTAGCCAATTTGACTCCAACCCATTAAATGACGGTAATATAATTTCTGGGAGTCTTACTCCCACAGTGCCAGAGGCACCAGAATTCAACTCATGATGAGATGTGTTAAGCACTGATGTGGACAATGTAGAATCTTCAGTCCGTTTTATGTCATGAAGTTTGTCACGCAGAGTGGATTCCAGTAGTCCGTAATCATCTTCGAAGGCAAGTCGATCAGTACTTGAAGATTCATCAACTAACTCAAGTTGACATTGAACTGCGTCATATTTATCATATATGAGTTGAATACGGCGAAGCAATGACTCGAAGCTGCCTACTGACGCTGATGCGGCTATCTTGCCCTTAAATTGTGTCAACTGGCCCTTGAATGCAGCCCGTTGGCGCTTAAGAAGTTCGATGTCAAGCAGAGTTGTCATAATGATTTTTCAACTTCAAGAGTGGATCAAATGCAAACAAGAAGCCAGAAATTAGTCGCTCAGATAAGGTCCACCCCTTTGTAGTGACGAATTTGTGAGGACAGAACTCTAGATATCAGCAACCCACAAATCCAGATCAACAAATAAACAAGTGGACAATTTAAACCATCAGAAATTCAATCAGACAAAAATTCCGGTTACTAGCACAAAATCAAGTCCAACAAAATAGCCAGTTTTAAAATGATGAGATCATATATTTTACCGCATAAGTAAGTAAGTTTGCAATTTAAAATTAATAATATCGAATATATTAAGCATAAATGAATATGAGTTTGCGAGCTAAAATTAATAATATCGAATATGTTAGGGAGAAATGAATATGAGTTTGTAATTTAAAATTAATAATATCGAATATGTTAAGTATAAATGAATATAAATTTGCAATTACTAAGTAATAATATGGTACCTTAATTAAGTTCAATTGATGACATCAGGTTGGCAGCGCCCTCTAGATCCGGCTCGAAGGACCAAAATGTTAGCCTCTCTGGTGTATTTAGCGGACTGTAGGGGTATATTTCGATGATATATGACGGCCAGAGAGACGAACAAGAATGACTTTGAAAGACACCAATACGTAGTTTCGTGCAGCAAAAAGTTGATACGATGATTATGTTGTAAATCAGCAATGATAGAAAGCGATGATTGTAACCGATGATAAGATGTATATAATTCCATCAATACAGCCAGTCAATGCAGCCGTTAATAAATCGATGAGTTGTTGATAGACGTACATAATCCAATGAGTACAGCTAGTTAATATAGCCGTTAATAGAATCGATGAGTTAATAAGCAGATATATATAATTCCATCAATACAGCCAGTCAATGCAGCCGTTAATAAGATCGATGAGTTGTTGATAGACGTATATAATCCAATGAGTACAGCTAGTTAATATAGTCGTTAATAGAATCGATGAGTTAATAAACAGATATATATATAATTCCATCAATACAGCCAGTCAATGCAGCCGTTAATAAGATCGATGAGTTGTTGATAGACGTATATAATCCAATGAGTACAGCTAGTAAATATAGCCGTTAATAGAATCGATGAGTTAATAAGCAGATATATATATAATTCCATCAATACAGCCAGTCAATGCAGCCGTTAATAAGATCGATGAGTTGTTGATAGACGTATATAATCCAATGAGTACAGCTAGTTAATATAGCCGTTAATAGAATCGATGAGTTAATAAGCAGATATATATAATTCCATCAATACAGCCAGTCAATGCAGCCGTTAATAAGATCGATGAGTTGTTGATAGACGTATATAATCCAATGAGTACAGCTAGTTAATATAGCCGTTAATAGAATCGATGAGTTAATAAGCAGATATATATAATTCCATCAATACAGCCAGTCAATGCAGCCGTTAATAAGATCGATGAATTGTTGATAGTTAATGATATGATGTATGTGAGTCTATCAATATGGCCAATTAGCAACGCCATTAATAAAATCGATGAATTGATAGACAGATGTATATAATTCCATCAATATGGCCACTCAATATAACCATTATTAGAAGCTATTAATTGCGTGATGTGAGTATAAAATTGATCAGTGCAGCTAGTCGCATCTGAAAAAACAACACATTAATAAAAATTTTCATACAATGCTTCGACAATCAGCACGGAACGATCACTTAAATTGATCCAGAAACACCCTTTCAAACTATTGTAAAAACCTGGCGTGATTCATGGATGAGAACAATCAAACCCACGTTCTAAATACAAATTTTGATTTTAGGTTTTGACTTAAAAAAAACCTTACACTGAACACACAATTGAAAACAATGATAATGAACTCGACTAACTATTTTTATTAATATAATTGTAAACTAAAACAAACAAATGTTGAACACATAGCTTCGAGAACAATTAAAATGTGAAAGAGAAACGTTTTACAAAAACTTTGACATATATAGCCAAAACACACCATTCTCTGAAAAATCAGCAGTGCTCCATACCGTAGACAACATGAACTATAATTTGCTCAATGTGATATCGAGCAAATGAATACTGGTTTTAGTTTTTAGTGTTACCCAATCTGATGGATAATCAGATTAACAGATTTTCAAAATTGAATAAGAAAAACAAATCGAATAAGTATTAAGTAGAGAAATATGTAAATATACATATATTTTAACATAATTTGAATAGCGAAATATTGCTGTCGTTTTCAGAGAATGCTGAGAATGTAAGATAATTAGTTGACTAACCTAAGTTAAATCAAATTAAACAAGGTGAATCAATTAAAATAATTATTTATGCCTAATTATAATTAATTTGTTTTTGATTTTTAGAAACTGTGAATACTGACCAATTATAATTAGTTTGTTTTAATTTTTAGATAATTTTTAACGGACGCGTAACATTACTCTAAACTGAGATGTGGGTTGACAATGGAGAAGGCAGCCACTTGGTGAAATTTTGTGAATAACAAAACTGTTATTATCTATTTGTAGGATACCTCGTCCAGTGTCAACAGGTATTGTTAATTGTTCTGGATCATGCTACGAAGTTTGTACTACTGAAACCACTCAGAAACGCAACTTCACCGAAGGTGAATGCTTTTTTGACGAATGAAGTGTTTCTTACATATGGGGTACCAGAGTTTCTACACAGTGACAATGGCAAACAGTTCACTAGTAGGAACTTTCAAAATCTTTTGTCAGATTTCAACATTAAACATATTAGAACCGGTGTTTATAGTCCACAGAGCAACGCGTCAGAGCGGTTCAATAGGTCAGTTCTAGCAGCAATCCGAGCGTTCCTAAAAGGTCAACATACCAAATGGGATGCACAAATTGGTGAAATCGCTTATGCACAGCGGGCCGCAGTACATTCAGCTACCAAGTACTCACCGTACTATTTATTATTTGGTCAACATCCAATATCGGATGGAAGTACTTACCATTTGATGAGATCACTACACATGCTTGGTGAAGATGCTGGTGAAGAAATCGAACGCTCTGATCATTTGACCATGCTCAAAACTCGCGTGCAACAGAACCTGAATGCCTCGCATGCAACAGAACCTTTCCAGAAATCTCAACGTTATTACAATCTGCGATCTAAACTACGGACTTTTTAACCACAACAACGTGTGTTTGTACGGCAACATCATTTGAGTGACGTTACAAAAAAGTTCTCGGCGAAATTGGCTCCAAAGTTCTTACCTACAATGATTAAGACTAAGATTGGAAATGTACTTTATGAGTGCATAGATATGAGCGGTAAGAATCTTGGAGTTCATCACGCGAAGGACATCAGGGAATGATGTCTTTCGTTCGGTAGGGTTGTTCCTTTGCCTGGTTGTCGTCCCTGCGGTTCACATCTCCCGTGTCATATTTTACTGGTTGTATCGAGGGCTCAATGGTGCTGACGTAAGATGAATGGATGGTCGATTTCAGTACTGACTGATAGTCCTAGGACCTTCATGAGTATTGGAATTGATCATCGACCCTGACGTTGGTTACCATTGATAACTCGATCCCAGATACAGATTAATTGTTGGAAGTAGTTAAGTGGTTTCCTGACATGGAGAAGATGACGACGTTTTTGTGATTTCAATGTTAAGTATCTTGATTCTTACCTTGAATTCATGGTGTAACGTCGGTGAATTCTCATATATAATACTAAAACCAGTTTCTATCTTTTCTTCGTTTAGTTAAAATATATTTCAATCATCTTGTTTTATTTTTCTCAATCAAAATAATGAAAGTTTAAAAATTTAAATGATAACGAATAAACTTAATTTCAAAAAAATAACGAATAAAGAATGATAGATACAGAACTCATTAATCTGAACAAAAAATATATTTTGTTTCCTCAACGTTGTTACATCTTCGTAAAGTTAATGAAATGTCAAAAAACACATTTCAATTTCAGTTCGTGTATAACTCTAAAACAAGAACAAAACCAAAAGTTTTTTTGATAAATTAAATGTTTTAGTTTTTGAAAAAGGAATTTTCAATGCCAGATTAATTCTAAGTTGGGTTGTAAAATCATTTTGTATAAAGTGTAAATTGGTTTAACAATATTAACATATATGTCATTATATGTTAATGGCATCTTCTATGTGTTTCTGACTGAAAAGGAAATTATATTATCTCAGTGTGATGGTCAATGGTGGAAACGGTTTTTTTTGAATGAATGATAACGCAGGAAGAATTTGGTAATACTTAAGGGCGTTATATATGTCGGCAGTATATATACGAGAGAGCAGGCAACATTTTATTTGGGAATGAATTTGATAGAAAAATTTAATTAGACTAACTAAATGGAATATATTATATACAATCGGAGCAGATCATAATAAATAATTCGAGCTGGATTGGTTTAACTCGTCGAATAACTTTACACTGTATGAAGAACACTCTGGAGAGAAAGCCTCAACGAGTAAGCGGCAAGTTATTTTTCTATTATTATTATTACTTTTGTTAATTTTTTTTTTGAACATTCGCTTAAGAATGGTAGGTTAAATTTTTATTAGTTAAGAGATTCCTACAGACAAGTCGCTTGGATAACTTAATAGGAAACTTAATAATGGAAACTTAATAATTCCGTGTGAAATACGCTTTAATTTTCTTTTGTTGTGCGAAAAGTCCAAGCTGATTCAAGAATTGAACCAGCAACTACATGGTTTAGGTGTTGATCGTCAAACCAGTTTCCAATTGGAGTTATTTTTCTTTTAATTTTTGATAGAACCTGTTTAGGTTGTGGTTTTTTTTGTATATATGTATTAAATATACGTGGAATTTTTATAATATTCTTGGATAAAGATATATTAAGTGAATTTAAATTAGAATTTTGTTGATAATTTTAAGAATTTCACTATTCGAATCTATGCTGTATGGAAGTAAATTCAATAGAAACATTTACAAATACGATGGTTGTTGTATAATGAATTCAAATGACTATTAAATGCTGCTCATGTACATTTAATATTGAATATAATTAAATTTTTGGAATTTGTTTCAATAGATTTGAAAAGAAATTGTATTCTGCTTTCGTATTAACCTTTGAGTCTTTGAAGTTCTTATGTAGAACCAACGATAAAAATGCCATTAATTGTTTTTCTCTAATTTATGGCATTTTCATGAAATCACATAGCACTTAAAATATATTTTGGAGATACAGTCAAAATATAGATTCTACTTCTACCATTCATGATAGTTCGTTTTTTTAAATAGCATAGAATTTGCTCTCAACGAATCATTACACTATTAGCAATATATCTCTTATACTCAATTAAGTTTACAATAAAGATACTTTAAACTAAAATATGTACTCCATTAGACGGCAGGCGTCTGTGAAGGACAGCAAGTGTGTGGTAACCCGATCGATTTTTAATGGGGTTCGGACTCGGAAGGCCATTGGGAAGGAGGCTGATGTAATAAAGATGGGTCGGTGCCACATACCTGTGCGTCGGAAGAGTCGACCGTGGGGAGATCAGGAAGAAGAACTGGTTCAGGAAGTAGTTGAGGTAGTAGAAGAGGTAGTGGTGGATGTGGTGATGATTGAAGTGGTTCAGGAAGTAGTTGAGGTAGTAGAAGAGGTAGTGGTGGATGAGCTGATGATTGAAGTGGTTCAGGAGGTGGATGCAGGAGTTGAGTTGGTAGTTGAGAGAGTTGGTAGTAGGAGAGGTAGCAGAGGTGAATGGAATAGTAGAGGAACTGCTGGAACGAGTGTTCCAGATATTGGATAGGAAGCGGGAGAAGAAGTTGAAAAGGGATAGAAGAAGGTGGGCGGAGAACAAGAAAAGGAGGAAGAAGCAGAAGGTGGCGTGGTTAGTCGAGGAGAAGGAGTTCCTTTCAACCATGCACGCTTATGTGGAGACATTGGCTGAAGAGAACGCTGTCTTCACGACTAATCACAGGAGGGATGAACCTCTCGTGGCAAAGAGACCTTCAGTGTGGGGACCAGTTCGCAACAGGTCTGGATGGTGGATGAGGTGGCACTATGACAATAGTGCTTTGAAGAAAAGGATTAGGTTGATGCAGAGGAGAGCTTCAGGAGGGAGGAGGAGGAATTCCTCTCGGTCATGCATTTATATGCAGAATGGCTGGTCGAGGAGAGTTCCGTCTCCCCGGATGAGTAGAAGTTGATTGTGGGTGTTGTTTAGTTTTGTTGGGAAAAAAACCGTTTTGGGGTAGTAATTTTTTTCGGAGACTGTTTTTTTATACTACCAATGTATATAGAATGTAAATATTTTTGTACATATTTGTAAATAGGTGTATATAGCTCATTGAATTTTTGCATATAATTTTGGGGCTTTTGAATTTTGAATTGTTACTAACCTTTTTCTCAAGCAATGCAAAGATTTTATTAAATTGTAAATTTTTGCGTATTTCGAAATGAGTTAATATAGCTGAGGAGTACGTTGTAATATGGAATATATTTTATATATATGAATCCATTTTCTTCACCGTTCATATCTATTATCGAGAAGAATCTTGTTTTCATTCGTGGTATATATCTGACGGTTATTTAAATATTGCTGAGAGGTTGCAATGAAGAGGTTATACATTCTATTAGGATAGGCGTTTTTAGATGTAAGATTGGAATAATTTGTATGTTCTTTTTTGTTTTGTTGACGGTTTTAGTTACGTCAGTCGTGTAGTTATAAGAATACTATGTTGTTATATATAAAAATTTTCTCTCTAAGCGGTAGCTCTAAAAAAGCAAACATGGAGCTTCTCTCCTTAACATAATTATGCTCCTAGGTCGCCTCTGTCCATTATGGACATGCGATCGAAGTTCATTGGTTTCTTCTCTTCATTTCAGAAGGAGTTTTCTGGTGATAAGGGAATGACTACTGCTGGTCTGTACTTAGGTACAAATTAGTAGTACCATTCCCTGCACAGAAGCTTCTTTAACGAAATGAAGGGCAGAACCAATCTATTTTTTTATCAGGATCAGAGGCTTCACTTCACAAAAATTCAACTTTATTCCATTTTTACATTTAGCTTACAATAGACAATTTTTTTATGGAGTTTAAGACTTGAAGTCTGCCGCTCAGGAGCATTCTCCAGCAACGGCATTAGTTTAATGGTATTTTATTTTTAGGTAAAACAACCGCAGCTGGGTCAGCATAAATGGGCCTAGGGTCTAATCGTGACAGTTGCGATTGTTTTGTTAGGTTGGGGAGAAACTGTTCTATAGAATCTGGTTGTTAGGGGCTTTTCTAGTCGGTTCTCACATGCATGGAGTGGGCTCGCGAACGCGATATTTTAGGATTAAATGAAATGAATATTGTTGCCATACTTACTTTTTATTGTCTCCAGACTAATCTTGACTTTGGGAATCTCTCATCTAAATATTAAATAAAAAACAAATTAAATAAAAACAATTTTTTTTGAAAATTAATAAATAAAAATTTTTTATTAAATAAAACAAATTTTCTTAGTATTAAATAATTTTAGGTAATTAAATAAATTTTTATTAAATACGCAAACACATCAAAATATAAATAAATATCTTTTATTTATTTAAAAAAATAAATAAATATTTTTCAAGTTAAGATGGTACATCCAATAAATAAGCATTTTTTTTTAAATATTTTTATTTTTCAAATTTAAATAAATAAACTTTTTCCTCTAGGGGTGTTATCGTCCGTAAATAGTTTTAGGTACCTATAATTTTGAATTTCGGCATGTCTGAAATTGATTAAATAAATAAATAAAATTATATTATAATTTAATAATATTTTAGGTATTTTTGTCGAAAAGTGTAGCAACGTTGATTACAATCATTTTTTTTTCGTTCCTTTACCAAATCGTTCTTTCGACAAATAATTTGGGTTTTCGATTGGGTTGTTCGTTATATTTTTTTTTCATTTTTGCGTTTTTATTTGTTTACATTTCCATCGGACGAATTTTACCGGGCGTACTAACTCCACTATTTCAGTTGGTATTTTTTGGAATTGGTTTTACTATTATGTTGTTCGTTGCGAATTTGAGTCTTATTAAATTTTTTTTAATCGAAATGTCGAATCAGTTAGACGCTAATCATCCATGCTATGGTTTGGAGGCTGCTGAACTGCAGATCGAATGTTTAGTCCGGGGTGTGGATCACAGGGGGGGTCAATTGGGCGGAGGAGCTGCGAAACCATGCGGAAAGTGGTGCAGTTCCAATGTCGGTGTCTCACGCGAGAGATTTGGTAGCAGAATCTCAAATGGTGGTGCAGGCAGTACAACGCATTTTTAATGAAGTAAGACGACTTCGACAACCAGTACATCAAACCATCTTAGATAGGTTTGCGATTCGAGTCTTACATTACACAGGTAGAACGAATAGGTTGTGTACACGCGACGATGTACAAGAAGCCCGTACCAACGCTGCCTCTCAATTATCACGCCCTTGGGATAGATTACGTGTGTTGTCAACACGTCCAATTGCACATAATAAACCAGGGTTGTCATCTGGGCCATCCGATTCATCTACATCTAAATCAGCTGGAAGATCAACTCCGATTCCGGTACAGCCAATAACTGACGCAATACATAGTTTAAACCACCCAAACCATCAACAACCAAGACGGTCGGAACAGTTACCACCAGCATATTTCCAACAATCAGGTTTGAGAACTGCAGACCTAGCAATACCAATGTTGGGTTCATCATTCCAGGGCGAACAATTGTATATTGATCCGGCATCGGTACAACAAGCTCAACAACATGAATTGAATCATCCACAGGTAGCACCACAGGTACAACAACAATTTCAATTGAACTATCCACAGGTAGTACCACAGGTACCACAACCACCATTATATCCACAAGCTCCACTTACAGCACCACCACCATACAACATGCTTCTTCAGGTACCTCGTATCGCTGCTCCAGCATTGTCACCGGGAGCATACCGAGAGGTACGTAGGAACAATTTGAGTCGTTACGACTCAAATTGGGTTCCGAACTTCACAGGGGATGGTCACCACCCTGATGTTCATGAGTTTGTTCATCGAGTAGAGGCGGCTGCCAGGAGGGACCGTGTGTGCTGGGACGACTTTAGGTCTATCGTTCCACGGTAACTCATGGTAGCGGCCGATAAATACTATTTGAATTTAACTCATGAATATGAGGAGGTGACTTACCCAGTGTTAAGGGAAGGGCTCCTGCGCACCTTCGGTACGCTCAACGACGACAAAGCGGTGTTACGTGTTCTACTGAACCGTAAGCAAAAGGTCAAGGAGAGCGTATACGAGTATTTAGTGGAAGTGGGTTCGTTGAACCGAAGATTAGATCGACCATTTGCTGCAGATGAATTATTATCGCTAGGGAAGGACTGAGTGTAGAACTTAGAAACGCTACACTGGCAGCAACAATCACAACTATGGACGAACTTCGGACATTGTGTCAGAAGTTCGAACGTTTGTGGTCTACACCAGTCCCAACCAGATCATCAAATTTAAGAGCTAGCGAGCTGCAGCAAATGGACGACTATGAGTCAGAAGTGGAACCAGAACAGGATGGATACATTGAAGCGATGGATTCAACCCCAAGATGAATCTTACAACGACCTGTCTTAACATCAGATAATAATCAACCTGGTCCATCAATGTCCAGACAACCAATAGTCTGCTACAGTTGTGGAGTGAATGGTCACCGAGCTCCAGATTGCCCACGTAAAAATCGAATCAAACTGTATTGTTGGAAATGCAATAAGCCTGACGTTATTTATGCAAACTGTTCATACTGTCATCCGTCGTTAAACTATCGACCGAGAGTACGTGCTTCGGGGATGGTACCCTCGGTTCAACATCCAGTGAGCCCGAAGAAATCGACGAGAGACATGGCGACACAAGAAGATCTGTCGCCACCAAAGAAACCAGAACAAATTCATCTAGCAAATTTAATTTCCCATTATTACATCGAAACGTATATCAGACGTTTAGAACGTTGTATCAGGTATTGGAGATTGAGGAAATTATTTCGCAAAGCTTGTATTTCATCTATCCTTTCAAAAACACAAAGGATCCGCGGCCGCGATTAACTATTAGGATTTTGGACAAAAATATCTCTGGATTATTGGATAGTGGAGCGTCAATCACAATACTTGCAAGAAATTCCTTGGAATTATTGGAATCGACAGGTACAACCTACCGTAAATACACTTCATGTATTCGTACATGAAGGTGGTAATGCAAATAAAATTTTGGGTTACATTGAAGTTCCAATAACCGTGAATGGCTCCACTAAACCAATGCGGTTTCATATAGTCCCTGGTTTACGAGAAGAGCTCTACCTGGGCATAGATTTCTGGGGGAAATTTGGTATTATTCCTTCCTTTGTTAGTGAACTGACTCGTACAGAGCCAATAAATAGTAATACACATAACCTCACCACTGACCAGCAACAAGAACTGGATATGATCAAGGATTCTTTTCCGTCATTTGAAGTGTCTGTGCTCGGAAAGACTTCTTTGGTTGAACATGTCATCGATGTTGGTGATAATGCACCTGTTAAACAGAGGCATTATCCCACATCGCTGGCTGTTCAACTAAAGATCTATGCTGAACTCAACCGGATGCTTCAAATGGGCGTGATCGAAGAGAGTAACAGTTCATGGTGCTCGCCAGTGGTTCTGGTACAAAAAGAATCTGGTAAAAACAGATTATGTATAGACAGCCGTCGTGTCAATTCACTAACGAAAAAGGACGCTTACCCACTTCCCTTGATTGATGGCTTATTAGGTCGTCTAAATAGCACAAAGTACATTTCTAGTATTGATCTCAAAGATGCTTTCTGGCAGATTCCTCTGGCAGAAGCATCTAGAGACAAGACAGCCTTCACAGTGCCTGGTCGTCCATTGTACCAATTCCGGGTTGTGCCCTTTGGATTGTGCAATGCTCCCCAGACATTGTGTTGGCTAATGCACAAGGTGATACCACATCAATATCACGAGAATGTATTTGTTTATTTAGATGATTTATTGGTAGTCTCTTCCACGTTCCAGGAACATATGAAATTGCTGTCCAAAGTCTCTTCATTGATAAGAGCGGCTGGGTTAACAATAAACCTCAAGAAAAGTAAATTTGTTCTGAGAGAGGTGAAATACTTAGGATTTTTGGTTGGCGAAGATGGTCTTCGAACTGATCCAGACAAGGTAAGAGCTGTTGCTGAGTATCCAGCTCCATCAAAAGTGAAACAAATACGTAGATTATTAGGAATGGCCGGTTGGAATCAACGTTTCATACCAAATTATGCAAGCGTTGTATCACCGATAACAGACTTATTGAAGAAGAGTTCTGGAAAATGGAAATGGAGATTAGAAGCTCAAGTAGCTTTTAAAAATTTGAAGAAATTGCTGACTACAGCACCGGTATTAATAAACCCTGAATATATAATAAAGAATTATTTATTGGATGCGATGCGAGTCTGACAGGGGTGGGTAGTGTGTTGTATCAGGTCGATACAGACGGACAGGAGTGTCCGATAGCCTTCATGTCGAAAAAACTAAACAAAGCTCAGAGAAACTATTCGGTTTCTGAGCTTGAATGTCTTGCGGCAATTCTGAGTGTGAAGAAATTCAGGGGCTATGTTGAAGGTCACCGATTTACTATTGTGACTGATCACTCAAGTCTGAAGTGGCTAATGTCACAGAAAGACTTGAGTGGTCGTCTGGCTAGGTGGAGCCTAAAACTCCAACATATGAATTTTACCATTGTCCACCAAAAAGGTACCCAAAATATAGTCCCTGATGCTCTATCCCGTCTTTATGACGATACACACGAGGAATTGACGGAAGCATTATCACATCACATTAACGACATTAAACTCGACAATGAAGGTTATCGGCACAAAGAGTACACAGATATGATAGCTAAAGTTCAATCATCACCCAAGGACTTTCCATCAGTCAAAGTTGTGGATGATAAGCTATACATACGTATTGAGCCAAGATCTGATGCAATACCTAACGATGTTCCTGTGTGGAAACTCTGGATACCAAAACCGATGACTTCGAACATGATTCGGAAACATCACGATGATAGTACTGCTGCTCATGGAGGTGTTAAAAAGACATTGGAATTACTTCGACGTCTTTATTATTGGTCGGGCATGGCGTCACAGGTACATAACTATGTTGTGTCCTGCGACACATGTAAACAAACAAAAGCCACGAATCAGATATTGCGTCCTCCGATATGCAATATCAATTCGAAACAGCACGTCCATGGCAGAGAGTCTATATAGATTTTTTGGGACCGTACCCTCGTTCTACACTTGGGAATACGGTATTGTTAATTGTTCTGGATCATGCTACGAAGTTTGTACTACTGAAACCACTCAGAAACGCAACTTCACCGAAGGTGAATGCTTTTCTGAAGAATGAAGTGTTTCTTACATATGGGGTACCAGAGTTTCTGCACAGTGACAATGGCAAACAGTTCACTAGTAGGAACTTTCAAAATCTTTTGTCAGATTTCGGCATCAAGCATATTAGGACCGGTGTCTGTAGTCCGCAGAGCAATGCTTCAGAGCGTGTCAATAGGTTAGTTTTAGCAGCAATTCGAGCGTTCATTAAGGGTCAACATACCAAGTGGGATTCACAAATTGGTGAAATCGCTTATGCACTGCGGGCCGCAGTACATTCAGCTACCAAGTACTCACCGTACTATTTATTATTTGGTCAACATCCAATATCGGATGGAAGTACTTACCATTTGATGAGATCGTTACACAGGCTTGGCGAGGATGCTAGTGAAGAAATCGAACGCTCTGATCATTTGACCATGCTCAGAACTCGCGTGCAAAAGAACCTGAATGCAGCTTTCCAGAAATCTCAACGTTATTACAATCTACGTTCTAAGCTACGAACCTTTGAACCACAACAACGTGTGTTTGTACGGCAACATCATTTGAGTGACGCTACTAAAAAGTTCTCGGCAAAATTGGCTCCAAAGTTCTTACCTGCAATGATTAAGACTAAGATTGGAAATGTACTTTATGAGTGCATAGATATGAGCGGTAAGAATCTTGGAGTTCATCACGCGAAGGACATCAGGGAATGATGTCTTTCGTTCGGTAGGGTTGTTCCTTTGCCTGGTTGTCGTCCCTGGGGTTCACATCTCCCGTGTCATATTTTACTGGTTGTATCGAGGGTTCAATGGTGCTGACGTTAGATGGATGGATGGTCGATTGCAGTACTCATTGATAGTTCCTAGGAACTTCTTGAGTATTGGAATTGATCATCGACCCTGACGTTGGTTACCATTGATAACTCGATCCCAGATACAGATTAATTGTTGGAAGTATTTAAGTGGTTTCCTGGCATGGAGGGATGACGACGTTCTTGTGATTTCAATTTTAAGTATCTTGATTCTTACCTTGAATTCATGGTGTAACGTCGGTGAATTCTCATATATAATACTAAAACCAATTTCGATCTTTTTCTCCGTTTCTTTAAAATATATTTCAATCATCCTTAATAATCTAAATTTTCTCAATCAATGAAAAACTTAAACTTACTAACTGTAACGAACAAACCTAATTTCAAACTTTAAATTCAAAAAAATAACGAAAGGAAAATTACAGAACTCATTTTTTGAACGAAAATGTATTTTTTTCTCTCAATGTTGCTATATCTTCGTTTTATCGAAGTGTCAAAAAATCACATTTCTAATTGAATTGAATTTTGATTGGAAGAACGAAAGGTAATTCAATGTGAAATCTTTTGAAAACATATTCTTTTCGATGGTTTAGGTACTCTAAAATATTAAAGTAAAGAAAAAAAATAAAGTATAGTTCTTTTGGTTAAATAATAATAAAACAAATTTATAAAAAAAAAATTATTGTATTGAGCCTCCATGGTACTCATAACAAACCCATGAACAGTGAAAAATAAATTAAAAAAAACCAAATTATCATATATAATATCACGAGTCGTCAAATAATAGTCGATTATTTTTCATAATCATTATTACGAATGTCATTTGAGGTCCCGAGTGCGCGTAGCGCTCGAGGGAAATTTTTAACCTCAAATGGCATGAGTGGTAATGTTGAAAAATAATCGACTAATACTTTGGTGACGAGTTGTATTTAGCAGACAATTTAACGAACAGAAATAGTAACATTATTTCATACAACATAATCATACATAATAAAATATTATTTCATCTTAGTAGGCGCATAAATGTTATAAATTTGTAATTTATTTTTGACAAATAAACATAAGCATGCAATCATTTATGAATGAAAACGGACATTTTTACTATTTGCAAATTGCATTTTCACATAATTTTGTATGCGAATTTTTGTTTTAAATTAATATGTTAAGTAGGCGGAAAATATTCGAAAAGATTCGCTGTTCCTTCCCAACAGAGAAAAATAATCGAAACAATTCGTTTTGATTTGTTAAACAATAGTAAATGAAGCGTTTTTATTGGACCTTATCGAAACTTGATTTAGTGAGTTGAATTGTCAATTTTATTTTTTGGTTTGAGAGGAAATCAACTTTGAAGGAAAAATTAAACAATCTAAAACTTATTTTGTGAACAAACTGTGTTTTCTGGTATTTTTGTTTCCACAATTTCTTCAAACAATAACCATCGTTATTATAAATGGTGACAAAGAAAACACATTTGCTTTTGGTGCTGATTTATATTGTTTGGGGAGAAACTACATGTTAGAAACAGCTATTGTTAAAGCACAAAGATTGAAGGAGTTGGAATTCAAGTTGGAGGTGGCAGTAATAGAATATCCGGAACATATTACTGCATCACGGGAACAACAAACTGTTAATTTGTTTCTATGCTCATCACTATTTGGATTCATATTTTTGGTGTGACTGTCATTAGTGGATTTGGAATTTGTATTGCTATCCCTAGAAGTTAAGAACAAGGAAAAAACCAATAAATCATTTGAGGGGCAGCATATCAACACCATATAAGGTTAGGTTATATTTTTTTTTTATTATTATTATTAAATATACGTATGTATTATCATACTGTCTTATCATCATAGTGTTCAATTATGTTAGGCTAAACAAAAATTTTTAAGAGATTCCCAATTTTTAGGTTAGCTGTGAGGACAGTGGCGCTATTCCGAATTTGTTATTTGTTTTCTTATATAAGTATATATTGTGATCCAAGCCATAATACAGTGGCAGAACAAGGTTGCTGGCAGCTTTATGTGGAGGCTTTCTTGACTTCAATCGACAACGAGTGTGGTCACCGTAATATTCGTGCAAGGGTAACGTGATGTTGTTGGTTACCTTTTTATGTTCACGCATGAGAGCATGCGAGCGGCTGAGTGTAGGTGGAGCGATATTGCTTAACACAGGGAGCCAAGGTAAAGGGGTGGATCTGATAGTACCACTTATAGTACGCATCGTGGCATGCAGCTGGCAGTCTTTTTAAGTATGTGTGCTATTCAACCAGACTGAGCCACTGAGTAAACCAGACTTAGAGCAGTTGTGCGGACGGTAGCTGGAGTAGCCCATGTCGAGCCTGCCAGTTTGTGCAATATATTGTTTCTCGTTTTAAGTTTTTTTGACGTATTTTCTAGGTGGAGTTTAAAAGAAAGAGTTCTATCGAGAGTAATGCTGTTCACTGATAGTTCGTGTTTTGCCAGTTTGTTGTTTAAGTGGAAACAAGAGCTCTCGGTTTTATTTAGATTGGGAAATAAGCTCCACGTTCGAAAATAGTCATTCATTATCGCCAGGTCATTTGAAAGCAAATCCTCCAAGACACCCAGGGTCCAATCATCAGCGTAACCAAATTTCTTTGATGTTGTGTCAGGAATGTACAGATTAAAAAGTAATGGCGCCAGGACGGAACCCTGTAGCAAACCATTGTTAAGCATTTTCGACCTACTACAGGAATTATTTAGATGAACTTTGAATACACGATTACTCAGCATGTTGTTAATTAAACGCGAGATGATGCTACAAGGTATTGCATTGAACAGCTTATATATAATCCCAATTCGCCAGACCGTGTCATATGCTGCAGTAAGATCGATGAATACTGCGCCTGTTTTTAGTTGTTTTTGATACCCAGCTTTGATATAGGATGTCGAGCAGTCGGTCAGTGCAACTGCGATTGGGACGAAAACCAGCTTGTTCGACTGGGATCTGGTCATTCAATATCGGTGCGATACGGTTGTATATTAGCCGTTCTCGCAATTTATAGCAGGTGCTCAAAAGGGCAATCGGGCGTTAGCTTCCTGGTTCATTAGATGGTTTACCTGGTTTAAGTATCGCTATCACTTTCGTAGTCTTAAAATGTTTTGGTAGATTGCCGGTTTCTAGGACATTCGAGAAAAATTTAGTTAGTCACTGTTTTACATTTTTTCCAGCATTACTAAGAAATTCTGGAAAAATGCCATCGTAGCCAGCTGCTTTTCCGTTTTTTGTTTGGGACAGAGCTGATTCTAGTTCTTCGCTACTAAAAGAGTTCGCACACTGCGATGGAGACGAGCAATTGCGCTTCATTTCTCTTAATTTACGTTTAATTGTCCTCTGATGAAGGCGATTAATAGAAGAACGAGACATGTTTACTAAGTGATTTGCAATGTCTTCTGGATTTATTTCATTGTTAGCACAAGTAATTCGTTTGAGCCACCCAGCTTTCGAAGGAGACTCCATGCTTCCCTGCTTGAATGGGAAAAATCAATGTTTTCAACAACGTTAATCCACTTTTGTTTTCTCGCGGCGTCCAGTGAGTATATTAAGTCATCAGCCACGTCTGCCTCACCACTACTAAGGTACTCCTCATATAATATATCGCTCTCTCTACTCCAGCCAGGAATATATTCTTCACGGAAGCCTCTTGGGATGCATTTCTTTGCAGTTGAGATGATGGCTCCAACAAATCTATCGTAATTTTTAGGAATGCGTTGGATCCAGCGAATCACTGCATCCAACTCCAACCTATATTTAGCCCAGTCAGCTTTTTTAAAATTCCATCTAGGTTGAGGAGTAGAGTTAACGAGTGAGATTTGGATTCCTACCTCAAGAATTACTGGACGATGTTGAGAGCATGGAAAACCTTGTAAGACAGCCCTAGATATTGGAATAGAGTTACGTTGTTCGTTTTTTGTGGAAAAACAGAGGTCGGGATTGTAATCGCTTCGCTATCTGGCAGATCTAAAGGTTTTTATGTCTTTCTCATCATATACCAGGAATATGTTGTTATCATCCGCCCAGTCGGTCAGTTGCACGCCATTGGTGTTATTATTTGAGTAGGACCACTGAGTGGGATGGCTATTGAAGTCGCCAGCATATATTGCTGGGTGGTGAAATAATGGTAGAGTAGCAGCTGGCCATCCTGTATTTGGAGGCTTGTATACGTTTACAATTTTCGTGTCCGATATATCAACAACAATAAGATGTATATCGTTGTCCGTCTGTGTAAGTACGTGGGTGCGAACATACGTGGCAGATCCATATGATTGATGGTAAATTGCTCTAATTAATTTGTAACCAACAATGTTTCCTATAGAGGTAAGTTGCGCTTCATCTGCTGCATGCGTTTCTTGCAGAATTACAACGTCGATGTCGTAATCTTTTAATAATCTTTGTAAATTTTCAGTTTTCGACCTGCTTATGCCTTCAATGTTCAATTGCAAAATACGGACTGAAGGTCCAATATTTTTTGTCTTATAGTGCTGAAAAGTACCGTTGTTATTGTGATTTTGGTTCATATTTTTTTTTGTATCACAGCCAAGAGTTCGAAATGAAATGTTTGGCTACCAAGTTGAAATAGACTATTAGCGTAACCCACGGTGTAGCGCGAGGAGCTTATCTATCTATTTAATACACCCCATTTTCCCTTGAAGGCATATTTCACAATTCAATATATTAGAACATTCAGTACTGCATTGACAAAATTGACTCCATCGACAAATTCACCTGATGGTAATGATTTCACAACCTTGATGTCTCTGCGTCCAAGTAGTCGATGCCATTCATGTACACAACATTCCGAATCATTCGGTTCAGTCGCTTCTGATGCATAAACTTGATTCGGAGTTTTAATTTTGTACAAATCACCATATTATGCCACTTCCTTTTCACTATATTTAATTTCAAAAAAGGTACTTTGAAATGTAACTGTGAATCCTTTCTTTGTTACCTTGCCATCAGAAATAAAGTTTCCTTTCAACTATGGAACGTATAACACGCTCTCCATCTTCACTCGTGTGACGTCACCAGATTTGTTCACAAATTTCATTCAGATAGTTCCAATCCCCACAGCATCAACCACCATTTGCGACTTTTACTCTTTCTCTGTAACTCAAATCGATCTCTATGAACACACGTTTATCACTTACAGAATGACTTGTAGCCCCTGAGTCCAGTAGCCATCCTTTAATTGCAGTTGAAATAACGAATAAAAATTCTCCTTTATCGTCCTCACTCCTCAATTTCATCACTCGCAGCTTGAATTAACTTTGTTCCTTGTGAAACTGGTTTCTTTACTTCAGTATCTGGTTTATTTTTCTTCAACCATTCAGTATGTTTGCTACAGTTCTTTCGAAGGTTACCTTTTCCTTTGCAGAAATGGCATAAAAATGAGCCCTTCTTGAATGTTGAAGATACTCGTAAAATTGATTCTCCTGTACTCTGAATTCCGTTCCGAACGACGTTTATATTCTCCAATGATCTTAGAACAAAGGATACTTGATGTTAACTCTACGTCTCTAGCTTCTAGTGCCGTTATTAAATTGTCATAGCTTTCTGGTAACGATCCAAGAAGAGCAAGAGTAGCACTAAATATTAAATCTTCTGTAATATTATCACATAGTGCCAGCATTTTCTGGAACAATTCATTCATTTTATTTACGTGAGCTTCTGCATCGCCACCCTCTTCAAGCGTCGTAATCATCAATTGTCGTAGAATATAAACTCGGTGGTTTGCACTGTCCTTTTCATGAATGTTTTTCAACTTTTTCCATGCATCCCGTGCTAGCTTACATTGACGAATGTACTGAATTTGATCATCTTCAACATTGAGTGCTATTGTAGAATGAGCAACTTGATCATTCTTTTTCCATTAGTCTGTTATTGGATTAGGTACATCATCATCTATGACACTCCAAACACCTTTTTCAATTAATATCATTTGGACCTTATACCTCCAATTGAAATAGTTTTCTCCATTCAATTTCTTGATTGTGTATTTCGTAATGCTACTCATATTCTGGGACTATCTGAATAAAATTCGGAAAAAAAAAATTCTTGAACTCGGAAACGGCATTAATTCTTTCTTTACAAAATTTTTGCAAATCCAATTACTATACTCTGAATGTGTGATTGATTGCCCATAACCTATTAGAAAGTCCAGCTTTTATATGGAATTCAGGATAGAATGAAACAAATTGGAATACTTGATAGTTTTTATTATTTAAATGCTAGTAAAAGCCTACTCTAACACATTATTCATCAGTTCTTTTTTCAATTGAAGTTTGTAAGCATGAAGAAACAGATCTTTAGTGAGCATACGCTGAAAGGAGTTTCTTGAAATATACAATTCTTGTCCACGACACAAATTGATCTTCGTATCATTTCACCAACACTCACTCACTCCTCCTCATTTGAACGACTTGTTATTAAAAAACGGCCAGTGTGTTTAGTTTCAGCAACTGATTCAATTTGCCTGAATTTGCCTCATTGTTCTCTTCACAGTTGAGAAGTTAAATCAGAACTCTGACTATATCCAACTATATTTGTACGATATTTACGAACTACGACCACCTAATATCCATTATTTTTTAAATATTGTTCAACAATAAAAACATGTTGTTTTCTTGTTGTTATCATCTCTTGTTGTGTAGTGTCAAATTCAAATCTTGCGTAATTTTTAGGACACCCTTTATATTCGACGATAAAAAATACTAATATTATTTTTAATGCAAAAAATTTTATTAACAAATTACATATATTAATTCTTTTGTTTTATCATTTATATATTTAACACAATTATTATCCGACATCACAATCCTTTTTATTTTAATATGAAACTTTAAATTTACATATTTATTTACAAAACCCAATTGCTTTAAACATAATTTCAAAACAGTTTCATTTCTTTTTTAAATAAAATGTGTTGTGGAATAGGCATTACAATATAATATGTCACAACAACACATAGAAACCTTTTAAAATCTAAGTCCAACAACAACATGCGTTCTAAGGTTTTGCTAGACGCAAATTTTAAAAATAATAATTATAAATATTTTAAATACAAGTGTAATTTACAATAGTAATCTACAGTTTAAATTATACAAACAGGAATAAAAACAGGAAAATTATGGTCAAATTTTTTATCACTGTGGAGCTTTTGGTGTACTTTTTCCCATTAACCAATTTAATAAAACTGATGAAGGACTTTGAGAGGTACGAGCTGAAACAAAAAATGAAAAGTAATATTTTCAATAATAGTAGATTTCAAAAATTTTTTTTACATAATGTGTAATCCACTCCTACTAGTTGAGCAACAGCTTCAGATGGAATATTTGAAATATCACGTTGTAATTGTGTCATTTGACGTTGACGGTTTTCACGATCTTCCTGCAAAGTTTTATCACGTGCATGATCAACACCATGGAGTTCCGTTAATCTGGAAAATAAAAATAACTAGTGTTAGTGTTTGATAAATCAAAGATTAGAAATCATATCTATACTTAGATTTTAATTCAGACGCAGATGTACTAGCAATTGTTTCATTTGTTCCACCTTCGAACGTTAAGACACTTTTATCTGGAGTGCTGGTTTTAGATATATTCGGTTCCCCAGATTTAGTATCTAATGCTAAAATGAAAAAGATAAGTTTTCCAATGAATCAAATTCGCCGATATAGCCGATAAATTGGCAATGTACTCTATGGGATAATCATCCATAAAAAATATGATCAATTCCATTTTATCTTCAAGAAAAATTCGACAAAAAAATTGAGTGAATTGTTAAAAATTAATACAGATCTAGGACATATTAGAAGAGTGATAGTTGAGAGTCTAATTTTGTAAAATTGCAGAACTATCTATCAGTTCCGAATATTAATAATTGAGAACCAATAAAAATTTTCACTGAACGTCGAACCTGGAGAAACGTGAGAGTTGTATTTATCCCAAAACCTGGGAAAATCAACTATTGCGAAGCGAAATACTTCAGACCGATCAGTCTTTCCTCATACTTTCTAAAGTCTTTGGAAAGGTTGATCGACCGTTACATCAGAAACTGTAACGAAAATTTCTCCTATTCAATTTTCTTATAAAGAAAAAAAATATAACTAATTAAAAACTAACAAAATCGTAACTCCATATCCTGCACTGTACGATAAAGTTATATCAAACGCATCATCATTATTGTTCAATTGAAAAACAATTATTTTTTTTTTTAAATCAAAACAGGATTGAATATTTCTTTTAATAGCTGTTGGTATTGGTTTTTTTTTTACAACTAATGTTTCGATATTTTTTTTTTGAAAATAAAAGTAATTTAACTACGCAAAAATCAAGTGAATATTCACTAGGATTTTGGCTTTGGATAAAACTGGTAATAACTCTTATTACTAGAAAATCAAAATCAGACTTAATTTTAAGTAACAGAGAAAATGTTATTAGTATAAAACTTTTAAATATTAAATATTTAACGTTTGGATTTGATAGTGAAATCTATATGATTGTTAGTCATCATAAATCATAAAGCTGTGCTCTTAAAGCGAATAAATTAGAAAAACAGTGAATTTATCCTGCTAATTAAGTGGAAATAAAACCATAAATTATTCTTTGGTGTTATTCGCATAATTTGTTTTACAAAGGAATTAACTCATCACAAGATTAGAAGGTGTTTCTTTTCAAAATAAAATAAAGAAATCATAGATATGGCAGTGAAAAATTGTTTTTAAAAGTTTTATTGAAAATGAAAAAAATAATATAAAAACATTATAAAGCTATAATTGCAAATTTCAAAAAACGGTGAAAAAAAAATGATAACAAAATTGAAATTTTGCGTGAAATATTGATCAACAAAAAAAACAAGTTATTTTGAAAAAAAAAAATGAAAATGATAAAAATAATATAAAAAAAAAATTATGAAAATAAAATTGCAAATCTCAAAACCAGTGAAAAAAAAACTTAAAACAAAAAAATTGAAAAAAAATGTAAATGTTGTATTTGTCCTAATTTTAAAAAGAAAAGATAAAACTCTAGTGTTAGCTTTTAGTTATTAATTATAAATTTATAGATTTAGAAATTCCGGTGTAGGGTAAGTTATACATTATATATATTATTAATTTTTTTAAAAAAAATAAAAATACGAATTCGTATTAATAGTTGTATTGGTTTTCTATATTGAAAAAAAAATACTTTTACTTTAAATAAAAAGAAACGACGGAATTCTCGTTATGTTATAATTCTTATAATTGTCTATGTTGAAAATGATGAAAATTAAAAATGGTTGTTGATAAAATAAAATAATATGTATTAATTTTTTTTTGACTGTCGTGTGGGTGGTGCGAGATCATATGACCCACTTCATAAAAATGTAAGAGCACGAACCTCCCAAGCCGTTGGCTAATCGAATTAATATGACAACACTCTTACAGAAGGTTATAAAACGTCTGTCTGAAGAAAACCCCGCTAAGCAATAGGCAACATACTTATCAAGCGGGAAAGTCTACGAACACAATCCTTTCAGAGTTGGTCTCTGATATTGAAGAGACTATCTCTAAAAAGGCTATCACTTTTGGCGCTTTTCTTGACATAGAAGGGGCTTGTGACAAAGCCACTTTTGAGTCACTCCTTAACGGAGCGGAAAGGTATGGTGTGAATAAAACACTCCTAAGGTGGATACGACGGGCTCTGGAAGATCTATGTCTGTTTATTCACACGAAGGACAACACCACAATCTAGGTAGGTGTGAAGCGTGGATGTCTCCAAGGGGGCGTTCTAAGACCCCTGCTTTGGAACATGATGGTAGACCAGTTCCTAATTGAATAAATAATAATAATAAAAAAATAAAATAAAGTTTGAAATTTAGTCTAGTGATTTTATTAATACACTTTGTAAATACCCACAAAGTTTCGCTCACAAATTTAGGTGTGGGCTATAACAAAGTCTATAGAATTAAAGTTATCTCGACTAGATAAGTTGGTTTAAAAAATTAAATTCTGTAAACCACGTGTGTAAAATTATTTTTTAAAAATCATTGAAAATGTTCCCGTTGAAATCGTATACGGCCGATGAATTGAGAAGACAACTAAGGAAAGCTGGTCTTAACACAACAGGAAATAAAAAAACATTGTACGAACGATTATTGATGGCAGCTTAATCGGATGCAGAAGCAGTGGCGATTAATAATAGTGTTGAAAATGTTTCTTTGGAATCTAATGGGGTTATTCGGAGTAATTCAGTTTTGTCAGATGTGACAAATAGAAGAATTAATAATAATGTATTGGAAATTTAGTAACACTAAAGTTTCAGAAATTAGTGAGCTTTTAAGTGAATTCTCTGGGGAAGAAAATTATGGAATATGGAAAAATCAAATACTGAGTGTTGTAAAAAATATCGGATGATGAAATGAAATTGCTGGTTGTGAAAAAATTAAAAGGAAAAGTTCAAAAATGGTTCCATTCCAAAAGTGAAAATATTACATCAGAATTGTCGGTGTTGTTAAATGATTTGTCATTAATTTTTAATGGCGTCCGACAAAATCACAATTGCGTAAAGAATTTGAAAGCAGAAAATGGAAGCCGAACGAGAATTTTGTTAGTTATTTCCAAGACAAGTTGTGTCTTGCCAACGAAATAGATATTCCTGATGACGAACTGGTAGATTTAATAATTGATGGATTTTCAAATCTTAATCTGAGAAATCAAGCGCGTATCCAGTGTTTTGAATCAACTTCGAAACTTTTAAAGGCATTTTCTAAAATGAGTGAAAACGATATAACAGCTGTAGCTGATAAGAAACCAGTGTTGCAAAAAATTTTTACCCGATAAAATGTTTTAATTGTGGGCTTCAAGTTCATGTTTCAACAAATTGTACGGTGCCAAGGAGAATTAAATAAAAAGGTTCTTGTTTCAGGTGTGGAAAAATTGGTCATCGAAAAAAAACTGCAAAGAAGAGCTAGGTATATCTCATTCAAATACAATTAGTAACATTCAAGAATGTGAGGTAACAGATTTTTTTGTTAGTGTTGAAGTAAATTTTAAAAGTAATAATTTAGATAATTTTACGAAAAACTTAGTTGCTTTGGTGGATACAGGTAGTTCAATAAGTTTAGTTAAAGAAGAGTTTTTAAAAGATACAAATATTTGTTTAAAATTAGAGAATAAAAATTTTTATGGAATTAATAATAGTGAAGTAAAAATTTGACACAAAACTAAATGAAAAATATTCGATATACGTAAGTATGTTGTTCCTAATTATACTATGCAATCAGATTTTATTATTGGTCGAATATTTTTAAATTCAGTAAATGCACGGCTACTATTTGATTTTAGTAAAAATGAAACTGAAACTGATAATTATGAAAAGGAAATTCCGAATATCAATATTGATGATAGTGTCGATAAAATTAATTTAAATTTTGAAAATAGTTTACCTGTTGATACCAAATTAGAAATAGAAAATTTATGTAAGAATTATATTGAAAAAGAAAAGGAGGTTGACAAACCGAAAGTGGATTATAAAATGAAAATTAAATTATCTAGGGAAGAACATTTTCATTCAACTCCAAGACGAATGTCTTTTGTTGAACGCGAAGTGTTACAAGAAATTATTAATAAATTATTAGAACAGAAAGTAATCAGACCTAGTGATTCACCGTTCTGTTCACCAATTGTATTACATAAGAAGAAAAACAGGGATGAGTATAGACTGTGTATAGATTATCGCACTCTAAATAAACTTACGGTTAGAGATAATTATCCACTTCAATTGATTGAAGATTTAATTGATAGATTAGGAGATAAAAGGTACTTCACGATTTTAGACTTAAAAAGCGGATTCTACCATGTAACTATTAGTGAAGAATCTATTCCGTAACTATACTAGTTTTGTCACTCCATTCGGGCAGTTCGAATATTTGAAGATGGCGTTTGGACTAAGAAATGCTCCGTCGGCATCACTATTTATATTGATGATATTATGATAGCAACGAAAGAAATAGAAGAACACTGCATTATTCTTAAGAAAGTCCTTTCAATCGCAGCTGAGAATAAGTTAATTTTTAGCCTTGACAAGTGCAAATTTCTGTATACAGAATTAGATTATTTGGGCTATTCAGTTAGTTCCGAAGAAATACGCCCTAATGAAGTTAAAAGCAATTAGAGAGTTTGCTATCTCTTAAAGTTGCGCGAAGTGCAGAGATTTATAGGATTGTGTTCCTATTTTCGCAAATTCGTTCCTAATTTTTCTGTGTTAGCTAGTCCACTACAAAGCTTGTTAAGGAGTAATACCAAATTTGAATTTAATAAGGAACAGTTAGAAACTTTTGACTGTCTTAAGAGTAAATTGCTGAGTAAACCAGTGTTAGCTATCTTTTCACCAAGCAGTGAAACTGAGCTGCATTGCGATGGTAGTGCTGTTGGCTACGGCGCAATGCTGTAACAAAAGATTAGATGGTCAGTTCCCTCCTGTGTTCTATTTTTCCAAAAGAACAATCGAACCGGAATCAAAATATCATTCATATGAGTTGGAAACACTGGCAATCATATACGCGTTACGACGATTCAGGATTTATTTGTTAGGTAGAAGTTTTAAAATCATAACGGACTGTAGTGCATTAACACTTACTTTGAAAAAGCAAATTATTAATCCTCGAATTGCCAGATGGGCTCTGGAGCTTCAGAACTACGACTATTCAATCGACCATCGTGCCGGTAAACGAATGCAGCAAGTCTACGCACTTAGTAGGTCAGAAGGTATTTTTATATTGGAGGAAAATACTTTGGAACAAATATTAGCTATATGACAGAGTTACGATAAGGACATTGAAGTTTTAAGAAGACGACTCGAAAATAGTGAAGATTGTTTTAAATGAGAAACGGGTTGATTTATCGAAAAGTGGACAAGAATACAATAAGATTCTATGTACCGAGCTCTATGATATTTCAGGTGTTGAGAAATTATCATGATGTGTTAGGTCATTTGGGGGTGGAGAAGACTTGCGAAGTCTTAAAACGACCTTATTGTTTAAAAAAAAAATAACTGAGCAAGTTAAGGAATATATAAGAAATTGTCCCAAATGCATAACATTCAGTCCACATAGTCGTAAACACGAAGGATTTTTACATTCAATCCCGAAGGGGGATAAGTCCTTTCATACCACCCATGCAGACTACTATGGTCCTTTAGAAAGTACCCGGTATAAACAAAAGTATATCCTTGTGGTTGTGAATGTATTCTCAAAATTCGTAAAGTATGCAACTGTATGCAACTAGGTCGAAAAGTAAGGATGAACCATTAAATGTTTAAAAATGTATTTTTCGCATTTAAGTCGTCCTTTAAGATTAATTACTGATCGAGCTAGTTGTTTCACTTCTAATCAATTTAAGGATTTCACGCAGGATTGCTCTATATAACACATTCTAGTGGCAAGTGAATGTCCACGCCCATATGGGCAAGTGGAACGTATAAATCGCACTACTACTCCAATGATTGCGAAGTTAATTAATAAAAACCAAAAAATTTTCTGGGATGATGTGTTGGTCAGGTAGATTTCGGCATAAATAATACAATGTCTAAGGCTACAAAAACTACTCTTAGTATGTTAATATTTGGTGTTAACCAAAGAGGGGATGTGAATGACAAAATAAAAGAGTATCTGGAAACTTATGTTTTTGTAAGTGATGCTAATACAGATTTAGCTGAAGCTCGAAAACTCACTGAAAAAAACATGTCCTATTTCCAATCGAAATGCAATTGTCTCAACCTCACCGTGCGGTCATATATGGCGAATCAAACTGCGAAATTGCTTCAACAACTCTACAATTATAAATCGATGAAGTTGAGACAATCACACGAAATATTTATGTGAAAATAAAATATAGTTCAATTAATCTCAAATACTTAAACTTTAAAATGAAAAATTCATGATATAAGGCCAAAGAAAATTTTGTTCAGGGAAATAGTTATTATCTTTATTCAACTACTTCTATATTGGATATAACACTTTATATTTTAAATAAACCTCATTCTGTTGTTAGAAAAATGTTATCGTGTAGTTGTCCCAATCACAGTGAAATTGTTTGCAAATAATTTTTCTTTGCATGAATAATCAACTGCCAACTTCGAGATGAGGTTGTCATGAACTTCAATTTTTTTTTTCAGTGATAGCTGGTGAGAATATTTTAAAATCCCAATTGCATAATGAAGGTAATTACAACAAGAAAAGGAAATCGCCTCGAGTTTATTCTGTTGGTGATCTATTTAGTAACTAACATAGACAGTACGATTGGTGTAAATAAAAAATTTATACCTGTCACAAAAGGGCCTTATGAAATCGCTAAAATTCTTGGCAACGACCGTATTTATTTAAAGATTTAGATGGTTTTCAAGTAACACAAAAACCATTTGAAGGAGTGTTTGATGTTACTAGAATCGCACCATGGCCGGTTTGTCAACCTCAAGATAAAATTTAAGATTTTGTTAAGATTTAATATAAGTATGGTTGTAATTAGTTAAAAAGAAAAGATATGTAAATTTAATTTGAATTACTTAGGTTTTTAAGTTGGTTTGTATTGTTTCTAAAAGTTAAGTTTATTCATTATAGAAATTTTGTAGATTATTCGAGGGCGAATAATACTGTTAGGTTGGCCGAACTGTAAGAGTGGTTTTGTCATACCACTATCATGATTGTTAACACAGTCATAATTATTATTGTTATGTTAGTACCAGTGTCGGTCGCCAGGTGGTTATGTAAAAAAGAATAGAAATAATGGGAAAAAACATATAGTCGTACGAGAGACTTATAAAAAGCATGTTGTGAAATTTTGGTGCAGAATAATAAAATAAAATAAAGTTTGAAATTTAGTCTGGTGATTTTATTAATACACTTTGTAAATACCCACAAAGTTTCGCTCACAGTATCTTGGTGTGATAAGCGGCTCCATTGAGCTGTTCATGTTGAGACTAAATGCGCAAACGCAACTCGAGTTCTGTGGCAATGCAGGAGGGCTTTCGGTGGCAAATGGGAGATGACTCCGAAAATGGTCTACTGGCTGTATAAAGTAGTTGTCAGACCCATTGTCAGCTATGGGTCCCTTGCAAGGCTCTCAAGAGCTTTGGTTGAGAATACGATAATAAAAATGGATGCGGTACAACGGCTTGCTTGCTTATGTATCACTAGTGCTTTCAGGACAATGCCCACAGCGAGCCTGCAGGTCTTATTAAGGCTTCCTCCCTTGCATATATTTGTAAGAATGGAGGCTCTTAAGGCTACAAAAAGGCTTGAACGCCTGGGAATCACCAGGGGCTGTAGGAAAAATTATCAAGCACTATGGAGGGATCTGGAAGAACACCTGACAGATTTGTCTAGGCCGACTGATGACACAGTACCTCTAACTGCCTTTCAAAAGCAGTATAGAGTTGTAATTCCAACAATAGAGGACCGGTCCTCAGCTAATTTGCTATTGGACAGTGCGGCCAACACGTTGGGCATCTACACAGAAGGATCTCACCGAAAATGGTGCAGGAGCTGCAGTTTACTTCAGTAATGAAGATTTAGGGCTGCAATTTCCACTTGGTGAATACTGCACAGTCTTTCAGGCTGAGGCATTAAGTGGTCTGGCAAGATCATTAATATTTTTACTGATAGCCAGGCTGCTCTAAAAGCTCTGGGAAATTATACTATTAAGTCAAAAATAGTGCAAGAATGTTCTGTTCTTCTTTTGTCTTGAAGAGGATGAAACAGTCCCTCACATTGTGGGAGAACGTTTGGCTCTCTCAGGACTCCGAAGTGTCATGTTAGGATCAAACTATCTAAGGATTGAAAATTTCTGCAAAGCAGACCATTCAAGGCTGTTGGCTTTTTTCAAAAAGATCTTCAGCTCTTGAATATAAAGGACTTAGCAGTCTACATGTCAGGCTATGACTACATGGTCGCCTCGCAAAAAAAAGCCAAGTATTACAGTATTCCAGCATTTCTCTGTGAGTTGAGAATTGTGAAAAAAGTGTAATAAATCAAATGAAGAAATCTTTTCTCCTAATGACTAATATTGTGAGTTGTGACGATTATGGAGTATAATGTTTAAACAAACATAGTTCTGGAAAATAATCTTTGGAGAAAATAGTTCCACTAAAACAATATAAAGCAGCTGAATAAATATTTGAGTATAACCAAAAAATAACATGCAACAGGAAATTGTGTTTCTATTGTTAAGGGTGGGTTTGTGTTTTATAATTTTGTACAAATATCACTATTGTTTCGTCTAATATATAGGAGTCCGTGTTAGGGATTAAATTGAAAGAGAAACAAACAGTTTTGAATTAATAGTGATTCAAATGAGTCCTAAATAAGCGGTGATACAATTTAGTCGTAATATAAGGTGAACAAAATAAGAGATTAGTGCTTAGGAGACGATTATACGTGTAATAGAGATTAAAGAGTTATTGTGAATACAAGAACAATAAAGGGGAATAATAAACAGAGAAATATTTTATAAAAAGATAAAATCTTTAACGAATAAAAATAATAACTTATAGAAAATCCATTGTTTTAATTTCCTGATCTAGTGATCAAACCGATTACAGGTAACTCGGTCAAGAAACGTAACAATATTCTAATTATGTCAAAAATAATAGCAATAAATCTTTCTTTTTTTTCGTAACAGTTATGGCCTTGCTTTTCATATCTGATATATTTGTGTAATAATGTAGGATCATCCTGTACCGAAATTCTTTTCCTGTACGTCTATTCCGGCATTTCCTGGGAATTGGGAATTAAGAAACAAGAGCCTTAAATGAAATAAAGAAATATTTTCTAATAAGAATTTGTTATTTCCCGCGACACGGAATACTAGTTATGAAAAAATTGCTATAATTTTTTTCTCAATTCCTATTCCACGATGTTCCGGAATAGGGCTACAGATTGATTTTAAATTATAACTGAGGTAGTTGTTTATTGGATTTTGAACGTATAACATCAATAAAGTAAAATTGTGATAATAAAATTGCTAAAATAAAATTGTTTTGAACGAATATTTTGCAAGTTGAATTTATTACTTAAATATCTGTTAAGAAATCTTTGAAATCCTACAATTTTTGTGGACTCAACCGAGATGAAGCGATAATTCATCTTTGAAACAGAATCCCATCAGTGGCCTTTACAGTTGTTTGAAATACTTTTGGATTGAACATTGAAACGAAATTGACTTGGTATTGGCTTATTTTTTAGATTATAGTAATATCAAAACCTCGCATTGGTTTTAGGACTACTTTGGATACAAAATTTGTAAGAAAATTCTTTTATTTTTGGTGAAAATAGACAAAAAAATTATTAAATATTTTGAACGGTGAAATCATAACGGTTTAACATGTATGATTTGTTATTTGTATTCACATTTTTCTAATTTAATACCTAACGCAACAGTGAACACAGTTGTGAATGAAAGAAATTGACAGTAGGCTCGGTGATTGAATATATCCATACTATACCATACTGAATTGTGAAGTAAAAAGTTGGCTAGTAAATACCAACGTAAATTCATGAATAAAAATAGTTTTCTACATATTTCTGTAACTACCGAGATGACAAAACAGATCAACAGATCAGAAAGGTGCATACAGGAGTGAAAGAAAATAGCAGTCGGTGATTGAATCATATAATAAATTGGAAAGATAGGCTATGTTGTGCCGTATTTCTAATTACCGATTTTCGATCACAATTTTTTACAATTAAAAACTCTAAATCTTTCTAAATCGCAATAATAGTTTCACATAACAATAAATTTTATCTAAATACATTTAAAAATCTGAAGTTTTATTTTAATCTCTAGCCATAAGTTTTATAAAGGATAAACCTAATAAATATTATCACAATTTTAGTTATTACTAAGAACTTGTCTTTTTATTTTGCCGATTATTCTTTTGAGTTCACACATTTCACGTTAAAATAACCTCAAACAAAAAATCTACAACATTATTTTTTCTTTTGCTAATAAACATTAAATGCATCTAACTAAAGGCAAAATTAAACATTAAACAAATTTCACACTTCTTTATCAACAAAACAAATTTGTTTACGTTTCTTAGAAATAAGCAATATTGAGTAATTTCTTTTGTAGAAATAACTCTCCGACAATCCTTTTTTAAAATATAAAATTTAATAAAAAATTATTCTTATTTGTTGTTTCATTAATCATAAAAAAATCAAAATTTAGTATATAAGAAATAGTTTTTAAGAAGATAAATGTAGTTTTAAAAGTAATTTTAAGAGAATAGTTTAAGTAAGTAATTCAGTTCAAGTCACACAGTCTAGTACTTTTAAGAAAACAGTTTGAAAATATAAGTCTTTAAGTTCGATTTTTTTTTAATAAAATGTGTTGTGTAGTAGGAATTACAACATGTGTCATAACAACACATACCTTTTACATAACAACACATACCAAAACCTTTTAAGGCCAAGATCCCACAACAACATACGTTCAAAGGTGTTGATGGACGTAAATCTTTCTTTTTTTGTTTTTTTTTGTTAAAGAATGGATAACTAAACAATAAACCCTATCACTGACAAAATATGACATAGGCCAATATTATATGATAGAATAGAGAAAATAAAAGTAAATTAAAAAGTAAATAGCAAATTTTTACAAAAACTTGCTGAAAAAAAAAACAAAAATGTAGTGGCCAATAACCCAGCCCGTGACATATTCCTTGATCCTGTGATGCACTGTCTTTCGTAATGATTAAAGCCCACACATAGTTATATGCAGAATAACATTAAATCAGTTTTGGAGTTCATAAAACAATTTTTAGAAAGCAGTGTAATAAGTAACAAAAATTAAAAGTGTAAATTATGTTAAAATAAACACATGTGAAACAATTAGAAATAGTGAACATTAAAACTAAAAGTAAATTAAATAAATAAAAAAATTCTTCTATTTTATTTTAAAACAAATTTATGTGTTTTATTTAAATTAAACTAACCCCAGGTATAACAGCTAAGTGGCACATGACAGGTACAGTATTTGTAATTTAAAATCTGTTATAAAAATGCTTCAATAGTTCTTTTTAATAAAAAGAGTGTAAAATCAGAAAGGTGGTTTTTTCCTTGATGTTCTCGTAATTTATGTTTATGTTTTGCAATTTGATACAACATTGTTGTGCCGTTTTTTTTTATTATTTTTTTAAATCAAAATTAAATCGTAATGACTTTCGTCATATGTTCGTCATTTCTAATTGGAATTCTGTGGTTCTTGTTTGGATAAAACAGATAAATTTTGTTTGTTGATTTAGAATCTAGAAATCTAGAATTTAGAAATCTCATTGCCGGGGTTAAATAATGTAACAAGTGAAATTAGTAGTTATATTTTAAGAACTTCAACTACTATTATTACATGGGATGATATGTATTAGAAAGTTCTAGTGGCAGCCATTGAAAGGAATTGTAAAGTAAATTTGAGAGAGGAGACATATCAGTCTATTAGTGTCTGTTTCAGTCTGTTTTTGTTGTTATTAGTGTCTGTTTCAGTCTGTTTTTGTTGTTAAGGTTTCGTCGCGTTAGGGATAAAAAGTTAGATTGAAAGTGAAACAAACAGTTTTGAATTAACAGTGACACAACTGAGTCCTAAATAAGCGGTAACACAAGTTAGTCATAATATAAGGTGAATAAATAAAATTTCCAGCGAAATTTGGAATATATCGCTTTTGATTCTTATATTCGTAATTTGCATTGGAGTAGACGCTTTTTGATTGAAAATTTCATTGGATTTGATTTATTTTGTTTCTGAAAATGTGAATGAATGACAACCGAAATATTTTGAAAATATACAGTTTAGTTATATGAATTAGTTACAGTGTAACAAAAGACCACAATTTTAATCACTAACTCAAAAAATTTAAGGAATGGATCGCTTCTGATTCTACAACTGATTGCTCTTCTGATTCTAATAGACACATATTCAACATGCAGCAGCAAATTATGTTGGAGGTAAAAAGAAAATAGGAAGACCATGCCTAACCTGGACGGATTCAATAAAATCGGATAGCACACATTTGTCAAGGATGGGAATTCTGTAAAAAGGGCGGCGAGAGCTATCTATGAAAAGGACGAGTCAGATGATAGAGAATTAAAAGAACTGCTACGCAAATTAAAATCAATTCTAAAACGAGAGATTCTGGAGACAATGAAAATCGGGCGAATGTTATTGGTGCAGGGGAAAGAATATACAAAGAAACACAGATGGACGAGAATAAACAATATAAGGAAGTAATAATTCGATACAAGGATGTTCAAGATTCTATAACAACATTTGATGGTGAATCAAATTACAGAATTCAATCTTGGGACGAATAGATCGAACAACTAACTAGCAGACGAAATGAATAGAGCTCCTTGACAAACGATTGTGTACGCGAAAAAGACATTGTCGGTTTTGGCGAAAAGAAGTTTAAAGCTGAAAACTGATCTAACAACTTTTAGAAAGTTGAAAGATCATTTAATTTCGGAATTTTTTGTAAATCAAGTTGTGCTACAATACATAAGCAATTGCAAATAAAAACCAAGGATGAAAGTTTGGAGAATTATTTCATGTCAATGCGTGAACTTGGAGGGAGTAGAAGATCAATCTGCGATTGAGTACACAATTAAAGGTATCGTGGATACTACAGCTATATAATTGTTATTATATGGAGCTACAACGGTTCACGAGTTTAAGCAAAAACGAAGTTGTATTTCCAATTTAAGATGAACAACAACAACGAAAAGGGAAAATCAGCTTCAATCAGAACTGGCTTCCTATACTATAATTGTGGAGATAAAGAACGTTCATGGAGATTTCCGAATAAGAATACAGAGGCTAAGTGTTTGAGTGTAATCAGTTTGGACACATCGCCCCGAAATGCCCAAAGAGAAGCCAAAATTCACAAAGAGAAACAAATTAGATGGATGAAATTATTGAAGAAGTTTATGCAAGTATTGTTCCTGTGGACGCTTCTCAAAGATTATTTTTCAAGAGGAAAAAATGTTGTTTTAACTTCAAAACAGGTGAGAATTGAATTATTCCGTATTACCACAAGAAGAATTTTTATCTTGTTTTAGGATTGAAGAGGAATTTATAATCGGAAGCTCTACTTACGAAGCAGAAATTCACTCAATAATAAAAAATTACAAACGAAAGAAATCAAAAGAACCTATCATCAAGTTAAAAATTCTGCTTAGAGATGAAAAACCAATATGACAGCACCCATAACGATTATCACCAGAAGAAAAAATGGAAGTCAATAAACAAATTAAGGGAAAAACTAATACGTCCAAGTACGTCCGAAAACGCAAGTCCTGTCGTATTGATTTCTAAGAAGGATGGAACAAAACGGCTATGTATCGACTATCGAAAGTTGATTAGAGAAATAATAATCGACCGTTAACCGGTGCTACTGATTGACGATCGGATTATTCGATTACACAGCTTTCCAGTTTTTAGAACTCTAGATCTTCGAAATGGGTTTTTATCACGTGACACTAGTTGATGCCAGCATCAAATACACTGCTTTTGTTGTTCCAAGAGGTCACTTTTGCGAAAGGCGGAAGTCTTTTAACTTAAGTAAAGCACCAGCGGTAATTCATGGTGTTGGATTTTTTATTTATTTTTATATTTTTTTTAGAAGGAATAACTAAACATTAAATCCTATCACATATAAAATATGACATAGGTCAATATTTTATGATAGGATAGAAAAAATAAATTAAAAGGTGAAAAGCAAATTTGTATTAACAATTTGCAGGAACAAAACTAAAATGTGGTTGCCAATAATCCAGCTAGTGGCAAATTCCTTGATCATGTGACGCACTTCCTTCCTCAATGATTAAAGCCCATACATAGAGTTATATGAAGGTTCGATTCTTAGAATAAGCAATAACGTGGCATCATTAAGGAATATTCCACAGCTAAGATTGAACGTGCTACCGTTGACTGAATACAGTTCATTCACCACCATCCAAAAGATATCACCTTGGCTAGTGATATGCGAGTTGTGACATATATTATAGTTTTAAAAAAAACTAACGATAAAAAGTTGAACAAATTTTATCAATATAACATAAAGAAATAACAAGAAAACTCACCATCATTGACACCACCTTTTTGTTTAATATCTTCAATATATCGAATTGAATTTGATAATTTTAATTGTAATGTATCTCGCTCTTCTAATAAATGAACAAGTTCAAAAGTTAATTCTTCACAGCGCATATCTCGTTGGTGTAACATATACAAAGCTAAATCCAGTTCAGCCCGTGGAATAACTTTCGAAGATTGGGAATATGTATCACTTGAATTGCTTGTATTAGATTCAGTTGTGCTTACTTTCCGTGGCGGTTTAATTAAAGTGGTGGACGAAGATGTTGAAATTTGAGCGTAAGGATCTAGTTTTGATGCAAGACGAGCATATTCTGCACTTCGAATAGCCAACTGTTCTTTTAATGTGACAATTTCGATTTCTTGTGTTTCTAAAATTCCATGCATTTTCTTTAACATCGATTCATCGTCTTGTACTTTCTCACTATCAACTTCAATTTCTTTCTTATCAAGTGTAACTGTGTCGATTGGTTTTAGTAAAGTTATAGCTTTCTGATCGTTATCAGCATTTGGTTTTAACTTATCAAGAGAGCTTTTTAGTTCTTTTAGTTCAATATTTTTTACATCTACTTCTAGTGCTATTAATTTCATTTTATCTTCATAATCCAGACTAGCTAAAACCTGTTCATTTAAGATTTTCAATTCATTTTCCATATCAATTTTATCTTGTTTCAATATTGAGATTTCATTATTTTTAATTTCTAATTCTTTGTTTAATTTTATTATTTCCTCCTTTGTTAACTGCAACGATAAATTGTTCTCTAAATCTTCTTTTTCTTCTACTAACTCCTGAGTTTGTTGTTTTAAAATTATTATTTCATGATTCTTATTTAAAATTTCTTGCACTAACGATTGAGTTTGATCTTCTTTGATAATATCCGATATTTTTTGATTTAAATGTAATATTTCAGAATCTTTATACTGCAATTGTCCGGTTAATGACTGAATTTCATTTTCCAAAACAGATATTTCAGTTGAGGTTGAAGATTGATTATTGTTAAATTGCATTGCCATTGTTGATGCAACATCTTCAGTTTGAAATGATCTGGCTGCTTTTATTCTTTCTATTTCATTTACTAAATTGTTATTTTCGTCAGTTTTTTCTTTTAATTTTATTTCAAATTGATTTAACTCATTTTCTAGATATTCAATTCGATTTGACATTTCGTTTAGTTGTTGGAGCTTTACTTCATGTGATTTGTTGGTGGATTTTTCTTCCTCTAATATGGCTTGAAGTTCATCATTATCAACTTGTAGATCGTTTATTTCTAATTTGAGTTTGTCAATAGTAGATTGTAACATTAAAGGATCCAAAGTATCGGAATTAACTATTGATTTTTTCGGTGTAAATTTGTTATAGTTTTCATCATCCCATTCTTCTAGTTGTTTTAATTTTATATTTAATTCTTTTATTTTATGTTGATAAAGTTCAACGTCACGATCTTGACGATCTTTCATTTCGACCATACGGTCGTTTGCTGAAGTAAGAATATCTACACGTTTAACTAAATTTTCTTTTTCACATAAACTTTTATCTTGTTCCACTTTCATTTCTTTCAATCGATTTTCTAAATTCTTCAATTGATTATTTAATTCCTCTTGAATAGCTAAATCAAGATCATTTGATGATTCAACCGACTGTGATCTTCGTACATCTTTAGACTTGTATTCTTTTAATTTTTTTATTAATTTACCAGACTTAACTTTTAAACTAATAATCTCCTCTTCCATTCGACTCTTTTCTAATTCTAGTTCTTGTATTTTATCCTGATATTCTTGTATTTCGATTTGAGTTTGCAGATTGGGTGGCACTAGTGATTGCATTTGATGTGTTGTTGAGATAATTTGTTGATGTTGTTCTTCGAGTATATCATCATTTGAATCGAAACCCCAACCTTCTGAAGCATTCAATGTCCCACAAACATAAGCTTTTTTAGGTTGTATTAATTCTTCGACAATTTCACGAGTTTTGGGAACAATTTCTAAACCAAAGGGATCATCAGTGGTATCTCCAGCAAAAAAAGACGCAACGTTTAATGATGTAGCTACTGGCTCTTGAGTTACTATTTTATTATTCGTATTCTGTATGGTTTCTTCTAGTTTGGTTATATTCATTTGATACTCTAAATTAGTAACATTGAGTTGATCATTGAGTTGATTCAGTTGAACAATTTTATTTTGATACTCATTATTATTGACTGTTAGATTATCTATTTGTTGATTTATTTCTTGCATTTGATTATGATATTCATGATTCTCTTCATTTAGCTGATATATTTGTCGTTTATATTGTTCAATTTGTTCTAATGCTTCATCGTAATGAAGTTTATTTGATTGTAGTTGATTGATTTCGATTTTATATTTATTAATTGTTTGGTTCGCATCTTGCAAGTCTTTGTTTACTTGTTCCAGTTGTTTTTTGTGCTCTTCTAACTGGGCAACATTGCTTTGAAGGTTTTGATATTCAAATTGAAGTGCAACAAATTGTTCGTTTAGGAGCTTATTTTGTTCTTGTTCATTTTTGTTTTGAATAAAGAATGCATTTTTGTTTTGAATAATCAATGCATTTAAGTCATCAATTTGTTTTTTATATTGATCTGCTTGTTGAACAATTTGATTCTGATAATCAGTATTACCTTTACTTAATGTATCAATACACGATTTAAGTTCATCAATTTGGTTAACGGTTTCAATATTTGAACGAATTGTTTCTTGGAGGTTTTCTATTTCTTTTAAATACTTAGAATTACTTATTTTTAATTCATTAATGTGTTGAAGATTTTGTTCAGATTCACTTGAAAACTGTTCATGTTTTATTTGCCATTCATTTATCACATTTTGTAGTTCTTTATTTTCATTTTTCAGCTCCTCCATACTTCCTACATAAACTTCTTGATCTCTTTCAGTCGAAAAGTTATCCAAACTTGTTGGTTCAGCTTCCCATCCCCAGCTTTGGTCGTCGAATAAAATTTTCATTTGATTAATAGGTTCATGGACTTCTTTTAGTTTCATGTCTGATTCATGGCATAAATATGATTTTTTAGGGATTATTATATTTTCAACAACTGCAGTTTTATCTCGATAAAGTTCTTCTTCTAAATCTTGAGACTGAATTAATTCAACATTTTCAAACAAAGTTTTGGCTTTCGGTGTATCAAAAAATGCCGAAACATTGGTAAAAGTTTTTGTTGGATTTAAATTATTATTCGCATTATTAAATTCTTTAATTGTATGCAAATAACTTTCATTTAAGGTTTTTAATTCATGAATATCTTTCAATAAATTTTCACGGTCGTTTATCAAATTTTGAATTTCTTTTTCAAATTTCAATTTGATTATATTATTTTCTTCTAATTCGGCAGTTAAATGTTTTATTTGATTTTCTGAATCGTTGCCGGATGATTTTGGTACATTTTTGACAATAATTTGTTCATCAAATGGTGAACTGGTATTTGATTGTCCGAAAAATATAGAACTATCAAATGATGGAACTGTTGTTGAAGATTGTATTGATTGAGTTGGTATAATTTGTGCTTCCAAATCTTTAGAATTTTCTAAGCTAGATATTTTAGTTTCATATTCTTTTTGAATTTCTTTTAAGCGGTCGTAAGCATCAGTTTTTTCTACAAGTTGTCGTATTGATTCATCACGTAGTATTATTATATTTTTTAATCGTTCTTCGACATTGCTATTGCGCTGTTGCATTTCCTTTAGTTCTCGTTCTAACTGTTCAATATTTTTCTTATAATTTTTTAAATCTGATTCATATTTTTGTCTTGCATTAGCTATGTCATCTAAATTAAAATTTTGTAACACAGGACTTTTTTGTAAAGATCTAAGATGATCTTCAGCTGTTAAAAGCACATTTTCAATTTCGTTATACGACGTTTGTCGTATCATATTTCTTTTCACTAATTTAAGCTCATTGTTAAGTTCTTCGATTTCAGATTCTTTTTCGTTGATTATAGTTTGTAGTTTGTTTGTGTCGTATGAGGAATGTTCTATATTTTTAAGAATCTCTAACTCGTGTTCTTTTTCTACTAACATTTCTTTTAATTTTCTATTCTCATGCTGTAGCATTACTTGATCATCTGTTTGATTTTGCCCCACTTGTAACTTAACTGAATCCAGTTCGGCTAATTTCTGTTTTAGATTATTTACTTCTAACTCATAGCTTTCTAAGTTTAGCTGAACTTGTTGTCGTAAATTATGTATCTCAATTTGGTTGCTTTCGTACTGCATTTTTGTATAAGTTAATTCTTTATCTAATTCCTCGCGAATCATATCTAAATTATTGTTTGTTTCTTGAACTTGTAGGAGTTCATTTTTTAAGAAATCTATTTCGTCGCGGTATTTTTCATTTAGCTCTTCTACTTCTTTTTTATTCTTTTGTATTAAATCAATCGTTGATGTATAATTAATTTCTATGTCATCGATTTCACAATTTTTTTCATGTAATTTTTTCTCAAATTCAGAATGTAAACGTTTTATTTCAGTTTTATTGTTGTCAAGTGCTTGAACTAATTCTGTATTACTTTTCTGTAGTTCTGGCAATTTTGTTTCTTCTAAGAATAATATATGGTTTTGTAAGTTTTGTATTTTTTTATTAAAATCATCCTTTTCCATTTTAGTTTCTTTTAAAAGTTCGCCTAATTCAATATTTTCATTTTGTACTTCTTGTAGTCGTTTTTCCATTATTTCGTCATGTTGCGATAATGCTGTTAAACGTTGTACTAACATATCCTCATTTTCTGAGAACTCGTTTGTTTTTTCTCTTAACTCATGATCTAAAATATTGGCATGTCTTTCTAAACTCATTCTTCTTTCTTCAATGTTGCGTATACCGTCTTCCAATTTAACTATTTTTTCTGTTAAATCAGATTTTTCATTCTGAATCGTTTCAATATAAAACGAATTTTCTTGTATTTTGCTGTTTAGGCGTTCAATAATTTGTTGCTCATTATCCTCATTCATGGATTTTGTATTAGTTTCAAAATGGAGTTTTAAATTTTCAATTTCTAAGTTTAAAAGTTCACATTCATTTTTTAAACGTTTAATTTCGTTGTTCTTTTCCTTTATGATTGCTTTACATTTTTCTATTTTAACATTTTTACTATTTAAATCACTAGTTATTTCGGCTAACTGCCTATTTAAACTTTCTAGAGTGATTTTGTTATCATTTATAATTTTATCCTTTTTCTGAAGTAGATCACGATTTTTTTCAGACTCTACTTCAAATAGATCTAAAGCATGATCACGTCGGGCAATTTCTGATTTTTCTTTCTCAATTATTGTATATAATTCCGCGATATTATGCCTTAATTCGGCAATTACTTGATTTTGATTTTTTATTTCAATTTCTTTTTGTGCTATTAAATTATCTGTTTTTTCTTGGGAACTAGATTCTTGTAAAGTGATATTTGTTTTATTTATTTCCATTTTTAAAATACGATTTTCCTCTTCTAAAGCTATAGAATATTGTTTTAATTCATTGTTGGTATGTTTTGCATCTTTTAATTGTTCTAATAACAAATCGTTATTGGTTAGGTCAATAAACTCGTTTTCAAGCTCGTTATATTGTGCAACTTTTTTCTTTAAATTTGCAGCGAATTTCTTTAATTTCTCTAATTGTTCTTTATTTTTATTTTCTAATTCTTGAACAGTATTTCTAAGAGTTTTAATAGTATTTTCTGTAGATAGACTTAAAGAATTTGAATTTTTCAATTTGTTGTATTCCATCAATTTCTCATCCAAATCAACTTTTAAATTGTTAATTATTGTTTTGCTCTCCGTTACAAGATTGTTCAACAATTTAATTTCATGATCTTTGCCATCAATAATTTCTTGTAACTCATTTTGCTGCTGAAACATTTGATTCGAGTTCTCTTCCATTGTTTGGTATAAATTCATTATCTGGTTGTTTAATGTTTCAATAGTTTCCTGCTTATAATGTAGATCTTCCTCTTGTTGATCCAACATTACTTTTAAATTTTCTATTTCATTCTTATTGCCTTGCTTTTGATCTTTTTCAATTTTTAAATTCTGAAGTTTGCTTTCCAATAGTAAATTAGTGTGATTTTTTTCTTCGATTTGTTTTTCATGCTCTGTATAAGAATCTATTAACTGTTGTTTTTGCTCAGCAACTAAAGATTTTAGTATTTCAATTTGTTCGTATGTCGAGTTTAATCGTAATTCACTTTCTTTTAATTGTTGATTAGTTCGTTCGTTTTCCAATTTAATATTTTTAATTTCGTTTAATTGTGTAGTGATTTCATTACTATAATTTTTGCTAGCTTCCTCTAATTTTCTGTTGAATTCTTTTTCTTTTACTTCATATTCTAAAGCCAAACTATTTAAATTAATCAATTGTTGTTCTAATGTATTGATTTTGTGTTCTTTTTCTAACAGTTGTAATTTAATCTCCTTCAATTGATCTGTCAAATTATTCTTATCAATTTCAGCATTAGATGATTCAAGTATAATCGATTTTAAACGTTCAATTTCGTCATTTGTCTCAAGAACACGAACCTCCTTAATGTTGTTTAACTTACGTAAATTTTCATCTAAATCGAATTTAATAATTGATTGATTAGATAAAACTTCTTTGTGTTTATTAATTAATAATTTAAGTAATTCAGCCGTTTTTTGTGCTTCAACTGCCAACTTTTTAACAGATTTTGTTTTAACATTTTTATCGTTTATTCTTTTAAACAAATCTATTTCATTTTCTAAATGTTTTAATGTAGTGATATAACGTTCTTCTTCACTAAAAGTATATTCCAACGCAACATCTCTTTTTGATAATCTTTCGTTTTCTAGCATTATCTGGTCTAGTTTTTGCCTTAATTCCTTATTTTCAATTGATAGCTTTTCAATTTTTTCTAAAACTTCACATCTTTCGGTTGTAAACAAATTAATTTTATGCAACAATTCAGAGCTTTCTTCTTGCAATTTGATCAAACTATCGCTTATTTCTAAATTTTCTTCTTCTGTAATCAAATTTTGTATTGCTGGTTCCTCAGCTGATTTTGATTTTTCTCGTAATTTTTCATATTGTTCAATCTCTTCCTTTTCTAACTGTGTTAAATTTTCAACAATTTCAATCGATTCATTAGAGCTGCCTTTTTGTAATGTTAATTTATCTATTTTAGAAATGAGCTCGATATTTTTCGAGTTACTACGACTATTTTGCTCGTTTAAACTCTCTACTTCACTCTCAAGGTGTACTATTTGCGATTTTAGCTCGCCAATTTCATTTTTGTATTTCTCAACATTTTCTTCATATTCAATCTCATTATAATGCGAGGTGACGCGTGTTGTTTCCTGTTGATCCAGTTCTTTAAGGTGGTCCTTTAATACAACTAACTCATTTTTAGTATCGCTTAAATCTTGGGTCATATCAATTTTTTGTTCTTCTAATAACTGAATAGCTGATGTTTGATTTTGACATGTATGCTCAAGAATTTTTAATTTATTTTCTAAATCACTTTCTGTTTGTTGATCAACAGCTCTCTCATCATTAACTAATTTCAGTTGAAGTTGACCTTTTTCTTCTTCTAGTTCAATTATTTTTTGTTGAAGAGTTTGATTTTCTTCTGTCAATTGAACAACTTCGTTATTCAAATTTGATGATTTTTTGAAATTGTCCATTTGTTTCTGTAATTGCTTCATTTTTAACTTCATTTTAATACTACTTTTATTAGCTTCATCTAATTGTGATTTTAATTTCGTAATTTCTAACTCTGCTTCTTCGTCTGTTGATTTAGAAAACAAAGATTTAGGCACAGATTGCTTAAGGTTATCTTCTAAGACAGAAAAGTTTGCTTGCAAGACTCTGTATTCTATTGATTTTTCTGTTAAACTTTCCTCTAAACTATTGTTTTGATTTTTTAATACAGTGTTTTCTAACTCCAGATTTTTGTATTTTTCCATAATTTCTGAATCTGACAAACAAGCTAACTGCAGTTGCGAGCTTAATTGTTCAATTTCAATTTCTAATGTTTGAATTTTTTTCATGCATTCTATAACATTATCATTTTTTGATATTTCTGTAATTTCATCTTCAGATATTATATCATATTTTTGATGTTCTAAACAAGTTGATGGGCTTGTATCGCTTATTGATTTTGAATATTGACCATCTAATAATTTGTTTTCTAGTTCAGAGTTCTTAACTGTTAAGTCATAGCGGGCACTTTCCAAAATATTGATTTTATGATTCATGTTTTCTATAACACTTTTTTTTTCAGATAAATCTATTTTTAAAACTTCTATTTCTGATTTGAACTCATTTTCAGATTGAATAAAATTGGTTTGCATTTTAATCATTTCCTGTTTCGTTTCTTCTAGTAAGTCGACAGTATTTTTCCCTTTTAACGACAAGTTTTCAGACATTAGAGAAACAGCATGAGTTCGTGCTTCTATAACAGATTCTTTTTCTTTTAAATTTTCTTCCAAATCTATTATTTTGTTTTCTAACCTTTTGATTTTATTAATATAATCCGAATCGGATTGAGGATTATGATTTTCTTTATCTTTCAATTTTTGTTCTAAATCAATAATTTTTTTTTGTAAATTACGAATCCTTTCTTTATCCAGGTTTCCTGTTGAATATGATAAATCAGATGTTGATTTATTGAAGCTTCCTTTTCCGGTAAGAAGGGATAAATCTCCAACCGATTTTCCTAATTCGGATGACTTTTCCAAACTCATTTGTGTTAGATCAAATTTGGCTTTTAATTGAGTAACCATTTCTTCGATTCCTCTTTTATTATGTTCTCTCTCCGCCATTTTTTGTCTGTTTTTCTCCATTTGTTCACGAAGTAATTGTATTTTTTCACTACCCAACGCTTCGGATTTCGCACGCAGGGTTGATGGTACAGATTCATTCTCATTTAATATTGGACCCGTAAATGACGATCTGCTAGAATCTAGGGCAGCGCTACAATCAACATCTTCTGAATCAAAACTGCGATCAACTGCAAAATAAGAAGTATCAAATTAATACCGCATTTACAACGATATAGCAAACTAGTAGATAGTATATTCATTTTCATCTTGTCATATTTAATATGAGTTTACAGCGTAGATTGCAAATTAAATCTTTTATGATATAAACACAACATAGGGACAATTTGAGTAGAATAGTAATCAGTCAGTTTCTGACTCTTTTGATATAACATCTGGAGGTCAATTCTAACTTGATGACTTCAAGTCATATGACTTGAATTTCGAAATTTCGAAAATGAAGTCATAAATCTCGATTCTGTCTGGGTCATATGACTTTTTCCAAACTCATTTGAAATGTCAAAAAATTCATTCAAAAAAATCTGTGACTCCCTAAAAAAACTAGCAAACGCGCCCAGAAACAGCCAAAAGCTCGTTCTAGTTGACTATTTGGAAAAGGTAAACTAACAGAGCAAAGGGAGGATGTAGATTGCATTACCAATGCAATAGGAGGGTTTTAAAACCGGACCAAACCATTTAATGCAAAATTAATTTGCAGCTGCGAGAATGATTACTTAGAGAAGATTTTGTGACTAAAAAAACGCAAAATTGAAATTATGGAAGAAATGCTCCAAATTCAAAAGGATAGTTTGGCTTTTGCTTCCCAATAACTTTCTACCTTTTACCTGTGTTACTTTTTTTAATTAATGAATTATAGATTTAATCAATAAATTATAGAAATTATTATTTTTAAATATTCATTTAAATAAATTGAAATATACATAAAAACCACTAAAATTGAAGAGTAATTTGGCCCTATTAAAAAATTTATTGCATTTCTTGTATTCGGTTCTTGATCGTCTATATTGTGGAGCAATATCTTCGTCATCCATTTCCATTGAAATTTCATTGTCGGTCGGAAAAGTATAAATTTCCTAATTTCCCTGCGTATTTGCCGTACATATTTTATTTCTAAAATGAAAGCGAAGAACGTATGTTCAGTTTAAATCGAGAAATATATATTTTATTTTAAAATATATTTTATCTTACCGAAAAAAATGACGTGACGTCTAATAAGTCTATTTTATTTATTAACGTTGAAACTATGTATCATAAAAAACACAAATTTACATAAAACTGAATAAAATAAAATTCTTTAAATGTCAAATAGTCATTCTATGAACATCGATTTGAAGTCACTCTTTGAGTCGGATTTTTTTAACAGTCATATGACCGAGTCACCTCATCAAGATAGAATTGACCCCCAGGTGTTCAACAAGGTGATTTAAAATGATATTGTTAATACAATGATACAATTTATTTAGCCTACTACAATTAACAATAATATAAATTAAACCAATGGGTTACTGAATTACGTAAATCTACATAGTAACGACTACAGTTTGATTATTATAATGATTTCATTAAATTATTACGAAATTATTTTATTATTATTTATAATTTTTATCAATTTATAATATTTAATAACAAATATCTAAAATTAATGACTAATGTTGATATATCGTGGATGATGATATTGAGCGTACGCTATCGTCTTCGAAATTATGACATTTTTCGATAGTTAGCGGACACTAATTTGTCGGACAACTGTATCAGAGTAATATAAAATTAATTAAAACTATAAAAAAAAATTAGACATGTGGTAATCAATAAATACTACCCCGCCAGGATTCCGACTTCCAGTCGTCGGACTGGAAAAACTCGGCCGAAAATTTGTCGAACAATGTACCCATACAATTTCACTAATTTTTGTTAAACAATCCTGTGAAAATCAGCTTTGTGGTAATTAATTTACCTACCTACTCATTTCAGTTCGACTTCTTGTTCTTTGATTGATCTTGTTTTGTGCAATTCAAACAAGATTTCATTTTTTAATCAGGTATCATTGCCTGGTTTCTCGCGCCATGACTTGATATTTTTCTCATTTGATGTAGTGCCTCCAAATCTAAGGAAAACAGTTACATACAGAGATTTTTCCAGTATAAATCATGAGCATCTTATCTCTTATTGCTGCGCTCTACCATGGCATTGTATATATGATCTTTCTGGTATTGATATGCAGCTCCAGTTTTTCAATGATATGGTTATTCATATGATGGATATTTTTTCACCTTGGAAGACCATTGAAATTAAACTATCTACCCCTAGATGGTTTTCAAATGAAATACGAAGTGCCATAAAGGAGCGTGACAGGGCCTATAACAGGTGGAAGCAGCTTCGAACTCAAGACCGATGGGAAACTTACAAACGGCTTCGAAACTGTGTGGTTGCATTAAAACGTAAGTCGCTCAATCATTTTCTGAAAGATCGGCAGAGAAAGAATGGTGGAAAATTTGAAAAATCTGGGGGTGGGAAAAAAGTGAAAAGCAAGTGCAAATTCCGTTTACGCCTGACGATCTAAATCATTACTACTGTGGCTCTACAACAAATGGCTCTTCCCAACCACCTAGCTGTATTTTTTCTAATGTAAGGGATGATAATTCCTCTAATAATCTGTTGTCATTTTGTATTTTGTATCTGTTGTTTTGCTCTATTCCTCTATTTCTTCTATCAAATCTGAGGCTATGGGGCTGGATGGTATCCCTCTTAAGTTTATCAAGCTGATTTTACCCGAGATCGCTCAATATCTGTTGTATATTTTTAATAATAGTATTACACAGTCATACTTCCCTGCGGAATGGAAAGTTGCCAGAGTGGTGCCTATACCGAAAGTAAATAACCCACGTCTATGTCGGACTTTAGACCTATCAGCACCCTATCGACTTTGTCTAAGGCATTTGAAATTTTTCTAAAGAATCAGATGATTAAGTTTCTTGACGGGAATAATGTTCTATGCAAATTCCAATCAGCTTATAGACAGGGACATAGCACTGCAGCGGCCTTATTACATATTATTGATGATATCAGGCGTAGTGCTGATGCTAATTTGTTTACAATCTTGGCACTGCTCGATTTTTCTAAAGCATTTGATTGTATAAATCATGTGAAGCTATGTCAGAAACTTTTTTTGCGTTATAAGTTTTCACGATCCGCATGCCAACTTATTTATTCGTATCTGATCAGTAGATCTCAAATTTTCGAGGTTGCGGATGTTCGTTCCGGTAATGTGGGACTTACTTGTGGGGTACCCCAGGGATCTGTTCTTGGACCATTACTGTTTGCCCTGTTTATAAACGATATATCCTCTTGCTTGAAAGTCTCTAAGTTCCACTTGTATGCGGATGATCTGCAACTATATGTGAGTGATGAGTTTGCCAATAGAGTGGTATGTGTTAATGAACTAAACCAGGATCTTGACAGAATCGCTAGTTGGTCTGTGGAAAATGAATTACTATTGAATGCTAAAAAGTCGCAGTCTATTCTCATTTTTAGGAGCAAGTTGTCTACCTCAGATTTCCCATCTGTGAAACTAAATAATGAACCTATAGTGTATTCTGACACTGTTTGTGATCTAGGACTTATTATTGATCCTTCCCTGTCATGGAATGATCATGTGAATAACTTATGTAGTAAGGTGTATGTTACTCTTCGTTCCCTGTGGGACGTAACATCTTTTGCAAGTGTTGGACTGAGGCATAAATTGTTCATGTCTTACCTTCTTCTGCATTTCCTCTATTGTGACATTGTATGGTATGGTATGCAGGAACAATTTATGCACAAAGTAAAAATGGCCTTTAATGCATGTGTCCGTTACATATATTCGCTCCGAAAATTTGATCATACATCGCTGTTTGCAAACAGGTTGCTTGGCTGTAGTATAGGAAAGTATTTCGAGTTAAGAAGCTGCTCGTTTGTCCATAGGATCCTGTTAACCGGGTGTCCACCGTATCTTTTTGACAAGCTTGAGCTGGTGAGCTCTCGAAGGGTGCGTCATCTGAGACTACCTAATAACAGGTTTAAAATTTTTAACTCTTCTTTTTTTCGTTTTGAGGCTACGAAAATATAATGAGTTGCCATTAAATGTGAGAGATAGTACCTCTATGAGTAGATTTGTCGCGTCCTAAAAGCGACATTTTGGTTTTTCAGACCGAGTATGGTGATTGTTCACATGGTCATAATTGTTAACTAGCTGTTGGCAAACTAGCTTAAAAGGAATTAAACAGGAATTAAAAATTTAATTAATTTTAATGTAATAATAATAATAATAGTTTATTCAGTCAAATAAAGACAGTACATATGTAAATTAAACTTAAATTTATCTTAATTTCTAACCTAAATTGATACCATATAATTTTATTTATATTTAAATTATGAGGAATTCAAAGTTTTAAATTTAGCTAGAATTTTATTCTTGAATTGATCCCTACTCATATTAGAGTCATAAAAAGCACTATACTTATTAAAATTTCTGATACATTCGTTAAGTGGGTTATAAAAAGAATAATCATGTCTATGAAGTTCTTCAATAAGAGGCCTCCTGTGTCTTGTATTATAAGTATGACAATTAGGAACCATCATTTCACACAATTCAGGACACCTTATATTACCTCTGACTAGGTCGAAACCAAATAAAGCAGAAGCAAGCTCACGTCTTGATTTTAGTGAGACCATATTCAGCAGTAAGAGTCTTTCTTCATATTTAGGCAGTCTGTATCCAGTAAAACCGAGAGGTTTTAATGCAAAGAGTAAGAATTGTTTTTGTACCGATTCAATAGAGCTTGCGAATAACTCGGTATAAGGCGACCAAATTATACTAGCATATTCCATTTTTGATTGAACTAATGAACAGTTCTTAATCTTTAATTTATTAACTTTAGTTTATGTGTGTAGTGAAATTTAGTTTAGTAGTTAATAACCACCAAAACAAAAATAGAGTAAGCAAATAACAAATTTCTTTCAAAATACTGACGTAACATAGTTTTTAAAAAAGTTCCTCATATAAAGATTGTTGTTTTTTTCAAATTATAGATACTTAAAATTTATTTTAACCTGAAGAAGCCAACAAATAATTGGCGAAATATAGTTAATTGAAACAAAAAATGTTTTTTACTTAACTAACCCCGAAAAAGAAAAGTGACCTTAAAAATCTGATACCCAAGTCTGGGAAAAAAAACAGTAAATTAGAATATTAAACATAGGTCGATAAGACTTAAAGTCTTGAAAAACAAAAATAAAAAGAACAGTACAAAGTTTTTGTCAAGGTGATGTCGTTGAATTCTTTTGCTCTACGTTTAATAAAGCCGAGAATAGCATGCCCACTTGTGCAGATTTGGTTGATATGCTGTTTGTATGTCAAGGAACTATCTAACATAACACCCAAATCCCTAATAATATTAACCCTTGATAGATTAGATTCTTTTACATTATATGTATATTTTATTTTATGGCTGCTTCTGGCGAATGTAATTGTCATACATTTTTCAATGTTCAAATGCATTCCATTTAGTAGACACCAGTTGTATAAAGTTGAGAGATTGTGTTGCAGTGTATAGGCATCGAAAATTGACCTAATGACTTTATATATTTTCAAGTCGTCAGCATATAAAGAAAATTCACAATCTCGGAATAATAATGTGAGATCGTTAATGAACAGTAAAAATAAGAAAGGACCCAAATGACTGCCTTGAGGTACAGAGGATGTAACCTTGATTGCCCGTGAATGTTTGCCTTGAAATTTTACGACCTGATGTCTATTTGTCAAATAAGATTCTATCCACTGCAAGAGTTTGCCCCTAATTCCATATTTTTTAAGCTTACAAATTAATAAAGCATGATCTACCTTATCAAAGGCCTTAGAAAAGTCTGTGTAATTAGCATCAACTTGGAGACCAGATGCAAATTGACGTCTAATGAAAGAAGTATATTGTAGCAAATTAGAAATTGTTGATTTACCCGAATCAAATCCATGTTGATTAGGGTGGATCAAGTCTCTAAGAACTATGTACAATTTTTGACTTATAATTTTTTCAAAGAGTTTAGGAATGGTAGATAGAATGGCAATACCTCGGTAGTGTAAATATGTCATATGTCTTAATTACAGTTGTCTGAATTTTATCTAAGTTTTTTTTCTGTATTTTTCTTAGTTTTCGAGCTTGTATTTTTATTTTTATTTCTATTTTTATTTTTGTTTTTTTTTTGAATTTTGTTACCTGATAGGTGTATTGTATTGTATTATATATAGTTGTTTTTTTAGTCGTTATTTTCAGTTTTATTTTGTTGAATGTAAGGTTTTCTTGTCTAGTCTGCATATTATGTATTATAAGCTGTTGCAGCTTAATTACAGATAAATAAATAAATAAATAAATAATTTTCAGTACCCCGGTATGGTATTTTGGCCTGTTTGAGTTGTCGGACTCAACAAAAGCAGACAATTTTTTGTCGGACAAATTTACCCTCGATTTCTAATACAAATTTCCATCCCCTTTAATAAATAACAAAATTATGGTAATAAATATACAAGACTCCGAGAAATCGCCATGTTTCGGAGTTTTCCGAGGTAAAAGCGGCCGAATCAAGGAAAAAGCGGCCGAATCAAGGCGCCTTACGAAGTATAAAATATGTGGTAATCATCAAATGAAATAGGTGACGGCCCAGGGACTAGTATAGGAATGAACCAAATACTTAATGTAAAGCTTTAATTTTATATTTTTTATTCGATTTTGCTGCTTCGATCAATTTTTTGTTAGACCTATCTTTTGTCTTAATAAAATTTGCAAATTCAGTGCAACTCATCTGTAATTGAAATGCATAAATAATTCTGATTTCACCACATCGGTATGAAGCCTTTTGATTTATTAGTTCATATATTTCCCATCACGCTAAAAATGCGTTCAATAAAACAATTAAAATTATTAACTGCCAGTGCAAAAACAAATTTGCAAATTTTAAGTAATTCAGGTGCGTTTGTGTTGATTTTAAAATATTCAGTCCACTTTTCTCTACAATTCATTCCAGTTAATAAGGGAAAAACTTCACTTAGGATACGTATTTCTGAAAATAACTGAATTTAACCATTTATAACCAAAAAAGCGTATATTTTTTAATATTTTCATAAAACGTACGTATAGCGTATTCACAAATATTTTTGATGAAAAAAACGTATTATACGCTCCAAAAACGTATAGGTGGCAAGTCTAATTTCGAATGACCATGATGAGCATTCGAAGGTTATTAATGTCTAAAGCGGAATTATACAAAAAAGTAATACATATAATTTATAAAATTTTGCATCACTCACTAACCGTAACCTACGTTGGTATTAAAAAATCAATTTTTCATGAAAGTTGATCAAAAGTACTGTCCGTCCATACAATAATAACAAAAGATTTTATCTGTCATGACTGATGAGCTTTAAAATGTAAACTTCAGTAACCGTAGCGTTTAGCAGTAATTTTAAATTTTGTTTCTCTAAATATTTTCTATTAAAATTAAAATTTTTAAATTAAGAATATTATCATATTAACATCGATTTTTTAAATTATAATTTAAAATTAAATTGTTATCATTCTTTTAATCGACAAAAAAAGAAATACAAGCTATAATCATTAGTAAAATACTAAATGGCGTCGGCCATGCCGACGCCAGTAATCATACAGAAGTCTTGAACATACAAGAAACTCAAATAATCAGCAATCCAAATATTAAAAGAAAATTAAATGTTAGCTCTAAAAAAATGGAAAAGATACAGAGGAAGGAAATGAAGAAAAAAAAGAATGATATGATAGTGAGTTTTGAAAAGTACAGTTTGGAACGAGGATAAAGAAACTTCAGGTAGTAGCATCGAGATGGATGATAAAGATACTTCCCTAAATATAATTAAAAAAATAACTACTGACATGGACTCAAAAATTGAAGTCATTAGCCAACAAAAAACTTCAAATAACAATAGCATCAAGTACTATACAACCAGAGATAAAGGTCCTTACTATGTCCTAGCTCACAAAGAAAATATAAATATAATAAGATTTGGTAAGGAAATGGCTAATATTAATATTAAAAATATAGAAAATATATTTAGAATTGGAAAGAATAAGGCCAAAATAATGTTTAAGGACATTTCTGATGCTAATAAAGTAATTAGAAATGAAGAATTAAATTATGAATTCAGAATTCCTGAAGCCTATGCCAAAACCATTGGAATAATAAGAAATGTTCCTGAAGAAATAACGACAGAAGAGATTCGTTCATCGCCGGAAGTGGATAAAGGGGTAGATATTATTGGAGTAGAGAGATTGAAAAGATGGAACTTTGAAAGAAAATACTGAAATTATCAAAATTTCTTTCAGAGCAAACTACTTACCCCCAAAAGTGAGATTATTTAACACTTCTATAAGAACGCAATATTTTATTCCTAAACCTTTTTTTTCAATAATTGCTTAAGATGTGGTCATTTTAAAAAAATACTTTTAAAATCAACAAAAATGCAGACTTTGTTCTGAGCTTATTGAAGAACAACACTTATGCAGTAAGATAAATAAATGCAATCTGTGTAATGAAGGGCACATAACTAATTCTAAAGATTGTTCTTATAAAAAAACTGAATTAGAAATACAAAAAGTAATGGTGAAAGAAAAAAAATCGTATACTGAGGCTAAAAAAACAATTTTCACAAGTAGGAGAGATATGAATTTCAAGCCAAATCAAGAAGAATTTCCGAAAATGAATTTTGCCAAAGCTTTAACAACAGAATCTGAACAACCTTTGCAAAATCCGATTAATCCGAGAGAAAGACTTGAAGCAAACAAATTTAATGAAATAAAAGAAGTTCTAAGAAAAAAAGATATTTTAATTCAATTAACAGCACAATTAATCTCTAAGATGTTCAGTGATGATAACCAAGATAATGATAAACAAATTATTAAATTGCTGGAAATATATCGCAAAAATCCGGATATAATCCAGGAATTTACTAATTATCAAATAACATAAAACCCATTCTGCAATTCTAAATAAAAAACTTAATTTAACATGTCTCATAATAATTTTAAAATATTGCAAATAAATATCAAAAGCATCTATAGTAACAAACTACTATTAGAAAAATTTATGTTGGACAAAGAAATAGATGTAGCAATTTTATGTGAAACCTGGTCAAAAAATTCGGTAACTTTAAACTTTGGTTTAAAATTTATGATACAAAAAGGCCTGATGGTTATGGTGGAGTGGGATTTTTGATCAAAAACGAAATTTCTGTAAATAAAATTTACTTAAATCTAAATTTAAACCGAATAGAGGTAATGGAAATAGAAATTCAATACAAAAACAAAAGAATAAACCTTGTAACCATTTATAACAATTCAAACAGAAATCCTGCACAAGTTAAGGAAGACCTTGAAAAATTATTAGAGCATTATAAAAACCAAAATAGAACAATCATTGCTGGTGATATAAATGCTCATCATACTTTATGGGAAGAAAATAGTAGAAGTGACACTTTAGGAAATAAACTAGCTGATGTAATAACATCTTCAGAGTTTGTATTACTTAATAATGGTAAACATACACGACGAGATGAAAGAAACCACTTAACATACGCAGTTGATATATCATTATCATCACCAGATATATGTCCAATAATGTCATGGGAGTGTGTACACGAAAGTGTAGGATCTGATCACTATCCAATTATCATAGAAATACAAGAACAAATTGAAAAGAGAAAAGAGGTTAAGAAAGTAAATTGGAAAAAAATTACTGAAAGAATAAATAACTTTGATCCACAACATTTCTTTGGAATCGAGGATTATGAGTTTTTTATGGAAGAAACAATTTTAAATAATACTATTTCAATAGAAATTGATCCTAGACATAAACCAAAACCTTGGTGGAATTTCAAAATTGCCAGACTATGGAAAATAAAAAAAGAAAAAATATTTCCAATCAAACAAGACTTTTTTACAGCCATTGAGTTGAAAAGAGCAATTGGGAAACTTAAAATAGAAATTAAAAGATCGAAAAAAGAAAATTGGAATAAATATTTAGAAGAAATCAACCAGAATCAAAATACAAAAACGATATGGGATAAAGTTAATAAACTTTATAAAAGAAACAATGATAAATTTACTATAATGAATGATACAAACGCTGCTCAAAATTTCTTAAATTTCAATTTTCCAAACACAATTGAACAACTACAACTTCCGTTTGATTCAAATGAGTTTTCATTAAAAGAAGTGCAGGAAATTATTAAAAATAGTTCTCCAACGGCACCTGGGAATGATAAAATAAGCTACAAATTATGGAAAGATTTTAATATAAATCATAAAATCAAGCTTACTGAATACTTCAATAGTATTTGGTATACCTTTTACTACCCAGAGAAATGGAAAATTGCAGTAATAAAACCAATAAAAAAACCTAATAAGAATGGGAAAGATATAGATTATTATAGGCCGATTTCCCTTTTGTCAGTACATTCAAAAATTATGAGTAAAATGATACAATCACGGCTGTTTTTCTAGCCGTCTATTTTTAATTATAAATAAATTGCTTATGAACAATCAATTTGGTTTTAAAAAAGGTTGCAGCACTCATGATTATCTTGTTGAACTTTTTACTCAAATTAATAATTACAGGAACAGAAAATTTAAAATGAACCTAATAACATTTGATTTAACTAAAGCTTTTGATCGAGTGAATAAAAATAAATTATTAAAAGATCTTGAAAATGAGAATTTTGATAAGAATATTATAAATTGGATTTATCTCTTCCTAGCAAATAGGAAAGTGATTCTTAAAGTAGAAAGTAATGAAATTTCAAACGTAACAAACAATGGACTTCTACAAGGAAGCTCTCTCAGCCCCATCCTTTTCAATATATATACTAAATATATACATAGTATTCAATCAGAAACAGTTCAAATATTTCAGTTTGCGGATGACTCCACCTATCTAATCGCAGAAAAATCTGAAGATGAACTAAAAATCAAAACAGAACAATTGATTAGCAGATTTATAATTATGCTACGCGAAAAAAATCTTCAAATCAATTTAGCTAAAACTCAAATAATGAAAATGTTCTGTAAACGAACTCCAATTGCAGATATAACAATAAATGGAACAAGTGTTCTGTATTGTAATAATATGAAAATTTTAGGAGTTACAATCAATAACTGTCTCGCATTATCTGGTCATTACAAGGAAAAGAAAAAAGATATTCAGTCAAACTTAAACTTCTTAAAATCTATATCATACAAGTTTGGAGGAGCTCATTCAGGAGTTATGCTGAACATATTTAAATCTCTCATTAAGTCTATATGCTTATGAAATTACCCATAAACATACTAAAGAAATAACAAACACATTACAAACTATTAAAAATAATGGAATACGAACTTGCATGGGTTTTTGTAAAACAACTCCTATCCCTGCGATATTAGCAGAGTCTGGAGAAAAATGTGTTCAATTAGATATATAGAAAAAACTTTAAAATATATGGCGAGAAAATTAAGTAAAAACCAAAAAATTGGAAAAGACATTAGAAGTGGTATATGCCTAGCTCATTTTCAAACTTTATTGCAACAATATCCCTTTCTAAATAAAGTGGCTACTGAAAACTATGAGGAATATATCCCTAATAATATCATAGTAAATACAAACATATTTATAAAAGAACAAAAAATGAACAATTGTTATTCATCTAATGCAATAAAAGCATACATAAATCAGGAAATATTAATTAATTATGGGGATTATGAACAAATTTACACTGATGGTTCCAAAGTTGAGAATAAATGCGGATTTGGCATTTTCTTCCCTAAGAATGATATGGAAATGGGTGCTAGATTACTCCAAGAAGTCAGCATTAAAACAATTGAGTTGATTGCAATAATTGAAGCTACAGAATTCATGATTATAAACAATTTTAACAAAATTATTGTATTCACAGACTCTCTCAGCGCATGTAATTCTATAATATATACTTTAAATAATCACAACTCAAAATATTATGAAAATAAGTTGTTAAAGATCCTTTCTAATAATAATGAAGTTGAACTGGTAATAATGTGGATACCTAGTCATATTGGAATATTTGGAAATGAAAAAGCTGACATTTTTGCTAAAAATATGACAACTACGGATCAAATATCTAGTTTAGAAAATTTAATACCAATTGAAGACTGTTTGATATTAATAAAAAATAATATACTAGGTCATTCAATAAGTCCGTAGGATGACACATAGATGGCGTTACTAGAATTTTTTCCATATGATTTTTATTTAGTACTAACCTTCAAACGATACGTGTATAAATTTGACAGCAATCTGACTATTTATTCGTGAGTTATAGCATTTTGTGTGAAGCAACTTTTGTTTTTGAAAAAAAATGGAAAAAAGTGAATTTCAAATTTTAATAAAGCATTGCTTTTTGATGAAAAAAAATACAGTGGAAACCAAACAATGGCTTGATAAACATTATCCAAACTCTGCTCCATCGAGACAAATGGTAGAGAAGTGGATGGCTGAATTTAAATGTGGTCGTACCAGCACAAAAGATGCAGAGCGCAGTGGACGCCTAAATGAGGCTATTATTCCAGAAAACATAAAAAAAATCCACAAATTGGTTATGAACGATCGCAAATTGAAGGTGCACGAAATAGCTGACATTGTAAAGGTAGCAGATGGTAGTGTTTTTACCATTTTACATGAACATTTGGGTATGCGAAAGCTCTGTGCAAATTGGGTGCCGCGTTAGCTCACAGTCGACCAAAAACAACAACGAATCGATGCTTCGGAGGAGTCTTTGGCACTGTTAAACCGCAATAAAAGGAAATTCTATCGTAGATATGTGACAATGGATGAGACATGGCTTCACAATTACACACCAGAATCCAAAAGACAGTCAGCTGAGTGGACAGCAGTCGACGAACCGAATCCAAAGCGAGCAAAGACGCAACAGTCGGCCGGTAAGGTGATGGCGTCTGTATTTTGGGATACGAACGGAATAATATTCATCGACTATCTCCAAAAAGGAACCACCATCAACAGCGAGTATTACTGTGAACTTTTGGATCGATTGAAGGCTGAAATCGCAAAGAAACGGCCACATTTGCAAAAGAAAAAAGTGTTGTTTCACCAAGATAATGCACCGTGTCACAGATCGATGAAAACGATGGCAAAATTGAATGAATTGGGCTTTGAATTGCTTACCCACCCACAATATTCTCCAGATTTAGCCCCCAGCGACTTTATCCTGTTTTCAGATCTCATGAGAATGCTTGCTGGAAAGAAATTTAAGTCCAACGATGAAGTAATCGCTGAAACTGAGGCCTATTTTGACGAGAAAGAGAAATCGTACTATAAAAGTGGTATAGAAAAGTTGGAAAATCGCTATACTCGTTGTATCGCCCTCGAAGGCAACTATGTTGAATAAAAAAATCGAGTTTTGTCAAAATGTTGTTTTTTTCTTACTTATCCTACGGACTTATTTAACGACCTGTTAGATGAAAAATGGTTTCAAACATACAGTGAAGAAAATTTAAATAAGGTAAACTGACCATACGTACAGCTTTGTGCTGTATCATACAGCATTTTTACTGCTTGCATCAGTATCCGTCCAGCAAAATGCACAGCATTTATAAAATTTGTCCAGCCAACATAAATTTGTCGTTTTGTTAATGTTGTGCATTTTTTTTCTGAGATAATTAGATGCATTCAGAAAATAGATCATAATGTTTAGTGGGTACAGCAAGTTATAAGTCGTCAGTGTCAGTTAGAAGTATAAATATCAAATCTCATTTTTACAAAGTAATGCGGTTTGTTTTGTTGTGGATTTATATAATTAAAATAATTAATAATAAAATAAGATTTCAATGAGCGTTTTGTAAGTAATTATATATATAATATATATGAGGCATTCCACGTGAATGGGAACAACTAAAAATTTGTTTTTGCACACAGTTTGGGTATTGATGATAGTACTCCATTAGAATACGACTTCGTAATTTGTTTAGATTTTTTGGCTAACCCCTTCTCCGTCGGTGACGGTCACAAATGTAGGCAGTTTGATGCTTATAAACCTTTTTTTAAAAACTATTAGTTCGTTAGCATTTTTCCGTAGCATACGATAAAGAAATTTTGTAGGCAGTTTAATGCGTATAAACCTTTTTTTTTAAACTATTAGTTCGTTAGCATTTTTCCGTAGAATACGATAATAGTTATTTATTTATCAAGAACGAAAAGTGAAACTTTAGCGTACGAGCTAGTTGTTTACTAGTGAAATTACTAGTGAGTACCTTTAAAAACACTTTTCGTTTGAGATAAATAAGAAATTTTATTTCATACTGGAAATTTATTAAAATAAAGAGAAATGAGTTTTAAATTTTGCTCAAAAAGTTGAACTTCAACATCCTAGGACTTTATAAAATTTTATAAAGTCCTAGCACTTTAAAGTTCAACTTTTTGTACCATAAATAATCCGAAAAATATCGATTTAGATATCAGTATGAAATAAAAATATTTAAAAAATTTTTGAGAGTAGCTTTCTCCCTTATTTTGAGGTTTTAAAGATTAAAATCATTTTTCGGAATGTGTGATACGTTTTTTTTTAATTTTTGTTTTTTAAATTTAGTTTAAAATATACACATTCAAATAATTTTTATCGCGTGATGGAAGTTGTATCGATGTGAGCGCTAGAGGGCGCCGAATGTAAAAAAACAAGGTTTTCACGTAGTTCTAAAACTTTATTTTTTTTTTTTAATAAAATGTGTTGTGTAGTAGGAATTACAATATGAGTCACAATAACACATAAAAACCTTTTAAGACAAAGGTCCCACAACAACATACGTTCAGAGGTGTTGATGGACGTAAATCTTTCTTTTTTTGTTTTTTTATATTTTTTGTTAAAGAATGGATAACTAAACAAAAAAATCCTATCACTGACAAAATATGACATAGTCCAATATTTTATGATAGAATAGAGAAAATAAAAGTAAATTAAAAAGTAAATAGCAAATTTTTACAAAAATTTGCTGAAACAAAACAAAATGTAGTTGCCAATAATCCAGCCGGTTGCATATTCCTTGATACTGTGACGCACTGTCTTTCTTGAAGATTAAAGCTCACACATAGTTATATGTGAAGGCTCGTTTCCTCAAGGGAGCAATAGCGTCTCATCATCAAGGATTATTTCACAGCTAAGATTAAGGGTGCTACCGTTGACTGAATACAGTTCATCCGCCACCACCCCTAAGATGTCACCTTGGCTAGTGATATCTCGCTGCTATTGCCAGTGGTATGTTATATCTCACGTTAGCTCGTATGTCGATAGCAGGGACTGGAGTACGCGGGGTTGTCACACCCGTAGATCAAAAATATAAAAAAATTTCAAAACAATAAAAACTGATCCCTCCATGCGGTCAAGTTCTGCAATAGTCTAATTGTGGCTGAACCCAGTTTGTGAAAAATGCAATGTAATCGAAAACAATGAACACATAATAAATAAATGCAAAAAGTATAATTGGCGAAAAAACTATCCTATCCTTCAAAATAAAAATCTAAAGGACATCCTGATAGAAAATAAAAGTGAAGAAATAAAAAGCCTCATACATTTTTTAAAGGAATCTGATATAACAATTTAAAACTGAAAGATTAACAGCAGAGCTTTCGAGTTTCGACTGTTTTTAAAAAATGGCGTATGGATGGAAACGTCTAGGCCGTGTCATTTAAAATAAAAAAAAAAAGTAAACTAACAAATCAAAATAAAGAATTTTAGCATAACATATTATATAAAATATTCATATATTTACCTGAAACTCTTGATTTTGATGTTTTCAATTTCATATGTGATAACCTTTGGGCAATATTTTTCACTTTTTCTTGCGCACTTGCAGTATTTTTGCCTCTGTCGGAATTGCGAACTAACTCTTTTAACGCAGATATTTGAGCCTTTAGAATGAAAAATTTGATCTAAAAAAGTGAACACGCAAAATTTATGTAAAAGGTATTATACCTGTTGTTGATTAAATGACTCCTGTAAATTGGATATGGTGGGTATTCCACCCCCCGGATCGGTACTAGACATATTTGTTGTTGAGGTGTTTAATTTTACTAAGGGATTATGCTAAATATTTTGCTAAAAAAAATATGATTAGTCTGTATAAAAAACAATAAATACTTTGCAACAATGACGTCACACACTTAAACAAAATTTAACATTAAACATTATCCATTACACTTCTTTTGAAACCTTAGCAATATCTGAACACCAGTCAATTCGTGTTATTATAAATAATATAAAATTCTTTTAAATATTTACCAATTTCATAGCAAAATTATTAGATTTTTTATTAAAATTACTTCCATGTCACCACGTCAAATTTTTATTTATTTTATAGCTAGCTTCACTCTATTTTATTTAGTTCTATTTAAATATACCAACGTCATTTCGAACAATAATTTCGAAACGATATAGAATGTGTAGTAAAAATAAAATATCAAATTTGTGTATATTAATATCACAAAACTGTATATAACTAATAACTCGTCTATATAATAAAATATACATTACTACGTTCATAAAAACAGAAAAAAATTTATTGACATTGATAGTTCTAAAATATTTTAGCACACAATTTCATTGAAAAGTTGAAGCTGGTACCCCAAACTGGATGTCATATTGTCAATACATGTCAGAATTTATCATTGCAATGCAAATATTATTTCGCAATTAAAAATTGTTTTATCTAACTCTAAATTATAAATAATGTTAAAAAATATTTGACTGAAATGTAAAATGGGTGCCAAAGATTCTAAACCATCGTGCATTAGTTATGAAGATGCAATTAAACGAGGTAAGAGCGAGTGTTTATTTTGTCAACCATAAAAACGTAATTAGTTTAATGTAGTCAAATGCTAGAAAAAATTGATTTATTATTACTGAGTCTTGTGGTTGTATATAAAATGGATATGTATGCTGTTTGTTTAATTTTATTTTTATTGGTAAACAAATTTTACCATAAAGTGATGTTATTAATGCAAAGGTTTCTAATTTTCACGCATTTATTCTTCGATAGTTGATTGATTTAAATATTTTTTTATCACCAAATTCCTCCCCACATTCTTGGACTGTTTTTTGCAAGTAACCGAAACATAAATGGGATATTTGCATATTGGAATTTAATACACATATTTCTACTATTGCGTCTTATTCATCATATGCAACATTAAAGGGATTCTCCTAATTCAATCTTAAATTTATTTTGACATTATAATTACTTATTGAAAATAATTTATTTCTTCAAATTTTAAAAATTATTTTTATCTATGATGTTTTTCTTTTATCAAATTAACCAATTAAAACTATTTAAATGATTTTATCATGATCAAATGAGAAACGTATATGTATGTTGTTTGTACAGATAAATACTCTAAAACTAAATAAATTGTTGCTGTTCTTAATCAAGTAGTCTGTATATAGTAACACGGTGAAATTAACATTTGATGTTAAGAAGAAAGTGAGGCAAACAGTCTTTTTTTCTTCTAAATTTTCAGTACTCTGGTTTTGGGTGTTCAACAAGTTTCGTAATTCTTTTAATAGACAAGGCAGGAGTAATTTTTAATAGTTTTAGATTACTAAATAATATACAAAAACTACTTCAATACCTTACTCTATTCTTTAATAAATATTTTACATATTATATAATTAGTATATAAAACTTCTTAATTTATTACATTATGACAAGCAATAAATAAAAGTATTATTTTTGCTCTAGTTTCTGATGCTGAAATTCGTCGAATAAAAGAAGCTTTTAAACGATCTGCCGGCTCTGGTGGAACTCTCTTAAGTAAAACTGCATTTAACCAAGATGTACTTTGTGAAAGTGTGCCATCAGTTGTAGCTGATTGTTTATATACTGCTTGTGGAGGTTCAGCAAGGGGAATACCGTTTAAAGAATTATTGTGTGGATTAGTTCTTCTCACTCGTGGTACTGCAGAAGAAAAAATAAAGTAGGTATTTGATCTTTGTTTTCATTTTGATTTTACAAAAACAATTAAATCTCTATTTTTGAATGTTCCGATCATCACTAAAACCTTTGATAATATTGCATATAGGTATGAACTCGAACTCTATATAGGAAATTATAGGAATATACGTTACAATTTTTTTCGTTTTATTTTTAATGCAAAATTATTTCCTCTAACTGATTATTTTTGACCTTCAATTACATAACGTCGGCTACAAAGCATTTACGTGTAACTAGGGATTGCAATCCCGTGGTGTTTTATGAATGCCGGGACTACGGGATTCATAAATTTTAAATACCGCGATTCCCGGGATCCCGGGATTTAAAATTTGTATGGAAAACCATAAATAATTAAGAAAAAACACAATTTTCGAATAAAAAACACATTATTCATTTTTTAGTGTCGCAAAGAATAAACACAAAACATTAACTTACTAATTCAACTTCTTAAAAAAATATAAATTGAAAAACCAAAATAAAACTTTAATAATATTACATAAAGAAAACCTTTATGTAATATTATTATAAATATTATTTAAAGAAAACATTATAATATTATTTAAAGAAAACACTTTCGAATGATTTAAGAAATAGATTTTAGACAACATAATTCGTCAAACTTATTTATCGTCAAACCTGTTTGTTAATTTCGAAATAATATTTCCGAAGGTTGAAAAAGCCCGTTCCGATTCCACACTTCTTGGTGGAATGGTCAATAAATTATTATCAACTCACTGCAAACGGGGTCCTCCATGAGGGCTTTGCTTATACTTACTTTCATTTCTCTACCAATTGCGGTGACCAGTTTAATATTTTATGTTGTTGCATTCTGATCAAAAAAGTTTTTTTCTGGGTATTAAGGGAGAATTAAATTGCGTTACAGTTTAACTTCCAAATTGCTTTTCTCTACTAAATCGACTGAAATCCTTAGTTACATTTTCGTTCTAATCTCTGCACGATGATGTTGCAGTGTGAGTAGTTGGATCACCTGTTTCACATCCCACGTCTGCTGCTGCTGATGTAACGTTCACTAATCTTCAATAAAAACTTTTATGGAGCTTCGACTCGGAACAATAAATATGTTCGATGTATCATCAACAAAAGCAGAGTTTTCATTCTGCAAATACTTAAATACTCAAAATGTTTCGGTTTTCCTTGCCTTTATGCTAGTTATTGAGACATTCGTCAACTCGCAAACTAATGGGTTGCTTTGTTTTTCTAGCTCAGTACAACATTAAGAGCAACAAGTGCATTAGCCAATATTTCCGCTAGCACCCCAAAGATATAAAACCTTAAGTATTTTCTCATTGCTATTGCCAGTGGTATATATCATTGCAAATGAACAAAAATAAAAAAAGTACAAATCAACAAAACAGGATTCTGTGTTTTCATTGATTAATCCCGGCAAATATGACAATCCCGGGATTTTGTTTCATTAATCCCGGGATTTTGTTTCATTAATCCCCGGACTGCGGGATCATAAAAATGGGTCTGGATCCCGGGATCCGGAATTGCAATCCCTACGTGTAACTACATTTTAGAAAAATTGAAAGGAAGCTCACAAAACGATTTATTGCGAGTCTAAATAAGCTTTAAAAAAATTACTATCAATAATTAAAAAAAATTGTGTTATTTTGATTTGTTGATAAAAAAAAATTTAATTTCAAGCTTGTTTAGAAGCGCAATAAATCGTTTTGTGAGCTTCCTTTCCATTTTTCTAAAATCTAGTTACACGTAAATGCTTTGTACTTTGTAGCCGACGATAAATATTCTTAATATTTACTCGCATAAACATATCAAAACATTGGTATGGATTTTGATCAACGGGTCTGACAATTTTGTTTCCAATCCCAGTCTTTATGATTGATATATGAATTGAATTAACGTAAGATAACACACACCATTAGTAATATGGAAGATATGTCGTTAACCAAGGTGAGCAAACTTCTAAGCATTGCTAGCGGCCGAAATTTAGTTCGCCAACGGTAGCACTTGCAATCAATCTAGTAAGGGTATGCTGCTTGTGAATACAACGCGTGCGCTTAAGCAAAAACAAACAAAATATGAATACATAGTTCTTCGGAGGACATCAGACCATGTTTTTTTAAGGAAAAGCATGTGTTTCATTAGCTAACATGAAGACTGTTATGTTATCATTGTTGCATGTAAACTTTAAGTTATTATCCCAAATTTCTTTGGTTCCGTCCACAAATGTTGTCACCATTTAAATGTCATCAATTCATTTAGTATTATTCGTTAAGGCTTACTTAGAGATTGGAATGTTGTGAATTATTAAACATTATCAATAAACCCGACCATTATCATGTATTAATGTTATAATTATTAAAACTGCTATGGATTGCTTCAACCAAATTTAATCCATACATTTGAAATGTCTAATTTTTGTAGATTTGAATGAATTCTGTCATCTGAGGTCTTTCTAAAAAAATTGATCAGCAGTTGTGTATAGAACGATTTAATGATGAAAAACTCATCTGTAATCGATTAAAAGATGTCAAAGTAATCGAGTCGAAGCCAGGTCATTATCGAATAATTTGACTAATCGTTATTTTGTCAACAATCGATTGGTTTTAATTATTTTTGCCTTTGATTAATTGTTTGAAAAGTTCTGTTTTTAACAGCGTATATGAGACGTTATAAACTCTAAGCTTTATTCAAATAACAGTGATGAAACTTTTGCAAAATAAGATAAAATCTTTGATGTACTATATGCACCCTTAAAGTTTAATATTGAGACAGTTACATCTAACATTTGCAAACCTAATAGTTAAATCTAACATCAAACACGAGCACCTTTCTATATTTTTTTTTTTTTGAATAAAATGTGTTGTGTTATAGGGTTTATAATATGTGTCACAACAACACATAAATACCTTTTAAGACCTAGGTTTAGACCAAGGTCCCACAACAACTGGCGTTCTAAGGTCATGATGAACGCTTTTTTAAACCTCTGCGGGTTGAAGTCACCTGAGACTATGGATTCCGGCAAACTATTCCATTTGTATGCAGTTCGGACAAAGAAGTCTTTCTGTGATCTGCCAGTATGACAGCGTGGGATCTTGACCGTTTGACCGGTTGCGGCAGCCGATTGTCGAGTGGAACGGGGATAAGAATAAGTTTGAGGCATGATGCTGCTGATTTCATCTGAGCACTGTTAATGACGATATTTGTAAAAAACAACGAGGTCAGCAACAGTGCGACGATGTTGTAGGAAATCAAGTTTTGATGTCAAAGTTCGATCACCCACAATTCGTATAGCCCGCTTTTGAACAGAGTCCAAGAGGGCCAAGATGGAAACAGAACTAGCACCCCAAACTTGACAACAGTACTCCATACAGGGACGAATATAGGACTTATAAACATGGAACAATTGGTATGAAGTGAAAAATTTTTTGCATCTATTTAGGAGGTCGAGTTTTTTAGACGCGCTTTTTGTCATTGCCATTACATGATCGTTCCAGAGTAGGTCATTTGAAACCCAATGAACGAATGCTTTTACATTTACCCATTGGTTCATCACTGGGGAACTCGGTCTTTGATCTGGAAACAATCAACAGCTGTGTTTTAGTAGAGTTGAAATTGACCAGGTTTTGGTCACCCCAATCGGCGACATTTTTTAGGTCTTTATTCACGTTTATGGCAGCGTCTCTCCGGGCGGGATTAATTCGTTCGTGCATTTTATCTTTTGAAGGAAGGGGCTCGAACGACCTGTGCAGAGTACTATCATCTGCAAAACTATTTATTGGGTTGCTGGTGATTTTCAACAATTCGTTGATATAAATCAAAAATAGGGTTGGGGACAGTACTGAGCCTTGAGGTACACCAGCGTTAATTAGTTTAGACTCAGAAGAAAATTCGTCTAAGGAGACCGAAATGTATCGGTTGGATAGAAAATTTTGAATCAGCTTCACAATATTGGGATGAAAACCATACGCAACGAGCTTGTGGATCAAGTTGGCATGCTAGACTCGATCGAATGCCTTGGAGATGTCTAAAGCGATAACGTATGTTTCACCACCTTTATCAAGAATACTGTTCCAACAAAACAATATATAGAATTACTAAAAGATTTTAGAATTAAGAGAAAAAATTAATAGTCTTTGCCCACGATATTAAATACTTGGGTTCTCACTAATATAGGTACCGATTTAAGAATAGACAATTTGAACAGCAATGACTTTTCGAGTTGTAATTGTAATTTCAATCAATGTTTTTGTTTCTTTTTTTGTGCGTATCTGACTGATTTTTTCAATTTGAAAAAATTGTAGCTAGTAAGAAAAACAGTTTAGATGTTGTGCTGAAATTCAAAAATAAACTGCAATTTGAATATTATAAACAGTCAAAAATTTTTTGTAGAGAAACTAAAGGATGTTTGACAAGGGCCACTCAGAAAAGTCTGGTGTTTTTTTATGTGTGTAGTGGCAACAATTTACTACAAAGTTCAGTTGAATATCTTTTCGTCATAATTTTTAATCTCATTATAAGAAATAGTTAAAACCATTTCAGTGTCAAAAGCGTTTTAAAGACTCAATTCCAAACAATCATTAATAACAAGTTTGATATGTACGATTTGATAATGAGTCAGTTAAAGTTTTTTTTAATATAAAAGGGGTCATGGCATGGTTTTGTGTGGAAGAGGAAATCAAAAATTCAAATCCAATCAAATGTGGAAGAAAGGTATTGTTTCATTGTTTAATAAAATATGTTGTGTAGTAGGATTTTTTTAAAACAAAAACAATAACACCTAGATACCTTTTAAGATCTAGGTCCCACAACAACATGCGCTCTGAGGTGTTGATGAACGCTTTTTTTACTTTTGTGGATTGAACGCCCCCAAGACTATTGTTTCGGGCAAAGCATTCCATTTTTAAAATGTACGTACAAAGAAATTTCTCTGTATTCTGTCACTATGACAGTGAGTGATCTCAACAGTTTGACTGTTTGCATAAACTGATTGACGTGTATAACGGGAAAAAGAATAAGGTTGAGGCATGGTGGATCCGATTTCATCCGATCACTGCTGGTGACGATATTTATAAAAAGTTCTTTTGAAAATGTTTTTAGAATAATAGGAGAAATGTTGTCCAGACCGGAGGAGGCTTTGTTGATATTAAACCCTCTGAAGAGTTTTTCGAGAATTTTAGGTTAAAAATAAAGATCTTTCATATTAAACTCTGAAAACTGGAGTTGGGGTATTTCTTTAGGAGTTTTTAAAACAGTCGAATTCAAAGCAAACCGTTCCGCTAACAATGTTGGTTTGCTTGCAGGGTCAATGAAATGGACATAGTTGAAAGAGTTGCCGCTTTCGCTCTGTCAATCTCTGCTTTATCGTTTTCGATTATCTGGCTTGCTATATTATTGGCCTTTAGTATTGGGACCGATTTAAGGGGTTTTTGTTATGGAACCAAATATTAAATAATCTGCGTTTGCTTCTAAGGACCATTTGGCTGCCTTGGAAAACAAATATTTTTATTGGGATTTCATAATTGAGAAGGGGAATACCGAATTGAATTGTTTCAGTAAAGTTTTGAGCAGAAACATTTACATTGTCAGTATGAAAACAATTACGATCAAAAGGGAAACATTGAAAAAAACATCGGAGACCATTAGTGTCCATTTTTGAGAAGTAGAACAGTTTTCGTGATTTGGGAACTCTAGTTTTTAGTAAATCAGTTTTGATATTTTGATAACTGATGTGATTAGATAGTGGTCCGAAATTCCAATACTACCCTTATCGACATTGACACTCGTAATATTTGGCATAGATGTGAGATAGAGATTTAGAAGAAAACTTTTATCACCGCCATTACGAGGATTGAACTTAGGGCTTTTTACAATTTGCGCCAGGTTCTGTGATGCGGCAAATATATCTGCCTGCTTTCCATTGTTGTTGTCGTTCGTCTTAGAAAATTCAAACCAAGATTTGTTGTAGACGTTGAAGTCATCGGTAACGTTAACCAATTAGGAAATTTTGCTCTAATTTCGTTCACAACATTAGTCAGGAGATTAAGAAAATTGGGATTATATTTGTTTGCGGACCGGTATAAAGCTATTGTGAAAAAAAAATTTCAGGTAGACAAACCTTTAATACTACTGTGTTGTAACCATCACCATGTTTTGCAACTATCACTTGCTCATAATTTGTGAAGTGTTTATATGCAACACTCTCATGCATGTATGCACATTGCACATAGACCTTGATGCAGTTTAAAAGCTGATTCAAGCCTATATTTCGAATTTAGCGTTACGTCATCGAGATAGTTTTCAGAAACTTGTGTTTCTGTGAGAAAGAGACAATATTATGTGTCACAACAACAAATAAGAACCTTTTAAGACGAAGATCCAACAACAACGTTCTTAGATGTTTTTTATGATGTACAAATATCTTTCATTAAAATTATGTTGTTTGTTGTAATTTAGTTCTTTACTAAAGTAGTAGTAGTTAGTATCAATATCAAAAAGACATTTTTCGTCGTTGGGCAAAAAACTTTTAACCTTTGTAAAGAATAATTTTTAGCATTCAAAGCCACTAATATCTCCTCGAAAGACAGAATAGTCTTTTCATTTTTTATTTGTGTATGCACGCTTCAAGTACATCAGTTTGGGTGCTTTAATCGTCTGTGGTGATTTTATGTTGTTGTAGCGACGCGTGGTGGTGCTATTCTTCCGGTTCCAAGTCCAGATTCAGGAACTCTGCTACTGCCCGTGGGCGGTACCACATACCTTCCTTCAGGTCGGTTGGTTTCTCTGGACAATTGAAAAGGTGGCTAGCATCATTTGGCGTGCCCTCACATATGTGACACTTGTCAACAATTTCATGGTCAATTCTACTCATGTAGTTATTTAAGATGCGTAACCAACCGGATCTTAACTGCGCTAGGATGGTTCTGGTGCTGCGTGGCAGTTTTACCTCTTCGGCAGCGACTTGTGGTGGTTTGCTATTAAGAACTCGATTCGGGGCGTAGTTCTTTGTTGTGTCTTCAACGGTTTTTGTATGTATCTTTTTCAACACCCTCTTATACGTAGGCTCGTCGATGTTATTAATGTCTTCATTGTTTTTAACATTTTGTAGGAAGCATTTCGCCGTCCTTCTTATGTCTCTAGGTGGTGTTGTCATGAATAAGGTGTCATTGCAGGGATGCTGCTCTCTATGACAGGACCAAAGATATTGTTTGGTAAGTACTTCGTTGTGTTCACGGACCGGCAATATGTTACATTCCTCGTGCAGGTGATCTCGGTGGGCCATCAGGTGACATCCGGTTGCTGTACGCAAGGCTGTGTTCTGTGTTATCTGTAACTTATTCCAGTGGGTGTCAGCGACTTGGGGTGTCCATATGGGAGCCGCGTAATTTATGAAAGGCCTTCCTATTGCTTTATATTCCGTTATTATTGTGTTGTTATCCTTACCCCACGAACTGCCCGCTAGAGCTTTCAGTGCGTTATTCCTGTTTTTAAGTTTTGTATTTACTTATTGAGCATGAGCGTTGAATTTAAGTAGTGGATCGAATGTTACCCCCAGCAGTTTTGGATTTTTCACAGTAGGAATTAGTATGTTGTCAATGCAGATATTGAGTGTTGTATTTATCTTTTTCGTCCATGTGGTGAAAAGTGTGGAAGTGGACTTTTCAGTGGACAATTTCAATTTTTTGGTTTTAAACCATTCATTCAAGGTGTTGAGGTAGTTGTTTAGGGCATTGGTGAGTTGTTCCAGGTTGTTTCCTGTTGCAAGCACCGTGCAGTCGTCTGCATATGACGTGATAGTTATTCCTTCCGGTGGTGCAGGTAAACTACCTAAGTAAAGGTTGAATAATGAAGGCGAGAGAACTCCACCTTGTGGAAAACATATGTTTTTTTTTTTTAATAAAATGTGTTGTGTAGTAGGAATTACAATATGTGTCACAATAACACATAAAAACCTTTTAAGACCAAGGTCCCACAACAACATACGTTCAAAGGTGTTGATGGACGTAAATCTTTCTTTTTTTGTTTTTTATATTTTTTGTTAAAGAATGGATAACTAAACAAAAAATCCTATCACTGAGAAAATATGACATAGGCCAATATTTTATGATAGAATAGAAAAAATAAAAGTAAATTAAAAAGTAAATAGCAAATTTTTACAAAAATTTGCTGAAACAAAACAAAAATGTAGTTGCCAATAATCCAGCCGGTTGCATATTCCTAGATCCTGTGAAACACCGTCTTTCTTGAAGATCCAAGCCCACACATAGTTATATGAAGGCTCGTTTCTTCAAGGAAACAATAGCGTCCCGTCATCAAGGATTATTTTGCATCTAAGATTGAGGGTATTACCGTTGACTGAATACAGTTCATCCGCCACCACCCCTAAGATGGCACCTTGGCTAGTGATATCTCACTGCTATTGCCAGTGGTATGTGATATCTCACGTTAACTCGTATGCCAATAGCAGGGACTGGAGTACGCGGGGTTGTCACACCCGTAGATCAAAAACAAAAAAAAATTTCAAAACAATAAAAACTGATCCTTCCATGCGGGTATTCAAAACAATAAAAACTGATCCCTCCATGCGGGTATGTTTGGCGGCCTCTTAGATAATTGCACAACCAGCGCTTTATTAGACCTGGCAGATTGGTGTTGAATATGTCGTTCAGTAGTGCAGCATGTGACACTGTGTCGAAAGCTTTTGACAGGTCAAGTGCAACTAAAATTGTTCTAGCACAGGGTTGGTTTTGGTTTAGACCATCGCTGATTTGGTTGGTTTTGGATTCTATGAAGAGCGGTGGTTGTACTGTGTGCTTTCCTAAAACCATGCTGAACTCCAATTCATTAAAATTGGTAAAATTATCCCAGTCTGCTTTGTTAAAATTAATGTATGTCTTCTTCTCGGATTTCATTTCGTTTAAGGAACGGTTTAAGGTGATTATGATCGGCACATGGTCTGATCCCAATGCAATTTCAGTTCTCCATTCAGCGATTGGCATTAGCGACATGCTAACAAGTGAAACATCTGGAGACGAGTATGAGTTATTAGTTACTCTTTTTGGTTGTGGTTCATTGAGGACTCCAAAGTTGGAGCCGTCAATTTGATCAGCAGTATTTTCACCTCTTGAGTCGGTGTTCAAGTGTGAGTGCCATAGATCGTGGTGAGCATTTATGTCGCCGAGAATCAGACAGTCTTTGGTATAAAATAAATGTCCTATGGACGGTTCATAACCTATATCACAGCTGGTGGAATATAAATATTGACTAAATGTATCTCCGTATTTCCGGATTTTATTGTAATACCTAGTTGTTCTAGGTATTTATCAGTTCCCGGTACTGCTGGTAATGTGATTGCACGGCAGATAATGGTTTTGTGTATGATAAAGGCAAGGCCACCACCTTTGTCCTTCCCTCTATCCAGTCTTATAATTCTATAATCACAGATACTATCACTAATCTTAGATCTAACATTTAATTTGGTTTCTTGTAAAACCGCGACTAGAATATTGTTTTTGCACATAAAGTTGATAATATCATCCATTTTGTTTAATAGTCCGATACAATTTAGCTGCATTATTATCACATCACCTGGGGTTTCCGGATGTGTGCTCATTCGCATTGTGTTCTGTTGCGAGCTCGTATTTATATGTTGACTTGATGCATTGCAACATGGTGCTATGTAGTTTTTGGTCCATTGCTTATGTGTTGCAAGGCCTGAGCAGTTCTTGAGATTACACAATTCTTTACATGTAGTGTTGGCCCTTAAAATGTTTTTGCATATTGCACAATGCCAAATTTTAGTTGGTCCAGAATTTCTTTCAATACCGGCCACGACTAGGAGGATCTGAAGCAGTGAGGCCAGTGACAACTGCTTCTTTATCCAAAAAATGGAGCGTTGGAGTAGCACCTTTCGTCGAAATTTTTGTGATGGTCCTTGGTCGGAACTGGGTTCCGAGTACTTCTGTGGCGTAGACCCGTCCATCTTGAGAAGTAATCCATCTTGAGAAGTGGTGATTTTATCGTCTTTGTTGATTCAATCGCCACTGACCTCGCAAGGAAAGTTGCTTTGTTCGCGGAACGCTTTGCCTCAAATTTGACAGTTTCCGTAACTTTTACAGAAATATCCTAAATTCAGTCTTGCGGGGTTAATATGAAAGAACTTTATTTCAAACCCAAAATTTCGAAAAACTTTTAAGGGAGTTAAACAACAACAAAGTCTCCGTCTGAACAACATTTCGTCTGTTGTTCTAAAAACATTTTTAAATGCCTATTTTAACTAACATTTTCAACAAATTTCTGGCATGTTAACTGGAACAACAAGCTCGTTGCGTACGGTTTTCATACCACAGTCGTGAAGTTGATTCATTGGATTGATCAATTTTGGTATCTAGAATCAAGAATTTAATCTTAGAAGGCTTTTCTTCGAAGTATAAATTAGTTAATGCTGGTATACCCCCAAAACTCAGTTTTGTTCCTCTCTTTTTTTAATTTTTATCAACGAAATGTTGAAAAAGTTTGGGAAGCTGCATCCTCGTGCTGGCTCTCGTGGACTACGTACAAAAGCGGGTTATACGAATTGTAGGTGATCAAAATTTAACATCAAATCTTGCAACATTTGCAACCGAATGTCATTTGATGGCTCATCGAGATCACCTGCACAAGGGATGTAACATACATCCGGTTTGTGAACATAATTTTATGCTGACCAAACAATACCTTTGGGCCCCTCACACAGACCGCCAAGCAATGACTTCACCACCCAGAGACAAAAAGGAAACCGCAAAATTATTTCTACATGATGTCGTGTCGGCGATGACAAGCTTACTTATAAAACTGGACTAAAATGACTTCACACCAAAGCTGTCGAAGGCAGTACAAAACTACGCCCTAAATAGAGTTCTCAATGGAAAGTCACCACAAGTTGTTGCTGAAAAAAAATTATTACCAAATACCTCGCATGTGATCTAATCTTGCGAATTTAATTTTTTATTTTGAGGGCTAAGAGGAGCTTTATAAAAAAATTTGTTAATCTAATGTTAACAATGCAATTCCCTTGCAAATTATGTATCTAAATCCACATTTTTACTTTTAGATTTCTATGGAATTTATATTGCAACGATTCAGGAATACACATTTCAAAACAAGAATTTAATCAATCCTTAAAATTAGAACAGGAATATGATACAACAAATAACTTAAATAATCTAAACAAAATTAATCAACAATCTTTGACCACAGTATTAGTATCATTATTTGGTCAAGCTGAAAAGGTCACATTTGAACAATTTAAATCTTGGGTTATTCTCTACAAAAACTCAACGGTCTTATCAAAATGGTTACTTGTAAATACATCAGTGAACTTAAGTTCGGAACTAGAAACACCAACTTTTTATCAGAGTTTAGCTGGAGTTACTCATTTAGAAGAACAAGTAACTTAATTTGTATAAAATTATTTTATTCAACTATTCTGAATACGATTCTTTAATTTGAATAGGACATTGGAGATTTAGAAAAGGTATTTTGGCTTCTGAAAGGATCAGCTAAAACAGGTCAACTTGATTTGGAATCGATGGGACCATTTTTTAGTCCCCCCGTGCCTGTATTAGCGTTACCTGGAGTTTTTCATGCTTTTGATGAAAACCGTGATGGCCACATAGATTTTAAGGAATTATGCTGTGGAGTAAGTGCGGCATGTAGGGGTCCAAGTGTTGAAAGGTGCAAATGTATGTTTTATTATTACTTTAAAATATATACATAAAATAAATCTAACAAATTTCTTTTTCCTAACAGTTTGCTTCAAAATTTTTGACACTGATCGTGATGGTGTCTTAAATTTCAATGAAATCAAACAAATGATTGAAATTTTATTACTCGTCGCAAATGAGTCAGCAAATTGCAAAAGCTATAAAAATGTTTCTATGGAAAATATATTGATAGAACTTCAAAATAAATATAACAATAATGTGGATGAAATTTCAATTGTAAATAATACAGAAAATTTATATATCAATGAAAATAATGAGGTTTCAATTAAGCCGTTTACCCTCACACAGGAAAATTTTTTGATGTGGAATGTTGAAAGTTCTATAAATGTTGTGCAACCATTTTTAGACCTGTTATTTGAAACGTGTCACATTGTTTTGGGGCTTCGACCGCAATGTCGCCACTTGGAACATGATATAGGTATTTAATAAAGCAAATTTTGAAACAAGAAGAGTAATAAGGGTTATTTTTCAGTAAAGGGATGGCTTTCTCGAGAAGTAAGAAGAGGTTATCAAGTTGGTCAATTTTGGTATTTGATTGCATCAGAATGGTGGCAAAATTGGTTGCAATATACCCAAAATTCGTCCAATATTCAATGTTCTTATTGCAAATCGACTCCAAATTATATAAGCAATCGTATTGACGAAGCGATGGTGTGTGATGAAAGCTTCACATCAAACTCTATTGAATCGATGGGGGATTTGTTAAGTGCCGGAGATACTTCTAGCTTAGGTTCTGGAAGTAGCGGAATATCATATGGCAGAAACTCGTCAAGTCGACCAGGACCTATTGATAACTCCAGCTTAATTGCTCCTAATATTAATAAAAATGTGCAAACGCTTACTGGTGAAGGTGGACGACTAAAAAGAGATGCACCTTTAGTTCAACATCGTGATTTTGAAATTGTTCCTGATTCCTTGTGGAAAGCTCTTTCACAGTGGTATCGAGGAGTATTGCCACTACCACGACAAGTTATACAACCTCCGATAACAGATGAAGTTGAATTAGAACTATATCCCTTAAATCTTAGAATACTACGACATCAAAATCCCTTACCAGTTACACAAAATACTACACAATCATGGGGATCTGCAGTTTCTGGCGGTTATGGTGCACTTGCTACGGCTGGGAACTATAGCACAATGTCGACTGTTACACAAGCTCTTCAGCCACCAAAACGTTATTTAGCATATACTGCTGCATTTAGTCGTCTAGCTACAGTTAAGCAAGTTGCAGAATTTTTGTGTCAAAGATTAAAACTTAAGGTTGAGGATGTGAGATTATGGCACATACTCGGTGCTCATACAACTAATTCACTATCAATACCTTCACACGAAGTGCCATTATTATTAGAAGAAGAACATATGACTTTGAATGAATTAATGATTAGTGACAACGATCAAATTTTACTTGAAATTAGAAATAAAGATTTAACCTGGCCTGAAGAATTAGGATCGCTTACACTGAATCAGTCTACTCATTGCATCAACCAAGAAAGACGATCAACGATTGCTTCAATTCATGCTCCTGGAGCAACTGGACTACACAATCTAGGAAACACTTGCTTTATGAATGCAGCTCTACAAGTTTTATTTAATACTCAATGTCTAGCTCAGTATTTTAAACAAAATATGCATCTTTATGAGCTAAATACAACTAATAAACTAGGAACTAAAGGTCAGTTGGCATTAAAATATTCTGAACTTCTAAAAGAAGTGTGGACTGCGTCTACGCGCTCTATTGCTCCGTTGAAACTCAGATTTTGTGTTACCAAACATGCTCCACAATTTGCTGGTGGCGGACAACATGACTCACAAGTAAAGAGTTTAAATAATAAATTTTTTGAATGATAATTTATTTTGAAATTTATTTTCTAGGAGCTACTGGAATGGTTTTTAGATGCATTACATGAAGATTTAAATCGAGTAATGGAAAAGCCATACTCTGAATTAAAAGATTCTGACGGTCGTGCTGATTCCGTTGTTGCGTCTGAAGCATGGTCACAACATCATTCGAGAAATCAAAGTATTGTTATAGATTTATTTTATGGTCAGCTAAAATCTAAAGTCAGTTGTCTTGGTTGTGGACGAGATTCAGTTCGATTTGATCCATTCAGCTTACTAAGTTTGCCATTACCTGTAGAAAATTATACTTACTGTGAAATTCTCGGTATTCATAATAGTATAACAGTTTTAACATTTTTGTAAAAACTATGTTTTATTATTTATTTTACAGTTGTATTACTAGATGGATCTATACCAGTTAAATATGGATTAAAATTAAATTCCGAATCAAAATATATTGATTTGAAAAATGAACTTACTAAAATTTGTGATTTAAATCCTGATGTAATGTTAGTTTGCGAATTATCTGGATCTCAAATAAAAAATATTTTTGGAGATGAACAAAAAGTAAAAATTGCTAGTAACACTGAATTATATGTATATGAAGTGCCGCAAGAACATGGAAGACCAAAATCTAGTTCTGAAATAGGTGTTACAATTGAAAAGGGATTAAAAGATATCCAGCGAAATCCTGGTATTTTCCTTTAGATTAAAAAGCTGTTACATATTTTAAATATTTTTTTATCTTGTAAGCACTGCTATTAGCTCCAGATTCACATCAATTAACAACTACATCTTCATTATCAGCCGGATCTTCAGACGATAATCAACAAGGAACACTTTTAGTTATGGATACAGATATGAGAAGAACCTCCAAGGTAAGCCGGTGCTTTGGAAACACCATGTGCATGCCCCAGACTCTGTTGTGCTTCAAGGTACGGCTGTATTATTATAATTTTTTTTTAATTTGTATATTTTTCTGTTTTTCAAATTCGATTTTGTTTTTGCTTATTCAAATTTTTCATCTGGTGGCATCATTGGTTTTAACAATGCAACATATTTAGCATTAAATAAACGATTTTTTTAAATAGATATTTAATTGTTATATTAAACTATTAAGTATGTTTTTAAGCAAATTTCAAATAATAATAAGCTTTCAATTGTATAGGAATTGTATCTGTAATTGTAATTGTACAAATGTAAGTGGTAATTAATGTGGTACGAACTTTTGTGTACAAAAGTGTTTTTTTTTATACACAAGTTAATACGCTGCTGCATTCACAAAACCTAAGAGAAATAAATATTTATGATACAAGCGCATCAAATAACACTTTTTCGTTTGAGAGAAGAATTTTTGGCAGCTACTTGTCGAAAAGTGTATTCACACACGTGTACCATATAATTTTTTGAACTTATTCATGTTCCTGTGTGGTACGAACTTTTGTGTACAAAAGTGTTTTTGTGGATACACAAGTTAATACTCTGCTGCATTCCCAAAGCCTAAGAAAAATAAATATTTATGATACAAGCGCATTAAATAACACTTTTTCGTTTGAGAGAAGAATTTTTGGCAGCGACTTGTCGAAAAGTGTGTTCGTGTACCATCTAATTTTTTGAACCTATTCATATTCCTATGTTGTACGAACTTTTGTGTACAAAAGTGTTTTTGTGAATAAACAAGTTAATACTCTGCTGCATTCCCAAAGCCGAAGAGAAATAGATATTTATGATACAAGTGCATTAAATAACACTTTCGTTTGAGAGAAGAATTTTTGGCATGTCGAAAAGTGTATTATATATGTAACGTGTATAATATGTATCATAAAAGTTATCATATACGTGTACGTATATCATATACGTATATAATTTTTTGAACTTATTCATATTCCTGTTGTCATTATTATAAAACTACTATTTGAAATTTTTCAATAAAATTTTTATTAATTAGAATAATGTTCAATATAATTTTGTTCATGCTTTTTAATTACACCACGAAAAAGTGACGCTCTATTCCGAAAAAGTGATGTTTTGCGCGGAGTAATGTAATCGAAAAATTGGCCTCTATGAATAAGTATTATACAGTTAGTTTTATTGTACGCCAAGCAAACTTGTTGCATACAGTGTTTTTTTTACGACCATTTTCTATCATCTTAATTAAAGCAGACAAAACTTGACTCAATGGTACAAAAATCTAGGAATTCTTCGCTTGGTATAGCCTTGACGTTAACGTCAACTAAATGTGTTAATTTAATATTAATTGTCACTTGTTTTGTTTATAGATAGGTATTTGTATCAGGTCATACAACTTAAAAATAATATTAAATTAAAAAAGTCACTGAAGTGCGAATAAAATTCGCTCGTCGAGGGTTCCGTAAACGTAAAAGAACACAATATCAAAAATAATTACCATAAAATTGTGCTGTAAACTTTATATTGCCAGACAATAGGCACAAATTTGCAATGTCAATTAAAAATTGAAAAAATACAAAAATGTTGCATCAGGTTAAATCTTATCCAATTTATTATATCCAATATATTTATTAAAAATTATTTATTTATTTATAAATATTGGCCACATTCTGCCTAGAACAAATTTCATTTTATTAAGCCTTGTCACTTGGTTTAGTCGTCAAGAATCTTAAGCACAATAAAATAGATTGCCAATTAATACTATGGTATTAGGAATATTATTTTCAGTGTTCAAGTAAATCAAGGTTTTTGAAACAAGCGAAAAATTAATGTGTATTTTTCATCATATATTGAAAATAGTCATTCAAAAAATTAACGAACTACTTTTTTCTAAAAATGAAAAATTAATTAATTAATTAATTAATGTTAACTACAATATATTTCAAACATTTGTTTCATTAAGTTATTATTTGCAAAACATTACTAATAATGCTATATGTTTTATGTTCATCACACACTCTAATTTCTCTATATTGATGATGTTTTTAACATTCAGTTAGGGGCGTTTATGAACTGTGTAGGAGCGGATTTCGAATACTCATCACAGTCATTCGGCAACTACCGATTTTTGTATAGTTCACAACTCAACCGGTATAATCGATTGTATCCGCTAAAATAGGACTGTTTGGTATGTGAATTAATTACGGGCCCAAATCAAACAATCCTATTCTGCGGGTACAGTTTATTATACCAGGACCAGACCACCAATAAGATAAAAATCATCAGGACGACCAATAGGAACTTTTCGTATAGGTGCTATATTTTTTGTGATATCCCACTATTCTCGAAATTGATTATTAGTGTGGGTCTTAAATCGTAAAGCTATATCTAATTTCAAAGAAATCTTTGTTCAAAATTTGTTTTTATTCAAAAGATATAAGTTATAACCATTAGTTAGTTGCAGTATGATAATTTCTCATTGTTCTATTTTGGTTTTATTTTCATATCTGGATACATACCAATGGTGTCCACCACCAGGTAAAGAAAGTCAGAGAAAGAAATGGAAATTTTAATAATTTTTTTATAGAAATTCTTTTTGTTGTTATTATTTTCTTCCATTATTACAAAGGAATCATTTTGCATTCTTTCGCTGTGAGAGTGTGATCTCAGCAGTTTGCCGGTTTTCACTAACCGACTGACAAGTAAAATGGGTAAAGAATATTTTATGGCACCCGTATGGTGCAACCGACTTCATTCGGCTACTGTTGGTGACGATATTTATAAAAACAACCAGATCTGCAATAGTGCGACGTTGTTGTAGGGAATCAAAATTTGATGTATAATCAAATATTCGATCACGCACAATTCGTATATCACCCTTTGGCAAAGAGTTCAAGAGAATGGAAACAGAATGGAAACAGAGGACCCTATTATGAAACCGAACGTTTTTTGCGTTTGAACGGATGCGGTCCTTATCTAGTTGTTCCAATTATGAAATACTGCTATCGCATTTAGGAAATTTAATATTTATGAAATTTCTGGTTTTAATATAGTTCGAAGAAATTTCTATTGCTTAATAGATTTTATGCTAAGTAATTAAAAAAATATACAATATACTAACATATTTAAATCACATAGTTGTTTTAAATTTTGATATACATGAGAAATAGTTTTATTTAAAATTTACATATATTTTCTAAAATTCCATCTGCTACTAATCAATCGGATTTGTCAAATTTTTTTGCGAAACAATCTGCCCTAGCATTTTATAATATGGTTAGCAGATTTGTCTAAATAAATTTTCATAATATCAAAATGGGTTATGAAATGCAATATTGCATTTTTTCATAATAGGGTTCCAGATGTAGCTCCCAAACTTCAGAACAATACTCCATACAGGGACGATTATAGTTACTTTTGAGTGAGCATTAAGTAATTGATGGTGAGTTTTTTAGGCGCTCTCCTTGCCATTCCTACTATTGAATCATTCAAGAGTAAGCCATTGGAAATAGTGCCTCTCATCTCAAATACTGTCTCGCACGAATCTTTTAGCATTCACATATTTGATGGCCACACATATTAATTGAAATATCGTTTCTGGAAAGAATCAATAGTTGTGTTTTGGTGGAACTAAAATCGATAAAGTTGTCTTCAAGATCCTCGTTTACATTTCTCGCAGCATCTTTTCGAGTGGAATTTAATCGTTCATTCATTTTACCCTTTAAAAGATAGGACGAATGGTTTGTGCAGTGTTAAATTAAAAATAGAGTGAGGTACAAAACTAAACCTTAAGGTACCAGCGTTCAATAATTTAGACGCAGTGTAACAGTGGCATTTCAGCGTGAATTTTTCAACAAATTTTCGCTTCTTTGGAATGCTTTAACTAATTTGATTTGCGATTTTAATTTTAATGTACAATTTTTTAAGACAATAACCAATGTCCATACTCCATAAATTCATCCAAAAAATCTAAAATATTTACCTAAACTTCAGTTAAAATGGTATCTTGGGATATTCATAGACATTAATTTATAATTAACACTAAACACAACTAACTTTGACCTCCCCTTTTCGTAAAATTGCTAAAAATCACCCGAGTAAATATATTGTATATATATATATGTATATTCCCATCAAACGTGCTCAAATGAAATCGAATGTAATCGAAGATTCTCGAGTTGTATATCCGCACTCTTTGTCATTAGCATTATATGCTATCACATTTACACATTTGTTCGCCACACGTAATAGTTATAGTCGATCGAGAACTCAAATATCAAATTTTATTCAATTTATTAATAATGGTGATTTATTACATTAAGTATCACCGAACTTTAATCGCTATAACGTTTTGTTCATTAGATTTAAAAACATGTGCAATGACTCTTTAGTCAGATATTACTAAAATAAAAATAAAACAGAAATTTATAATAAATACAACTGTATGAGAACAAACTTTAGTAATGTATTTAGGTCTAAAAATCAAATCTCCAAATAAGAAGAGTGTCCTTTTTAGATTTTATGATATCGATTTATTATGTTAAAATATATAACCCATCCAAAAATACAAATGCTTTACTTTTAAATGCTTTTAAAAATATTATAAATATTTTTAACAGTGTAACAAGTGCAAACAAGTTTGAGTTTCTCACCCGGGGCTTTATTTTTGGACAGTATGTTGTTTATTAAAACAGTCTCAGTAATAACATTAGTTCGTATGTCATATGTAGGAGCTCACATACAAAACACAGCACATTTGCTGCACATCATATCATAACCAATTACAATGAGAAGGATCACGACTAACTAAACATTCTTGACCACTTTTCTTTTACATGTGTCTCTAACATCGAAGTGATTATCTCCAAAAAGAATATTCCACATGATGCCTATACTTTTTTTCCTTATAACTCACTCCAAGTAAAAGATGATTATCTCAAGGAACGGTTTACTAGTTGGTACGTCTTTCTTTATCATGGGGCTTGAGCAATTCCTACACGATACAAACTATAACCACGCATTTCTGCAAACAACATCCATCAATATTACTAAGGTTTTATAAAAACATCACTAGTACTTTAAAAAACGGAATAAGAAAAGTAGATCTGCTTCACTGTATGTCCGACTGTAGCACATGGTGGTCATCGACCGCCCAACGAGAAGGTTAAATGTTATTAAAATAATTAAACCTAAATATGTATCTAGTTTTTGTAATTGTATTAGTAAAAGTTCAGTTATATTATTAAAAATAGCACTGTGTTATGTGAGTTACGGGTTCGGGGTTTCGATAGTTTTCAATTTATACTAAATTTGACTTTAAATTTGTTTAGCTAATTTAGATAAAGTAGATGTACGTACTATTTGTTTAAATTTTATATGGATTAGTATTTATTGTGTTTGTTTTGTACTATTGTTATTTGTATTTAGATTAAACGGTTTTTGCTTTTATGTAAATGTAATTTAAAATATGAAGAAATAACCATTTTGTTATTTCAGCAATCATCTGTGATTAGTACAAGCCCTGTTGCTAGTCCTTTTGTGCATACAACTACAAATAGTGATGATAAAACTATTTCTACAGTAAATTTATTAACTACAGATAGTTTGTCAGCATGCAGTAGTCTTGATGAACATAGTTTAACAATACATCATAATGGAAATAATATCGCTGAAACCAATTTTAACGACGATAAATATTGCAGCTCAACGAAAAATAATAATATAAACAATGCGAATCAAAACAGCGGTTATATAAAAGCAGTCCATAGGAAGATGAGTAGACAAGATATATATTTTTTATCTCATCACAAAACCAGGCCAAGTTTATTTGGCGTTCCACTGTTAATTCCATTCTATCAAGGTGATACAAACAAAGATTTATACTGTGCTGTTTGGATTCAAGTAGCTAGGCTTTTAAGTCCGTTACCACCAACGCCACCTGACCAAGCTAATCATGCCACAGATTGTGATGATAGTCTTGGCTACGAATTTCCTTTTATTTTACGAGCAGTTACTGATGGCGGCAGAATATGTGCTATTTGTCCTTGGTCTCGGTTTTGTCGTGGCTGCGAAATTCCATGCAATGATAAACCATTACTAAATGGAATAATTCGATTAGAAAATCCCAGCAATCCTTCTACACCAAATTTCTCACATCGTGGCGATTCAACAGATTATACAAATTCAAATTGTTACGAAATTAATTTTGGTAGTGAAATAGATAAAAGTGTGATAAATATAGCAATTGATTGGGATCCCACCGCATTACATTTGAGATATCAAAGTACAAGAGAAAGGGTATGTTTAAAATCGTTAATTTTTCGTTGCTGCAAAATAATAATTACCTCTATATATTATTAACAGATTTGGACAGAACATAGCTCAGTAGAATTATGCCGCAAACAACAAGTTGAACCTGTTGATTTAGATCATTGCCTTCGTGCATTTACTTCAGAAGAGCAACTAGAACAATCGTATTACTGTAGTCATTGTAAAGATAAAAAACCTGCTACCAAAAAATTACAAATATGGAAATTACCTCCAATATTAATAGTGCATTTAAAGCGTTTTAACTTTGTCAATAACAAATGGGTTAAATCGCAAAAAGTGGTAAATTTTCCGTTTAATGATTTTGATCCCACGCCATATTTAGCTTCTGTTCCTCAAGAAACAATTTTGCGCCACCATGAGCTAAAAGAACATGAATGTGATACAAATCGGTGCCATAAAAATTGTAAAATAATAAATTACGATTGTGATGATGAAATTACAGAGTTTGATCAAAATGATCATATTACGAATAAGCATAATAATAACGAAAATGATATTATATTAATGAATGGTGATTTAGAACAAATGAATGAAAGTGATGAAGATCAAGAGGGAACTGATGATGGTTGTAGAATATGCAAGCAAGAAGATGATACAAATACTAATGAAATTAAAACAAGACATAAAACAAAACGACATCCTACATTAAATACTTTAAATCGTAGAAAACGATTAGTGTCAACAAGTTTGGTTAAAACACCGGTTATAGATGGAGAATTTATTGATTATCATGATCATCGATTAAAACCGGGAAGTGATCGGTTTGATTTAAAATATAAACTGTATGCGGTTGTGGTAAGTATTATATTTAAAGCTTTACACATTCAAAAGAAACTATTTTAAAATATCTTTGTTTGATAATACTTTCTACTAGATATGACATTATGCAATCAATATTAAAATATTTTTTTTTTCGGCATACATTCATTGGTTACGTTAAAAGTTCTAGTTTTCAAATCCTCCCATTGCATTTTTGTAACGGTTTTGTGCCTCGGGTCCGGGGTCACAGTATGTGGTCTACGGATCAGCTCTAGTTTTCACCAAAAAAAGAAAGTTAAATTTTTCTTCCACTTTATTTATTTTAATCCGACTTAATAAAATTCATCTAACAATATTTTATTTTAAGATTATATGGAATTATTTAATTTCAGTAGCTTACAGCTCTCTTCGCTACTGCACAACAACTGACTTGTTTTCTCGATCGTTGTTCCTATAAATCCTATAAAAATTAACTTTGTGGTCTACGTGACCAAAAATGCACTCTTATTTTTTGTAAAAACTTAAATCCAACATACAATATGATGTAAAGAATAAATATTTTGTTTTGGAATCAATTATAACTTTTGTTTACTCAATTAATTTAATAGGAATTTTAAAATATGAAATTGGATATGGCTACAATGCATAGCGCGGTCGTACACTAGATACGTAAAGTGTATGCTAGTTTTGTGTTGTGGTAAACTAGTCAAGTACACTGAAATGGCAGGTCGGTCACCACAACGGGTCTAAGAATGGTAGCATGTTCGGTAGATATTTTTGTTTTATATAGTCAATTGACTAGTTTAGCGTAGCAATCGCCTTATTTCGTCTAACTTTGATTACACGGATGTCTAGTCTTCCTTACAGGATCTATTTTCTCTTTTTTTATTTAAAGAATCGTTAAATGTCATGAAAACTAGGCAAGGAGTTAACCTGTGCTTTTAGAAAGCTAGCAAAATTGGTTGTCACCGATCTTGGAAAATGACACTATTTAAAGGACTATCTAAATTTCAGTTACATTACTTTGAACACCAGTATTCTTATTCGTATTTAAGCTTGTACGAGATCTGTAAATCAAATTCTAGAACGTTTTCTTTAGCTTGTACAACATATTTACGTCGTTCCTGCAACAACTCGACATACAGCATTTTTCGCTATCGAATTTTTCGCTATCGTTAGAGGTAGAGTCATTTAAGAATTTTCAAGTAAGCAAAATATTGAACGGCGAAAAAATAAAAAAAATTAATCAATTGATTAAAAAAACTTAATCGGTTTATGCCGTGCCCTCTTTCTTGAAAATGCTGATGAAATTGAAATGCAATAAAATTTTATTATAATGAACGACCAATGAACTAATATTTTTGTTCATTATATAATTATTATTTATTACTAATATAAAATCATGGTACCAACATAATCGTTCATAATAACCGAGTGTTCATTATAAAAAAGTTCATTTAAACCGAATTCTACTGTATTATCTGTTGCCCTACTTATTTATTATTACTTATTAGCCTATTTTCGCCTTATTTATTTTTTTGCGATTAGGGTTTTGTTTTATATTTATCTTTATTATGTTACAAACATCTGAAATATTCTATAAAAAGCTCACTTTTTCTGCAATAATTTTCGCAACTTAAAAATCATCATTAGTTGTTTCATCCAAAGTTTTTATATTTTGCATCAAATGTTTCCCCACAAATCTATCAGTTCTTTATCTGATCTAACATAAGTATTCCGGTACTACGAAAACGTTAAATCAAAAAACCCTAATTAAATTTTTCCAACATGAATAACACTAACTTTTAATTTTGGTTTCTATAATTAACAAATATGTAATAAATACATTTAAATTTTATTTTTTTTAAAACACTATATATACACATTAAATAAATAAATTACAGAGTTAAAAAATTATTCCATTATACATTTAGAATTCTGTCATGTGGCGTTTGTTAATTTTTAAACAAAACATGTTTCGGTAAATTATTTACCATCATCAGTTTGATGTTAAATCTAATATTTATTTTCTTTTCGTGCTGAAAATTGGCCAATGTCCAGTCCGTCCCCAAGAAAGGAACAAAATGTGATATTTCAAATTATAGACCAATAGCCTTACTCCCAGTCCTATCCTATCTAAAACATTCAAGCATTATATTAATACGCAGTACACACATCAAAATTTTTGTAAGATAACCATTTATTATCTGACAGTCAATACGGTTTTAGAAACAAAAGATCAACAACCGATCTATTAAACTATGTAGCTCATCTTTGGAATAGCATACTTGAAAAAGGTGGTGAAACGTACGTAATCGCATTAGACATCTCAAAAGCGTTTGATCGAATCTGGCATGCCAATTTGATCAACAAACTCGTTGCGTACGGATTTGATTTCATCCCACAATCGTAAGGCTGATACAAAATTTTCTCGCCGATCGATACATATCGGTATCCATCGAAAGCTTTTCTTCTGAGTCTAAATTAACGCTGGTGTACCTTAAGGCCCATCCTTATTTTTAATTTATAACAACGAACTGTTGAAAATCACCATTAATCCGATGAACAGTTTTGCAGATGATAGTACACTGCATAAGTCATTCGTTCCTCTATCTTCAAAGGGTAAAATGGACGAACGAATAAATCCCTCCCGGAGAGACGCTGCCATAAGTGTAAACGAAGACCTAGAAAAAGTTGCCGATTGGAATGACAAACATTTTGTCAATTTTAATTCCACCAAAACACAGCTATTGATTGTTTCCAGATCAAAGACCGAGTTCCCCAATGATATTTCAATTAGCATGTGTGGCGAACAAATAGACGGATGTGATAGCCTTCGTTTATTAGGAGTCACAATTTCCAATGACCTACTCTGGAACGATCATATTCGTCAAAAAACTCGCCCTCCTCAATAGATGTAAAAAATATCACTCCGTACATTACCAATTACTCCAAATTTATAAGTCCTATATTCGTCCTTGTAAAGAGTTATTGTTGTCAAGTTTGGGGCTCTGCGTCTGTTTTCATCCTAGCTCTTTTTGACTATGCCCAAAAGCGTGCTATGCGAATTGTGGGTTATCAAAATTTAACATCAAATGTTGATTTCCTACAACATTGTTGCACTGTTGCTGATCTCGTTGTTTTTTATAAATATCGTTACCAGCAGTGCTCGGATGAAATCGGATCCATCATACCTCAACCATATTCTTTGCCTCGTTTTACAAGTCAATCGGTATATGCAAACAGTCAAACTGTTGAGATCACTCACTGTCATAGCAGAATGCAGAGAAATTTCTTTTTCCGTACATCGTACAAATGGAATGATTTGCCCGAATCAATAGTCTCGGGAGCGTTCAATCCACAAAAGTTTAAAAAAAGAGTTCATCAACACCTTAAAGCGCATGTTGTTGTAAAACCTAGGTCTTAAAAGGTATATATGCGTTGTTGTGACTCATATTGTAATTCCTATAACACAACACTTTTTATTAAACAAAAAAAAATATAAGACTAAATATTATTTAGTTACAAAAGTAAATAGATATTTAAAATAAAGTGTTATCGTTTGGAAGTATTCTGGTCTAGAGTCCTAAATTTTAGGCATTTATTAGCGTAAGATAACATAAAATATAAAAATATTTTTACCTTCCATTTTATTACAAAATATCATTGAGTTGAGTTATCATTGACATTTCAAGAATACAAAAAAAAAATCTAAAATTCGAAAAGTTTTAGGCTGGTGAAGTGGCCTATAAAAAAAGGTGCATCGTGGTCAAAGGTTTTAACCCCTGCAGCTTTCTGATTTTAAAAATTCTTCGTTAGAAAAGATGTTCGCTATGGTTCGGCCCGTTGAAAAAAAAGATTTCACAGAATGGTGACGATTTAAAAAAACATGTTTTTACCCCTGTTTTTCGGTCTTTCCGAATTTTTTAAAAATAGTGGAAATTTCTTTTTTTCAAAATCCAAGGATCCAACTATAGAGGGATATACAATAATGTTCACCAAATTTCAAGTGCATCGTTCGAGAAGAAATTTCAAGTTCTCGATCATATCAATCAACCAACAATCATATCAACCAACTCGAAAAAAGTTTTACAAAGATAAAAGTTCTCTAAATCTGTGTCATAATAGTTGTATAAATTGTTTCTAAGTCAAAAAGAAACCTAATTTAGTGACTTTAAATTTAAAGAAATGTCTCACATACCCTATAAAGAAAATAAATATTATTGGAAATTTGACAAATTCATCACATAGAAATAGGTAAATTTGAATTCCCGCAGAAATTTTGTAGCACAAACCCAGAGACTTAGTGTCAAACCCGTAGAGGTGTTCACCCTAATCGTGTAGCAATGTTACAAACCCAAGCCATTTGTAACAAAAAAATATCGTTGACTTGTCTCAAAATACCGACAATGTCCCGAACGTATCCGAACGTCAACGTTGGATGTTTGTAATACATCGGCTAAACGATGTGTCCAACCATCATTCGTCCAACGTTGGAATGTGTGCGTAACATCATGTAGAGGTCACATAATTTGAACACTGACCAAACGATGTGTCCAACCATCATACGTCCAATGTAGAGGCGACATGAGTCGAAGTTACCTTGAAAAATTAATAGTTTTTCTCAAAAACTGAAAATTTTCATGGAACATTAAATCGACAAATTTGTATTTTTCTGAAAAATATACTTAAAAATGCAAATTTTAAAAAAACGCTGCTTTTATTGAACTTTTGAAAAAGTCATGGGTGTTTGAAAAAAAATAGTATTTTGTTTGAAAAAGACATAGAAATTTTTGGGTTGGGTGAAAGAATTGAAAAAGATAAAAACTTCCCGTCAAATCTAAAGGAATTGCGGTGTTCTGTACAGTTCGTTAAGTGTTTTTTTTTTTTAATATTCGTTACTTGTTAGTGGTTGCGGCCGGTACAAAGTCCTCTTTAATTTTTATAAATACGTTTTGTGGTTATTTTTCAGTTTACTGATGGTTTTCAATTATTATATTGTAGGTTAACCGATTTACAGATTGTGTTCATTCGTTGTAATATCGTCGTATTAATTTCTGACGACTCTGGGCCTAACCATGGATAGAAATCTTTTTCAGAGCCTGAGCATTTGCAAAGAACAGCTATTCATTATTTACTTCTTCTAGATTGGAAAGCATCATGTTAATTAAATGTTGGGGTTACTTCTGTATCTGTTTTACAAAGGAATATTCAAGAATATATCCATTATCAGTATTTAAACACAAACTCATTAAAACAAAATACACAAACTTTAATTTTTCTCTAAAGTGGCAAGGTTGTTGCTTTTGTAATTAAAATTGCAAAAGCCATTGAAAATTCTGTTGAACTTGTACGGATTAATATATTAACATTTCAATAATTAATCTCTACAAACTAACGATTTCTTAGTTTATTCGTGAATTAATCGTGAACAAATTGAAACGCCATACGATAAATAAATCAATTAATTTATTCTAAAAACAAAACAAAAAAATCTCGAAAACCTAATTTGGTGCAATGGACATCTTTTCCATTTTGGTTTGGTTGATAGTAAGGTTGCCACAAGAAAATTAACTTTTGCCCGGGCTAGCGAGAGTTAAGACATCTCTTATTAAAAATTCTAGTTAGTAAAAATTCTAAATTAAATCAACCCAAAATGTTTGATATAAGAAAAATGTTTGTACACATAAAATATTTAATGATAATAAAATTATTAATTTTGAAATAAATTAATTGTGATTAGACAAAGAACAATTTGTAAATATTAAAAAGTATTTACAGCAACATACACACGCTTCTTCAATCTTCAATAAAATATGCGATTATAAAATAAGAAACATTAAAAACTTTATATTTCCTTCACAAAACTAATTATAGAATAGATGTTGCACAAACTAGTTGGGAATTTGATTGCATTCATTGAACAATTATTTATTACAAATTTTAAGCTATTCTATAATTATTGTTTATATACTTAATAATTATATTATTTTTTTCTTATCCTCAGTCACATTCTGGAATGTTAAATGGTGGTCATTACATCTCATATGCATCCAATCCGAATGGTTCATGGTATTGTTATAATGACAGCTCATGTCGTGAAATTCCAAACCGTCCAAACATTGATCCTGGCTGTGCGTATTTATTATTCTATGAAAGGCAAGGCCTCGATTATGGACCATATTTACCAAATGTCGAAAACAAAGTAATACCAAATGGTAGTTTAGTAGAATCCGAAGACAATGATAGTGATATTCGTAAACTATGCGTTTTAGCATGATTTCTTCGTTTTATAAAGACAATAGAAAACAGAAAACATAATTAAAAAAAAAATATTAAAAAAAATTCCAAAAATGTTGTAAGCAAAAAGGGCTTTAATTTTTATTTTAATAATACTTTTTAATATTATTATTAGTATATTATTACGATTATGTTAGTATTATTATTATTATTATTATAATTGTGTTATTATTATTTTATTATCATTATTATTGTTATGTCAAACATTAAACGAATTATTTGTTGATTATTTTATGAAAATATAAGAACCGAAAATATAACGCGTAATATAAACGAAACGCTTATGCTTGTGGTTAATAAAACTATAATATAATTAAAACAAACCTAAATTAAAAAAAAAATCAAAATGCGTCAGTTGGTATATATGTTTTTATCAATAAAATATAAAGTATATTATTATAATTCGTAAATTTATTAATTTTAATCTATTCACATAGTTCACATGAATAAATTATTGTTATTATTATTTCGATAGAAAAAAACATAAATGTGAACTTTATATATAAATTATTTAAATCAAAAATATATGAAAAATTCTACAAGTTCTACTTCAAACTGGTGACTATATAAAAATGATTTGAAGTATCATTAATATTTACACTATTATACTGAATAAGCTTGATACAGTGAAAATAAAAAAGATAATTCGAATATATACTCAAAATATTTAGTTACTGAAGATATCTTTATTTCAAAACAAAAAATACTTACGTGTGTGGTTGATATGTGAATTAAAATGATGTTAGTGTAAGACAATCTAAAGCTTGGATGATTTTTTAAAGTTTAACTAATGTAAGACAAAATCTGAAACACATTTGTTGCAAATATCCATTGTATTTGTCCAATGACCAAGTTATTCGTAAATTTTATAAATATACCAATTAAAACCAACCTGCTTTACTGTTTTATAATTGTAAAATCTTTGTTTAGGACAAAACCAAAGTTTAATAACTACATAAGAATATCTGCATTGACAAAAGGGTACAAAAAAGGAGGTTCGGAATTGAATATGTGCTTTTCGGTACATTTCGGATTGTAATTGTATCTTACAAGCAATGAGTGTCGATTTTCATATTAAAATAATAACACATACAAAAATCACAATCTCAATTTGTTTTAAAATAACCGAATTTGGTCTTAGATTTGTCCAAAGCTCAAGAATTTGTCTTGGATGCTTCTTTTTTTAACACTAGCTTCAAAATGTTCTTAAGCTGTTCTTGCTTTCGATTTCCGGTTTGAATAAATATGATTGGTATGAAAAGAAAAATTTCAAATAAATTTTCTGTCTGTTGCCTTTGACACATTGAAAACTATAGCATTTGAAAAATTCAATTTCTTTTGATTGATTCTTTCTAATTGTGATTTTTACGTAAAATGTTAAGGTGATTTATAAAATAAGTATGGAGTTACAAAAAGTAGCTATGTCTACTGATTAATTAATGTGGCGATTGGAGATAAAATGTATAACAAATTACTCCCAGTTTTCACTTGATTATAACTTCTAATTTTCGATTCTCGATGTAAGTTTCCACATCAGAGCGGGAAAAACTCTCACTTTTCATTTTTTATCAGTTTAGCCCTTAACAGACAGTATCGAAGAGCAAAAAATCACATTCAGTGAACAATTTTTTTACTGTGTGTTATTAATTTTACCCTATATAAATGTTTTTATATAAGAAAAATTGACAATCAAAAATATGTTTGATCTTGTTTTTAATAATATTTAATATATTTTTATCCTCATTTTTGTTATGTTGTCGTTCTGTACAAGGTAAAGTTTTTGGACCGTCTCCGGATGAAATTTAAAAAATAAATAATAATTGCTCTTGCATCGAAATCGAGAATAAAAAACGCATTTATTTCAGGGCAACATTTTTTTTTTTTTCAAAAAAGTGTAGCCTAAAAATAAAATGCAAAAAAGTCACGTATTTTGTTAGAATCGAAAACGATTAAATTACCAAGGAACAAGTATGTCCACGCAATATTTTTAAAATGCCTTTATACACCATTTATATTAAATGTTACATACAAATTTGCACTCCCCTCCGGGGCCCTATTCGCGAACACAAATCTGAATTTGAACAATATTGTGAAATTCGTATTGCATAAAATCAAACTGATTTAGAATTGTCTTGTTACCTGAATTAATTCCTTGTAAATTTAGACAATACGATGAAATTCGTTGTCCGAACTTCTCAATATTGTCCAAATTCACATTTATCTGTTCGGGAATAGGATCCCTGTTATATAGTTTGATAAAAAATTAATAATCAACAACCTACATGAAATTTTAATTTAAACCATTTACAAACAAACAATAAAAGAAGATTGATTTTATGCTAAATATCTTTTTTATTAATAATAAATATTTAGATTTTGTATCAGAGTTGCAATAAATAAATGTATTAATTTTGATTAGTTAAATTACAATAATATACTATTATAAAAGAAAATATTTGAAAATTTTATGTTTAAATAAAATAAATTATGTGTTTCTTTATCGATTTACTTGACCGATTTACTTGATCGATTTTAATCTTTGATGAATTCTGATACTGAGACGATTTTCAAAGTCGTAATTACTAATAGAATCAGCTTTTAAAAGGAATTCTCTAGCGCTCTGTTGATTTGTCTAAAACAGAATTAAAATATGTAGTTAATGTTTATCAATTCGAAACATTTATAATATTTAGCGGAGAAAAGTATCTAGTATATTCGGTGGTTCCCAACCTATACAAGGCTGCGTGTGGCGAATATTCAAATTAAAAATCGTAAATTTTAGATATAGCAGGCGATTTTTGTTCGTTAAAAATCAAGAAAAACAAAATAGTTTTTCAGTCTTGGTTTTGTTCATTATTGTAAAAAGATTAATTTTATTTTGATGTATTAGAAATTCCTTTATTTAATTCAGGCTGACTGAATTGATTTTTCTTGTTTAATAAAAGTTATTCATGTAAAATAATTTAAACAAAAACAATATCTATTTTGCTCACTTAAAGTTTTTATCATATGTATTGTAACGCATGGAGGGATCAGTTTTTATAATTTTGACATTTTTTTTTTTATTTTTGATCTACGGGTGTGACAACCCCGCGTACTCCAGTCCCTGCTATTGACATACGAGTTGACGTGAGATATCACACACCACTAGCAATAGCAGTGAGATATCACTAGCCAAGGTGATATCTTAGGGGTGCTGGCGGATGAACTGTATTCATGTCAACGGTAGCACTCTCAATCTTAGCTAATGAATATTCCTTGATGCTGGAACGCTGTAGCTTGCTCTAAGAAACGAGCCTTCATATAACTATATATCTGAGCTTTAATCATTGAAAAATATACTGCGTCCCATAATCAAGGATTATGCCATTACCTCGACTATTGGCAAACCAATTTTAGTTTTGTTCCTGCAAATTTTTAAAACAAATTTGCTTTTTATCTCTTATTTTATTTTTATTTTCCCTATCCTATCACGAAATATTGGCCTATGTCATATTTTATATGTGATAGGATTTATGGTTTAGTTATCCGTTATTTAACAAAAAAATATTAAAAAAAAACAAAAATAAACAGATTTGCGTCCATTAACATCCTTAGAACGCATGTTGTTGTGGGACCTTGGTCTTAAAAGGTTTTTATGTGTTGTTGTGACACATATTGTAATGCCTACTACACATCACATTTTATTAAAAAAAAATATAAAATAGAACATTTATAATAAAGTGATATTTCAATTGGATGAAACAGCTGGCGATTGTAATTCTTCATCTGCTGATAATAACAGTTTAAGTTGCCATCAATTAAGTTCTTTTGGTGCAACTTTATTTTGGTTTTTTGGAAAATTTTATTGCTTATAAGTATCAAAAATATTTAAAGAAGAATCTCTTATTATTGGATCTCTCAACTTATGGATCAAATGTTTAATTAAGAATTGCTGCAGAAACTTTCATTTCCAATATCATTAAAGGCAATTTATGTGAAGGATAATTTTGAATAATACATTCTATAGCAAGAATTACAAGCTATATGCGAACCAATGATTTTTGCAAAATGAACCAGCGCCTTATTCTCGCTTCTTAGCAATGGGCTAGGTAAGTTAATTGTATTTTTGCCTTTACAATTTATTTAATTTCATTAGTGGAATCTTTGTCTTTTAGATTGAGCTGTGGTGGTGGGTCACTATTTTATAATATTTCCAACTTTAGAATGAAGATAATCAGAGCATGCGAAAATACAACAAATATAAATAAAAAAAATTATATTTAAATTCAATTTGTTTGTTAAATATGTTAGTTCTTTAAAATATTGTTTTAATTTTTTATTATTAAATATTATAATACTTGATGGATTTGATTAAATGGACTTGATTAAATATTATGATACAAATGGCGAAATATTGTATATGATTTAATATTTAATAATTATTTAAATAAAAAAATAATAATTAAATTTAAAAAACGGCTGAGAAAGGGCGTATTTGGAGGTCCGGAAGTGCCTCAAAAATGGCAAAAACTGGTTTTTTGGTGTTTTTTGAGTAGGTCGCTTCACTATTTTTGAAATATTTCAGGCTCTAATGATCATAAAAAAAAAAAAAATGGAAAATGTTTGTGATTAAATTTCAAATCTATCTAGGGGGGATAGATACCCTTTAATTATTTACCAAAAGCAATTTAGGGCATTGCAAGAAAAAAAAGTTTTGTAGGTTATGTATAATTTAAAAAAATATTTTTTATTAATTTGAATTGCATATTTCACTTTTATGCAAAATACATGATAATAGCATAAATAATACCGTATATATGGTAAAATGTCAAAAAAATGCAAAAATTAATGTTTTTTTTTCATGCCCAAAAATGGACATTTAAATTAAGGCAACATAATTTTAATTATACTTAGGTTAAAGTAAATAAAAAAAAGTACAGATTAAAAAAAAAAAAATTTATTTCGGATGACTTCTCATAAAATGGCACCATTTGCCAAATTTAGCAAAAAATGCCAATTGTGGCTGAAAAAATTAAAATTTTTTTATAAAAATTAAATCCCATATTAAGACTATTAAAATACATGTTTCCTGAAATTTTCATGAAAATTCGACGATTTTTCCGCCCCTTATCATAAATTTAGTAAAAAAAAAAAAAAGTCACGCGATTCGCTTTTTTGAGATTAGGTTACACTTTTAAAGTATCTATCCCCCCTAGATGGATTTGAAATTTAATCACAAACATTTTCCATTTTTTTTTTTTTTATGATCATTAGAGCCCGAAATATTTCAAAAATAGTGAAGCGACCTACTCAAAAAACACTAAAAAACCAGTTTTTGCCATTTTTGAGGCACTTCCGGACCTCCAAACTTGCTAAATAATTACATGCCCACTAACTTTTATGTCCTTAACATAAAACAAAAAAAAATTCAACTTTGCTCTTACATCAAACATATCACTTTTTTTTACTAATTTGACTCCACTATTAATCAAAAATCAAAAAACAAATATATGGCACTTTTACACCTTCAAGTTAAGAAATTAAATTATCTCTTTTAACAATTACTATATCTACAAAAATCTAATCTAATCTCTATATCTACAAAAATTGTTGCTATGATTTATAAAGAATCGTTTCGTACATTTAACAGCATTCCTCAAAAGATCGAAAAAGTCTTTGATTAATCGAACAATCGCTTTTGGAAAACCATAATAAAACATATTGGTAAAAAGTAACGCCAAAATTGAACAATTGAACATAAATATTAAAAAAAAAGTTGCATCCAAATATCAGCCGAGCGAATTCAAGAATAGGAGATTTTTTTAATTTTGAGGCTTAAGTCTTGATTATCAGTAATAATATTTCCCACATTGGAAAATAATCATGGAACTGATGTTTGTTTTTTTTTGTTAAGTATTTGGTATTGACGTATTTTTCCCCCTGCCTTTCTAAAAATTATCACGGATCTACATAGTACCTTATTTCGTGTTTAGTATAAAACCATAAGCAAATTTTACAATTTATAGAAAAACAACAGTCATATTTCATAAAAATACTATTTAAAAAAAATATTTCAAGAATCGGTCTATAAAAGATCGATTATTTCAATATTTTCGATTCATAAGAATGGTATGGAATCGATTCTTTTTTGAACGATTAATCGATTACGAATAATACGATGGTCGATGTCCCATCTCTAGTCAAAAGTAGTGAAAAAATAAAGAAAATTAAACACACGTATTATTTTTATTTATTACCCTTTCGATTACCGAAGTTTCAAAAAAATCGGAAATGGTCTGAATGTACAATCTTTCGTGTGTGTGGGAGAAAAATGACAAACAGTTTAACGGCGCGCTATACACTTGAGCTAAGCTATGTGAACTACGTTTTTAAAAAAATAATGTTTAATGCGAATATGTTTTTAAAAAAAATATAATATTTTTAAATTTTGAGGATAAAAATGAAAATCTCATTTGTGGGGCACACCCATGAAATTTTAGGTAAAGTCTCCTCATCAACTCTAAAAATGAATAAAACTTTGTTCCTCATTTTTTATTCTATGTTCCAAAAGTTATTGGGCATTTGCTGGCAAATTCGCATTAAATTTTCATTTTTTCTTGAAAATTCGCCCAGTTGACGCTTGAAATTTTAGTATGTATTTTGCTTTCATTTAAATTATTTTATATTATATATTTTTACTTTCATCTAAATGCATGTAAAATTTCAGACCTTCATACCACGTCTATGAGGAGATACGAACTCTTAAAGACATACGCGGCAAAAATCTCGATCCAAAAATTACCGTTATTTTCCCTTAAGGAGCACATGAAAAAGCATATAGGTTTTTGAAAGAGCATGTCAAAAAATGAATATCCGTAAAATTTCAAGTCATTTGGAGTGATGTTCCAAAAGTTATAGCCGAAATAGAAAATTAGAAAAATTAAAACATTTTGGGCATTTTTTTATGTCTAGAAGTGTCGAATCCAGTTAACGAACTACCATTATCTTTTACACATTGAATTCTACGAGGAACAATGATTTTGGGTGGTTTTCAACAAAATTGAAGATGTGATAGTCAAAACCTAGATTTTTAAAAAAGTTTTCGCAGCATCTCTTACTTTTTGTGCTTCTATTGCGAGCTCAATATGAGGGGCACATAAAATTGCAGTACATAGATTTTTTCGTTTTTGTGCGTACTTTAACGTAAAAATATTTTACGATTTGTGGAATGTTCCAAGCGCAAAAAAAACAAAATATAAATAAATTTGAAATCGATAAAAAGTGGAAGACACCGACTAAAGTCCCCACCGTTATTTTCCCTTAAGGAGCAAAACATAGTTCGCATAGCTTAGTTCAAATGTAAAGCGCATAGTTTTGTTTTAAATTTCATTCAATATAATTAATTTCTACACTAACACTATTGTTTAGAATTTAGATTATGAATAACGAAGGTAACATCAATAAATCGACAATAAGGCCCGTATTTTTTAACGTCGATAGAGAAAAATCGGCGGATTTATCTTCTCTTTCGTATTTTTAAACGTAGATAAATTCATTGATTCAATCTTGGATTAAAAATGTATCTTCAGATTTATACCTCAATATGGATGGCTAAAACCGCGGCTTTATTATTTTAGAAAATTCGAAAATACAAAGCATCATTACGTTGCGTCGAACAGTTTTTTAAATATTTTCAAGTAAAGTAAAATTTCTAAGAAAAGCTATGCAAAATCTTGCTAATTCATCTTCTTCTTCTTCTGAGTCTAATGATTCAGATTATGAAATAATCATACCAAGTCGAAGAATAAAACAACCAAAAATATTTCAAGAAATGATTGATATTAATATTATAATGCGGAAGAGTTTAGGATGCGATTCAGGTTTTCTAAGGAAGGAGTTCATGATTTAGAAAGCATTATCAAAAATTACATTGAACCACTAGACTTTCGTGGGAATCCTTTGACTACGATACAACAAATATTGTTATGTTTGAGGTAACGGGGTCGTGTCAATTGGTAATCGGTGATTTAATAGGAATAGATACGGGACTTGGCGAACCCGAGGTACCTGAGCTATAGTGGGCTCTAGCCTGCTATTGCAAACCGTAAATCTGTTGTCATGTCTAGAGGGACCGGTGACTTTGGCTTATTAGCACCCCTAGTGGGTACACACTAGAGAGGACTCATGGAGGGTCAAACCATGAAAAGTACCAACCTCTGGGCACCTGTCGCCCCCAGTTGTACATAGACTTCTAACAAGTATAGACAAAGGCCTGTTGGTGATCTTTATTGCGTCTTAACTCGTGGGAACGATATGGATAAATATTTTAGTAACCTTTTAAACTTTTTAAAAATTTTGTTTTCACCTGTTTATTATTTCTTACATCCGATCATGAAATATTGGCCTATGTTATATTTTATTATATGATAGGATTTATTGTTTAGTTACCCATTTTTAAAACAAATTATATTTTGATCAAATGACTATAACATTTGATAAAAAATTTAAAACACACATCCAAAATATTTGTGGATCGAATGCCAACCGTGACGCCGTGCAACATCATCTCGAGCACGACCAACCGCATATTCTTTTTCTTACAGAAACACAAGTTTCTGAAAACTATCCCTATGACGTAACACTAAATCCCAAATATAGGCTTGAATCAGCTTTTAAACTTCATTAAGGTGTATGTGCATACATTCATGAGAGTGTTGCATATAAACGCTTTCCAAATTATGAAGTACATGGTGATGGCTACAGCACAGTAGTATTAAAGGTTTGTCTACCTGAAATTTCTTTTTTCACAATAGCTCTATACCGGTCTCCAAACAAACATAATCCCAATTTTTTTAATCTCTTGACTAATGTTGTCGACGAAATTAGAGCACAATTTCAAAATTGTGAGGTTATCGTTACCGGTGACTTCAACGTCCACAACAAATCGTGGTTAGAATTTTCCAAAATGACCGACGACGACAACAATGGAAGGCAGGCAGAAATATTTGCTGCATCGCACGACCTGACGCAGATTGTAAAAAGCTCAACTTTCACTCCTCGTAATGGCATGGCGGTGATAAAAGATTTTCTTCAATTTTTTTCAAGGTTTCCCTTTTGATCGTCATTGTTTTTATACTGACGATGTAAATGTTTCTGCTCAAAACTTTACTGAAACCATTCTATTCGGTATTAACAAATTCGTTCCCTTTTCAATAATGAAACTCCAACAAAAATATTTGTTTTCGAAAGCAGCCAAATTGGCTCTTCGAAACAAACGTAGATTATTTAATATTTGGATTCATAAAAAGAACTCTGTTAATCGATCCCAATATTTAAAGGTCAACAAAATATCAAATAAAATAATTGAAAACGAAAAAGCAGAGATTGACAGAGCGAAAGCGGCAACACTTTCGAGTATGTCAATTTCTGACAAAAGTTTTTACAGTGCCATTAATTCTTTAAATTGTGGTACTAAATCTTCTATCCCTCCTATCATTGATGGTGACTCAATCATTACTGACCCTTCAAGGAAAGCTACATTGTTCGCGGAACGTTTGCTTCAAATTCAACAGTTTTAGAAACTCCTAAAGAAATTCCCCAAATCCAGTCTTCAGGAGTTAATATGAAAGAATTACATTTCAAACCCAAAATTGTCGAAAAACTTTTAAGGGGGTTAAACAACAACAAAGCCTCTGGTCTGGACAACATTCCTCCTGTTATTCTAAAAACATTTTCAAAAGAACTTGCACCAACTCTCACCAAAATATTCTATAAATCCTATAAATCTGGTATTTTCCATCCTGCTGGAAGTTGGCCAATGTCTAGCCTGTCCCAAAAAAAGGAAGGAAATGTGATATTTCAAATTATAGACCAATAGCCTTACTCCTAGTCATGTCTAAAATATACGAGCACTATATTAATTCACACATATCCAAATTTTTGAAAGACAACCATTTGATATCTGACAGCCAATACGGTTTTAGAAACAAAAGATCAACAACCGATCTATTGAACTATGTGGCACATCTTTGGAATAGCATACTTGATAAAGGTGGTGAAACGTAAGTGATCGCATTAGACATCTCAAAAGCATTTGATCGAATCTGGCATGCCAACTTGATCAACAAGCTCGTTGCGTACGGTTTTCATCCCGCAGTCGTGAAGTTGATTCAAAATTTTCTGTCTAACCGATACATCTTGGTATCTATAGATGGCTTTTCTTCTGAGTCTAAATTAGTAACCGCTGGTGTACCCCAAGGCTCAATTTTGTCTCACTTTATTTTTAATTTATATCAACGAACTGTTGCAAATCACCAGTAACCCAATAAATAGTTTTGCAGATGATAGTACACTGCACAAGTCATTCGTTCCCCTATCTTCAAAGGGTAAAATGCATGAACGAATAAATCCCGCCCGGAGAGACGCTGCCATAAATGTAAACGAGGACCTAAAAAAAGTAGTCGATTGGGGTGACAAAAATTTGGTCAATTTTAATTCCACCAAAACACAGCTATTGATTGTTTCCAGATCAAAGACTGAGTTTCCCAACGATATTTCAATTAATATGTGCGACGACCAAATAAACGAATGTGAAAGCATTCGTTTATTGGGAGTCACAATATCCAATGACTTACTCTGGAACGATCATATAACGGCCATGGCAAAGAGCGCGTCAAGAAAACTCAGCTTTCTCAATAGATGTAAAAAATATTTTACTTCGCATCAATTACTCCACATTTATAAGTCCTAAATTCGTCCCTGCATGGAGTATTGTTGTCAAGTTTGGGGCGCTGCATCTGTTATTATCTTAGCTCTTTTGGGCTCTATTCAAAAACGTGCTATACGAATCGTTGGTGATCGAAATTTAGCACTAGATCTTGATTCCCTACAACATCGTCGCACTGTTGCTGATCTCGTTGTTTTTTATAAATATCGTCACCAGCAGTGCTCGGATGAAATCAGGTCCATAATGCCTCAGACATATGTTTTTCCCCGTTTTACTCGTCAATCGGTTTGTGCGGGCGGTCGGACTGTCGATATTACTCACTGTCATAGTAATAAAATGCAAAGGGATTTCTTTGTGCGTACATCGTACAAATGGAATGCTTTGCCCGAATCAATAGTCTCGAGTGCCTTCAATCCACAAAGATTTAAAAAAAGCGTCCACCTACACCTCAAGACGCATGTTGTTGTGGGACCTAAGTCTTAAAAGGTATCTATGTGTTGTTGTGACATATTTAATAATTCCTACTACACAACACTTTTTATTAAAAAAAAAAAAAAAGTCAGAGTACAGCTGGCAATATCATACAAAAACAAATATTACTGGGGAAAAAAATTCAAAAAACAATATTATTGCGAAAATTTAAAAAAATGACAAGTGTCCCAACAAGCAGTTTTAATGCAGAATTCGATACCGAAAATCGAGGATTTTAGCTTCATTCAAAAATACCACGAAAAAATCCATAGATCTATCCACCTTTATAATTACCAAAAATTGCCTTAGTTAAAACAGTGGATTTTGGAAAACCGTGGATTAATCTGACGATTTATCCTCGTTTAAAAATATGGGCCTAAGTGTTGCAATGCCGAAATCTTGAATCCCGGGATCCCGACACATTTTTCTAAACCCGTAATCTCTGTATTACGGGATCGTCATATTTTTCCGGGATTAATCAATGAAAACACGGAAGCCTGTTAAAAATATTAAACTCGAATGGAGGGACCAGTTTTTGTTGATTTGTAAATTTTTAAATACCGCAACCTCTTGTCCCTGCTAATGGAATATGAGTTAACGTGCGATTTCATATACCACTGGCAATAGCAGTAAGACATCATTAGTCACGGTAATATCTTAGAGGTGCTGGCAGATGAATTCTAATCAGTCAACGGTACCCCTCAATCTTCCTCCACTCTATCATAAACTATTGATCTATGCAGCTGTTTAGAAACCACCCTGTAGAATGTAGATCGTTAACACAAATCACAATTACAACAGATTTACTAAATTAATAAAAAACTGCATAAATCAGTAATATGAAATTGCAATTTGCAATTATTAAATTTTTTACAGAAACAAAAAAAAATGTAATTTAAAAAAAAAAATTGCTGCTCTATTCGTAAAAACTAAAGTAACAAAAATTAAAATAAAAAAAATTATGACTGATTAAAACTATCAACTCTTCGAATCACAAGAAAAAATTATATGTAATTGTGTAAAAGTTATCTGTTGTCAATTATTATTACTTTGAAGTAAAACCTTTGAAGTTATATATTATACAATTAAACATTAATCAATTTAAAGTGCATTATTATTAAACACACTGCCAATCCCGTGCGCACACAGCAGCTCTTCAGTTTGTACTAATAGCATTTTCGATTGAAAACCAGTTCTTTTTTTTCAATACAAAAAAATTATTTCCCCTCCAAGTCATGTTCGATTGAAGCAAAATAAAAGAACTAGTTCTGAACTGGTTTTGCATTTTTTCCCCTTTTGAAGAACTAGTTTTATTTTCAGTTATTTTTGAGTTTTACTCATACTATGACAAAAATTATACACAACAAACGCTAAATCAAAACGTTATAATTATAATGCAGCATCATATTAATAATTTAATTTTATTTTTAGTTATTTAACAATATATGTTATCAAATTAATTTTTTTTCGTAAAATGTATTGTTTTTTTACTTTTCAAACATAATTAATAAAATTTAACCAATTCAATTTACTCATACAAAAACACTGAATGTTTGCATGTTCGATTGAAAAAAAGAACTTGTTAAGAACTAGTTATTAAATAGTTCTTCAATCGAAAACGATATAAGTTAAAAAATCAAAGCAAACCATTACCTCGTGAGTTGACAAATTTCTCAATAACTCGCATAAAAAAGGAGAGGTGAACCGAAACATTTCAAGTATTTAACCATTTACAGAATGGAAATGCTGCTTTTGTTGGTAATAAACATGAAACATATTGTTACGGTTTGGACAAAACCATATCGAAATACAACAGTAAAACAAATTATTTCTTATTTTGGTATTGGGACGTTCCGGACTAAAAATGTTAGATTTTTGTGTAAGAGTGTACGGAATTTAGTATTTAAGCATTCTAAAATATCTAGAATTAATTAATTGTAAACAAAATGTTCAACCGTGCATGTTAAATCGTATAAATAGAAGTTATATTTAAAAATTAGATTTTTTTGTAAATAAAGTTTTAAGTGTTTGTTATTTAATAGAAGTGTTTTGTGTATTATTTTGGGCGCTGTGTACTGGAAATTTCTACAATAAATAAACCGTTGGAGTTTCGAAGCTGTTTGAAGAATATTCTAGTTAGGAATATTGTTGCTGTATTGTTTTCCTGTTGTTGTGGAACAATTAGGGAGTTGAGTACTTAATAAAACCTGGTGTTTGTGCTTACTAATTAGATGACCGAATCCAGAAGGGATTGGAATTGCGTTTTTCGAATTGAGAGTAAGGGCAATTCGAAGTAAGGTTGGAAAAACGTAACAATATTTACCGTTCTAAGTCGAAACTGCATAACAGTTTTTATTAACGATTATTTAACGTTACATGGATCAGCAGACATGGATTATGAAACGGATGATCGAACTTCTCACACTGCATCATTGAGCACAGATTACATCGAAAATCCAATTAAGAATATGGTTCCTGTCGATCTAGTAGAGAAAAGCAATTTGGAAGATGCATTGCAACGTTTTGTTTTTGAGGTTTATAATAATAGTTTATTGTGTACGTGTTTAGAGATCGACTCGAGAAAAAGATTACAAAATTCACACAAATTTGCGAGAGAATGAAATTCATTAAACACGAACCCAATACTATATTTTACCCTTCCGACAGAGTAGGATGCATTAATATGAATCCAATTATTTTAGAATTCATTTCTAAAAAAAAACCAAAAGAAGAAGAGACAATTTTCTTCAATTAATTTAAGAATGGAAATAAATTTTATTTAATTTCGATTGTTTGGTAATTTCAAAATTAAATTACCTCTAGCGAAAGACATCCATTCAGGGTTTGCAGTCCCGTAGGGTTTCCCGTAGCCGCGGGATTCAGAAATTTTGAATCTACGGGATTCAAAATTTGTATAGAAAATCACAAATAATTAATAAAAAAGCAAAATTTTCAAATAATATCTAGCGTATTATTTAATTTGGACCTAAGTGATACTTTTGTGTTGAGCGGTTGAGTCTATTGTTTGGCAATTATACGAAACACAAATGATCGAGTGTAGGAAGATTGAGGGTGCTACCATTGACTGAATAGAGTTCATAGGCCAGCCCCTTTTAAATATTACTTTGGCTAGTGATGTCTTACTGCTATTTACAGTGGTATATGAAATCTCACGTTAGCTTATATGCCATTAGTAGAGTGGAGTACCCGAGGTTGTCAAATCCTTAATCCAAAAATAAAAAATTTACAAATTGAGAAAAAATAATCTCTCTATGCGAACTTATAATATTTTGTTTTTAACAGGATGCCGTGTTTTTATTGATTAACCCCGGAAATTATAACATATGATTTTCTTTCATTAATCTCGGAATTTCGGGCTGATAAAAAGTTTCGGGACTCAAGATCCAGGGATTGCAATCTCTACCTACAATTGCAGATTGCAATCTCGCACTAAAGAGAAACCAAAAAACAACAATCATATTGCTACGGTTATGATAAAATCATAGCGAAATTCTATTCATTCGACATAAGTGAAGTCAACCTGTACAAAATTACAATCATCGTCATCATCAAAAATTGAAAACGCATAACGATCGGTTAATGATCGAGTTTTCTAGATTGTGCGGGATTTAGTATTTAGACAGGTATTTTTCGGTAGAATAATCAATTGTAAATGAAACGCTGTATCGTGCATATAAAACCGTGTAAATAGAAGAAGTTATTTTTATTTTAATTTAAGTAAAATAAAAAAATTTAAAAAAATAATATTTATTTTAATTGTTAATAAAGTTTTAAGTTGGATTAAATAAAAATACTTTGTGTATTATTTTGGAAGCTGTGAACTGGAAATTTACAATCAACCAACCGTTGGAGTTTCGCAGCTATTGGAAGAATATTCTAGATAGGAATTTTGCTTGCTGCATTGTTGCCTGTTGTTGTGGGACAATTAAGGTGTTGAATACTTAATAAAACCTGATGTATTTGCTTTCTAATCAGTGATCAGAGTAATAGTAATCAGTGATCAGACCAATACGAAGTAAGGTGGAAAAACGTAACACTATTATTAAATTTAATTTAAATGAATTGCAACAAAATACAAAACAAAATTGTATTTAACCTCAATTTCCTTTTGTAAAGAAATCTTGGATTTAGCTGTAATGTTATCGATATAAATTTAAAATTGCTTTCAAGAAATTATTTTTTAGAACAAGATATATTTCAAATTAGACTACGATAGTGTAAATAGTTCAAATTGGATTGCGATAGTGTAAACAGTTCAACTTGGAATTCGAAATTGTTAAATTGATTTTTGAATGGTGATTAAAGTTTTAACGGTTATTTAATAGAAATATTGTGTATTATTTTGGACGCTGTGTTGTGTTATACAACTGGAAATTCCACAATCAACCGTTGGAGTTTGTGAAGTTCTTGGCAGAATATTTATTTATATTGTTTGCTGTTTTGTTTTCCTGCTGTTGTGAAACAGCAAAACTATTGAAGACTTGATAAAACCTGTTGTTTTGTTAATGAAATCGTGATCAAATCCAGCAGAAGATTTGGGAATTACGTTTATCGAATTAAAAGTAAGGCCAATTCGAAAGATAAAGGAGAGAGGAGAGAGAGGGAGAGAGAGAGGGAGAGAGAGAGAGAGAGAGAGGGAGAGAGAGAGAGAGAGAGAGAGAGAGAGAGAGAGAGAGAGAGAGAGAGAGAGAGAGAGAGAGAGAGAGAGAGAGAGAGAGAGAGAGAGAGAGAGAGAGAGAGAGAGAGAGAGAGAGAGAGAGAGAGAGAGAGAGAGAGAGAGAGAGAGAGAGAGAGAGAGAGAGAGAGAGAGAGAGAGACTGATTGACGCCATTTGCAAAAAACCATTCTCCTTGCCATATATGAAAAAAAAAACGGATTAGTGCTTTTGATTAAATTTTTTATTAATTTTTTTATATGGAGTTTTATTTTTCAAAATCTCGCTTTAGGTTCACGAGTTTTGCGTAGATTCTAGATTCAACACTCTTTCCGTAATAGAATGAAAAACATCTGTTTATTACATTCTTTTTAGTATACACATAATAACATATTATGGTTGTAAAAAACACAAATACGCTTATTTTTATTGAAATCAGATAAAGATAAACAGATAAATTTTATAAAAAAACATTTACCTGATTATCATCTCGTATCATTAGCTTAGCTAACTCATAATACGCAAACGCTGATATATGAAGATCCTCGTTACAACTACGGCTGTTTCGTAAATGAATACATTCCGAATATGCTAATATCGCTTCAGTTGTATTATTTTTATAGGATTCACAAGCACCAATCAAAAGTTGTGACAGTCCAACCATTGGTTCAATAACATCACAATTATTGTTATCAATATTTGTAAAAGAAGAACAAACAATAATTATTTTATCCATACATTCGACTGCACAGTTGGGTATTGTATTCCATAAATATAAAAGTTCGAATACAAGAAGTTTCCAGAAATTTATATTAAAAACATTTGTATTATTTTCATCATATGTTTTTGGTAACTTCTCAATTCGGCGTCTTATAAATCTCTCGATTTGTGCATCCTTTTGATTCGATTGCATAACTATATTCGAAATACTTGTTTGTAAGTTGTTGTAAATAATAAAGTTCCCAATTGAACCATTTAATATTAGGGTAATATAATAATAAAAACTTTTTGAAAATTTACTTTGTTTCGCTAACGTGTAAAAATATTCTAGAGATTTCCGAAAATTTAATTCGATTAGATAGCACCAACCAAGTTCATGTAAACATAATAATTTTATTTCGTTTTGGGCGGTTAAAGTAAAGGCATTTTCGTATGTTTCAACTGATTCGTGTAGGTTTGATTGTAATCGTTGAATTCTACCTTAAATATTAGGAATAATGATGACTCGGCATACATATCTTTTGATTCTTCAATTATATCTAAGGCATAGTCCAGTTCGTCGTTTAAATTTTTTCCATCTTCTAATCCTAATCCAAACACTTGAGTTCCAACGGTTAGGTACCATAGCAAAGCTAAACTTTAAAAAAAAATTGAGTTATTTATTTTCCATATCGGCATTTGAGTTTTGTTTATTATTAACATATAATTTCTTACGTCGCTAATGGTGCTCTCATGTCATTGCTTATTCTACAATATTTTAAACAAGAAATTCCAAATTGCCGATCACCTTCGAACCCGAAAATATTGATGATTTTTAAAATGTTTGGCGGAATAAGTGAAATGGCTAATTGAAAAATTCCATAACCAAAACTTACAGCACCCATTAAACGGCTAATGGTTTCTGCCTCTTTATTTCTAAAATAGAATTAAATAATTATGTTTTAAAAGTACATACAAAATGGTTTTTCATATAATTTTAATTTTTTTTATAAGTTTTTTAAACAACGCAACCAAAATAGAATATGAATTTTTAATGTTATAGTTATAGGCGAGCGACAAAAAATTGCAAGCACTTTCTAACTAAAGGCTGATTTTTTAATTATGTCACATATGTTGAGTAATGAAAAAGTCTGCCATCAGTCAGCTGGATTCGTTAGCGTTTGGAGTGGGCGGGGCTCCAAATTTGTAAAAAAACCATGTACCTTGTAACTACTTTCTAAAACCTGAAAATTAGTTTGAGAGAAGTATATTAATTAAAAATAAGTTTTATTCACACAAATCCTGTAACCGAACGGTTCAGTCACGCGTTGAAGTTGTAAAAAACGGTACATTTTGCAAGTACTTTGTAAAATCTGAAATTTAGTATACAGGTGAAGAATATTACTATAATCTACTATTACTATAAAGTTTTAGCTACAAATTGTATATAATGAACGCTAAAATCAGAATGCCCGGGATAATTTTGATTGTCTGCAGCACTACTTTTCCAATCATCTCGTCAACCTCAACAAAAAAAACTAATGTGACTTTCGTTTGGTATGTCAGATTTGATGGAAAAAGTTCCAGATTTCGGCGACCAAACGTTCATGTTCGTTCATCAGTGTCGTGTTCTTTTTCTCGACAATGTTGACTATTGTTAACAATTGTTAACATTCGTCGTTCTTTAATTCAGTAATTTTAACATTGTGTAACAAAATGACGTCATGATGTCGTTCCTATATTCAATGTTAAACTGTCAAAAGTTAACATTTTGTAACAATTTCCAACTCACCTCCTAGACATGAATTATAGAATGTTGTTATGTCAAATGGTATGTTGTGATCTATTTATCTGTCAAAATGTTTATAATTAAGAGATTCGTAAATACAATTTCTTGTTTTTGTGTTTCGCAATTGAGTTTTATTATATATAAATTAAATAATTTTAATATATTTAATTTATGTGCTCAAATAGAACAAATTTATTTTTGACAAATCAAAAGTCTAATACATATTTTGTCGTTCTTAAATTATAAATCAACATTTCGACAAAACTTAACATGACGTTTCAACACAATTTTATGACATTTTAACAATGTTAGAAAATGTTAAGAAAAAGAACGCGACATACCAAACGAACAAAAATCTGCTGTCAGATAAGTAAGTTCAAAAATATCGATGTTACTCATAATCCGGTGAAAGAAGTTCTGGAACGATGCTTTGTACAGTCATATGCCAATTACTCGAATGTATTGACATTAATTTCCTATAACATGAAGCCAACTAATTTATGGAGAGCTACATTCAAATGGAATTTAGAAGCCAAACTAATGGGAATACAAATATACTTTAACCAAAGATGTCATGCAAGTATGAAACCATTCGAGCAGGAAATGTACATTTTGAATGTTATTTGGTTTTCGTTAGGTACCTCAGATTTAAAATAAAAAAATCTACACAGATTTCAGTGACCACTAACCAAACGAATTTGAAATCAGCTTTTTTTTGGTATTTGGCTCGTGGGGAAAAATGACAATTCTAAATACACTATATCAATTTTAAAATAATGCAATTGAAATATGTCAAATTTCATTTAACCGGTACTAGTGAAGGGGACTTGATCTGATGGGTAAATCTCGCTAAAATTTCAAATTTGAAAAGAAAGTCGTTTTTTTTATTCTTCCCAAACGAAAACCACATTACATTGTCGTTTTATTTTCTATTTTAATAACTTATATCACTGAATTCCAATTAAATGCTAAATGCTCTCCAAATTCTAAATCGTATACTAAATTAAAAAAATTATTTCTAAATAATCAAGCCAAACATTGTTAATCAAGCCAAACATATAAAAATTCTCGAGGTTTAACGAAAAAATTTTTCATATACATATATTATCACGAGTCGTCAAATAATAGTCGATTAATTTTCATAATCATTATTACGAATGTCATTTGAGGTAAATTTTTAACCTCAAATGGCATGAGTGGTAATGTTGAAAAATAATCGACTAATAATTTGATGACGAACAGAAATAGTAACATTATTTCATACAACATAATCCTTTGTTGTCAAACAAAATTAAATATTATTTCATCTTGATAAATTATGTTATATTATGTTATAAACGTTATAAATTATGTTATATTATGTTATAAATTTGTAATTTATTTTTGACAAATAAACATAAACATGCAATCATTTATGAATGAAAACGGACATTTTTATTATTTGCAAATTGCATTTTTATATAATTTTGTATTATTGAATAATTTGTAGAAAAAATTTTATGTAGAAACTAATAATTATCTTTTAAACAAAATTATAAATAAAAAAAATTATCTCATTAAGCAAAAAAAATTATCTCAATATCTGTAGTTTTAAATTAATATATTAAGTAGGCCGAAAATAGTCACTATAATTCGCTGTTCCTTTCCACCAGAGAAAAATAATCGATATAATTCGTTTTGATTTGTTAAAAAATAGCAAATGAAGCGTTTTTATTGGACCTTATCGAAACTTTATTTAGTGTGTTGAATTGTCATTATTAATTAAAATAAAACAAAACAACTTACTGAACATAATTACAAGTATTATAACCAAATAACGATTTTAG
>OY856187.1:303185581-303368891 GCA_963693315.1 Diogma glabrata | reverse complement strand
AACATCATAACCGTCAACTTCAATGGAAGTCCCTGAAGCGAACATCAACTGCATAACCGTCAACTAACATAGAATTTGATTAAAATATATTGTTTTTGCACTTTTTTTTCCTTTTATAATAAATATTATACATTATAATTATTATAATTATAATTATAATAAATACTATAAATTTTATAATAAATATAATAAATTTTATAATTAATGTTTCGAGAAAATATTACAAAATCACAAATTCATATTTTCAAAATTCCAAAAATATTGTAAAAATTAAATAAAATCAAACTTTTTTCGAAATTCTAAAAATATTCCAAAAAATATTACAAAATCAAAGATTAAAACTTTTTTCAAAAATTCAAATAATATTGCAAAAATTATAACAAAATCAATAACACAAACTTTTTTCAAAATCCCAAAATTATTTCAAAAATTGTAATAAAATCAAATATTTAAACCTTTTCTAAATTCTAATAATATCTTCTTGCAAATTCAAAAATTCAAACTTTTTCCAAAATTCTAAAAATATTGCAAAAATTAAAACAATATCAAAAAAATTGTAACTTTTTTCAAAATTCCAAAAATTATAATAAGATCAAAAATTTAAAATTCTAAATATATTCCAAAAATTCTTACAAAATCAAAAATTGACTTTTTTCAAAATTCTTAAAATATAAATATAAAATTCGAAAATTCCATTTTTTTTTCAAAATTCAAAAAATATTCCGAAAATTCTTACAAAATCAAAAATTGAAACTTTTTTCAAAATTCTAAAAATATATATATAAAATTCACAAATTCACAAATTCAAAAATTCTATTTTTTTTTTTCAAAATGCAAAAAATATTGCAAAAATTATAACAAAATCAAAAATTAAAACTTTTGCCAAATTCTAAAAAATTTTGCAAAAATTATTACAAAATCAAAAATACAAACTTTTTTCAAAATTCCAAAAAAAATTTCAAAAACTATAACAAATTAAAAAATTTCCATGTCCAATTTCATTTTCAATTACATTTACGTCATAAAAACAGCTACATTTTTTTTCCAAAAAATTGGCTAAGAAATTAAATGAAAATGTTTCTTTTGACACACTGACAACATTTTTTTGACAAACTTATAATGCCATAATTCTCTATAATAATAATAAATTTTCATGTTATACAAATTATTAATTTTATTTTGTTCCAAAAAATTGGGTAATAAAATAAATAAAAATCTTTCTTTTGACACACTTGACAACATTTTTTTGACAAACTTATAATGCCATAATTCTCAATAGTAATAATAAAATTTCATTTCAAACAAATATTTAATTTTATTTTTTTCCAAAAAATTGGGTAAAAAAATAAATAAAAATCTTTCTTTTGACACACTTGACAACATTTTTTCGACAAACTTATAATGCAATAATCTAGATTTCGGTCTCACATACCAATCCAATCACTTAAAATGAACGTTTTTTAAGCAACAAATTTGCAAATTTCCTTGTTTTGACACACTTGACGATTTTTTTGACACACTTCCGGTACAGTTACCGAACACATCATCCTTTCGGCTTTTCTTATTGAGTAAACCTATTTTTAGAAAAAAAAAATTTTGAAATCTGTTCAGCGGTTTTCTAGATTTCGTAGGTTGTGACGGCCGGCCGGCAGACAGACATACATTTTTATTTTGCTTTTTTAGAATCAGTAGGTCCTAAAACGTCGAGAAATGCCAAAAAAAGGGTGGTAAGAATTTCACTTTTAGCTCATGAATGTAATACGTAGGTCTTTCAGACCGAAGTAAAATAACAAACAGAAAGTTTTTGATGATTTTAAATTATAAACAACCAAAAATGGTAATTTTTCAGTATTTTCGCGATGAATTTTCACTTTTGCAGGACAAAAACTGCATGAAAAAATGTTCAGATGTGGTTAGAACATCTAAAACAGTGTAGCAACAATTTTTCTTCTTTTTCGATGATTTCATATAGAATAACTCTTAAGTCAAAGTTCAACTTCAAGTCGGCACGGGTTAACTTTATATGATTGACCTAAAATTTCTATCAGTTCATTTTTATATGTATCCACACCGATTTAAGGGGTGAGACCAAAAATTTATCGTTATTTTTTTTTCTCATATGACTAAGGAACACCCTAATATATATATTCTAAATTTCGGTTCTAAATTTCGAAAATTTCTTGATTTTTGGCTTGACTAGATTTCAAATATTCATAACTTCGGTTCTATTGAAGATATAAACCTCTAGTTTGTTTTATTTTAAAGTTAAAAATTGGTAGTGTACAAAAAAATTAAAACTAATAAAATTTATTAACAAATTCCTATTGTTATAAACAAATAAAATGTTCAAATTGACCTTTAATCATTGTCCCACCCACGAAATGAGTTTTTAGTATGACCATTGTATTCTACGTTTCATTTCCTATAAAATATTTTTAATTAATGGAGAAACGATTTTTACTGTAAGAAATAAATTTATTTATTGAGCGCGGGACGACAAAAAATTCCATCTATGGAACAGATTAGGACAAAATGTGACTAAGACATTTTTGATTCAGCTGAAATTTTTTTTACGGGTTCTATATAAACAAAACGATATACTTGTTCGATGATTTTTTCCGTTTTTTTAGGGGAAATAGAGCGGATCTAAATTTCGAGTATTTCGTGATTTTTGACTTGAAGACTTATTTTCAAAGATTCATCACTTCGGTTCTGGTAGAGATAGACACTTTTTGCTTGTTTTATTTTAAAGTGTAAAGATGGATTTTAAAAAAAAACTGTTATTTATAAATATCATTAACAAATTCCTATTGTTATAAACAAATAAAATTTTAAAATCAATTTTCAGACATTATCTAATAAAAATAAAGAGTGTGACCATTGTATTCTACGTTCAATTTTCAATAAGAAACGTATACTTAATTAATGGAGAAATGAGTTTTACTGTTAGAAATAAGTTAATTTTTCCAGTGCCGGATGACAAAAATTTATAAAATTTTTTATCATCTTGCGCTCGAGAAATTAGTTTATTTCTAACAGTAAAACTCATTTCTCCATTAATTAAGTATACGTTTCTTATTGAAAATTGAACGTAGAATACGATGGTCACACTAAACACTCTTTATTTTTGTTAGATAATGACTAAAAATTGATTTTAACATTTTATTTGTTTATAACAATAGAAATTTGTTAATAATTTTTATAAATAACAGTTTTTTTTTTAAATTCCATCTTTATTCCTTAAAATAAAATAAGCAAAAAGTGTCTAACTCTACCATAACCGAAGTTATGAATCTTTGAAAATAAGTCTTCAAGCCAAAAATCACGAAATTCTCGAAATTTAGATCCGCTCTATTTCCCCTATAAAAAAAAGAAAAAATCCTCGAACAGGCATATCGTTTTGTTTATATAGAACACGTAAAAAAATTTTAGCTGAATCAAAAATGTCTTAGTCACATTTTGTACTAATCTGTTCGGTATGTAAAAGAATGACCCATATATGAAATTTTTTGTCGTCCCGCGTTCGATAAATAAATTTATTTCTTACAGTAAAAATCATTTCTCCATAAATTCAAAATATTTTTTATAGGGAATGAATCGTAGAATACAATGGTCATACTAAAAACTCATTTCGTGGGTGGGACAGATCGATTTGAACATTTTATTTGTTTATAACAATAGCAAATTGTTAATAACTTTTATTAATTTTAATTTTTTTTTGTCTTTCTTTCTTTCTCTATCTTTTAACTTTAATATAAAACAAGGTTTTTAATTTTTATCTTTAATAACCCGAAGTTATGAATATTTGAAAATAACTCGTCAAGCCAAAAATCATGAAATTCTGGAAATTTAAAACCGTTATATTTTCCAAAAAAATCCTCGAACACGTATATCTTTTTATTCGATATAAAACCTGTAAAAAAAATTTCAGCCATATCAAAAATGTGTCGGTCAGATTTTGTCCAAATCTGTTTGGTTTGTAAAAGAATTACCCATATAACTAACACCGTTTTTCGTTGGGGTCGATTTCTTTTATTGATTCCTTTTTAACGTAAAGTCTATTTCCCTTCATTGCAGGTTAGTTAGCTTGTTATTTGCTTTGATCGTCGTAATTTATATACATTATCTAACAATTTATAATTCAACTCGTAAGGTAAAAATTAAATATATTTTATGAATTGCATAACTTATTTTCGTATATAGGATTAATAATTTTTATATGTTTAAAAAAGTTAAAAGCAAAAATTAGGTAAATTATTAAAAAAAAGGGTTTGAATAACATATCAACAAACTTAATCAATAAATTTATACCATGGTCAAAACAATAAATATGTATACTAAAGAAATTATCTGCTTACCATACAAGTCAAAAATGTGAAGCCAGCTTCGATCTGAATACTATCCTTTTCATTGTTTCGAAAGTGTAATGCGGATTCATCTGGTTTATTATTAAGCCAAAGATTTAATCCAACTTTTGTATATTCTAAATCATTCATATTTTTACTATTAATTTATTTTGAAAAATATCACTTCTAAATTTAATTTAATAAATATTTTAATGCGATCTAAAACTTTAAACTATAATTAACACATATTTTTTTATTGCTTTAGTTATTTGTATCTACTCCTTTGTTGTTGTCAGGAAACACTAAAGAAATATTTATAGACACAAGTCAATCGACTTTTTGTGAATGAAATTTTTTACATCAATGCTGTGTTTTGTGGAAGAAGTGCGCAAGGCAAATAGTAAGAGGTCAAAAGTAAATTAATGAAAATTATTTAAGGATTTGAACTTAGTGTTCATGTTTTTATTATGAATAATAAGAGTGAGTAAAAAAATGTAGGAGGATTTTTTTTGGTTTAAATTAAATTTAAACTGACTGTTTAAATGAATTTTTATTAAAATGAAATAAAAAAGACTAGTTTTGCCCCAAATGTCCCTCGCTTGCAATAACTTTAAAAATTTAATTAATTTTCAGGCTAGTTAACTTATTTAATTGATTAATGTATACGATTTGAGTTCCGTATATATATCCATTATCCATATAAATATTCAGTTAATTGGACACCCAGGCAATTAATTGATGGTAAGTATTACAAATTTCATTTTTTTTATTATTAAAAAGTGTAGAAACACAATATGTGTCACAACAAAACATAGAAACCTTTTATGATCTAACTCTTACAACAACATGCGTTCTGGGGTGTATGAATATGATAAAAGTAAACAGCAAATATTTTAACAAATTTGCTTGTATTAAATATTTTAACAAATTTGCTTATATTCCTCAATCGTCGATCATATGACACACTCTCTTGCTGAACGATGAAAACTATAATGTTATAACTTGTTTCATTTTTTCGAGTAAACACTATCGCAGCATCGTGAGCAGAGGTTATCCACCAACACCCCTAATATATAACCTAGGCTAGTGCTATCTTACTACTATTGCGATTGCTAGTGATATATGATATATCACGCTAACTCGTATGACAACAGCAGCGGCTGGAGTATGCAGGATTTGTTATGCGCGTATGATAAAAAAATTAGTGATTCTTTTTACAAAAACTGAACTCTCAATGCGTGCTTCATGCCGTTTGAATACTGTTGAAGTTTGAGCTAAGCTTTAATATTTTTTTGGTACTGGATTGAAAGCTTCCACGAAGTATCCACAACGGCTACGAGGTTACTCTGGGCAATGTAATATGCAACAGACGGTTGTGGTACCCAATCGTTCGTAGTAGTGATGCGAAATAGCTAATATTAATACCTACAGAATATATAATAAGAGGTTCTTAGAGTGGAATTTTCAAGTTTACCAAAAATGGTGACCTAGCAATTATGTGGGATAAAAAGGCGACCGCTAAAGCTAAAAAATTGGCAAGACATGGGGAAAGTTTTAAACGGTTGTCGCCCACAGAACTAGATGGTCCAGTCTAGTAGATACCCAATACCCAATACCTAAATTGATGATTGACGAAAAAACACTGTTTTAATAATACAAACTGCTAATTTATTGATTGTTTATTGTACGAAAATTATGTAAATAAGGCAAACACACAGAACATAAACTAAAATACAATGCATTTGAACGTTCTGTGTGCCTTAAATAAATCACAGACACCGGTAAGTACAGAACGAATTGACTAAAAAGGAACGGACTACAACTAAAAAAGAACTACATTTCAAAACCAAAATTGTTGAAAAACTTTTAGGGTGGTTTAACATCAACAAAGCCACTGGTATCCACAACACTTCTCTTATTAATTCTAAAAACGTTTTCAAAAGAACTTACGCGTGCCTTAAATAAATTTCTCTACAAATCTTCAAAATCTGATTTTTCCCTTCGTGCTGGAAGTTGGCTATTTTAAGAAAAAATATCATAATCTACAACCTAACTGAAAATTTAAAAGAAGATCTATATAAAACTGTGGGACAGTTATTAGCTGACAGTTATTAACTAAAAGTAAAAGTAGGAGAAAGTGATCTTAAATTTTGCAAAAGAATCGGGAAACCTCTCGAAAACTCAAAACCTCGCCCGATATTGGTCAGTCTCGCATCGGCTAAGATAAAATCCGAAATCCTAAGTGCCAAAGTTGTCTTAAAGGATACAGTTTGGTCAATCAAAGGTGACTTCACGCAAAAACAACGCTATTTTCAAAAGGAAAAAAGGAAAGATATTGTTTATCTTTATTTTTATAATTAACTCTGGTGTAAATCAAGGCTCAGTTTTGTATAACCCAAAGACTCAGGACCTAGAAAAAGTCACCGGTTAGGGTATCAAAAATTTAATAAATTTTATGCTTCACAATGATATAAATTTGTTATAACGTCTTGGATACGCGATATATAAACACATTCATAAAAGCCGGGGCGTTATGAGAGGGCATTATGAATTCATAACGCCATCCATTAAGACGCTAAAAAACTAAATAAAATTATTTTTACTGTAGTTTTGTCTACAAAATGTAAATAATTCTTATTCATTTCATTCATTTTAGCTAGTAAAAGATTTTTACATTTGTTTAAAAATGTTTAGCAACATTTTAGTTATTAAATGTTCATATAATTTTCCAAAACTATCAAATTACTTTAAACGTTATACAATGTTTTTGTCATACGCTACAAAATTTAGGAGAATTTGTTTACATAGCAACGTACAGACAACAAATATTTATTTAAACTTCAAAACAGTTATTTTCTTGGCATACTATGATACATTTGTATTTTTTTGCATATCAATATAGACTAAAAAATTAAATTCTTTCTTAGTTTTGAGCTTATTGAGTGAAGCATAAAATCTTGTATGCACCACTGGCGTTACTGGGTATTACGCCCATCAAGCGACATCCATCCCTCGGGTCAAAGGCCCTCGGGCTGGATTACGCCGCTTTCCGGGCGCAATAACCTACATAACGCCCTAGGTACATAAATAGCTATTACGTTTAGCGAAGCACGGCTGATTAATTGTTTTCAGATGATAACGATATTTCAATTGGTATGTGTGACGAAAAATTAGGCGAACAAATATAATATTGGTGTTCCTTGACAAGCGGCGACAATATTTAAACCAAATGCGCAACTGATCTTCTAGGTAGTGTATAGGAAGGGTTTTGGCGCCAAAAGCGAACTGAATTTCAAAATTATAGCCTAGCTGTACAAAGTGGTTGTCAGATCCCTTGCACATTTCTCGAGAACTTTTGTTGAGAATGCGATGAAAAAACTGGAGGCACCACGGCTTTTTTGCTTGTCTATCACAAGTGTTCTCAGGATAACGCCTATACCTAGTTTGCAGTTTTTATTAGGAATTTATCCCTTGCATGTATTTGTAAGAATGGATTCTCTTAAGGCAATAAGAAGGCTCAAACACCTGGGGACTACCAGGAACTGTAGATAAAGCCACCAACCGCTCTGATGGGAGATGGGTTCTGAAAGAACACCTGACAGATTTTTACATGCCAACTAATAACACAGTACCTCTAACTGCGTTTGGAAGGCGGTACAGAGTAGTAATGCCATCGATAGAGGACCGCGGTATGTAGCTGATTTGCTATCGGACAATAAGACCAATACGTGGAACATCTACACAGATGGATCAATCACTGAAAATGGTCTACTTCAAAAAAGCGATCTACTTTAAAAGTTAATATCTTGGGATGATTTGCTCTTCGCGAACATTCTACAGTCTGTGAAACTCAAGTAATCACCATAAATGCGGCAAAGGAACGAGTCGCGGATCTTAAGTGGTCTGGCAACGTAATCAATATTTTTGCTAACACAAGGCAAATACACAAGTTAAAAATAGTGCAACAATGCTTTAGTTTCTAAGACATGGACATGGTCACCTAAAAAAACCTATATTTATAGTTATAAAGTTAATGTTTTGTTCAAATGTATACGAGTATATTGTCAAAATATGATTGGGTACGGAAAGGACCAGTACGTGTTTGATCAAGAATTTGATTTGTTTGACCTAAGATTTTGATTATCTTTCAGAATGTTTGATTCTCTTAAATGTACTTCTTTCATTTTGGATTTTTGAGATCAATTAAACTCAAGTAAGTAAGGAAGTAATTGGAATATTTTCAATTCAATGATGTTTAATGAGACAATGCTATATATATATAAACGATTGATGTTTAATGAGACAAATAAAACTTAATATTAGTTAATGTGATATTAAATAAAATTTTATAACACAAATAATACGAAAATAAATATAATTTTAATAAATAAAAATTTGTTGTTTTGACACAAAATGGTAACCAAAACAATTTCCAATAAAACACAATTATCTTTATGGTTGGTTGCAGCAACAATTTATAATTAAGTTGCATTCATGACATGAATTAGCATATATGTAGCTGCAATCGTTATATTGACATTGGTGGTAGTTTATCCCTAAATGAACAAAAAGCAATGTTAAAATCAGTTAAGATATTTTAAGTTTCTTCATATTTCAAAATTGTTTAGGTTCCAATGTTAGAAAGCAGATGATTTCAAAGAACTTACCATATGCTGCTGTATGACAACAACAAGCATCGTGATACATTTTTTTCGAGCAATAGCTATAAACAGAAGAATCACACACCGGACAACCGTTATCCCTTAGGAATGGATTTTGATAGCTTAAATCTCTATTATATCCAAAAACATTATTTAAACTTGAACCTAAAAAGTAAAAACAAAAAAAATTGCATTGAATGTCCATTTTAAAAAACAAAACAAATAGTGTTAATATTCCATAAACCCAGACTGAAATAAATATTTTTTCTACTTCAAGCTACGAAAATGTCATTTTAATATATAGTAAAACCTATGTGAAAAGGAAACTTTTTCTAAGTAGTGACTGAAAATGTTTTCAGTCACTAGGACTGAAAGTAAATAAGTTTCGGTGGTCGCCTGCAGGTGGTGGTTATTAAAAGGATTGAATATTTGAGATTGAATTTGATTTACTGTTTCTGTTGTTGTTTCGGTTGCTGTGTTTATTTCTGTCAATATCGCAGTATTTTGAAGGGATTGAATATTTTGATCGAATCGAAACGAAACTAATCATTATATCAATTGTGTGTAATTAATTAATTAAACTAATAATGAGTGTGTTTTTTTTCTATATCGGAGAAATCGGAGCGATAAAATAAAATTTGTATCAGATATATCGTATAATTTTTTCCTCCAATAATTAACTGTCAGATATAAAATATATTCTCTGAGTTCTTTCCGCCAAAAAAAAATTAAAAAAAATTTATTAAATAAATTTTATTAAAAAATTTATTTTTATTTGTTTTTAATTGAAACTTTACCTACAATTTTTTAAATTTATACTTTAAACGGTGACTTCCAGTCGGTAAAAAAAAATATCTGTAATATCTGTAAAAGTTTTTAGAGAAAATATATGAACTATTTTCATTATTCATATTGTCAAATTCATCTACTAAAAACTTAAAAAGGACATATCTAAATTTGACTGTGTAAAAAATAAACCAGATTTATATATAGCATTTTTAACAGTGTAAAATAATGTTATTATTGTGTTCGCCTATTATTATTCCATCTGTAGGCGTACACAATAATAACATTATTTTACACTGGTAAAAATGCTATATAAATACAATCATGTTTATTTTTCACACAGTCAAATTTAGATGTGTCGTTTTGTAAGTTTTTAGTAGATGAATTTTTAAATATTATCATTTATATTTACAAGCGTAGTAAAAATAGCGTTTTCTACGCGTGGTAAAAACGTTTTGCGTTCCTGAACTTATCGTTCCTTACAAACCGTTCAGTCACGCAAAATGAGACGTTTTCACCGCATGTATAAAAATCTACTATTTGCTATTTTTTTTTCGTTTACGAATAAGAAAAAAATATTACAATATAACTCCCGTTGTTCCAGCATAAAAATAAGCCTCAAAACTAACATAACAACATTGCTACATTGTAAGAAAAAAAGTTCGATGAACTTTTAAAAATGGAAATGTAATATCAATTGCTAATTCACAACAATAATATATAAAATTAAATGACACTAACATTGAATTGAAACGACATTGCGATGCAGAGGTTGAAAATTAAATTATAAAAATAATTTAAACTTTGTATATTAGTTGATAAACTGCATTAAGAGAAGGATCTCCATTTAAACCAAACTCAAAACTTGTTGGTGAATGTCATTTATTTATAAAAAAAACTTAGAAAATTATAATTTTTTGACAAACCGCTTACGGAATTGTTTAGCAAAAAACAGCTTCAATAACAGAAATTTTAAACTAGGAATAACATAAACGCTCACCTGAATTCAAAACTGTCGCGCAGCATATTGCAGTAAAACAAAGAACAAAAACGGTTATATGTTGTTTTATATACATTTTTATAAATCTTTGTTCTTCAAAATATAAATGATATAATTAAATTATTTGCACTTTCAAAACTTAAGATACTAACAGAATGGTATCTGGAAAGAAACTAATAATATTAAAAAAAATGGATACATTGAGGTCATGTATGTATACAGTTAAAAGTGTGGAAGAAGATAAATTTTATAACGATTTGATTTGTATAATAAGAAAAAGAAATTTAATTACAATCTTCTTATTTTTGTTTGCGGTTTTAAATTATAAAAACTTTTTTTGATTTTTACTTTTGTTTTTTTTTTTTCACTCAAAATGTGAACAGTTAGACAAAATATTACATCAGGCCTATCAAGGTACTAAGAAAATATTTGGACTTAGATTAATAAATAAAATACAGGCTTCTATTCTTTGTAATAATAAAAAGGCAGTCCTACCGAGGTTAGGTTTAACAACCTAAAACAGAGGTATCGGTCAATTGGCGAAGTGATAAGATTATATCGCTCTATTTAACAAGACTTAGCATCAAAGCGCCAACTATCTATGTCAACGCCGTGACCGGTGGCAACTCGAGCAAATCAGACCAATCCTGTTAAAAAGATCTTCTCGATGAAGCTAGGTTCGTTACTTTTCATGTCTTCAATGTTGGGACATTTGAGCGAGGACATATAGCACAATTGCGGGTTTCAGATTTGCAGTTGTACGAAGGATATTAGTAACCAGTACCCGTACCAGTAAAATACGAAGTATAAGTACCCAGTACATCCCCGTACTAGGGGCATTTATGAGTATTTTTTTTATTTATTAATTTCAAATTTTGAACCACAGATTATAATAAAAATACAAATACATGAACAACTTATTTAGCATTTGGTTGCCGTAGACTGTAGAGTTGTCCAAACAATTTCTGTTGCTGCTAATAGGGTTGTTCAAACAGTGTAGGTTGCTGCTAGTGTGTTGTCTAAAGTCTAGACGATGATGAGATGGAGATTTAAATCCCGTTGAGTGATTTATAATATCTTCTAACAATTACTTGATGTAGTTGAATAGATCGCAAAAATATAGAAGATAAATGAGAGACCAAAGTAGATGTAAATGTGACTTATTTCATCATGAGTAGTGTTAGATATTTTTAAATTTTAAATTTAAGTTTGGTAAATTTTGAATGAAAATTATAATGATAATTTTTTTTTGCTGTCAGATATTTTATTTTTCATTCATACAAACTATGGTATTTAAACAGTAGGCTTTGTTTTTACTGTCGGCAATTCTTCTTGTCGTCGATAATTTTGCTTTGTCGTTATGAAAATTCTTTGTTGTCATTTTTTCTTCTAACAAAATCAAATATAATTTTATCTTAGTAGGCGCATAAATGCTATAAATTTGTAATTTATGTTTGACAAATAAACATAAACAAGCAATCATTTATGAATGAAAACGGACATTTTTATTATTTGCAATTTTACATAATTTTTTATAAGCTGAATAATTTGTAGAAAAAACTTTATTTAGAAACTAATAATTATTATCTTTTAAATTAAATTATAATTTAAAAAAAATTATCTCATTAAATACCACTCTTCATTGAAATTTTTGTCTAAAATTTTTCAATTTTACTCATTAAATTATTTTTAAGCAACACTGCTCAATCAAACCACTACTTAAACCACTCGTCCTTCGGACTCGTGGTTTATTGTGCGCTTTGATTCGCAGTGTTGCTAAATAATTTAATTCGTAAAATCAAAAAATTTTCGAAAAAATTTCAATGACTCGTGGTATTACAACCGATAATTTTTTTTTGTTGTCAGAAATTTTATTTTTCATTCATACAAACTATGATATTTAAACAGTAGGCTCTGCTTTAACTGTCGGCAATTCTTCTTGTCGTCGATAATTTTGCTTTGTCGTTATGAAAATTCTTTGTTGTCATTTTTTCTTCTAACAAAATGAAATATAATTTTATCTTAGTAGGCGAATAACTGTTATAAATTTGTAATTTATTTTTGATAAATGAACATAAACATGCAACCATTTGTGAATGAAAACGGACATTTATTATTATTTGTGAATTGCATTTTTACATAATTTTTTATTATTGAATAATAAGTAGAAAAAATTTTATTTAGAAACTAATAATTATATTTTAGACAAATTATAATTAAAAAAAAATTATCTCATTAAATACCACTCTTCATTGAAATTTTTTCGAAAATTTTTCAATTTTACTCATTAAATTATTTTGAAGCAACACTGCTCAATCAAACCACTACTTAAACCACTCGTCCTTCGGAGTCGTGGTTTATTGTGCGCTTTGATTCGCTGTGTTGCTAAATAATTTAATTCGTAAAATCAAAAAATTTTCGAAAAAATTTCAATGACTCGTGGTATTACAACCGAAAATTTTTTAATGAAAATTATAACGAATTTTGCGGTGCGCAGTTTTTGAGTTATTGTCAAAAAAGTGCAACTTTCAGACCACCCCCTCCCTCCCTAGGTTTCGACACTGATTGACAGAAAAAGTTGTAAAAATTCACAGAGTTAGAAAATTTGGTAAATTTTGAATGAAAACCAGAGTGAAGTCTCAAATAATTATATTTCTGTGTGTTTGGGGGACGTGGAGAGGGTAAAAAAACATTTTTGACCCAAGCGAGTAAAAAATTTAAATTTTCATTTAAAAGAACACCTAATTTAGAAAACATTGCATTTTTTTATAGAATTTTGCGGTGCACAGTTTTTGAGTTATTATCAAAAAAGTGCAAGTTTCGAACCATTAACCCCTCCCCCCCCTACGCTTCGACACTGATTGACCGAAAAATTTGTACAAATTCACAGAACTAGGAAGTTTAGTAAATTTTGTGTTTAGGGGACGGGGGTGGAGAGGGTAAAAAAATACATTTTAAACCCAAATGAGTGGGGTGTCATATGAAAGAGCACCTAATTTAAGAAACATTACAATTTGTTTTAGAATTTTGCAATGCACAGTTTTTGTGTTATTGTAAAAAGAATATTTTTAGTATGTAGCCTCTCCACCTCCCTAAATTTCGACACTTGATTGACCGAAAAAAAAATCAAATTTAAACCATTTACAAGCTGGTGTAATTGAATCTTTCTTGAGTTACCATAAACAGCTATGGATAAGATTTAACGTGAAGCAACATTTGTTGTGTCATTTTGATCAATGTAGATGTGATTGTAATTTACTATTGACATTTTCGATTTAACATTTATTTTGTTATGCGTCTATGGTCTGGCAATATAAAGACATTACAACACAACTTTTTGTCAATTATTTTTGATATTGTATTCTTTTACATTCACGGAACCCTTGGCAAGCGAATTTTATTTACACTTGTCTGATTTTTTTATTTCTGAAAAAAAAAAACAGCTTAATTATAGACTATTTAATTTTTTAATTTTTCCCAATATTTCGACCTTTCAGGTCATCATCAGGGGATATATTTAGTTATATCAAATATTACATATAAAAACAATTATTTAAGAAATAACATCAAAAAATTAACATATAAAACGTACATGAAACAAATTTTTTAAAAATTTAACAAAATAGTTTAACAAATTTAAATAAAAACAGATAAACAAACATAACATGTTTAAAAAGAACGAACTGCACATAAAATCTATACAAAATTTTATTGATATATTTTATTAGTTATTTGAAATTTCATTTGAATTAATAGTCATAATTTTTTTAAAATTTTGTATAGATTTTATGAGCAGTTCGTTCTTATTAAACATTTATTTGTTGATCTGTTTTTTTAATTTTTTCAACTACATATTTGTAAAATTTTTAAAAAATTTGTTTTATGTAAGTTTTATATTAAGTTATTAGTTACACTAAAACAAAAAATAAATAAATAAATCTTTAAATTTGTTTTTTGTTTTTTGAAAATAAAAATCTTGTGAAGTCAATAATCGGAGGTGTTTTTTGATTTGTTTTAGTGTAACTAATAACTTAACTAAGACTGACTTACGTTTGAAAATTCATTTTAAAGAAAAAATACTTAATTTCGTATATTAATATTAATCTTAATGATAAGTTTTATATGTTAATTTTTGAGGTTATTTCTTAAATATAATTGTCTTTATAGGTAATATTTAATATAACTAAATATATCCCCTAATGATGACCTGAAAGGTCGAAATATATGGGAAAAAATGACAAAAATTAAATAGTCTATAATTATGCTGTTTTTTAAGAAATAAAAAAATATATATTTATATAAATGAACAGATGTCAACAAATGTCATAAAATATAAATAATATACATACATAATAAATAAAAGTATTTTATTGAGTTAGTGTTTAATGTTATATTTTATTCTCGAACAAAAGTTTACAATGCGAGTGAAGCATGAGCGATTATGTTTTTTCAATATGTCAAAGACTGTTAAGTTCGATATGTCAAACTTGTTTTGGTGCCCATCCACAATTTCCTTACAATTGAAATTTCATCAATTCATTCACTTTATTGAGGTTTATTTGCATACCGGGTTATTGAAGATGTTTAAGGTATGAAGATATAAGAGTGGAAATGTCTTGTTCAAGAATAAAACCAACGGTTGCTTTCAGCACCAACAACAACAATATTTAAAACCGAAATTTTGGTTATTAACATTTACGCTCTCCATTAGCGGAATAAAGAGGTGGGATTTAATTGGATCGAAGCTTTCTGATCCAAAGTTCTTCGGAATGGTTAAGACTTGGTTAAGGAATAGATAAGATTATATGGATGGTTATGGTATATGGAGTATACGGAATAGTTTAGAAGAGTATAAGCTGAAAAACACAATCCACGAATAATGGGAAACAGATACAAAATGCTAAATTATGTGGGAGCCGACAGGGACTGGTACACGAAGTTTCTGAGTAACCTTCCTGTTTCGCCTTTAAATCCAGCTAAACAGGGAGATCGTTTTTTAAAACATTTAATTTTATTCAATTGCATGCATTAATCGTTGCATTAATCGACATTGGAATTTATATTCGTCTCCATCACTTTTAAGGGTGTGCTCATTGTATCTCGAGACCATCTGCAATTTGAATCTGCGTTTCTCTCTCTCTCTCTTTCTGGCGTTTACATTTACAGAATTATACCGGGCGAATTATATAATAATCCTCTTATCTTGTTTTACATTCTTGGGATTTTTGGTTGTCGTTGTTGTCTACTCTGTCGAATTTGAGGTTTTTCTGGTTATTACCTTTTTATTTTACACAATAATGTCAAATTATTTAAACACAGACCATCCATTTTATGGTTTGGAGGCCTTTGAATTGGCGATCGAATGTCTACTGGGTGTGGACTTCCGCGGAGAGAACTGGGCGGAAGAACTGAGACTGCATGCACTGAGTGCTGCAGCTTCATCATCAATTTCACACGCAACAGACCTACAGGCTGATTCTGAGTTAAGTGGTCTTAGCTATGATTATTTTTGTTATGACAATTTTTTTAAGAGGAATATCTTAATTGCGATTCTGTGAACGTTGTCATAAAAAACCTCATAATAACTCTACAAATATGTTTTGGAGATCTTTCAATCGGCTATTTTATAAACAAAATTATTATGAAATGTCATATTTTCTTTTTAAATAATTTAAGTACAAATTAAAATACCATAAAAATTATTATTAAGAATTATGGTATATTATATAATAATTTTTTATAAAAATCAAGTTTATGTTTTAGAAAATTTTTTAGGTATTAATTATTTTTGTTTGTGAAAATATTCAACCGCCATTTTATTGAATATCAATTTTAAAATCAAAAATGTATTTTATTTTATAATATTTTATATACAATATAAAATTATACCATATATTAATTATTATTTATTTTGCAATAAATTTGTGAGAAAAGAATGACTGTTTTTCCTTAAAGTTTATATAAAATTTGCAAAATTTTCCTAAAACAACATGAGAAGTCAAAGTTTGATATTGCAAATATGAAATTTTTAATCGCCATTTTATTTAAAATCAATATCAATATATATCAATATATATTTTGTTTTATAATTTTGATTCAAACTAAAATAAAATATAGATAATTATTATAAATTTTATAATAATTACATAAATAATTCATAATTGATATTTTATCCTTTATTAATATAATTTTTTATACAAGAATTCAAATAAAAAAAGTCCAAGCGGCACGTATATCCGCTAGAAATAGGTAGATTTCGGGACCAGACAGCTTTGTGTACAAATAGAATTGGATATGTCAGATTAGTTTAAATAAAAAATTTAACTAGAAACAGAAAATCCAAAAAATTTATCAAACAACCAAACTAAATACATAAACAGAAACTACTTTGTCAATGCAATTTCGAATAGTTTTGTTTAATTTGGTTAAAACTCCTTAATATCAAATTAAATCCTTTGGTGGATTGACGTTCTAACTACATCACAACTGCCATACTATAGTTTCTAATCAACAACAACATTAAACAACTTTTACACCTCAAATATAATACAAATTTCTATCAATTGTAAATACATATGTGATCAATATACATATATTTATTTCAACTAAACCACTTCCAAATATTCCAAAGAAACTATTCCCTAATTAAAAATAATAATAAATCTTCAAAACAACAACAACAAACATTCAAAACAAATTTTTTAACTTTTTGCGAAAAAAAAATAAAACAAAAAAAATTATATGAAATCTACCTAAAACAAAAAAAAATTTTATTTAATTGGGATATTTTTGGGATTTGTTTGTAATTGTACAGCGTTTTAGGGCTTGCATTGAGTTAGTATAATGTTAATTACATTGGAACTTCTGGGGTTAGAAAGCTGAAAATTTCTGATGTTATAGTTAGAAAGTTGAATTAAAAGCAAGTATTAGTTTAATCAAAATAGACTCGAAAATGATGAAAGCAAGGCCGTTTGCGTTTGTTTTTGTTTTAATAGCCACAGGTTTTCAACCTCTGAACTTAAACAATTTATTTTTTAAGTTTTGGATAGATATAAGTTGGTATCTACGTTTCTGAAAGTTTTCATTTTTGAGCTTGGTCATTTTCATCTAGATCAAGGACAACAAAGTTTAGTAAATTTTTAAAACAGCTGATTTTTCAGGAACCCTAAATGCCAAGGTTGTCATCTCACAAAAAATGATAAAAAAAGGTTCAAATATTCAATATTTATCAATTTTATTTAAACTTTATGTTTCAAACGGAAGTTATAACGCCTTAGATTATTCGACTTTTAAGACTCTAGCCGCTTAAACGGTACCCCGATATGGCCAGTTCGCGAACTTGTCCAAGAAATTGTTTGCCGCAACATACACAGAAAATATTTTTGGTGTAAGTCAAAAATTACGACCGTGAGAGTGCCGGATAATTCCGTTATACCTCATATCGTTATATATATATATTAGGGCGGCAACTTTGAACTTTTGGCATCCGATCCGGGGAGCGCATTGATAAAAAGTTGTAGGGGTCTTTAAAACTACTATATTCCAAATTTGAGCTCAATCGGTTAATTCTCTCCACTGCGCCAAATTCGATTTATAAAGAAACCTCACTTTGAAAGTAAGCATTGTTTCAAACTGCTGGCGACTCCACAAATGTTTTTCGATTTTCAAATTTTTTTTTTGTTTCATCACAAATTAATAGTTTTTAAAACAAAAATTTTTTTTTTGTTTAATTAGATAAATTACATAACAAAAGGGTTGTTCAAAGTTGAAAATTTGAGTTTTTTTTGCCATTTTTTTTAAAATATGGAAGTGCAAAATTCATTTTAGACAAAAAAGGTATATTACAAAGTTTTAGTACATATTTTGCTGCGTACATAAATATATTATTTTTTTAAAAACCTGTATGTATTTGCTTAAAAGTTATGATTGTTTTAATAATAAGTAATTTTATATATATGAGCAATTTCACACAAGCTCAGCAATGAGCGATTTTATACAAGCTTCAATTTTGATTATTTTTTGTTTATAGATAGTCTTTCATAAATAAAAAATACAAGTTCTCTTAGAATTTTTTTTTTCGACCAGGGGTCTTCACAGGGTGCCCTCAATTTTTTGTTATTTTGTGATGTGAGTGCATTTTGACGAGCAATTGTAGAAAAACTACTCAATCGATTTTCATAAATGATATGTCGTTGAATAGGTATTAGAACAAAGTTTTTAAAAATGTACACTGTTAATTTTTTGAAATAATTTTTAATGGTGTAACATCAGAAAAAAACGGTGTAACATAAGAAAAGATGGCACAGCCTCTTTTTTTTTTTAAACTTAATTGAAGCTTATTTTATATCTAACTAGCTTTGACACGCTAAGAGGTTATTTTTTGACATCTCACAGTTGTGACTGCATACAGAATCGCATTTAAGAGGTTTTAGTCTTAACTAAGAGAAAAGTCTTTGCTATGACTATTTTTACATCTGTGATGGTATGTCAGAATCAGCCTGCTAGTAACAGAATCGCAGGTGGTGGTATCGGAAGCGCAACGGATTCTTAACGAAGTCAGGCGGTTACGATACCCGGTCAGCTTAACAATATTAACCGGCTTCGCCAATAGAATTCAACACTATACCGGAAGAATGAACAGGTTGGGTATGGAGGACATGCGTGAAGCCCGGGGTTTGCATCTTCCGAATTCACAGCTGCTTGGGAAATAATCCGTTCACTAACAATACCACCAGAAGGTCAGAATAAACCTGGATTGATACCAATTCCATCACATTCGCCCACATTCCAGCCAGAGGATAGGTCAACACCGGTACCGATTCAACCGATGACCGATGCAATACGGAATTTAGCATTCCACAACTACCAACAACCAAGACAGCCGGAGCAAGCAGAGGTGCCATACTATCAACAACCAGATCCTAGGGTTCAGAATTACGCCATACCAACGATGTGTCCATCGTTGCGAGTGGAACAACTCTTTAACATTCCAACCTTGGCACCACCAGTACAACAACCAGTATATCCACCGGTACCACAAACAGCACCACCACCATACAACCAGCTTCCTCAGGTATACCGTAACGCTGCTCCAGCGTTGGCACCTGGGGAGTACCGAGTAGAACGCAGAAACAATTTGAGTCGTTATGACTCAAATTGGGTTCCAATCTTCATCGAAGACAGTCACTCTCCGAATGTTCATGAGTTTATCTATGGAGTAGAGGCAGCTTCCAGAAGGGATCGTGTGTCATGGGACCATCATACCACGATACCTTGAGGCAGCTGCTGATAAATACTATCTGAATCTTACTCATAAACATCAGGTAGTGACTTATCCAGTGTTAAGAGAGGGACTTCTGCGAACTTTCGGTACACTCACAGATGACAAAGCATATTACGTGTTCTTTTGAACCTTCAACAGAAGCCAAAGGAGGGTGTATACGAATACCTGGTGGAAGTTGGTTCATTAAACCGTCGGTTAGAGTGTCCATTTGCTGATGGCGAAATGTTGGAGATGGCTGGGGAAGGACTGAGTGCAGAATTAAAAAACGCTGCTCTGGTAGCAAACATTACTTCTGTCGATGAACTTCGGACTCAATGTCAGAAGTTCGAACGATTATGGTCTGCACCAGTCCCAACCAGAGTGTCAAATTTTAGAATAAGCGAAGTTCAGCAAATGGATGACTACGATGTGGAAGCGGAATCGGATCAATACTTAGAAGCTGTGGAATCTGTAATATGAGGTTTGGTAGACCGTGCAGGTTTAGCAGTTGGCCGCACACACAACTTTAAATTTTCCCTACGCTAGCTTTGTCGGGCGTAAATCCTTGGGACCAACCTCTTTCACAAGAAAATTTTGCTTCCCTCTAACTGAATGAAATATCGCCGCCTGCCTTCACTACCACCCAGTCTTTTTTCGAATCGATATCTGTCTGAGTAACACCGTCTCTACCACATAGTTATTTTCACTTATTCTATAATACACAAAAAAACTCTTACCCTGCAAAGTATGCACGGTCTCCTCTCAATTGTAACCTGCTCTTAACTTTTCCTCTTTTCCTTGTGTTTTCTACGATATCCACTCAACCACTGTATCCACAGAAAAAAACTGCTCCACATCCCCATGTCCAGACAAATAAAAAACATCGTTATATTCACCTTTTTTCTTTTATTTAACATGTTAAAATTAGTTTAATTCTCGTCATCTAAACCATAACATTTCTTTTAATTGGTTTAAACTTAATATATTAACTTATATGTTTACTCAAAGTCATTTAGCAGTGACTTTCTTGAGTTGGTTCCTTTTTATTAGAGTATTAAAATTTGTTTAATTAAAATTTGTTTAACTATGGTCATTTAACACTGACTTTCTTGGTTGGTTTTTATATTAACTTAATAAACTTTGTTTAATTCTTTGGGGTCTATTTGTTTCAATCACTACTTTACGATACAAAAAAAACTGTCCACTTAATCAATTAATTACCCCAACTATTGCACTATTAGCTAACTTAACTCAATATATTAAACATAGCAACTGATTTTGATATTGCTTTTTTTTTGTTTGGGGTTTTTCTTTAATTTTTTTAATTTCAATCAGGGACTGCCCGATTGTACGACCTTACGGTCTCATAGTCCCATCACAACTCCCCGACTCGTCTTCTATTCTTCATCTTCCTCTTCAAAACATTCAATTCGTAAAAAAAAATTAAGGACCAGTAACAAATCACCACAACCAAGAAACATAGGTTCGTTATAAAAATCTTGAATTTTCCATTCACCCCTCACATACTAATTTTCTGATGATGTGTATAAAAGTTTATGGAGTTTAAAATTTCAAAAATAAACAATCATACAAAGTAGTTGTGAGAAAAATAGTGTTAATTTCGTATGTAACAAAATATATCGAACCGTCAAAGTGCTTACTGAGCAAATTGAATTAGTAGGATGGGTGATACTTGTGTCCACGGAATAAAGTGTTCAGGGTGAATAAAAAGTTCGTGCAAATAAGTGAGTGGAATGGTGCGGGTATTCACACCGTTACAAATCTAGACCTGTGCGAATATTACAAAGACCAATCATGTCATCTGGAACCAATCAACCTGGTCCATCAATACCAAGGGACCAAATTATTTGTTATAAATGCAGAGAAGTCGGACACCGAGCTCCTGATTGTCCTCAAAATTAATTAAAGCTATATTGTTGGAAATGTCATAAGCCCGATGTGATATCCAGGAATTGTTCAAATTGTCATACATCGGTAAACTTGTATCGACGGACTATTTCCAATTTTTACTCTGAAAATAATAGTTTTCAAATTCAATAATCATTTTATTAATTTTCTCCAATTGTACTAATCATAGACATTTATGCGTACCACTGTACATTTTTTTGATGATTTAAATAAGTTCAAGTAAATTAAAAATACAAGTTTTCATAGATGGTGGAAAATGAAACAGAAGATCTGGAAGAATATGATATAAAAACGATGAAATTGTTTGGATCATGATTAGTATAATTTTTAAAATCGAAAAGATTAGAATTTAATTAAAATTTAAATCATAAAGATAAATCCAAGTCTTCAACTGTTAAATGTGCAAATAAAAAATTTATAAGTGCAAATCGAGTTATCGAGAAATCGTTTATCGAGTTTTATTGAAATAGTTATTTTTTGTGCTGTTCTTTGTAAATACAAAATAATAAATAAAGCAATTGGTTTTTAACAATGTTGGTTTACGGAAAAAAACTAAACTTTTCCTAAATTTGAAAGCTCATAAGTTGTAGGTCGAACAACATAAAATGCCGATAAATAATTATGTATGGGAAAAATTTGCTGACAAGTATATTGAAGCCATACACGAGAAAAGGAATTTACGTTTGAAAAAAGAATACATAGCATGAAAGGAGACAAAGATCAAAATAATTTATTCACTCAATATATGTGGGACTGTTAATGGGTTAATGAGTTTTAGTGCGTTTCATAAGTGGGAATGTTGATGCAATTACAAGAAGATGCTAAAGAGGTACAGCGGATCAACATTCAATATTCAATTAATGTAAGCTTTTTTTTGAATTTTAATTATATAATTTTTGATTTGTTTTTTTAAGTAAATTGTTTGGTTCCTCTGTTAGTAAATTAATAGTTATATTCAAAGTGATTCATATTAAGAGATTTCCAAGTGTTGTCCAAATTTGTTTGTCATAAATTCAGTGTACCGGTGTAATATTTCAGTTTTCATATATTTTTATGAGCTTTCCGGTGTAATATAATATTATTATATTTCGTATAAAGTCCAAATTATAATAAACTACAGACCGGGCGTACGGGGTTCGGGAACAATACCCTCGGTTCAGTATCCATCAAGCCCGAAGACGTCGACGAGATACATGGGGACTCAGAAAGATCTACCTCCATCAGATCAGAAAGATTAAATTCACCATCTATATGTAATCTACCATCATGTCACCACACCTGCTTCAGACGTCTTCAACGTTACATCAAATACTGGAGGATGCGTAAATTATTTCGGAAAGCATGCGTTTCATCAATCCTTTCAGAATCGAAAGATCCTCGGCCGCGATTATCAATAAAGATTTTGGACAAAAACATTTCAGGATTATTGGATAGTGGAGCTTCAATCACAATACTTTGAAGAAATTCCTTGGAATTATTGGAATCAGCTGGTACAACCTATCGTAAATACACTTTGTGTATTCGTACGGCGGATGGTACCGTGAATAAAATTCTTGGTTACATTGAAGTACCAATAACCGTGAATGGCTCCACTAAGCCAATGCGATTTCATATTGTCCCTGGCCTACAAGAAGAGGTCTACCAGGGCATAGATTTCTGGGAGACATTTAGTATCGTTCCTTCTTTTGTCAGCGAACTGACGCGTACGGAGTCAACTGATACAAACATACACAACCTCACCACTGACCAGCTTCAGGAGTTAGAAAGGATCAAGGATTCTTTCCCGTCCTTTGAAGTGTCTGGGCTCGGAAAGACTTCTTTGGTTGAACACGTCATCGATGTTGGTGATAATGCACCTGTTAAACAGAGGTATTATCCCACATCGCCGGCTGTTCAACTAAAGATCTATGCTGAACTCGACCGGATGCTTCAAATGGGCGTGATCGAGGAGTCCTGTAGCTCTTGGTGTTAGTTCAGAAAGAATCTGATAAAAACAGATTGTGTATAGACAGCCGTCGTGTCAATTCTCTGACCAAAAAGGACGCGTACCCTCTTCCCTTGATTGATGGCTTATTAGGTTGTCTAGCACGAAGTACATTTCATGTATTGATCTCACAGTTGCCTCTGGCAGAAGCATCTAGAGACAAAACAGCCTTCACAGTGCCTGGTCGTCCATTGTATCAATTTAAGGTTATGCCTTTTGGATTGTGCAATGCTCCGCAGACAATGTGTCGGCTAATGCACAAGGTGATTCCACACCAATATCACGAGAATCTCTTCGTTTATTTAGATGATCTATTGGTAGTGTCTTCCACGTTCCAGGAACATATGGAACTGCTGTCCAAAGTTTCATCATTGATAAGAGCGGCTGGGTTAACAATTTATCTGAAGAGGAGCAAGTTCGTCCTGAAAGAGGTGAAATATGTAGGATTTTTGGTTGGCGAAGATGGTCTACGAACGGATCCAGGAAAAGTAAGAGCTGTTGCGGAATACCCAGCTCCATCAAATGTTAAGCAGATACGTGCTCTTCTGGGTATGGCCGGTTGGTATCAACGGTTCATATCAAATTATGCAAGTGTGGTATCTCCGATCACCGATTTGCCCTGGTTAAACATTCCAATTGAAACCAATTGAAAAAATGAATTGGATTAATCTGAATTCTGCAATGGGAATTTCCAATTAATTCCTATTCAAAAAATCTATTTCCAATACAATCCTATCATTCCTGTTAAATATCTCTATTTTATTTTTCAACCGGAATGGATAGGATTCTATAGGAAATGTATATAAATAGGAATCAATTGGAAATTTCCATTGCAGAATTCCGATTAATCCTATTCATTCCTATTAAATCTTTTCCAATTAAATCCTGTTAAATTCATAAGATTGTTTAATTTTTTTCTAAGTTCTTTTTTCCTATTGAATCTCTTAATTTCCGATTGAAATTCAATTGGAAATTTCCATTAGAATCCTACAGAACCTCTTTTCCTGTTGAATCCCATTTATTCCGATTGAATTTTAATTGGTAGATCGAAGTCTTCCTATTAAACCAATTCAATCCGATTTAATCCTATTGAAATTATATTGGATTTAATAGGATTCAATAGGTTTGAATTGGAATGTTTAACCAGGGTGTTGAAAAAGAGTTCTGGCAAGCTGAAATGGACTTTAGAAGCCCAATTGGCTTTTGAGAACTTGCAAAATTTGCTGACTACAGCACCAGATCTGATTAACTCTGGCTACAATAAAGAGTTCTTTATTAGATGCGATGCTAGTCTAACAGGGGTTGTTAGCGTTCTGTATCAGGTCGATGAGGGACAAGAATGTCCGATAGCCTTCACGTCGAAGAAACTCAATAAAGCTCAACGAAACTATTCGGTTTCTGAGCTGGAATGTCTTGCGGCAATTCTTAGTGTGAAGAAATTCAGGGGCTATGTTGAAGGTCACCGATTTACAATCGTGACTGATCACTCAAGTCTGAAGTGGCTTATGTCACAGAAAGACTTGAGTGGTCGTCTGGCTAGGTGGAGCATTCTATTTATTTTATTTACACCTTTTGCTTAATATAAATTCCACAATTTTATTATATAACAAAATGTTACATAATTTAAAATTGTGACGATAATGGATTTGTGTCATCAAAACAAATAATAAATTTGTTCTTTTCTTTTGATGAGGAAATGTTTTACATTGAATGAAAACATTTATTGTTTTTACTGTTAACTAATATTTTGGGATGATGAATTATAATGAGAATTAAGAGAAAACATGGATGTAAGTATTAGATATATATATATATATATATATATATATATATATATATATATATATATATATATATATATATATATATATATATATATATATATATATATATATATATATATATATATATATATATATATATATATATATATATATATATATATATATATATATATATATATATATATATATATATATATATATATATATATATATATATATATATATATATATATATATATATATATATATATATATATATATATATATATATATGAGGCAATTTTAAGTTATAGATATAGTAAATCTTTGGACTTTGTAAGTTCCAAGTATGGAACTAAAACGATTGGTATTATAAAGAAGTATTTTCTAAAAAGATTAAAAGAAGGATATATATTTTATATGGAAAAAGGAAGCGTTTTTATTGTACAGTAGATATAGAGATTGAAAGGTTAAAATTGCCGAAGATCTGAAATGACCCATACTGGTCATACGTTCTATATACTACCATCCTCTATCCGAAGAGGTGAATCTGCGAGAAATTCAACATAAACAGTTTAAGGCAGTTTATTATAAAGAAGTAAGGCAGTTTACAATGACTGTAACTTAATCAATTTTTGAAATTTTGAATTAAAATTTTTTATACATATCGCACCCTGAGTGCAATACTGTCGTAAGTCAAAAATCATAGTTTTGAGAAAAAGAGGATTAAAGTATTTGGTGATTGGTAGCCATTCATTAGAATTCATTATACCAAACTTCTGCTAAAACTTTATAGCCATAGGTACATTTTTTTATTCCAAATATCATACCGTATAACTTTTTTTGATAAAAACATTGTTCAACGTTTAAGAATTTACCTTAAGATTAAACTGCTATTTAGTTACAGTACTGCTGTTATAGTTACGACAGTATTGCAAGCACATACATCGATACATCACAAAAATAAAAACAAAACTGTAGTAAGTATAGTTACTACATTACCACATGCAGTAACTAATTTGTCCCGTTCGAAAAGTAAAAGCAACACTGTCGTAAGTCTATATGTTACCACAGTATTGCATGCATTTTGCCCCACAATCCAAAATCAAAACAGTGGAAAACGACTTATGATACTATTGAATTGCAACTTTACGTCAATTTTTTTGTTGTTGTTTTTATAAAAATAATACACGTAATACGTAAATAATACACGTGATATTTATCATGAAAAGCAGTGTTGCAACTTGCTCTGACTGACTTACAAAAAAAATAAAACCCAGGATGCCATTTTTCGGACCCACGACACTATTGTACTCAGGGTGCGATATATTTTCGAAGGTCTGGGGGGGCAAAATAAAACAAAAAAATGCCTTTTTTTTTGTAATCCATCACAGTGGCTATCCCGTTACCAACTGTTTTGCACAATCAAGACTAGAATGATTTAAATATTGTTATACATAACAGTTTTTTTAAACATATGTTTTCAGCAGTTCCGGGTCCGTTTTAATAAGATTTTTTTTTTCCACGAGTGATACTCGTGAAATCTCCACGAGTGATACTCGTGAAATCTCCTTACGAAAAATCTGAATACTGTAAGGCTAATAGAAAAAAACGTAGATTATTTATAATTAACACTGTTTGCCGTTGGCACTTGGCGTAAGTTTTCAAATAACATAATGTCAATCTCTTGTTACTTTACGCAAATAACTTATTTAATAAGTTTAATAAAAAATTAAAAAAAACGAAGTTTTTTATAATTTTACTGTTACTTTATATATATTTCACCTTGTTTTTTTAAACACTCACAATTATTTTTTGAACTTATTAAATAAGTTATTTGCGTAATGTAACAAGAGATTGACGTTATGTTATTTGTAAATTATTTAATATTTAGATTTATGACAATAATTCTGTTAATCGATCCCAATATTTAAAGGCCAACAAAATATCAAATCAGATAATTGAAAACGAAAAAGCAGAGATTGACAGAGCGAAAGCAGCAAAAAATGTAGTTATATCAACTACATATATCAGCATCTATGTGAACTGCCTAGTTAAACTGAAATTGTTAGATAAAGGTGCCACAGCTTCAAACGTAGTAGATATCAAATACAGAACAGATGACTGCGTACGCTGATGATGTTTATGTCGACACAATATCATCAAGCTGTTTTGTATCACATTGCAGGTGCTACTAAACCAAACCGTTATCATTGTTCCGCTACACAAAACTGCATATAAAATAGCCGTTAAGGTTGTACTTGATCTAGTCATCCCTTTCACCGAATCTATCATTGATTTGGTGATTACCAATATATATTTCAAAGTGCATGTCCGATAAAAAATAATATATAAAATGATACACCAAGTTACAACAGGACAAAACATTTTTATTCAACAAGTCTGACATGCCTCCGATTTATTTGCTATCACTGTTTAAGAGATTCTCATTCTCTAATGGGTTTGCTTTACTCAGAACGTACGCAAAATTTCATAGAACTTATAAATAATTCAATTTAAAATTAATTAATTGTATTTTTATTGGTAAAAAAATTATTAATTATATACAAATTGATAAGTTATTCATAATTATAAACACAGAGTGTTTTTATTTTTTTTTGCTTTTAATATTAATATTTATTTTAAATGTTTATCATTTCAAAAATAGCACTGTATTACTAGCTAATACATTTTGTTCATTACTTTAATTTAAAAATAGTGTTTAATTTTATTGCAAATAAAAATATATTTTGTTCAAAAAAGCTTGCGTTCGATTAACATCGCAAATTGACCCGTCACCGTGTTAGTTTTTAAGCTGTGTGCAAAAGTATGAACTTTTAATCAGTTGCGACATAAAAAACATTTTCTTTGGACGGAAAGCAAAATTTCAATGAAAATCGAACAGAGTACTACAAAATAATTGTAATATTTTTAATTAGTTTTCTTTTGTGAATATTTGCAAGTATGTAATTTTATGAAATTTTAATTGTACAGTACAACTTAAATTTCAGTGAACATATTACATTAAAACTACCAACAGAACATTAATACTAGACAATTTGATTTAATTGCTGGTTTTTTTTAAAATTTCATTGCATTTATTTGAAAAAGAATTTTAATTTTGAAATTATGCTTGAAATAATTATAATCATAATGCATCTCCAACTCACGGAACTTAGTTCACATCAAAAAATTAACATAAATACATAATCTAAAATCTTAGCAGCTCATTCTGACGTATTTGTTATGTTTATTAATCAATTTTGTCAAATGATTTAGCCCCGAATCAATTTACTTTTTGAGAAACACCAAGTTTAAATCAAAAATAGATTCTTGCCGCAACTAATAAATATATAACAAACCACTATGTTTATTTCAGCAATACTTCGATATTTCTTCTTACAATCTTCAGTAAAAGCTAACTGTTTAGCCGGTACTGGAGGTTTGTACATGGTCCTTCGAGCCGGATTATTTACAAACCAGTTCGCTTTTCCTGAAAATTATTCTGTATTATTGTTTCGTTGAAATGAGCATAGTGAGTCCATGTATTTATCTGTTGAAACATCTTATCAATAACTTGCGTAGATTGTGTCGAATAATATAAATAATAAAATGCGATTTATTAAACGATTGATATGTGATAAATTGATCATAACTATTTCAAAATACATGTATATAGCAACAATATAAAGTTTTAAAACTATAGAACTATTCTACGACTATCACACAACCTCGTACATATTTACAGATTTGGTTACACCAAAGATTAGTAACCACTTACCATGCATACATTTCGATAAAAAAATTGTAAAAATTATTATTTTTATAAAAACATATTTCTTACTAATTAAGTTTTTTTTAATAACTAATTGTTTCAAGATTTGTCATAATTACATAGTTTACAGTATGCAAATTTTTAATTATATTGTCTTTCAGTAAATGAAACTTTTCAAGACGAAATTTATAAAAAAAAACTATTCATGTAAAGAAGTTTAAAAAAATTTGCTTGTGCAAAATCTAATTCGAAGATACCGTTTCCTTTTCATTTTCACTCACTGAAAGATCAAAATAATAATAATAAACTACCTATTATTAAAATAACGTGAGAGATAACTTTTCATTTTTTTTACTTAGCAAAAGTCGCAATTACAAAGGCAGGCAATTCTAATGTCGAAAGTAGTTACTTTAAATAATCTACAGCTACTAACATTTAAATAAATTACGATTTCTCATGATCACAAATATCATTTCTAATTGGGTTAATAATTTCTAACTTTTTGTTATTATTGTTAGCGACTACTAAGATTAAATTAAAATAGCAATTTAGTTGTCTGTTATGTACGAAAAAAAGGCTAGTGCCATAGATAGACACACCTTGATTTAAAAAACTTTAAAGAAATTTTAAAAAGTTTTTTAATGTTGATCCATTATTATATTGGTAAATTACAAGCGACAAACACTACACAAAGTTAATCATGTTGGAGTGAACCTAAGCAAGACTGATAATTCCCCAATCGAGACTTTTTATCCATAAAATTTATTTTTTGCACGATCAGGCGGTTTGTGATGTTCACTGATCCAAAAAAAAAAAAACATAATAATTAGTCATATTTATAAATTACTGGTAGGTAAGTAAACAATTACAGATCGTTGAGGCGGTAAGTTATAACTTTTCAAAAAAGGATACAGAAAATTTAGTCAAAGATGATTCTATTCAAACTAAGGCTTCGGACAATTCACGGTATTTAAATTTATCGATAATGTAGTTTTTTAAGGTTATTGCTATTGTCTTTTAGCACAACCGTTCAAAGCATTTGCATTTTGACATTTCATTTTCCGTCATAAGATTGATGATGTTCCTTTATAAGATAAAATAAAATTAAATGTTTATTATAACCTTGTTTAACTTCAATTAATTGTAAAACCTGTTTAACGCTAACGGGCAAATAAAAAGAAAAAAAAACTACGAATGTTAAACCAAATTATTAAAAAAATACAAAATACTTATTTTCTATCCAAACAACCTTTCGAGTTTTCTAATGATTCTAAATGAATTTTTTATTTCAGAATGTCTAATAGGGTAATTGTTTCAAGAACCGTAAAGTTACTCATTGCTCATTAAATTATTCAGAAAAAACTCAAAAAAATAAATTTAAAACTATAAAAAAATGAATAAGCAATAGAAGTACAAACAATAAAATGACAATGAAGCTCTTATGATCATTTTTAAATATCATTAGAATAACCTTAATTTGAACAGAGTATAAGCATTTAGGTCGGCTAAGTAGCTACTACTTTGAAATTGAAATGTCAAGATTTATAAGTAATTATTTGTGGAAAATATTCAAAGAACATACATTTTTCAAAAAAAAATATAACAATACATGCAATTTTGATGAACATTTTATGCTTTATTTGTATTTTAATTTAACCCAATAAAATTCTCTAAAATGTAATGACATCATTTAATTTGACCAATCACATTTGAATTATACTAATAACAAATAATTATACGTCTGGCCTACTGCGATATTAGTTAATTATCAAAAAATTATGAAATAATTAACCGATACCGCAGTAGGCCAGACGTATTCATAAAAAATATATAAAGAAATGAAAAATGGCAAAACATTTTCTAAACGAATTCCCCTCGTTCGGTGATAAATTCTCATAATTTTTTAGAAAATTCCTCAAGCAAGTGGCATTGATAATAGCCCTCGTTCTCATACTTGCTTTCGAAATGGTTCCAAAAAATTATTTCGAATTATCACCGCCCTTGGAAAATTACTACTGAAAATCAGTAATGATGGGTCGTTCGTGAACAAATTGCTCTGAATCGTCAAAAATAACACTGTATTATGACAGAAAGACTACTTGACATATTGGGTATTTAGGAAGTATTGAACCGCTTGCAAAACTATTCATAGAGAGTAGAATATTAAAGATAATCTGTGGTGTTTTTAAGAATTTATTTAAGTATTTAAGCTAATGAAAAATATAACAATGGAATTTATCGGCCACTTTTTAGACATTGGTTGGAACTGGAATCTTAAAATCTCAGTGAAACATATTTAATGGGGTCTATTCAAACAAAATCTATAATTCTTTTACATTTATTTTTGTTATATGTAATAATTAAAAAAAAATTTATTTGTAACTACAAAGAAAAAAAAATAAATATTAAAGAATAAAATATTTTGTTTGAATCGGGTCCAATATCCAATGGTAGCATTTCTTTTAATTTATTTCGAAATAAATTAATATCAATGGCAATGTTTTTTTACTCAAGATTTTAATATGCATTAAAAATCATAATGGACTTAAACACATTTTGAACATCATCACAATCTTCTCAACGAACATATTGAGCAATTTTAAAATCAATTAACAATCAGCTATTAACGGTAACAATACTGACATCGAGGCTGTTTTCATAGAAATAAATAATTAGAATCCACAAACTTCGAAAAAAAATATTAATATTTTGACCAATATTTGTCCGAAATTGTCTGAGGAATACATTATTCTACAGTATTTTGTAGTTACTATTAAATAACTTCTTTTATTTTTAAAATTTATAAATAAAATAAAATTTAAACTAATTTTATGTAATGAAAAATTAGTTTAAATATTTCGTTTACAACGACAACTCAATTCAAATTTATCGATGACAGTTACAAAATATATTAATTCAAAAATAGTTTCATTATTTATTCTTTTCAAAAACATTTATAATCAAACTCATTAAACACTAAACACAAAAATCTTCAAGAACATAATCCTCATAAATCACGGTGTACCTATTTTTCGTTCCTTTCCTATACATTTTTACTTTATACAAAATGTCTATCATCTTTTGCAAAGAACGAACAAATCAATTTTATGAATTTTTCTTTAATTTCTAATCCATAAGAAATCAAACAAAAAAGAAACTTATGACCAAAATAAAAGTAAAGATTCAGAAGAAAGAAAACTTCTAATAATTTTTTTAAATTTTGCCCTATGCATGATTTTTATGTTTTATTTTTATATTTGCAATGCGAAGAAATGAAGAGTAAATGAATTAAAAACTGATCTAAACGGATTTTTATTACAACATATTAAAAAAAAACAACTCAGTTGATAATTTTAAAAAAACGCTCAGTTAATAATTTTAAAATAAAAAATATACATTTTTATTTTGACTGAAGTGAAAAAAATCATAAAACCTTCATATAAAACAAAAAGTAAATCAAACAAAAGAAAGAAAACTGAAAACTTGTTTTGGTTTGATCCAAAATGAACGACCGATCCCTAAACAAAAGAAGATTGCCAAAAACCGAACAAAAGTACAATGCTAAATGAACGACCGATATAAAATTAAATCTTTTTGTTTAGAACGAACGACCAATTCAAAATGAACGACCATTATACAAAAAGAACGACCGATTCAAAATTTCTAAAGATGATAGCAAAATCTATAGAAACATAAAATTTATTTTATACTAAAACTTACACCGAAGGGGTTCACACCGAAGATTTTTTACTATTTTTTAAAAAAAATTCATTGCCAAATGAAATTTGTTAATTTGAAGAAGAGGTTGTGGCGATAACTTCCTGTAATATTTAAAAAGTTTGACTCCTGTTTTTGAAAAAAAAAAGAAGTTGCCTGGAAATTAAATGTATTGTTATTTCACCAATCAATAGTTTTCAATTTTTAACAAAAGGAAGAGTATTTTACCGATTGAGGATATATGTTTAGAGAGCGAGACGAAGTTGAGGTCTCTAATATATCAGAGATCGGTAAAACTCTTAATGCCCAACATTCTTATTTTATTTTTTGCACGATATAAATTACTAAAATTCATTTGAGTGTTTTATTGTTTTAAATAACATTTATCAAATTACCGACCATCAAAATTTATCAAATTACCGACCAGTAATTTGTAAATATGTTTGTTTTATGACTATATTTGTTTTCGAATCAGTAAACAACAAAAATCGCCTGTACCAAAAACTTATATAGCTGAAATGACTCATTAATATAACTGCACGATCGGTTGGCGATATTTAAAAAACCTCGATATTAATGGAAATTGGTTCAAATAACACAAAAAAGTATATATTGCTACGGTTATAACAAAATCGTAACGAAATACAATATAAAATTATATTCAACATCAAGGAAGTAAATTCATCATCATCGTAATGAATGATTTTCCAGGCAGGATACAACAACAACCAAAACAATATTTATTTTAATTGTATTTGTTGTTGTAAAATTTGTATTGCGTATTTTCTAGGAAAGGTACAGTACATCAGCAACAAATAAAAATTGTGTTATTTTTTGTACGATCAGGCGATTTTGCATGTTTACTGATTCGTAAATAAACATAGAAAGTTTCGCATGTTTACTGATTCGTAAATAAACATAGAAACATTTAAAAATTGTGGCTTTTTCGGGTAAACAAAGGGTATTTCAAAATTAGCCAAATTGACGGGTAAATGCCTGAAGCTAGATGCATCACTACTTTACAATAGAATAAAAATATAAGATTTTACGGTTTAAATAAAATAAAAATATAACAACGTGAAAATAACTACGTAGGTTCACGATTTCTTTATACGAAAAAAAAAAACAATCAGGCGTATAACTAAAGAAGGTTTTGGCTTTACTCAAAAAGTTTAATAGCTCTTCCTTAGATATTTATTAAATGGTATTTATCAAATATCACTTTTCAGTATAAAACTAAGAAACCGTGTATCCTAAAACGTAAAACCGTATTCAAACAATAAAATAAAATTTGTTTTGTTGTAATTTTTGGTTTTTATAAAAAGTTTTAAAAATACTCAAAACTTGTTAAATTTGGATAATTCAATCGATCGATTTAATGATCTCTTCAATTGATTTTAGCGAATCTAATATGATAACTTGTTTATTCAAGACACCAGCTTCAATCAAAACATATTATTTCGGTCTGAAAAGCCTAAGTATTGCATTCTCGAGTCGAGCCAAAAGTCAAATTCTTACTCCCACTTTTTTGGCATTTCTCGACGTTTTAGGACCTCTTGATTCTAAAAAAGCAAAAAAAAAAAATGTATGTCTGTTTACCGGTATGTCTGTATGTCTCTATGTCCGTTCGTCACAACCTACGAAATCTAGAAAACCGTTGGAGGCATTTCAAAAATTTTTGTTTCTAAAAATAGGTATACTCAAAGCGAAGAGCCGAAAGGACGATGTGTTCGATAACTGTACCGGAAGTGTGTCAAAAAAATCGTCAAATACTTAAGTGTGTCAAAACAAGAAAATTTGCATATTTTTTGCTTAAAAAACGTTCATTTTAAGTGATAACGAGTAGGAACATTGAATTTAGAGAAGTCTTGATGGTCGAGAATCGAGATTGGTATGTGAGACCAAAAACTAGATTATTGCATTATAAGTTTGTCAAAACAATGTTGTTCAATGTGTCAAAAGAATGATTTTCATTTTGTTTTAACTTAATTTTTCGGAAAAAAAAATGATAGTAATAATTTGTATGACAGGAAATGTAATCGAACATGAAATTGGACATGGAAATTTTTGGTTTTGTTATAATTTTTGGAATTTTGGAAAAAGTTTGTATTTTTGATTTTGTTATAACTTTTGCGATATTTAAGTATTTTTGGAAAAGTTTTTTAAATTTCGAATTTTTGAAATATTTTTAGAATTTTGGAAAAAGTTTCCATGTTTTATTTTGTTATAATTTTTGGCATTTTGAAAAAAGTTTGTATTTTTGATTTTGTTATATTTTTTGCGATATATTAAGAATTTTTGGAAAAGTTTTTTGGATTTCAAATTTTTGAAATATTTTTAGAATTTTGGTCAAAGTTTCATTTTTGATTTTGTTATATTTTAAGTATATTGGAAAAAGTTTCAATTTCTGTTTTTATTATAATTTTTAGAATATTTTTGGAATTTTGAAAGAAATATGAAATTTTGATTTTGAAATATTTTCTCGAAAATCTAAATGGAGAGGTTTTTGAGTAGTTGGCTGATTGTATCATCTTTTCACTAAATTGTGTTTAATTGTGATCTCATATAGTTTTCCGGCAACGTATTGATGTTTCGTGTTAGTTTTGTAATAAATATCTAAACAGAGATAAAAAATACATGACTTTAACAAAGACATACATCGCTGCCCAAAACTAAAAACCATGTCCTCATAAAAGTTTTTGCCGAAAACTATATCAAAATCCTTAACCCAGACCGAAGGCTTGATATTTTATTTGTTATGTTCGATTTTTGTTATATATCGTTCTTCATGTTATTTTTTTAAATTATAGAAAATGTGGAAATCGATTCTTTTCCAAGTTCACCATTAATCATCATTGTTGTGTTCTGGAAATGTTTAGAGCGAATAAATACAAAGTGGCAAACCGCGAAAATTTAGAAATCTATATTTTTTTCTCTTCATTTTCGGAAAGATGGCCCGAGAGTCGTTCCCTGAAAGGACCGCGAAAATTGAATTGACTGAGGCCTTGTCCGTTTTTCAACAGTTAACAGCTTTTATTGATCTATGAATCATTTATAACCACATGGTTGAAACACTGTTTCACTGAAATACATTTTACTTTTGGGAAGGAGCATATCCAACCAACTTGAAATGTCTAGATGTCATGCAACGGAAAGTCATTAATCTGATTAGGGATGAACTTTACAAACGAGCTTGATCATTCATCACATAGAAGCAACGTTGCAAATTTGACGAAATTCTTCAACTACATTAGGAATAATCATTTTTCTGAGGTTATCAAACCAATCTTCCATAATTTTTCTACCTTTTCTCCTTTCACCAGAACAGCACTCGTTCACTCGTGATCAATTCATTATAACATTAAAAGAATGACGAACGTGACATTTCAGTGTGATTTTGTCAACAGATTGCAGTGCTTTTGACATTTTTTCTGTAAGTAGGTTTCCACAAATTACTCAGAGAACCATAATCCAATAACTAAAACTTCAATTTGCATGGTATCTTTCACCTTTCAGAGACGTTAATTTTTAATTTATTATAATTAACACTGAACATAATCAATTGTGTACAATAGTAATACAAAAAAGGAAACAATAAAGTGAATTTAATTGCTTAATAATAGGTTTTTCTTGAAAAACTATTCAGAAAAATTCTATCAAACAATTTCCTTCACTTAGCTCTAATAGCAATTTATCTACAGCAGAATCAATTATATACCATAAATGTGAAAATATATCTTCAAAAATCAGATCGTGGTAAAACGCTTAATAAACTTTTAAACTACACCGTCAAAAACAGAAGTAGACGACCTTCACGAAAGATCAAAGTATTCAACATACACAAATCATTATTACGTCTTCACTTCATCATTCAATAACTCTTCCAGCAAACACAAAAGCTGTTTTCAATTCCTTGAAGAAAAGACAATGAAACATTAGATTTATCGTGTGTCTGTTTTATATCTAATAGTTCAGAATCTGAAGCATTTTAAGAAGAAAACTTAATAAATGTCACTATTCGGTAAGAAATAGAGAAGCTCATATAGCGTAGTAACCGATTTTATTTAGCGTATGGTTTTTTTTGTGACACATTAAAAATTAAACTTAAAAATAGGTAGACTCTTCTATGAAATCTACCTAAAACAAAACATGGATACACATTAAATAAACTTACAATCGATTTGATTGCGCGTCTTTGAGTAAAAAAGTAAAAAGTAAAATATTTGAACATTGGGCAGTACATTTGAACATTAGATGTTTACATCGAGCGATCTGTCCATGCTACTACATCGGGAGTTGCCAAATGGATGTCTGAGATGTTGCCATTGTACCGTCGAATTGGACACACGCACTTGCAATGTGTTTTATGGTTTGTTGTGGAGCACCGCAGTCAGGGGACTCTGAAATGCCCGTAGTAACCGATAAAGCCACGTTATATAAATTTCTCAAATAGTCAAACCTTTGTCCTGTCTTTCTTAATCAGAAGCTAGAAACAACAATTAAAAAATATTACCGTGAAGTTATTACCGCTACTAAAAAAGTTTATGTCGTACAATATCCGAATGCATTTATATCGTACTGTTTAGAGAAGAATATACATGAAACAACCGATCAAAATCAACGACATAATTAGACGACAATTTCAAAATCTCAACAATGTGTCATAAATTTAAAAAACAAATGGTTTTAATATATAACCGACCGAGAACCCGACTATTTGGTTTTCTCAATAACTCATATTTCGGGGAAAAATGCGAAATTTGAATGCAGTTATAACTAAATTAATGAACTAAAAAATCGTTATTCTTTCCGAATTGGATAGATAGGATTGTTTATTTAATTAAGTAAATAAAATGCGATTTTTTAAACGAATAACGAATAGAATTAGAACAAATAATAAAATATTACTGATATGAACATAAAATTAAAGATGACTATAAATAATTTACAAACAAAAATAGCAAAATATTAATGTTTAACAACCAAATTTGCAAAAATATTTTTTGTAGAAACAATTTTAACTGTTATATTGATTTAATAACCGTTGTTTGAAATATTGCTACGAATTAAATATTTACTTAAACTAAATAAAAAAATTAAAATAGTTATAAAAATTATTAGCATAATTAAAATAGTGTCACAACACATAAAATTCCTAAGGATGGTTGGATATATTTTAGAAATTGTAACATTTTGAATAATGCTTGAAATAAATATATACATTATTAAAAAAGATAGAAAAGCAACACCAGATTAACATACATACTTTTTAATTTTAATAGAACCTTTAATTTTAATTAAAAACTAAATTTTGTTGGTTTATGATAAAAATAACTATTTCAGATTTATTACAACTAGCTATTCTAGTTTTAGTAAAAAAAAAGCTCAGAAAAGGATTTGGGGATGAAGTATAAAAAGTTATAGTTTTTAATATAAAATTTTATAATGTCAAATGGCATTTTAAAAACACAAAAAAATTCAAAGAGTAAAAATAGTATAAAAATTAACTTAGTGATTTTTCATTCATCTTCTTCATCTTTCCATTTTTCTTTTGCTTCAACTCTAGCATCAGGCACTAATTGATTTCGTACACCACCTAAAACTTTGGACGTTGCTTGTGTTGCTAAAACTAATGGTCGTACAACGGTTGGAGGTATTTGTCGAACGACAGCACCAATTGCACCTGTATATCCTTTTTGATCGTGCTCTATTACGGCAACGTCCACAATTTGATGTGCAGTTTCACCAATACCATCTTTTACAATTTGATAGGCAGACGCCACACCTTCACGAATATCCTGTGGTGGATTGAAACGTTTACGCTTTCCTTTACGATTACCTCGACAACGACGAACTGATGGACCGGGCGATACCATATCATAAGCGGTTTCAGCAGTTATCTGTAATAAAATATTAAATTATTCATTTTTTTTCAATTTATATATTTGTTATAAATACATAGAATGCGAAAAACAATTTCATATTTTCAGAACTTGAAATTTCGAAAACAGGTTTAACTAGTCTACAAATTCAATTTTCACAAACATGTAGAGATGGACTGATTTGATCCCAGAACCCTGAGTGTTAAAAAAAGCCAAGTTACGCAATTAGAAATCCTAACTAGAAGTTCATGTTTGAGGTACGGTAACCCCATCAATTTAAAAAAAAAACACCCGACTATTTTCATATTATCCAGCGATAATAACAACGATTTAATCCCAACAAATTTCCAGATCTTCTTTGTATGTGAAGTTTCTTTGTCCGTTCTTTGTCCGTACAGCGTACAAATGGAATGCTTTGCCCGAATCAATGCCTTCAATTCACAATAGTTTCAAAAAAGCGTCCATCAAAACCTCAAAACGCATGCTGTTGTTGGACCTAGGTATTAAAAAGTATATATGTGTTGTTGTGACATATATTGTAATACCTATTACACAACACTTTTTGTTTGAAAAAAGCAAGTTTTTAGAAACATTTGCACGAACAAAAGAAAAATTGGGTTGCCAATAATCCAGATAGTGACATATTCCTTGATTATCTGACGTACTGTATACCTCAATGATCAAAGCTCATATTAAAGTAATACAAAGACTCGTTTCTTCGAGCAAGCAATAACAAGCCAGTATCAAGGAATATTCTAACTAAAATTGAGCGTGCTCCAATTGATTGAATAGAGCTCATCCGCCAACAACCATAATATATCACCTTGGCTACTTAGTGATAACTTCTATTGCCTCCGAAACTTCACATACAAAGAAGATCTGGAAATTTGTTGGGATTAAATCGTTGTTATTATCGCTGGATAATATGAAAATAGTCGGGTGTTTTTTTTTTAAATTGATGGGGTTACCGTACCTCAAACATGAACTTCTAGTTAGGATTTCTAATTGCGTAACTTGGCTTTTTTTAACATATGTGATTTCTCGCGTTAACTCGTATGTCAATAGCAGGGATCAAAAGTATCAAAATAACAGATCAAAAATGAAATAATTTGCAAATCAACAAAAACTGATCCCTCCATCCCAATTATAAATAACTTTTAACATGTCCGATTAGAATCTAATTCAAAGTAATGAATCATTTCCGAAATTGACTTCTCTCTGGTCAAAGTTGATTAAAATATTAAAAGATAAATTTAAAAAACAATTAAGCCTACCTGCAACAGATGAATTATTCTTGTAGTGATTTCCAAAGCAGCTAATGCAGTTCTGGCAGTAAAACTTTGTGCACCTAATTGTAGCCCACGGACAATTCGACCATCTTTTTGATATTGTTCGATGGGTAACCAAAATAGATCCCTTATACCTTGAACTGAAAATAAACATATTTATTTCAAAATTCCTTCTAATTTGAAAGATTTTTAAGATGCTCACATAATTGAACTAAAGAATGCATTGGACCAACCCCACTTAATATGGACGGTAATTGGTTCTTTTTAATATCTTGTAACCATTCTTGTAGCATAAAATTTAGTAAACGATCAACACCAAGTAATCCATGGCGATGAGATATGGCTTTTAGTTTAATTTCAGAACATTGTAATTGTCCAAGCCCCATAATCAAACCAGCTACGGGTCCACGATTAAACTCTACACGTTTTCCTTGATAATCAAGCCTTATTCGAACTTCTGGCCCAAAAATAATATTTCGAAAATATATTGGAGACGAATCAACAGACACTTCACTAGAAGTTTCATTTGATTCAGATTGTTTTTCTTCCTCATCTTCCATTAATAACAATAAGTTTTCTGATACCATTTTTCTAGCCTGTAATTCTTGTGCTGCTTCTGGTATTTCCACCATCATCACTGGAGGGTGGTGCAAAGGAGTACATTGTTGTTTTTGAAGTGTTTTACATTCGTTGTTATCATCACCAGCGAGATCTGAGAAAAAGGTTACTAAAAATTCTAGCGAATCTTGATCAATATTCAGTCGAAGTGGAAGTAAAGAAATCCGCAAGCAACACTCTTGTGCTGCTAACGAAGAATCAGGACGTAAATGCAATGCCTTTAATACAACCATATGATGTTTAGCCTTAGGTCCAACCGCTGGATGATACAGAAACTTGTTTATATTTGAAACTTCTAGTTTATCTCTTATTTCAAGTTCAGTGACTAATAGAACTTGTCTAGAAGACTGTGCTGTATAACTTGGATAAGTTTCATGAGAAAATCGAACTTTGTTAATTTGAATTTCCATTAAAATATTGTGCTTTCGTTCTGATCCGCCACGAGTTTTCCAAGTTAATTTTTCGTAAACTCCCAATTGAATTTTTGGTGAGCCTTTTGAAAACGAAACTCCCATTTTATAGGCTTCAGACATCGGCAAATTGTGAAATCTTGGAGGTTGTCTATAATTAAAGAAAAAACATTTGTTGTACAATTATGTTTTATTTTATAAAATTCACCATATTTACTTATTATCTTTGTATTTATTTCGTAGTTTCTTCTCATCTTCTGTTAAAAAATCATGACCACCGTATAGATGCCAGCATAATGACATTTCGCATAACGTGTATCGCATTACAGCCATTGGAAAGTCTTTTGGTGCTTGCAGTAAATCAGGTTTTCCATATGGCACGCTAAAATGATTATCTACAATTCTGATTGGTTCTTCTAAAACTGGAACTTCTTGCATACGAACATTGTAATCAACTTTTTCTTCTGCTGCAATGAAGCAAAATTCTTCATCTGTGTCTGAACTAATTTTTCTCGTTTTAGATGTAACCCCCGCTGTTGTTGGATTTGATTTTGTTATATCTCCCAATTCTTTTGATACCTGTGGTAAAATGTCAATAACTTCATTTTCATTAGTTGTTGGTTTCATTCCCATAACAGATGTTTCAAAATCTAAAAGATCTCTCATTTCAGTATTTATGCTATCATTATCACCACCTGCTTCTCGTCCAAACATATTTGTAAATGAATCATCATCGAAATCAGATGTCGTTTGATGTTTCAATTTCGTTTTCTTACATTCATCGACACTTTCAAGTGACGATACCAGATCATCACTAAATTGCACGGTATTGTTTTTAAAGAAAACTTTGTTCTGATTTTGTATATTTGTTTCATCGGGAAAGAAAAATATTTCAACACCTTCATTTGGTGTTTTAGCTTCATCGTTTGCTATAAGTATACATTACATTTGAATAAACATAACATATTATTCTTTGTTAAGCAAAATTATAATAAAATCTTATAGTTCAGGCAATATAATAATATATCCAAACACAGGGTAGTTGATAATTTTTTATGACTAGAACTTAACTTTCCAAAAGCATGGTTAACAACAAAAACATAAATTTTTTCATTTAATTGACAACTTCTGGTAACACGAGCTTTCAACATCATAACGGAGATTGAACAAATTTAAGGACTCATATGGTTATTTAGTTTTTATTGATCATGTTTGCCAATTCGACGATGTAATTTTAAGTTCATTTCTCTTTTGTCAGTATTAATTTAACAAAGTCTACTATGATTTGAATATAAATTAATACATGGGACGTATCCTAAGCAATTGGAACATAAGTAGAAATTTGTCGTACGGACGATGTCCATAGCTTCGCTAAACATTTTTTATTAATTAGTTCGACATGTTTAGTATATTTAATATTCATTATTTAGATTTTTAAATATCCGAAAATATCTTGTCTACTAAAAAATAGAGGAGATGGGGAAAATGGACGGATGGAGGATATGCAGGTAATTATACTAATTGTTTTAAATAACGAAGAACATGTTCTGCAAAACGTCTCAGGGACAAATTCATCGAGGAAAATGATGAATTGATCAATTAAAATTATTAAAATAATCATTTTGAAAAGAAACAGTTCTACAACCGGCAATATGAACCTCGAATGGGTGGAATAAAAATAATTTTTTTTTAATAAAATGTGTTGTGCATTAGGAATTACAATATGTGTCACAACAACACATAAAAGCATTTTAGGACTAAGGTTCCACAACAACATGCGTTCTAAGGTGTTGATAAACGCAAATTTTAGTTTGCTTTTATTTCGTTTTTTAAAAGGGTAACTAAACAATAAATCCTATCACATACATATAAAATATGACAAAGACCAATAGACAATGACAGAATAGAAAAAAATATAAATACAATAAGAGGTAAAAAGGAAATTTGTTTTATAAATTTGCAAAAACAAAACTAAAATGAGGTTGCCAATAATCCAAGTGGCATATTCCTCTGTCATGTGCCGCGATGTTTCCCTCAATAAATGAAGTCCAGATATAGAGTTATATAAAGGCTCGTTTTTTCGAGCAAGCAATAACGTGATATCATCAAATAATATTCCACAGCTATGATTGAGGGTGTTACCGTTGACTGAATATAGTTCAACCGCCAGCACTCCTAAGATAACACCCTGACTACCTAGTGATATGTCACTGCAATTGTCAGTGATGTCAATAGCACATATGTCAATTAGTTCGTATGTCAAAGCACGGATTGAAGTACTCGAAGTTGTCACGAACGTAGATCAAAAATAAAAATATATAGTTGCAAAAATAATATAGTTGCATTATTTTTTATCGAACTAACTTTCAAATTTTCAGTCAAATAAAAACCATTTGCAGATATTTATACACACATTATTGCAGATTTATACACACTCTTTAAATTTGTCGATGTTTCAAGAGCATTAAAGTCATAACATATTGAAACATATCTTCCTTAAACGAAGAGTGAAATGAATTTTATATGTAGTTTTTATTTTTTGAAATAAAAAGTGTTGTGTTATAGGGTTTACAATATATGTCACAACAATACATAAACACCTTTTAAGACCTAGGTCCCACAACAACTTGCGCTCTAAGGTGTTGATGAACGCTTTCTTGCGTAAACTTCTGCGGATTGAAACCACCATATATTTTTTTTAATGAATAAATAACTAAACAATAAATCCTATCACATAATGAAATATGACAAAGGCCAATATTTCATAGAAGAAAAAATTAAAATAAAACGCATTTTTCTAAAAATTTGCAGGAATAAAACTAAAATTGGGTTGCCAATAATCCAGCTAGGATCACATTTTTTTATCATGTGACGTACTGGTTTCCTCAATGATTTAAACTCCGATATAGAGTTGTATAAAGGCTCGATTCTTCGAGTAAGCAATAGATAGCGGGTGCTACCTTTCACTTAATAGGGTTCATCCGCTAGCACCCCTAAGCTAATCCCCTTGACTAGTGATATATCACTGATTCTGCAGTAGTATTTAATATTTCACGTTTTTCAATTGTCAGTAGCAGGGACTAGCGTACGCGTGGTGTCACACCCGTAGATTAAAATTGAACAAAAATTACAAGAAATATTATTTAATTTTATTTAAATTAATTTTAATATTATTTAATTTAATTTGTTATGTTATTGTTTTTGTTTTGTATATGGATTATCTATGACTTAAATGATGTTATACCAAAAAAAAATATTGCGAGCGACGATAGGTTAACTCACCACAGCTATGGAAACAAAATGTTCTGGATATATAGTAAACTAAAATCCATCAAATACATACTTAAATTAATGGCTAATTAATGTTTTATATTTCGTGTAATTCTGTTATACGAATAGAAAAAGTAAAAAAAAATTTTGCCGGAAGTGAAAAACCGGAAGTTGGAATGCAGAATTGTTACAAATCATATACATATATCAAGTTTAATCAAAATCAATTATCAGGAACTGATGTTATTGAAGCATCAAAAAACAGGTGCTCGGGAGGTCTGCTCCCCATCCACCACTTATCCCAATATCGTACAAAAACTAATCAGTTTTTTGCCATTTAAATCTCCATCTTTTGTCAAAGTGCTATTACAATTGATTAATGAGCGAAGTCTGAATACTTTAAAAACAACTTTAAAAACAAAGTGTGAAAAATCAGCAGTTGTATGGTAGACCCCCGTCACTTTGATCAATGTGTCCCAAAAGTTGATCATTATCTTTTCACATTAATTGAAACCTTTTTCATAAGTTTCTTCATAATCACTTTATTAGTGTAGGTTGTAGTGTCAAGACACTAAAAAAAAATGTAAACATTTTTTTTTTTACCTGAAGAGAAAAACCGGAAATTGGGATGCAGAACTATTGTGAACCGTACTAAGTGCTTAATTACCAAGTTTCATCCAACTCGATTATCAGGTACAGATGTTTTTGAGTTTTCAGAACAAATTTGCATCTTTTTTAAAAGTGTCATCAAATTCATTTACGAACGAATGTTACATGCTTCCAACAAACATAAAAAACATAGTGAGAAAAATCACCAGTTTTATGGTGGATCCCCTCAACCCTTTGTCCAATGTACCCCAAAAACTAATAAAATCTTTTTCATATTGATTGAAACCGTTAACGAACGTTTTATGGAAATCGATTTGTAACTGAACGCTATAGTAGGGATAAACAGAAAAAAAAACTTTTAACCTGAAGTGACAAATCGGAAGATGGTACGCACAAATATTCATATTCGCGGTGAGAAATCAAATAACCCTGATTCCAAAATCTAATGAAAACTTAAATACGTGTAAACTTAATAAAACTGTTATCTTAAAGTAAGGTTGACGACTTGTACGCATCAAATTAGTCCACAATCATGAATTTTTAAAACATACCACGAACTAGAAAAACAAAGACAATTTGCGCTACTGTGAGTTCCAAAAACTTTAACCAATTATGAAGAATAGAAAGGAGCGTAATCGACGTGGATCGTCCCATATACAATCGTGCCTACACATGAATTAAACATGTTTGTTGTCAATTAATTTTGTTAATTTGAGCAAGCCTTCGAGCACTCCCAAAATAATTGTTTAAACACGATGTGTGTTGAAGATGTATGAAGTTATTTACCCCTTGCATCGAAACTTAAATCAAGAGCTCACAATTCGTATCCTAATTTTGTTACTGAAATTTGGATATACTCATCTGAATGTTTGCAATTTCGCTTACCGGGTTATAATTTTAGAACCTGCTGTAATGATAGATACCGTGCTGGTGATGTTTTTATACGGGACAGTTTTGTAAACTTTTCAGTTAAATTCTTCAACTGGTCCTCAGCTGATCTTCTTATATTGGAGATCCAGATGAATAACTAATGTTGGACTTTCATTTGTATTTATAGTTTTTTTAATGGCTCGGCTAAAGGCTTTTGTAATGACCTGGAGACACTGTTGCGTGTATCAACAAAACCGAACACAAGTATATTAGGTGATATTAATATAAACCTGTTAGATAGTGATGAATCTTTTAGCTAACAAACAATGCTATCATCATATGGTTTTGTTAGTCTCCTAAATGCCTAAACTAGTATGCAAACATGTCTAGACCATGTTTTTGTTAAAAGTAAATTTTCATCTGATATTAGTATATGTAACCTACCTATTCATTTTCCTCACCATAATCTAATTGAGGTTGCTCTCTCTACAGGTGCGAGGAGGTCATTTCCAGTGGAAAATGGACCAAATGTTCCACGAGTAAATTATGATATTTTGAATGATATTCTAAAGTCTGAGAATTGGGATGATGTGTTAGTTCGACTAACTGTAACTCTGCTTTTGAGAACTTTTTTAAAAATTTAAAAACACATTCAATCCTCTCCTTTTGAAATCAAAACTTCAAAAATGAAAATATTTAAGCCGTGGATGAGCTGTAACATTCTTCGAATGATTAATAGATTAAAAAGATATTCCAAGAAGTTAAAATTGTCTCCTAATAACATTGTGTTGCGTAAACATGTTAAGAGAATTTCAAAAGGACTAAATGCAAATATTAAAGTTGCCAAAAATCTATTCTACAAAAAAAAAAGTTCGAATCTGCCAATAATAATCCTAAGGCTACATGGAAAGTAATTGATGACATGTTGGGACGGAACTCAAAGAACAAGAAACACCAAAATTTATCAACTACAAACAGAGAATAGTCTCACTAGTTCTCGATCCCTTGCTGTGGAATTTAATAAATTTTTCATTAATATTCCTAAAGATTTACCTTCTAATTTAAATAGAGCAAATTCCAACTATATTGAGGCAGACAAGTTTATTCTAGGTTCACCTAGACACTATAGTTCTTCTTGTTTTTTTGAACCTATAACATCTTCTGAAGTTCTGAATGAAATCAAACTTTTCAAAAATAAAAGGGATTTAATAATTTTATTTTCAATCGATGCTGTTGGTTTTTGATCGATGTTCTGCGGTTTCTTTTTAACTTTTTTTTTTTTTTTTTTAATAAAATGTGTTGTGCAATAGGGTTTAGAATATGTGTCACAACAACACATAAATACCTTTTAAAACCTAGGTCTAGACCTGGGTCCCACAACAACTGGCGTTCTAAGGAGTAGATTAACGCTTTTTTTAAACATCTGTGGGTTGAAGCCACCTGAGACTAAGTGTTCTGGCAAACTATTCCATTTGTACGCAGTTCGGACAAAGAAGTCTCTCTGCGATCTGCCAGTATGACAGCGCGGGATCTTTACCGTTTCACCGGTTGCGGCAGCCGATTGCCGAGTGGAACGGGGGTAAGAATAAGTTTGAGGCATGATGCCGCTGATTTCATCTGAGCACTGCTGATGACGATATTTGTAAACTTGAGCTTGGAGAGGCGTTTTTCCAGATATATTGAAAATAGGAACTGTAATTCCTATATTTAAGAAGGGTAACGAGCTGATTCTGAACAATTACCGACCAATTTCTCCAAAAATTTTGGAGAAATTAATTAAAAGTCGACTACTAAGTTATCTTGATAAGATTAAATTTTTCCATAGTAATCAATATGGCTTCTCTGCAGTTAAATCTGCGGAAGACGCTCTTTTAAATTCTTAAGAAGATTTGAAGTTAGTTTGTTTAAATTTAATAATAACTGTAAGGTTTATTCATTAAAACCTAACAACTAATTTCGAATTGAAAAATATTCAAAAAATGATTCACTAAGAAGCTTGATGGTTGTTGTAAAAATTGATTTCTAATTGATTTGAAACAATCAATAATAATAACTGCACAAGTGACTTAAGGATGGTACGGAATAATAATAATCGTTCTATCCTGCAAAGTTCACACATAGTGAGGTTATGAAATTAATAATAATTCCCAAAAAATATAACTCATAATTGTCCCGTAAAAAATTCATTTACAATATACAATTGTCTATCGACGTAAAAATATAACTATGAATTAAAACGCGTGAAAATGACATTTTTATTTTTAACTAAATCATAAATTGTTGATTTGCCAATCTTGTATTTTTCTTGTATCAAGCGCAAGCCTTTACCTTTTTCCATATCTAAAATAATACTCGCCTTATCTTGGATCGATAGTACAATTCGCTTTCTTTTGTTTAAATCCTTAATAAACCTTATGTTTAATTTTTTATTAACAAAATTTTTAAAACACTGCAGAATATTCGATCACTCCGCTCCAAATATAAAATTAAACTATGTATGTCACAAAATAAAGCTAAAAAGTAGATGTAAATGCAATTTTTTCTTAAAATCCCGTTACATGAGTTGTTTTATCTGAATCTATTTTGTTGTAAAGTAGCACAAGTTAGTTCAATGGTTTTACAATAAAAGTAAGCAAAAACAAACACAAACACTGAAATTCATATCAGTGTTTGTGTTTGTTTTTGCTGTATAGAGTTGAAGTGACGATATTTTTTTAAAATTGTGTGAAATCAATAAGGCCGTTTGCCAACATTAAGCATTATCGTTTAAAATATAAACGTAACATGCTCCACTACAGAAAATTATTTTCTAAACGAACTTCTTTATTTTCAAATTTAAATTTAATTTTATATTAAAGTGTGTATCTATATAAAAGTCAATAATTGTAATGAAATAAAGATAATAATAATAATAATAGTAGTACATATTATAAATTAAAAATTGACAACACTTGTTTTAGTATTGTTTAAAGATTTAATCATAAACGATCAATCTATCGTGTTATAATTAGAAAATCAGGACAAATATCGATAATAAATCGTTTTTATTCATTTTAATAGATTAATTATAACCTTACCTGGAGTTTGAATCCGTAAACTTTCCTCCATTGCATCTGCCATTAAAGTATTGACCCGTTGTTGCTGTGATTGCGTAACCTCCGGAATACTAGAAGTTGAACCTTTTACTGATAACAATTCATTATCACTTTCAGATGTATAAGACATTGTATCTGATTGTTTTGAAGAATCATCATCAAATTCTTCAAAATCGCCTTCAGCTGCCAAATATGCTATAAATTGTGCTAAAGCACGTCCTGAATCTGAGCATGTTCTCAAATGAACATCGTTAATAGATGCCCTTAAATCTAGTTTAGGAAAAGACACACTCACTTTATCGTTTAATCGGAGTGATATCTCTAATAATCCTAAATCCACAATACAAACTAAATCTTCTGACGGTAGTGCTGATATTCGATTATCAGGATTTCGTTGTTTTGTCTTAGAAGATATAGTTTGTGGTGCTAAACTCAACGTGCAATCTTCTGCAATAAATCGTAAAGTACATCCAGAAGATGCGGTCACAATATTACTACTAATCGTAAATGTTCCTATAGTAATGATTGCTCGATATCCAAAATAAAGTGGTCTGTAATCGATCGCACAGTCCCACAAATGGAGATTTAGTTCAGTGGTTACATTGTATGGCGTGTATCCATGTACAGGATAATCGAGCACATCGAACATATCCGTTAATTGGGTCAACCATGTATTCTGAGGAGATGAAAAATGATGTCGTAATGTTCCTAATTGTATTCCAGCTGAGACCCTAATTTTTTTTCTCCTTTGATCAGGATTAGCTTTTATATGAAGGGCAACAGAAATCATTCCACGATCCGCAGCACCTTTTGTTTGATGTTGAATTAAATCTTTTGGAGTCGGATAGAACGTGCTTTGTAGATAATTAGGAAGACTACATGTTAGCGGTCGAAGTAGGGGTTCTAGTGAAGGAGAAGGAATCAAGCCTGTTTAAAACAAAAATTTAGTTTTAATTTACTTATCATTAATAATATCAATGAATTTTTTTCTATTACCACAATGATAAAGTTCTGCAGATTTTGCTTGTAAACAAAAATAACCAACATTATCATTTCCTTGAAAACCGGCAACAGAAAATATGTATGCGGAATTAGTTTTTAAAACAAATTCTCCCAACTGACCAGGAATTACATGATTTTGCGAATCCTAGAAAACAGAATTTGAGATAAAAACAAAGACAAAATTATTGTTGTAAAGGAAGCATTACCCTAACAGGGGTATACATTGTAACCATTCCCCTTTCGATGTTTAATTTTAAAGACAACATACTAATTAAATCCATCGATTTTTTAGGAGGAGGTGCTTGCTTAATTTTCTTATCAATAATTGAATAATAAATATCACTTTCACTTTCGGATTCCGAATTTGAATTTGTTGATGAGCTTGAATCTAATGTTATAATATATTAATAATATTCAAATAAAACTTTTTGAGTTTAGCAGATTTTACCACAGTTAATTTCACTTGTACACATATTAAACGGCACATATATCGAATCCATCATGCCGGCATTTAATAATGTGGCTCCAAGTGGTGTTGATGGTGTGTATTGGGTTGAATAACTCGGTGCTCTTGATTCCCACATAATTAAATCTGTATTTAACCTATTATATATCACTTCAAACAGATGTTTTGATCTAAAAATAGAAACAGTATTCTTTAGTTACTTGTTTTATATAAATTAAAAATGATCAGGAACTTACTTTAGTTGCAAACAAACTAATGGTAAGTAAATATTAAGTTGAATTTTTGATGAATTCATTGTGGTATTACAAAAACTACTCATTTCGGCATCATCGCCTGGTATTAATAGAGGTTCTGGATCATCTGAAAATATAGATATTATTCGTAATTAATATACAGTGGTTCAATTATTTGAAACTATCTACTTACCATCTACTGATTTATTATGAGGCGTGTCACTTTCTCTACATATTCGTTTCGATGTAAATGGTGTTGATTCATACAATTTTTTGGATGCTAAGCCAATACTATCACTTGAATTAGGACTACTCTCACTTGCTTCCCTAATTTTGTTTAAACTATCATTTGATAAAAATTCTAATATAACTCGAGGATATTCTATAATATTTGCTGTAAAACGGGTTCCTTGTTTTTCCAACAATTTAATTTTTCCTATATGAGTTTGGTTCCGTTTATCATTTTCACTGTAGTAAATATTGATTTCATTTGATGTCAATTCAATTTTATTTGACAACGAATAAACTAATTTTGATTGTTGTAAATTAAATAATAAATAATCTGGACGGATATTTCGTTCCCACCAGGGCACACGTTGATGATCGTGTATTGGTCGCAAATCCGCAATTGGAAATCTAATTAATAATAAAAACAAATATATTTTCATATTTTTAACCTAAAATAATATAATTGAAAAAAACTACCTTAGTTTAAAATCAATACAATTTGACTCTAAAATAAAATTGATTTTAAGATCATTTTTACTAAGTTTACTATCGTTTTGATGTGAATCGAGTGAATCACTAGCACCAAATGGAGAAGGATTTATAATTCCATTCAATCGTTCAAGAATAGATATATCGAATTCAACTTGACACGAGGCTAAAGAAAAACTAACATCTGTTTTGGGTGAGGCAAATTTTCGGCCCCCTAATCCACGAAGTTTTTTTTGTGATTGTATGAAGTTTATAATTATGTCAGGACGAATTTGAATATTTATTTGATCTTTTCCGAATTGTAAAATCGGTATATTGACATCATTCGAAACTTCGCGAAGATCTAAACGTCCGATTGATGTAGTTATTTTTAACTGCATACCGTTAGTATTTCTATGTTCTTCACCATCTACAATAATTGGTGAGGCTAAAATGCTAAATGAAAAATAAAAGTAAGAAAATACCATTTCTTATACTTTGTTTTAAAATTTTACCGTAAATGATGACTTTTACAGGCTTCATCCATTGATTTCATGGAATGTGTTAAATCATTAGCACCTATACCTATTTTTAATACTCCTATTGTATCAAAAAATTGCTCAGACATTGTTTTTAATTTGTGTACACTTGCTTCACTCAAGGGAGTTTCAGCCAAAGGGGAAACACATTCCATTAATATATCCTGTAGAAAGAAAAAAACATGTGATAGTGTGATAATAGGTATATCAAAAATTTATTATGATGGAAAGGAATAAATAGAAAAAAAAGGTTCGGAAGAGGTAAGTAAACCACAATATTTTTTACGATACTATTACAAAAAACCAGTGTTGGAGATGAACAATAAAAAAAATGAACATAAAAACATTACAAAGCAATGTGTAACAAATTGTTCTACTATATTCTTACCTCATGCAGCAAAACTAATGTGAAACACGATATTCGTATTGTAAAGTCAGATATATCGGCATTTGTTTCTAAATTAATTTGTCTTCTTCTAGATTTACGTGTATTCTGTGTACTTTGGCTAGCTGCTGAGGAACACATTGAACTAGTCATTGAACTACTATTAGATATAACTGAATCACTTAAGCACATTGGAACATGTTTGATTTGGTTTGTGTAAGGAAAACTTTCAAAAGTTTCATCTAAAACAAACAGAAGTAATTAAAAACAAAAAACATATTTTTCATCTAAGTTGTATTACTAAAAGCTTCTGATGACCAGTCTTGGTTAAAACCTATTTCACCAGACATAGAATTAAATTTACGAGAGCTATCTCTCCTAATATCAATGTCCATTGGAGTTTGATTATAATTTTCATTAGACGCTTGCTTAGAGTTTTTTTTATTAGTATCATATGATTTATCATCGCCCAAAAGAATTTCTGATAAACATATTATTAAATGTAGTTGTCGCGGTGATAGAAACAACGAAAGTGTTCCTAAACTAATTTCTAATTGCACTTTTGCACCGGGTATATTATCAGCTTGTTTCATTTTTATTCGGATTTCTTGTTTATTTGACAACTTTCCTATTAACATTTGTTCAGTATGAAAAACATCAGATTCATTTTCTTCATCATATTCATCGGAATCATTATCATTTTCTTTTTTTTGACTATTAGAATAAAATTGTTCATTTCCCGGTAACGTTGAAATTGTACTATAAAATTGATCACTTGTTATCATAGATGTTATTTGTTCATTTACTGGTGTTTTCTTATTACATAAATTGTGGACACGAAACTCTTCGGTATAAAATGTGATTCCTTCCATTAAAATATTATGTATTGCATACGTTGAGATCGAAATATAATTTTCTCTATTCTTATCACGGTTTTGGGATGATTCATCACTAATATTTTCCTTGTCCGGAGGATCACTACCAGCTTCATTTTGATATTCTACACTGTAAATAAAATTTCGTTTTAGATTTCTTTTAAACATTTTTTATCTTTTTTCTATAGACGTTTCGTTTTAATATTCAATTTAATGCGAAAAAACGCACAAAAAAGCAAAATCGCTTTCATTTTTTTTGTAAAATTTTAAGCCATTTAGTAGTAAAAAACTTACTTTTCTATTTTAATTATTATTGCAATACCACGATCTGAATCAGGTGGGAGGTATTCCAGTCTTATTTCTGTGTTGGTCAAACGAGCTTTGACTCTATTTAAAACTGAAAACATATAAAAATATTAGAATTCAACAAGATTTATTAGCATCGATTAGCATTACCATTATCTATAGTTTGTGCGAACCTTTCTAGGCCTTCCATTATATTAGATTGTGCGCTAGCTAGTCCTCCCTCAGTTTCTAAGCAATCTTGTGCTAATTGCATAGAACTACTCATTGACGACCACACAGATTCTAACATAGATGTTGGATCTTCTTTTGGTCTTATGTGAGGTTTGAGTGCTATATATAACTTATCTACTTCTATAAAACTGTCATCAGTCATTAATGCATTCCACGGTACTGTTACAGTAACAGAACCTATATGTCCACACACAACTTCGATTCCCCATTCTTGTGCCTCACATAATTCATTTAAAGCCTAAACGAAAAAGAAAAACAATTTATAAATAATTTATTGTGTCGAAATAAGCAAAAATGCGCTTAAGCATCTTTACTTTTGGATTAATTGTACGAACGACAGGTTAAGAGATTTAAGAACGACAGGTTAAGAGATTTAATTACGACAGGATTTGTAAACATATACTAGTATCCCACCGTAGAAATTTACTAGGTAGTATAGCAAAAATTTGATAATAGTTTGATTTCTCACCGTTCATATTATAAAATAATGTTTCGGTAGGAAACTAAACCTAACTTGACACTAGAATCAAAGTGAAATATCAAAATACCACGCTTTGTCTATTTTATATTTGATATTAACTTTCTAGTTTATAAAATGAAAATTATAACCCAGAGAAGAGGAAAACCATGGAGTGAGACGAAACTAAAGGGAAAGTTAAAGAAAATCGAATTAGATTTACACCAGTTTTCTTTTTTGAATCTTCAGTCTATCAGTCTTCTGTCTTCTTTTTTGAATACCTGTCCGTTACGGATGTTGGCTATCGGAGGGTTTAATCTAACTTTATCTTTAAAAGATCTTAACAGATCGATAAAAATTTTATATACTGAATATAATATACCGGAAAATTTGTAAGCCGGTGAATAAAAAATTAAAAAATTTTATAACGACAACATAGTTTTCACGCTTTTAAAATTATCAAGTGAACAAATGAGGAAACCACCAATACCGATATAACAGAAATATCTTCATTGTTCTAGTATATCTGAAGTAATCATCCCATCAATAGTGAATAAAAGAAATGGCACATTCGAAAAAGCAGTATCGGGACGTGAGACCGACTCACCCCGAAATGACAGAAGTTCTTCACATATTAATTTAATCTAACACAAATTTGTTGTTGTTGCCATAATTTTTTTTTTATAAAATGTGCTGTGTAGTAGGAATCACAGTATGTGGCACAACAACACATTAAACCTTTTAAGACCAAGGTCCCACAACAACATGCGTTCTAAGGTGTAATTTTGATTTTTAATAAGAAATAACTAAATCATAAATTCTATCACATATAAAGTATGACATAGGCCAATATTTCATGATACGAGTAAACAATAACGTCAAGCAATACTACACAGCTAAGATTGAGGGTGCTACCTTTGACTGAATAAAGTTCATCCGTCAGTATCCCACGATATCACATTGGCCAAATATATCTCACTGCTAATGCCAGTGGTATGTGATATCTCACGTTACAGGACTCCCGTTTTAAAGTCAGATTGAAAAAAATGGAAATTTTTCGCTAAAAAAATGGAAAAAAATAGAAAACAATCAATTTAAAATGTGTAATAGATAGGGTATCTAGAATATTACGGTAAAAAAAATTCCCTGTTTTTTTCAGGTTATCCAGACTCGGTTTTTAATTTTTTTCAGAAAATTTGTATACTACGGTATTTTGTAATTGATAGAAACATTAATAAAAGTGTACATTTATTCATTTGTTAACAATTTTAATCGTTAATATAACAAAAACCTTGACTCGAAAATATCAGATTGAATGATTTTCGTACATATTGTTTTTAAAATTGAAAGAAAATTAATTGTTAAATCATTTTTATGAAGAAATGGAACTAAAGGATTATTTGATTGAATCTGAGTACAAAATAGTTGCATCTCATAAGTAAACAATATAAAAACAGATAATTTTTAATTCAGTAGTTCACCTTTAAGTGTTTCAGAAACTAAATTTTTAGTTTTAGTAACTTCATTAACATATTTCTTAAAACCAGGTAAGAGTAAAGAGGGTCGTTCAACCATTTTGAACAAAGTTTCATGAGGAATATTTTAATATTTTTAATATCTAATATTTTTCATCAGCTTTTCGATTAGGAGCATTTAAAGCAAGCAAATAAATTATAAGCGAATCAGATCATACAAATTCTACCACAGATCAATTCGTTGCTTTAACTCCAGCGTTAAATGCATCACTAATTTTACGTAAGCCGCAGCTGCCCAGATTCAGAATTTCTTTATTACTCGAATCATGTGCTAAGTCCACCTTTAGATGTCGAATAGATTTCAAGTTAACATTAGTTCCGTTCATCGAAACTTGAATCGAAGTATTGGTACATGGGATACATAATATGAAAGTTTCTTACAAATTTGCGGTAGTAGTATGTCCCAAATAGATTGATATTAAACATCTAATCGTTCGTTATTTGTTTTTATCACCATTCTATATACCATCTTTCTTACAATATCAATTTGCTGCTTTAGATTCTCATGCAAATAAGTTACAACAAAATACATTTTTTGAATTGAACCGATTCAGTTCGATATATGTAATTATTAATTCTATAAACCATTGTACCGGTACCTTGGATTTTAGTTAGTTTTAATTTTCGTTCAATTTCATTGACAGAAAACATTGTCTTCATCATAGAAACCCTAATTACAAAGATCAAATACCACAATGTAACACCGTCTTTTAAAAAAACTTTTCATCGTGTTGGACAAAGCGAGGCACTTGTGAATGAATTAGGTCACGACAAGTGGCATACAATTATAAACTTTTTATTTATTAACTGTTCCTAATAGGAACGATATTTTTTTTAGTATTTTTCTGGTGAAATTTTGTTAATTATGAATAATTTATTTAAATCTAGCATAAGTTGATCATTATATAACACGTAGCCTCTCTATCGTCATGGACTTCACACAGTTCAGAGTTTACTACCTTGCAGTTTCACACCTGCATATTATACGAAGTGAAAGTAATAACTGCAAGTCTGGTTTACCATCATCATCATGAACCGTACTCCACTAGGAAGCATATGGAAATATATTACGGAAGCTTTTTAAAATACATTTCTTTGCACATTTTGTTCTCATTTACACATTTAGTGGTTGCATTCGGCACATTTAGTGGTTGCCGAATTACAATTACATATTATTGTATTTGCAATAGTATTGCAAACCTCATGGATAATTTTTTATTTAATTAAATAATTAGAAAAATACTAATACCGCATTCACAGCGATATAGCAAATTAGTAGATGTAATTTAAATCTGTGCTGTAAACACTTTTTATTTTAAAATCTTGCAACTAATTTGATATCTAGGCTTACTACTATTACAAACGATTCAAATACTTACGATTCAAATTACAATCTACGTTTTAAACTCATATTAAATATGCCAAGATGCAAATTATAATATACTATCTACTAATTTGCTATGTCGCTGTAAATGCGGTATAAGATCCATTTTATGTTTCCCAAACATTCGCCGTAAATCGAACGCAAGTGTGTTGTGTTAAAAGGAAAGCGTGTTAACACTTGAACCACTTCTGTTATTTGGATTTAATAATTGTTCATATTATATAATCATGTAGTATAGTTGTAATTGAAGCCATTTTGAAAACATTTTTGTTAATCGATTCCACCAGTATACGAAATGAGAAAAGAAGGAATTGGTATAAATAGATGTTTCCACATATAAGACCTCTAAGGTATGCTTATAAGAATGCCAAAATTGGCTTGTGGCTCGTGAAGATCTACGTAATGGAGGTATTAAGTGATTAATTTCTTTAGAGCAAAGCGTAGTATAATGTAAACGCTCCTACAACTCTTGTATGATGCAGCGAATCTATACCTGATGTTACTAGATCACCAATCGGCTTCAACACGCCTATGAACTCAGTCGACAAAATTTAGAGGTTTTTGGTATACTGCAACCCATAAATTGGGGCAGAATTCGTGGATTGGTCGTATAAATTCTTTATATATCGTAGTTATTTAAGATAGAGAGACAAAAATTTGACTACAACATACGAAGCCAAGTCGTTGGGACTCTAATTTCGCCACAGAACAAATATGATCATGCCATATTCGTTTGTGGTTGATATTAGTACGAAATAGTTAAGTGCAGGTAAGTTTAATAATACTAGTCTGGAAGACTTTTCTATACAGGAGCTATAGAGTGAGGTTTTATAGGACAAAACTAGAATTAAATGTTATAAGGTTCAGTATACACTAGTTCCGAATTGATTCAAGATCTAGATTTAAGTCCAGAATTAATTCAAGATCCAAGGATTAAACCATTTTTCTACAAGTATAATTAGCAGTTAGACTAGATGGCTGTTTCTTCCATTCTTCTTCATTCTCTTAATATGAATGTTAGATAGAACTTCGGAAGAGCTATATATTGGGTTTGTGGTGCTAGATAACAAACCGTTAAAAAAGATCAGAAAAAGGGGTGGCGGAAGAACCGAACCCTGAGGAATGCTGACTTGAATTGAGAAATTATCCGAAACAACACCAACTACTAAGAGATCTCTGGGATAAAAAGACTAAAAATAAAATTAATTTGTTGATAAGAGCCGATGCCAAACTCTATCAAACGCCTTGGATATATCAAGGGATATGTTATGAGACTCACCAAAGTCATGAATTGCTTTACCCTATTTCTCCGTGAGGACTGGATTAGGTGCAGTGATGAAGATATTATCAATTGTGTCTTTAAGAGAACTAAACGCGTCCAAGGGGTGATTATGGTGGTAAGGAGAACTACGGTGTAAATAACACAAATAGATGTCATGTTTATTTGCGATGACTTTGAGACAGATAAAGCAGAATACAGAAATACTACTTGTTTCATACTGGGGGAGCTTTGTATGTTTAAAATCCTTGTGTATATATATCATTACAACACGGTGTTTAAAAATGCAAGCTGCGGAGAATTATTTTTACAGCCGAATCCTACATTATTGATATTTGAAACTTGTGTTTCACCTAGCTAGTAAATGAGGTTTGTTTTGGTTGAGATGGTATTGGATGCTAAGAAAGTTTTTTGAGATACCAAGGATGTTAATGATATCGATTACGAAGTTTGAGAACGAAGCTAAATAATGGCTAAATAAACAGATTAATAGGAGAAATAACAAATACCAAAACCAGAAGGAAGAAATAGAGTAACACAACAAAGGCCACAAAGATTCGTTCGTTGAGAAAATAAAAGGTATTTCAAAAAAATTGAGGTTGGGGATGTGTACAATTATTTCTCAACAAGTGTACAAGCATTTCTCGACGTTTTGGATCATAACTAATCTAACTGGGCAAACAAAAATGTCCATCTGTATGCCATTAAAATGTTTTAGGGAAAATTGAAAATGACAAACAAATTAGATATTTCAGTCTTCATCAATCACTATACCAAACCCTTCGGCCTTCCCACAGACCAAAGTTTTTGATATATCGGAGTAGGAGGTTTTAAGTCCATATTTTATAAATACTTTGAGATTGTTTATCGAAATTTATGATATTTAATGAAATCTTCAGGTTTGCATAAGATTTATTCGGGTTTATGTTTTGTAGTAGTTGGCAACCCAACCCTATATTCTAATATAGATGTCCATGCAAAATTACATTTGTTTGCAGGTTAACAGAACAATATATTAATTTAAATTTTCAGCGTTTTTTATAATAAATAAGGTACTTTTTGTCGCTGTTTTTGGATGCCAACGTTTCGGTAGCGGCTTTTGCTCTTTATATATTAAGGCAAAATTAACAAAACTGGTGCTGGACAGAGCAAAGAAAAAATTTTCATTTTCTTTCACTTTCAAAACGACAGCATCTAAAAAAACAACAAAAGTGCTGAAAATTAAATTATTATTCTGTTAACTTGTAAACCAATATAATGTTACATGGACATCTATATTAGAATTAAAACTATGTTTATAACTTTTAATTCCATATTAATGTACATAAACATTAGCTGCATTTCATGAAACAGTGTGATCCGGATCCGCTTAAGTTTTACATGCAAACTGAGATCCAAAAACAAAGTTGGATCTTATTTTACATGTAAAACTTATGCGAATCCGGATAACACGGTTTCATGAAATGCAGCTAATGTCTTTTATACAAATAGAAATATCCATTCAAATAAAATCTAGAATATAAATTGGTTTAGTGCCCATCTGAATTAGTTGGAGATTGTCGTTCAAACTCGTAGATCAGTAGAGTATGGAAAACAGTAAAATATGTGTTCGTAGAGCAAATTTCAAACTAAACAATATACACTAGAATTGAAAAATGAATGAAAACAACAATGTCACGACTTATGTAGATCTGATAAATGATGATGAAATTTCAACGTTAAATAGCATCGCTTCATATACAAGCGAAATGGAGTTTTGCTCTCACAAAAGTTCAACATATTCGAATTTCAAAATATTTGAATTGCATAATTCAAATTACTTTTTCCTTAGTTACTTGAGTTTAATTACTAAAACTATTAATTAATCGACGAAAAGGTTATCGAGGTTTATATCAATAAATTAATTATTTGCTCACATATTCTCCTACTATTTCCCTGGTTAATGAATAATGATGGAAGAGTTTTTTAGTTAATATAAAAATGTGTATCTATATTTCAAAAAAATGGAAAAAATGGATTCAGCGGGAGCCCTGCTTTATCTCGTATGTCAATAATAGGGACTGGAGTACGCGAGGTTGTCACACCTACAGATCAAAAATAAAAAAAAAAGTGCAAATAAAAAACATTGATCACTCCATGCGGGTTAGGCTAGTCCAGCGTTTCTTGGATATCATCGCATATTTTGGATATAATTGATATTAGCCGATAGTAGAACTGCGTCATCAATCTGATGTTGTTTATTAATTATCTATTCATCCAAATAGCTCTACCACAGTTTGATATAGAATTCTTAAAAATGTATTCCGAATAGATATTAAATAATAAAAAGTGATAATATACATCCCTACTCTGTCCAACGTTTTTTGGATTTTAATAGTTTCTGTTCCTTCATTACCTTGCCATCTCCAGCTACTTCCTATAATTTTCAAAAACAACTTTAAATAATGGGACATAAGCCTGATAGTTCTATAATCTGAGCCGACGTCAGCATCGTCTTTGATCTTTAGACAAAAGTATGAATGTCGACGATAGCCAATTCTCTGAGATGATACCCGTGTCGTACATTTGATTGAATATACTAGTAAGTAATTTGAAGCCACTCGTTGTAAATTGTGTCCGAACCATTTGCTAATCCCGGCTTAGTTTTTCATATAACAACTCCTACATCGTATCCTATGATTGACGGGTCTGGCTGGCACTACCAAAGCTTTAGAACTTGTGCTATATCTGGTATCCTTGCAAAGTTCAATCACGTGCATTTTCCATCTCTCGGTTATCATATCAGAGTACGCTATTTTGCCATCTTTATCTTTTAAGATGCCGTTTAATTTTATCTTTGTTTTTTCAGTAACTGACTTTTTATGTAGCTTAAAACGATTTTGGTTCTCCCTAGTTACTCAATTTCGTGGCACTAATGCTCCCAGCAGTTGGTTTTAGCTTCTTTATAATATTGCTCTTTATATCGATTCTCATTACTAATCTTGAGTTTCTTCCTCTCATAAATTAATAATACGATTTGTTGGTCATTCATTCTTTCTTTTTTCTTACGCCATTTGCTGATTTTGTATTAAGAAGTTGAACCAACGCTTCCTTCAACGGCATGTTATGTTAAAAATGTTTAACTTTCGACCCACCACGATTTTCTTCTGATATATTGCTACGATTATAACAAAACCATAACGAAGTATAACATAAAATTCTATTCAATTCAACATAAGTGAAGGCATAGGCACCCTGTACAAAATTACAATCATCGTCATTATTGAAAACGCAAATAATTTTTGTTTTTGTTTTGCTTGGAAGGACCAACAATGTTTGCTTTGCATTACATTTTTTTGGTCTGAAAGACCTTAGTATTACAATCTCGAGCCAAAAGTGAAAATCTTGTGAAATCCCACTTTTTTGGCATTTCTCGACGTTTAAGATCATAACAATTCTAAAGGAGCAAAACAAAAACTGTCTGTCTGCCGGCCGTCACAACCGACGAAAACAAGAAACCTACTGGAGCGATTGCAAATTTTTTTAAAAATAGGTCATGGTAAGACTCGAAAGGATTGGGTTCAATAACTGTACCGGAAGTGTGTCAAAAAAAATAATTCAGTCTGTCAAGAAAGTAAATTTTCATGTTTTCTGCTTAAAAAACGTTTATGTTCAGTTATGAGTAGTAACTTTGAATCTGGAGAAATCTTATTGATCGGATCTGTATGTGAGACCATAACCTTAATAATTGTGTTATGGGTGATTCTCCAAAAGGGGTACATTCTTATGTCCAAGCAATTTTTCTTATCTAAATAATTGTACAATTTCTGTGTATGCTATTGGAAATTGCAACGTGTTTCTAAGAGAATTGAGCAACACTATAAAAGAAGCAATTTAATTTTATTTTTATTGAAAAATATGTTCTCGAAACGTGATAAATCACGTCCGTGGACTGTCCCAAGACTGAAGTTTTAAAATAATAAGATTCAAAATCAAAATAATAATTTCATTGAAAATAAAAAATATACTGTATGGAATAAATAAATATTTCTACTTATCATACCTCAAACCTTTATCATGAACATATTAACAAAATCAATTTTACCGCAGAAACTAGAATGTCACAAGAATTTTAGTCACTTCCGTGGACAAAATGTTTATTTCTTCTATTTCGTCATAGATGGCAGTACAAGAACCAAATCTATGATTTATAAATTGTCAGTCAGCCATATCAGCTTTAGAGAACTTTTGTTAGCAGGTTGAGTGTTCTAATAGTGTCCAATTTGCCATAGAACATCAAAATTTGAAGTGGGCAAGCTCATAGAGTCACATCCGTGGACATCATAATTCTTTAAGTAATTACTAAATTTAAATTTTTATTGTAGTCATAGTAAAAGTGAATTGTATATATAATACATTTCAAATAACAACTTCTCAAAACCAAAATGTCATCATTCACAGAATGTTTTTAATGAATTTATCACATCTGTGGACATTCAATGTCCACGGACGGGACAGCTAAGTGACAGACGTGACACAAACAATAATAGTGTGATCTTTAATATTTATAAATGATTTTTGTTGATAAAACTTAAATTAACTTACATTATTATAATGTTATATAAGCAAAATTAAGAAGAGCTTGTCTAAAAATGAACACACTGTGATTTTTCACAGAATTATAACTACAAATATTCTGAGGAAGTGCAAGCAGTACACTTTGGCTGATCGAGAAATCAGGTTTCTTTACACACAGTAGTTGTTTATTATCACAATGGTAGTAGTTGTTTATTATCACCGTCACGTCTGTGGACAAGTAAAGATTTAGAAGTTTTTTTTCTTAAAATTTCTCAAATGATCTGGGCCAATAGTATGACTTAATACAGCAAGTTATTATCTAATAGAAAACATAATAGTTACGATTTTTATTTCATGTTTAAAATTCAAAAATTTATTTTTTCAAACTACCCCTTTTCAAGAGAATGACCCTTATAAGTGGGTCAAAAGAATGATTTTCATACTTTTTGTTACCCAATTTTTATGAGAAACATAAAATGGGAAATATTTTCGACTAGAAACATATAATACATAAAAGTTATTATTTGGAAGATATGAAATGTAATTAAACATTAAATTTGACATGATGAATACATGATTCTATATGAATATATGATTCTATATGAATATATGATTCTATATGATGAACATGAATATATGATTCTATCCACTTTCAGCTACTCCCAAATAATAGGAACAGTTAGAAAATATTATATTGTTGCAGAATGAATGTTGTTTTTAACATAAGTTGTAATTATTAGGGAGTGTTTTTTTTGAGAAATTTTTCCACCACTTCTAAATAATAGAAAAAGTTGGAAAATATCACTTTCAGATTAAGTGTCGTTTTTTTTTAAACAAAAGTTGTAATTCTTAGGAGGATGTTTTTTGAGTAAGTTTTTAAAATTATTATTTATTTAAATTATATGTTGTATTATATAATATTTATATGTTGTAATTGTAAATTATTGATTTATTGATATGAAAATTATGACTTGAGTCTGAACACATTTAATTAAAATTTGAGCCTGTTCAAATGTTGGTATAGTAGATTTTTTGTAATCTTTAGTAATTTTTTTGCCAATGAATTTTTGATAGATAGCACGCAGCAAGAGATAAAAGATGAGACAAAAAATAAAACAGAGATGTATTATTTATTTTGAGATAAATTTGTTTTGAAAACCGTTACATTAGTTAAATTTCTACTCCTAGTTCGTACCATTTGTTTGTTGTGACATTTGTTTACATAGGCACCGTTATTTTTATTATAATTATTTTTAAATATCAAAATTATACAACTACAAAATCATTAATATTTTTACTAGTTTTTGATTTTCTATTATAATTGGTTGAATTTCAATAGTAATTTATTAATTTTATTGGTTTTTTTTTGTCCATTTCTATGGGAAACAGTTTTTTTTAATATTTTAATCTGAGACACAGAATAATCGCACATGCGCATATGAATATGCGCACAACAACCAAATTTCGTATTCGCTGGTAAAAAAATTCTACTATATATCATTAATAAATGAAAATACTCTTTCTTCTCTCCGATGCGTTTGATCATGGTAGACCAAAAGAGAATTCTAATAAGTTTTGTAATTTCGGAATAAGTAATGGATTCTGTACTAAAATGATTGAACATTTCGACCTATCGTTGGACATGGTCGAATTGATTTACATTCCACAATGACAGCTTTTGATGATCACAATAAATATTAATTTTTCTAATTTCATTAATTCATAAATATGCGATATGATAAAAAAGATGACAACAAATGCTGATTTTTGTAAAAGATGACAAAAAGATGGCACTATTTTAAAATATGGCAATCGTTCGTAAAAGATGACTGTCATCTTCAAAAGATGACGTTTAGTCACCTTATTAAAAGGTATCTATGTGTTGTTGTAACACACATTGTAATTCATTTTATTTGACAACACTTTTTATTAGAAAACCACTTGACCCGAATTATAAGTATTGCAAATTCGGTATCGGTTTTGAAAAATTATAAGCTACGCCGGTAGTCCTAGAAATACCCACTTGAATGGCGCATAGAAAAGGTTTTATTGGTTACTAATACGATTGATTGTCAGCACGTTAAAAATAGACGAAACAAATTTTTGATATTTTTTTAAACCTGCAGGTTTTATTGCCACTTTTATGGCCCTACTGAAATTTCGGGCGGAAATTTAAGATTAGAAGGACAGCAGAGTCTCAATCACAAAATTCCTCGTTGTATTTTTCAAAATACGGAGCCAAAAAAACAGATGATTCGAACAAAAACTTCGAATTGTACATATAAATCTAGATAACAATATAATTGAAAGTTTGCTTATTATTCTTTGTCGCGTTATCTAGAAAGGAAATTAAATTGACTGTAACGATGGTATAATTGTTTAAGTACCTTAGAATTATCACATTTTATTCTTTTCAATCATTATAAAACCAAACTAATGAAAAAACAAATACTCCGCTCTATAGTCGTACAATTTAAAATGCACTACCCCACATACCATAAACTGGATTAAATTAACTCAACAACTGCTTAACTATTCTTTGGTTATTGTTTCCGGTTTCACTTTTTCTGCCAATTCTAAATAATTAACTGTTAGTTACATCAACCGTGAACAGGTATGCTTTGATAGAAATTATTTTTCTAGTGGGTGAATATATAAAAATAATCAGTTATTAAAGCAGCATATTTAATAATTCAAAATATTGAAAAGGGTAACTATGAATTGTTGCACAAACATCTTATCCTAGAAAATTGTTAATAAGGATTACAATATGTATTGATGAATGCTTTAATATTCTGTTTTTTTGTTAAATAATTGATAGCCAATCAATAAACTTTATCACATAATGAAATAATGAGATATGAATTTTATTATATAATAAAATTTTATCACATAATGAAATTGGATTGTTAACAGTACGGTTAAAATACTCCTAAATCATGAGATGCTCGCACTTATTGATTAAAGATAACCATTAAAATCCATACTTAAAACGCTGTTTCATATCGTCATCAAACTCATGTTAGAATAATTCTCTAATAAATAATTTCCATCTTATCTAAACCGTCTAACTAAATACATCGCACTTGTTTTATTATTTTGAACTTATTAACAAAACAACAATCACCCATCAATTTTTATTAATGAATAAATAAAATTCGAAAATACCAAAACAAACAAAATATGATAATGCATTTGATTTAATATATGATCGCGGAACCGATTTCTCAACTATAACGTGTGGTTATAAACGTCGCAGTTTGTTTATATTAATTTGAAAGAATAGGATACAAAAAAGAAAATTTTGTGAAGAAATATTCGTACCGAATGTGTAATAGAAACACAAAAAGTACAAAGCAAATTGGTGGGCAAAAGATTTCTTAAAAATCGCCAAATACTCACTTAAGTATACGGAAACAAATTAAAAGCCAATAACGTCACAATACTTTTTCTCTAACAATATATTCCGTAATATTTCTAAACATGACAAATTATGTATTGAAAAAATGTGTAAAAAATTTTAAAAGTAAAACCATTTAAAATAAACAAGGTCAAAACAAAACTTTTGCTTTAAAAATAAACAGTAGTCATTAAAGTATAGCACCAATTAAATTTTATTTTAACATTTAGTTTGAAATTTTGTGGATTGGATTTAGCAGCTATAAATAAAGTCTATTGATCTTATTTGTTCAGACGCTTATTCAAACAACTAATACATTTGCGAATATAACAAGATCTATTATGATAGAGATACGTTTGATAAAGTGTCATTTGCCTGATACGAAATAAGAAAGCCTTTAATAGAAATCATCACCGTTTCAATCTTCTAGTTTTTGTACACATTTTTACCACAATACGTACAATAAGAACGCTATACGATTAGATCACCAAGTTTCTTAAGATGGACGGATCTACGCCCCAGAAGTCCTCGAAACCCAGTTCCGACCAAGGACCATCATAAACATTTCGACGAAATGTGATACTCCGTCGCTCCATTTTTTGGATAAAGAAGCAGTTGTCACTGGCCTCACTGCTTCAAATCCTCCTCGTCATGGCTGGTATTGAAACAAATCCTGGACCAACTAAAACATGGTATTGTGCAATATGCAAAAACACTTAAAGGGCAAACACAACATCCGTCCAGTGAAATAGCTGTAATGAATGGTGTCATCTCAAGAACTGCTCAGGCCTTGCAACACATAAGCAATAGACCAAGAACTATATAGCGCCATGTTGCCATGCATCAAGTCAAAATACAAACACGAGCTCGCAACAGAACAAAATACGAATGAACACACATCCGGAAACCCCAAGTGATGTGAAAATAATGCAACTAAACTGTAACGGTCTCATAAACAAAATCGATGATATCATCAATTACATGTACAAAAACCATATTCTAGTCGCGATTTTACCACGATCTATGGCACTGACACTTGAACACTGATACAAGAGGCGAAAACATTACTAATCAAATCGACGGCTCCAACTTTGGAGTCCTCAATGAACCACAACCAACAAGAGTAACAAATAATACTCTTCTCCAGATATCTCACTTGCCAGCATGTCACTAATGCCAATCGCTGAATGGAGAACTGAAATGGCATTGGGATCAGACCATGTGCCGATCATAATCACCTTAAGACGTTCCTTAAGTGAAATGAAATCCGAGAAGAAGACATACATTGATTTTAACAAAGCTGACTGGGATAATTTTACCAATTTTACTGAAATGGAATTCAGTAAGCAATTTTTACCAACTGAAGTCCTCTCTGGGGAAAGAAAGTTAAGGGAAATTTTTAACAAAGCTAGATCTCGCTTTATTCCAGCCGGCAGAATACAAAAGATTAAACCAAACTTCCCAGAGGAAGCTTGTGTACTTTCCTCCCAAAGAGACGACATCCATAAGGCAGATCCAACCGATTCTAGAATTCCGGGTCTGAACGTGCAGATAAATAAATTAGTAATGAAACACAAACGTAACAAATGGAAATATTTAGTGAGTAAGTCAAACTTTGGTACATATAAAAGTCTGTGGAAGGTGATTAAGGGTTTAACAATCCGCGTCAAACGGATAACAACTGCATGATCTCCTTCGATGATTCACCAATCGAAAACCATAGGAAATGCGCAACAAAATTCAACACGCAGTATACAAAAAAGCAAAGTAAACATGAAAAAGAAACTATGTCAGTATTAAGACATCTGTGTAAACTTAATACTAAAAATTTCCAGGATATCATATTTTCCGAAGAAGAGGTTGAAAACGCAATAAAGAAAACCAAACCATCTAAAGCTATTGGACTAGACGGCATCTCAGCCATCATGCTCAAACACATTGGACCCAAAGGGTTGAACATTCTCACTACCATACTCAACACATCTCAGAATGCGCTCCAGATACCAAATATCTGGAAAACGGCCAGAATAAGTTCTATTTTGAAACCTGGCAAGCCTGAAGAAAAGGGAGAATCCTATAGACCAATCTCTATCCTCTCATCGGTTGCAAAATTGATAGAAGCACTTCTGCTACCTCGGTTAACTCTTTTGCAAATTGGCGTCACATCATGGCTTTAGGAAAGCACATGGTACAACCACTGCTCTTCATAGAATTCAAAACCAAATCAGCGATGGTCTAAACCAAAAACAACTCTGTGCCAGAACAATTTTAGTTGCATTTGACTTATCAAAAACATTCGAGACAGTGTCACACGCTGCACTACTGGTTGTGCAACTACCTAAGAGGCCACCAAACATACATAGAGTTCAATAACTCTAGATCTAAGATAAGAGTGCTCAGACAAGGAGTTCCACAAGGTGGAGTTCTCTCACCTCCATTATTTAACCTTTACCTAAGTAGTTTAACTGTACCACCGCAAGGAATAAACATCATACCATATGCAGACGACTGCACGGTGCTTGCAACAGGAAACAACCTGGACCAACTCAATAATGTTCTAAAATCTAAACACCTATCTTAACACCTTGAATGAATGGTTTAAAACCAGAAAATTGAAACTGTCCACTGAAAAGTCTACTTCCACACTTTTCACCACATGGACGAAGGAAGGATATATAAAACTTAACATCTGCATTGACAACATACTAATTCCTACGGTCAAAAATCCAAAACTGCTGGGGGTAACATTTGATCCACTACTTAAATTCAACGCTCATGCTCAACAAGTGAACACAAAACTAAAAAACAGAAATAATGCACTGAAAGGTCTAGCGGGTCGTTCGTGAAGTAAGGATAACAACACAATAATAACAACATATAAAGCAATATGAAGGCCTTTCATAAATTACGCCGCTCCCATATGGACACCCCAAGTCACTGACACCCACTGGAATAGGTTAAAAATAACACAGAACGCAGCCTTGCGTACTACAACCGGATGTCATTTGATAGCCCCAATGTCAAAGGCTAAGTCTCAGTCCCAATACAATGGTAGCAGGGTTAATCAACAGATGAGCATTGATTTTAGTAACATAAGAGGGCTTAATTCCAATTTAAATGAGGTTCACCACCATATCGAAAGGAAAAAACCTGACATATTCTTTCTTACCGAAACAATAGTTAGTGGCAAAGCATCGAAGTTGGATCTCGATAAATACCGGATACCGGATACGCATTGGAACATTCCTTTTATAACAAACATGATGTCTGTGTATTTGTGCGATATTCACTTTCATGTATGAGAATTAAGGCGTACGAGTTGAACTCTAAGCACCATAATTCTCTGGCATTAAAGATCTCAGGTATGGATGAAACTATGTTTATAATAGGCATATACAGATTTCCAAACTCTCCCCCAGGTTGTCCTTTTTTTGAAAAACTTTCGTCTAACCTAGACAAAATTAGCGCCGACTACTCCAAAGCAAGACTCATCATTCTTGGGAACTTTAACATTCATAACAAAGAATGGCTGAAATACTCCTCACGCACTGACGACGTAGGAAGACAAGCTTTGCTCGCCGATTACCATGGTTTGACTCAAATCATAGAGTGCCCGACTAGAATATCAGACAATACACATCATAATAATAATTTAATGGATCTGTTTTTGACAAACGAACCCAATACAACGAACATAAAAGTTGAACAACCTCTCGGATCATCGGACCATTTATTAATATCAGCCGTAGTACAATTTGCATCACCTACACTAATTAAAGTCAATCCTCGTCGAGTTTGGAATTATAAACGTGCTGACTGGGAGAGACTGAAAAACTTTTATGAAGAAACACATTGGAAAGCTGTCTGTTGTGCTGAGCAGGATCCTAGCACATCTGCATTAAGAGTTTCTGAATTTACAAAAGATGGAATGCGGCTTTGGAATGCTTTATTCCAAATCGACTAATCACTCCTAAAACTGAGCCTTGGTTCACGCAGGATGTTGATGAGTCGGTGAGGAATAAAAGCAAAGCTTTTAATGCATATAACTCAAACAAATCTCCAGAAACCTACAAAGTGTGCCTACAAAAAAGCACGAAATTTTAATAAATACAAAATAGATTTGGACAAAGACGCGTTTATCCTGAAGAAAGCAAACAAATTTGCCGAGCACCCATCTGGCTCTCGTAGTTTCTTTCAGGCAGTTAAATCAATTGGGTCGTATTTTCGCAGAAAACTAAAACATAGTTGAACCTCCTCATTCCCATACACTCATATCCCAAGTTGAAACGAATAGGAAGCCAATTATCTTTCGGTGTAATATTGTACGAAAAATGCTTACTTCTATCAATACCAACAAATCCGCTGGCCCCGAAGGTATTCCACCCCTTATTCTAAAAAATTTTGCTAGGCAACTAGCTCCAATTCTAACAAAAATCTTCTATTTATCGTACAAAACCGGATTATTCCCTGATTCTTGGAAGCTGGCTAGTGTTCAACACATTTCAAAGAAAGACAGTAAGATGGATCCTAACAATTATAGACCGATTGCAATCTTGTCAGTATTGGCTAAAATATTTCAAAAATATGTTAATCACAATTTGATAGAATATTTGGAGATATCAAGAATTATTGATGATAAGCAGTATGGTTTTCGTAGAAGTCATGCAACAGGTGATCTGTTAGCCTACGTAACCCATCTGTGGAACAAATCACTGGAGAACCATGAAGAAACATTCAGTATTTCACTTGATATTTCGAAGGCTTTTGATAAAGTGTGGCATAGAAATCTTATAGCTAAATTAAAATCTTATGGCATAGATCATCTTACAGTCTCATGGATTGAAAGTTTTTTAGCCAGTCGCCAATTTCATGTAAATTTAGATGGCGTTATATCCAATATTTTCACAACCAATGCTGGTGTTCCTCAAGGCTCTGCACTCTCACCAACCTTGTTTCTTCTATACATAAATGATTTACTTAATTCTACAGTGCACCCAATCCATAGTTTTGCTGATGACAGCACATTGCATGCATCACATGCATCTTCTAAATTTCGATCTCAAACTGCAGTCACCACTGATGAGAGCTGTTAATTGATTCTATCAACGAGGACTTGGCCCGTATAATGGAATGGGGTGGTCGTAATCTTGTTGCATTTAACCCAACCAAAACTAAACTTTGTCGTCTTTCACGAATAGAACGACATAAAAATTTTACTATTAAGATAAACCATGAGGAATTGCATGAGGTTGAATCAGTTAGCCTTCTTGGAGTCAAGTGGATATAGAAAATAACCTGAAATGGAATAAACATGTGTTCAATCTCGCTAAATCTGCAATGCAAAAATTAGGATTCTTGAGCCGATGTAAGAAATTTTTCAATCCCGATCAAATTTTGCTGATAAGTCCTTTATTCGTCCATGTATGGAGTACTGCTGTCATGTTTGGAGAGGTGCTTGTCAATCAAGAATAAAATGTCTAGACTCTGTACAGAGGAAAGCAATACGGTTGATTGATAATACCGAATTAACTAATCACCTTGATTCACTCCAGCACCGAAGAAATGTGACTGAATTGTCAATCTACTATAAATACAACTTTAGTGAATTCTCCTCTAAGGAAATTCAAAATATCCTTCCCTCGTGTGCGCAGTTCAATCGACGAATAAGAACTTCAGAGTTATCCCACCCATTTGCTGTCCAAATACCTCGTTGTAGAACTATGTCATTCCAAAACGATTATTTTAATAGAGTGGCCAAATTATGGAACTCTATGCCCGCCTACGTCTTTCCCGATCAATTTGCCCCTCAAACATTTAAAGAAAATGTCAATCGTCATCTAAAACAATTAATATAGTTATTCCTTCCCTTTTCCCAACCTTCTTCCTTTCTAGTTGGCATGGTATCTTCGGATATTCAAAGAGTCTAAATAATGAATATTTTATATTTAGTGTGCTAAACATGTCTTACTTATTAATAAAAAAAACACCGAGACCACCTACACAAGGAATGTAACATATTGCCGATCCGTGAACATAACGAAATGCTTACCAAACAATATCTATGGGGCTGTCATAGAGACCAACATCCCCGCAATGACACCTTACTCATATGACAATACCACATAAGAACTGCGAAATGCTTCCTACAAGATGTTAAAACAATCAAGTCATCGGTAACATCGACGAGCCTACGTATGAGACGGGCTTCAAAAATATACACACCAAAGTTGTTGAAGACACAATAAAGAACTACGCCCCAAATCGAGTTCTTAATAGCAAACCAAATCGCTGCCGAAGAAGTAAAACTACCACGCAGCACCAGAACCATCCTAGCGCAGTTAAGATCCGGTTGGTCACGCATGTCAAATAACTACATGAGTAGAATTGACAAGGAAATTGTTGAGAAGTGTCCCGAATGTGAGGGCACGCCACATGATGCTAACCACCTTTTCAATTGTCCAGAAAAACCAACCGACCTGACGAAGGAAGATCAGTGGTACCGCCCAAGGGCCAAGGTTGGCAAATATCATGATATTTATATAAATATCAAAATATCCGATATATATCAGATATATATCCGATATATATCAAGTTCTGATATTTATTTTTGAATCAGTTGTTTATCTTAAATATAATACAATATGTGGCCCTTTCCACACTCCTTCGTTTCTTACCTCTTCACCTATAAACTAAATTCAAATATGGCAACTTCAATTCAGTTTTTATAGGCAATTTATCAAGCCTTTCGTCTATATATTCGATTGCACAAGTCCGAGAATACGCTCGCTCATTTTGTCTTGTTTATTTTGTCAAGTTGCATTATCAATACCCATACAAGTTTGTACAACTACTCCATTAATGGTCCATTACCGGCGACCAGTAATGCAACAATGGTCGAGTACTGACAACTGGACCATTAACATAATGTTACTGGATGATAACTTCGAACAATAAATGACTGCCGTTCAAGGGCCAGAGAAAAAAGCCAGCAATGGTCCATACAAGGAAATAGAATTGGTCCAGTAATGGTCAATTTCTGGCGACCAAATATTTCAACAATGACTCGGCACTGGGAACCACGACTCATAGTACTGGTAACTATGACTCGGCCACTAACAATTTTATTTGTTGATAATTTTGGACAATAAATGACTGCCATTTATTTTCCAGAGAAAAAAACAATATTGAGCCATACAAGGTTGTACACTGTACAGCTGACCCAGTAACGTACAAATGATGATGACAAGTATTGCAGCAATGGTCGATTACTGGCAACCATGACTGCGCCATTATAAAATATCTTATGTTTTAATTTAAATACAAAATAATTAAACCTGAACAACTATAGGTGAAATTTTGCAAAATATATATTTCTAAAATGATATCCATTTTCACTCTAGTGAATTTTAGCAAGCATGACAAAGATCGGCCAATTCATAGTTCAGTACTGGCCCAATAACAATAGCCAATTAATGTTAACTATTGGCGAGCATTACTTGGCCATTTAAAGCTTTTTTTTATTAACCGTAGATCGGGTGATTCATGGTTCTATAGTTATGGCTCAATAACAATAGCCAATTACTGTTTACCAGTGCTTGGCCATTCAAAGTTAACTAAATACTGGCTATTTTCTGTCAACCATAGATCGGCCGATGAGTGGTTCTAGTACTGGCATAATAATAAAAGTCGAATACTGTTAACCATTAATGGACCGTGTTTGCCCGTATTTCAAATTCTGGAAAACCCTGCTTAAGTAGTAATTCCATTCTACCACACCATTGGTGGAGTTTCTAAACTGAGATTGAAATGCATATTTTGAAAATGGTGTAATTTCAGCTAAACGCGCCATTACAAACGGAATGAAATCTGAAATAATTATATTTAAGTAGGGAAGTATATGCTTCTTCTCTTTGGTGGTTCTTCAAACGTTAACCTAAAAATCAATGGTCAAGCATACATTAGCTAGGTGCATCTAAGGACATGTTTCTCAAAGAAATGTCTCCTTCGATAAAAAAGTTTCTTAACTTCTACAGGTTGCTCTAGTTTAAGATCGACTTCCAGTTTATGCCAAATTTCAACAACAACGGCAATAGTCGTTTTATATTTTTGAGTTCGGTCTAAAGCGACTGCTATGGTCTTTAGATAATAAAGCATATGTTTAGCATGCATTACAATATTTATGTCATAAGTTTAGTTATGTCAGGATCTATTTCAGCTTTATGGTCTTACTCTTGGCATAGCTGAGCCGATTACCACGATTTGGCACGCGTTTTGCGGGCAGTGCTGCAACAGTTTTTCAAATTGTGGGTAGGAATAGTTAATAATTTCTTTTTTATAAATATCATGATATATATCAGGGAATAAATATCGTGATATATATCAATGATATATATCAGATATATATATCATGCCAACCTTGCCAAGGGCAGTAGCAGAGTTCCTGAATCTGGACTTGGAGCCGGAAGAATAGCACCACATTTCGTCGCTACAACAACAACAACATTAGATCACCAACATGAAAGTTCAACACAAAGACACATCTCAACACTAATCTGCCTTATTTAGTTTTTTGATTTGAATATTCGCTTTTAAGTTATGTATGCTTATTTATATTAGGTGCGTTCGATTTGACTGAAACAACTGAAAAAACAACAACAATTCCATTTAATTTTTCAATTGCTTCAGTTGTTTCAGTCAAATCGAACACGGCTATTATAAGAGGTAATTGATCTTAGTTTTCAAGATTAAAAATAAGCAGCATTTTACAACACGAAACAGTCTACAAACGAATGTTACTCTAAACGAGTAGTAGAAACATTTCACGTGTTATCATATAAAATAAATGAATTTTGTTTTATATACAATCAAAGTTATTCTATAAAAAAAATAAATTGATAATGATTTGTATGAATTTAAAAAACACGATTAACATACTCGTATAAAAACGCAAAAGATTTGTTAATACTTTGAAGAAATTATATATAGAAATTGAAATACTGTTTTATCTACACGCGGACAAGTTAACTCTCCTGACCTAATTTCATTTAGTTTATTTTTGGTTATTCGTACAAAATAAAAATAAATGAATCATCATCTATTGGTATTGCGTTTTTTTTTTTTTATTGGAATTCCAATTTATAGATTATTTTAGACACTCAAATAAAACTTCTGTGGATGTGGAACTTATGGTTTAGATTCATTTTCAAAAGATATTTAAAAATATTTTTGTGTTTATCGTAGACATTTTATTATAGTTAGTTATCAAAAGAAATAAAATTTCGCTCGCGTTAGAAATATTTACACATGTTTGTTTAGGGTAATTTGATAAAAGATCGATGGCGTTCTAAAATAATTTATCATTCATCAAGTTCGCAAATAGTAAGGATTGCATTTAATACAGCGGCAATGAAACACGTTGATTAGTAGAACTTGTATTGATTTAATAGAAATTTAAATTTACGTTAAAAACGGAAATACCATACAGTTAAACAGTTTATATTTTTATAAGTAGTAGAAGTGTTAATTTTTTAGATGAATTTATAAGCTTGTTTATTATAGATCAGTATTTCTTAACGTAGAGTACGTGTTTCAGTTAGGGTACGTAACAAAATATCGGGAGCACTACAGGAAAATGTTTTTATATTTTGAGTTTATCAAAAACACCCCAACGTAAAATGAGCTTACCCAGAACTCGATTTATCATGCAACGATCATTTCCATTCCTATCAATATTCGGTAAACCCGGATCCGAATCAAATTTAAAACAGGGTTGCATAAAAAAAATCAGATTTATTTAATGATCGAGGTGTAGAGAGGGTCACGCAAAACGATTAGCAAATGGACTGGATCAAGGTGTCATTTCGATAAGTGCCGATGATCAGCTTGGCTGAGGCCCATTCAAATAGCTCAGGCGCGAACGGATCCACCTGGATACCAGGTGACCTCTGACTTGGTCGATCTACTTTTCCTTGAAACTCGTGGGAACAAAAATGATAGAAATTAAAGCCAACCAATGCTCAAATAATTATTTTTTTACGTTTTCTTCCAAATTTTGTTTTTTTTATAAATTTTGTTTCCTCTTGTTTCTGTTTTCTTTTCTTCATCTTATCATGAAATATTGGCCTGTGTTATATTTTGTTATATGATAGGGTTTATTCATTATTGTTTGGATTTTCTACAAATTTCATTTAAAAATATTCAAATTAAATCAAAAATATTCAAAGCGCATAGTCTCTTTTTTACAGAAACACAAGTTTCGGAAAATTATCCCAATGACGTAACACTTAATCCCAAATACAGGCTTGAATCAGATTTTAAACTTCATCAATGTGGATGTGCATGCATTCATGAGAGTGTTGCATATAAACGCTTTTCAAATTATGAGCTGCATGGTGATGACTAGAACACAAAGGTTTGTCTATCTGAAATTTCATTTTTTACAATAGCTTTATACCGGTCCCCAAACAAATATAATCCAAATATAATAACTTTTTTAATCTATGCCAAATACATGGTGTCCACTTTTTTTTCGAAACAAAATTCCCTGACTTTCCAGACAAAAAATATGAAAATTCCATGACTTTTTTAAAATAAAACTAATAATTGTGTATACAAAAAAACCTAAAATGTATAAATGTTTTGACATGAGTCGATGTTACATGACATGAGACATGTTTTAATTCCAACAAAGACACAAAATATGTGAAATTCTGATAAATATATAATTTCATAAAAGACCTAGTTGTAGAACTACATACAGCTTTCCAGACCGATTATTTTAATAGCGTGGTCAAATTGTAGAACTGAATGCTTGCTCGATGCTCAATCTTTGTTTTTCCAGATGAATTTTCCCCATCTGTTTCTCTAGTTGACATGGTATCTTCGGCTATTTAAAAGCCTAATTAATGAATGGTGTGCTAAGCATGTTTAACTAATTAATAATAATAAACCGATTTACTAAAAACAACAGCATCGAAGTTCGATAAAATGTTTCACTTTTCAAAAATAGAAATCGAAGGTTTTTGAAGTTTTTCCGAGGTTTTCCTTTCAATCGTCATTATTTTATACTGACGATGTAAACGTTTTTGCTCACCGAAAAAAAAACGTTGGTAGGATCAACTACAAAGCTTGTTTGATTTTGCGTCTAATATGAACGTGGTTATTTTAACCAATGTAGCATTGTCAATTTATTTTAAAAAACGTAACAATTTTCATTATTTAAATCAACAACGGCGTGATCAATTTCGTATTCAAACATTCACAAATCATAGTTGAATTAAGTAGTTTATTCATGTTTTTGTTTGAAAATTATTGTGTTTGTGAAAATAAAAAACGAGGAACAACAAAATTCGTTCAATGATAATAATAATAAACAAAAGAATAGAAAAATAAAAGTTTTTTATATATTCTAACATGGCTGGTTTTATTTTACATTTTAGGAAATAATTTACATGCGTTTAATTGAATTAAATAATTTTAATATTATCTGCACATAAAATTATGTGCGGAAGAAATTTTTTTGTGAATATAATATGAACAATCTTGTTAAATTAATAGGCCCTTTCCATAATTAATTTTAGTGATTTAAAAAAATTCTTATATTTTTTTAATATTTTTTATTTGTCTTGCTTCATGTCGATTTATCGATATTTTAATTTAATTTTTCATAATAATGAGAAAATTATGGAAAATTAGTTTTATTTTCTACACATAAATCAAATATCTAAATTTTTTGTTTTCTGAATTTTGGTCTTTTAAATTGTATCATTAAAAATATGGCGAAAAAATGGACGCATCCTTTACAAACAAAATCACACTCATACATTTCCTATTTAGAACGTAAATATACGAACGCTATCTTTATGCATAAAAATGTTTGTCGGGTTTGATGCGACATACATATTTCTAATATAAAAAATTTCAAATATTATATTTACGAAAAAAACGAACCCATTCAAACATCGATAGCAGCAAAAACAAAACAAAGAAGTACCAAACCAATAGATTTACTACGGAGTATTGCTTGATTCTATCACAAACGTATTCAATATTACTATTTTTAGTCTAATTTTTAATTTACCACGTTTGTAGTAAATTGAAAATTAAATCAACCACAGCATCGTTGCTCGAAAATGAAATCATAGTTTACTCAACTACAAACATGGTTAAATCAAATATGTTTGTGATACTTATAAAAAAATATATCAACAACGGTTAAATTGTTAGTTTAAATCCGGAGCGTTGGTTGATTCTATCGCAAACGTATTTAATTCCCCAATTTTCACTTAATGCTCGATTAACAATGCAACATGTTTGAATCAACCAAGATTTTTTCTTTCGGTGCTCCAAATTGACTGAAACCATTCAATTCGGGATTAATAAATTGGTTCTCTTTTCAATAGAAACTCCAGTTGATGGAAATGTTAGTTAGTTAGTTGATGGAAATGAGTTAAACACATCTGTGCAATGTAACTGTTGAAAGTGTTTTTTGCATTTTTCTGACAACTATTTTCCATTCGTAGGTAAAACAATCTGCAGTCCTCAGCTTATTTTTCCAATATCTAGGTTGACTATGGCACATTTGGTGGATTCATGTATTTGGGAACAACTTCGTTGTCATTATTTTAAAAACTTAAGAGTTCGCAATGATAGAAAAATTACTAAGTTTAATATGAAAAAGACAATGTTGTCTCAAGTGAGAATTTTAGAAATGATGAAACCAACATTCATAACACAGTTTAAAGAAGTGCCATTTGAAAGAGCTTTTAATTTAAGTAACATCGGAATTTTTTTGTATAATTTTGCACTACACAGTTCGTAAATTAAAGTCAAAAAAGGGCTATTTCATGTATATGTCCTCTATTTGTTTCGAACTTGATGTGTAAAACAATTTGAACAAATTTACAGCTAGTCAAGAAGTTTGGTAAAATTAAAAAAAAAAAACCATATGTCGATGGCAGTGACTGAAGTACTTTATTTAAAAACAGCATTATTTTAAATCAAGTTTTTCAAAAGATAGAACTGTCAAGTTATCAAAAAAATGCAGAAATACATAAACAGATTTGATTTTTGTAACCAGTTAATGCGTAACAAAACATCAACAGCCGCACTACTGAGCTTTGTATACCGTTGTTGGAACTGCATATTTGAAAAAGATGGTGTACCCTACCCCTACGTTAGTGCATTGACTTTTTTTTCTTTGCACAAGGTTAGTGGATTAAGAATTTGAAGAATTTTTTGAGGGGTTTATTTGAGGTTAAAAAGCTTGGCATTTAAATCACGTAAAAGTAAAACTCTGTTAAAAAGAAAAAACGTGAAATTCTGTTGAAGAATCACGCTAAAATGTCACTGTTCTACATTTAGCTATGTGAACAGTGAATTTGTGGCCAGTGGAATTTGTTGTGGTGGGACGAAACAATGTAGCAAGCTCGGTTAAGGTTGAGTTGATCTCCTTAGAAAAATGATCATCCATAAAGTATTTGTAGAATATTGCGAAATCTGCAACATTTACTAAGATGGCTTTTTTAGTCTAAATTAATTAAAGCTGGTGCCCTCTAGCCCTAATTTTGTCCCCACTCTATTTTTAATTTATATAAACGAACTGTTGTAAATCCACAGTAACCCGACAAGTAGCTTTGCAGATGGTAAAACGGCACATATCATTGGTCACCCAATCTTCAAATGATAAAATACATCGTCTCCGAAAGGTGCAGCACTAATAGTAAACTAGTAGCTTAAAATGCCGATTGGGGTAATCAAAATTCGATCAACTTTAATTCCAAAAACAAAGCTATTTTTTCTAGTTTGAAAACTGAGTTTCCCAACGATATTAAATACGTTAATGCGAAAGCATTCGTTTATTGGGAGTCACCATTGCAGATGACTTTCTATGAAACGATCATTTAATAGCAATAACATAGACCATGTGTAGAAAACTCGGCCTCCTGCATATAAGTTAAAAAATACTTCATTCCACAATAATGACTTAATATTTATAAGTAATATATGCGTCCCTGGGTCTTGTCAGTTGTTTAGTGCCTGATTAGTAATTGTTGAGACTTGAGATCACACTTGGATAAAGGAGACATAAGTAAAATATTAAGAATGCATGCAATATAATTTTTATTTTTATAAAAAAGTTTTTGTTAAAATAAATAAATAAATAAATTCCAGAAAATAACAAAAATTCCATGACTTTCCCTGACTAAAATAAAATCCCCTGACTTTCCAGAATTTCATACTTGCTGGACACCATGCAAATATTACAAGTGTCAATTTCGATATGTAGTATTGGTAATTCTGACCACTATCACTAAAACTGATTTACTAAAAACTAGAGTTTCACGTCTCAAAAATGGACACCAATCCAATGGACCAATGGTCTTCGAAGTTTTATGTAAATTTTTCTCCCCAAACCTAACTTAAACCATTTAATTCGGTATCAATAAATTTTTTCCTTTCTAAATAATGAAATCCCAACAAAAATATTTTTTTTCGAAGGCAGCCAAATTCGCCCTTAGAAACAAAGGTAGATTATTTAATATTTGGATCCATAACAAAAACCCCTTAAATCGTTCCCAATATCTGAAGGAGAAAAAAATATAAAACCAGATAATCGAAAACGAAAAAGCAGAGATTGACAGAGCGAAAGTGGTAAAACTTTCAACTATGTCCATTTCTGGCAAAAGTTTCTACAGTGCCATTGATTCTTTAAATCTGGTACCAAATCTTTTATTTAATTCTTTCTCTAAAAAGCAAAATGTTTCTTTTTTCTTTCACTCCTTCGCGGCGGTAGAAATCGTGCAAAATAATTTTTGGAAAAATCATCAATTAATAGTTATTTATTTATCTAGAACGAAAAGTGAAACTTTAAAGTACGAGCTAGTTGTTTACTAGTGAAATTACTAGTGAGTACCTTTAAAAACACTTTTCGTTTGAGGTAAATACAACATTTTATTTCATACTTTAAATTTATAAAAATAAATGAGATTTAAATTTTGATCAAAAAGTTGAACTTTAACGTCCTAAGACTTTATAAAATTTTATAAAGTCCTAGGACGTTAAAGTTCAACGTTTACGGTACAAAAAGTTGAACTTTAACGTCCTAGGACTTTATAAAATTTTATAAAGTCCTAGGACATTAAAGTTCAACTTTTTGTACTATAAATAATCCGAAAAATGTCGTTTTAGATATCAGTATGAAATAAAATTAATTTAATAATAAGCTTTGTTTATTTTAATCGATAGTTATTCTAATTTACCATAAATTTGTCATAACATCCAAATAAAGCGAGTTTTCGTTTGATTAAAAATTAGAAACTCGTTACTTGCGATCCGGCAAAAATTTTTGTCATGTGGCAACGACTTTAAGACCTCTTAACTCAGAACCAGCCTGTATTATTCTATTATACTACCATGGTGTAAACTTAGTGTTGGTTAGTATATTAGCTATTAGGTAGCACCACAATATTCACACATAACTTTTATATCAATTTGTGCATTTTAATTAAATTTTTCGATATAAAAATATCACAAACGTAAATTATAAGCGAAATTGGTATAAATAGCAACTTAAAGTTTCCATGTGTTTTGTTTTAAACCCTTTACCGTTTAAAAGATGTGATTCAGGAATTTATAATGTTAGAGTGGAATGTATGTATATCATTTTACTTTCAATATGAGAATAATAACTTTCAATATGAGAATAGCAACTTTTAATATGAGAATAATAATTTTTACTATGAGAATTATTATTATTTTTATAATGAAATGAAAATTATTTTCATACTGAAAGTTACTATTCAAATATCCTTAAGACACGCATCAGTTTTAATTGTTTTGTATTTTTTTTAATGTTTGCTCTACGGGTGTGACAACCCCGCGTACTCGAGTCCTTGCTAGTGTCGTACGAGTTAACTCGAGACATAGCATACCACTGCAAATAGCAATGAGATATCACGAGCCAAAGTGATATCTTAGGGGTACTGACGGATGAATTGTATTCAGTCAACCCTCAATCTTAGCTGTGGAATATTTTTTGATAACGCCACGCTATTGCTTGTTCGAAGAAACGAGCCTTCATATTACTTTATGTTGAGACTTTAATCATTGAGGAAGACAGTGTGTTACATGATCAAGAAATATGCCACTAGCTGGATTATTTGCAACCCATTTTAGTTTTGTTATTGCAAATTTTTAAAACTAATTTGATTTTTGCCTTTTATTTTATTTTTTCTATCGTATCATAAAATATTGACCTATGTCATATTTTATAATATGTGATAGAAATTTGTTTAGTTATCCATTCTTTAACAAAAACTATATTTAAAAAAAAATTGCGTTCATCAACACCTTAGAACGCATGTTGTTGAGGGACCTTGGTCTTAGAAGGTTTTATGTGTTGTTGTGATACATATTGTAATTCCTTCTACAAAACAAATTTTATTAAAAAAAAATTAAAATAGTATTAAAATAATAGGATTAAATTAAATAGGAATTTTAAAATGTGCATAACACATAAATGCCTTTCCAGACTCAGGTCCCACAATAATATGAGCGCTGAGGTGTTTTGTTCAAACCTATGTGAATTGAAGCTGCCCGACAAATCGTACAATGTCAATAAGACAACGTTGCGAACTTGGCATTTTGGTTGCTGTCACATGCCTATTACCGAGTAACAGATAATTTGTTTGTAAATTGAGACATAATGCATCCGATGACATTTGAACAACGTCGGAGAACATATTTCAAATAAAGGAGATCAGATAATTCAATAACGAAGAACTGTAGTTCGAAGGTGTTGTAGGGATTCAAGTTTAAATTTTCGATTTTAAATTTAAGGCTTTTAAATGTGGAGTAAATTTATGGAGGAGACCAAATTAGACGGATTTATTTAAATGAATTTTTGAATTGTTATTGAAACAAAATTACAGTTTTTAAACAATAAAAATTTGAGCAATTTTAAGCTCCACATTAACACATATAAATACGTTAATTATTAACCTTCATAGCTGTTCCACTTAAATCAAGATGCACACCTAAAGTACACAAGGAAGGTTTTATAATAATAATTAATTCGATCAACAGTCCATCCAGCAATATGTCCAAATATCATTCGATCAACAGTCCATCCAGCAATATGTTTACTTACAGTAAGTATAAAAAAAAAATTTTTCGATCTTAAAGAATTAGTTAATAATATTATAATACAACCAGATGAATTATTGGTTTCTTTTGACATAGTTGCTATGTTTGATAGAATACCTCTGAATTTAGCATATAAATCTGTTTTGAAAAGATGGGATCAAATCTCCACAAACAGAGATATCCCTTGGGATTCAATGAGTAATATGTTAAAATTTTGTTTAAGTGACAGTAATTATGTATTATGGAATAATTCTAATTACAAACAAATAGATGGTTTAACAATTGGAGGTCCATTATCGGCTATCATAGCAGATTTTGTAATCACGGACTTATTGGATCATGCTGTTTATGAGAGTGGTTTGGAACCTAAATAACAATTTAAATATGTAGATGACACTTTGATGATCATACCACGTGATGAACTGGCACCTTTTTCTGTGGCATTAATGATGTTAATAGATCGATCAAATTTACCATGGTAATAGAATATAATAATTGCATACCTTATTTGGATTTAATGATACACAAACTTCAATATATCAGAAACCTACATCACATAACAGATTATTAAACTACAATTCCGCACATCCCACCCAGCAAAAGCATTCAGATATGGACTAATTTCAAGATTTTTAACACTAACATCTGAATCATATATTACAGAGACCAAAGAAAAAATTAAAAATATCCTGCAGATGAATTTATACCCCCTATGAAGTTAATAAATCATCTGATCAATAAATTTGAAAATAAACTAGAAAGATCCAATATACCTTTGGAGAATGGAGACCAAATATAAAAGTCTAACATATACACCACATATGGCAGAGAATATAAGAAAACTGTTAACAAACTATGATGATAGACTGCAGATTGGCTTCAAGACATTTTCTACGGTATCTCAAATTCTACGTCCGTTGCATCCTTCATTGGATGTCAAAGAAAAATCTGATGTTATATATGCGTTTAGTTGCAAAGATTGTCCAGGTATGTATATATATATATATATATATATATATATATATATATATATATATATATATATATATATATATATATATATATATATATATATATATATATATATATATATATATATATATATATATATATATATATATATATATATATATATATATATATATATATATATATATATATATATATATATATATATATATATATATATATATATATATATATATATATATATATATATATATATATATATATATATATATATATATATATATATATATATATATATATATATATATATATATATATATATATATATATATATATATATATATATATATATATATATATATATATATATATATATATATATATATATATATATATATATATATATATATATATATATATATATATATATATATATATATATATATATATATATATATATATATATATATATATATATTGGCCAGATAGGCCAAAAATTAAAAAACCGGATAAAGCAACATAAAAATGACAGCACATCAAGATTAGACACACAGAACCAAACAGCAGGCCAGCGGCACAACACTCAAAAGATTTGCACCATACATTCAACCATGATGATACAAAAATATTATGTGTTGAAAAACTTCTATGAAAAATCCTTTTATATATACAATATACATATATAAAAACAAGGATAAAGCAGTTAATCAAAGGTCAGATATGGACAACATTAATCCTGTTTATGCACAAATTTTAAAACACATCAAATAACATCATAAATATATAATACTGCATTCACAGCGACATAGCAAATTAGTAGATGTAATTTAAATCAGTGCTGTAAACACTTTTTATTTTAAAATCTTGCAACTAATTTGATATCTAGGCTTACTACCATTACAAACGATTCAAATACTTACGATTCAAATTACAATCTACGTTTTAAACTCATATTAAATATGCCAAGATGCAAATTATAATATACTATCTACTAATTTGCTATGTCGCTGTGAATGCGGTATAAATATATTAATTTGTCTAATATGATTAGTTTACGTTAAGATTTTTTAAATTGTTTTTACGGTAAGATCAAATTTTAATAAAATTTATTTAATTTAATTTTAATGTATTGTTGTGCTGATGAGGACCCCAAGCAAGGGTCGAAATATTCGAAGTGAGAATAATAAATTAATTATCTAATTAAAAACGAATTCTGAACCTGGTCCATTGATTGATCAAATCTTTATTATAAATTTAATGATTTGTTAAACATACAGAAAAACATATAAATACAATTTTATTAATTTTTACAAATACACTACTACGTGACTACTACTTTGAAAATCGTTCACGCATGATTATGGTTACTCCTTTATAATTTATAAATGTGTACGTGAATTAGCAAATTTTTATTTATTTATCATTGATTGACAAATTCTTTCTCTTATTATAAATTAACATAACAGAAATTTAAGAATAACACGGTTAATAACTTTATCTAACTCCAAAATTGCGTTCTACTACATACTTGAATCTCTTTTATTTAATCTATAGTAAAATAAAATAAATACACGATAATTAAATGATTTAGAGGTCGCTACTCCATATTAGTGATATAAATTAATAATAGAAACGTTTCTTATTTTTTTTAATATGTATACAACAAGTAGTGTTGATAAATAAAAAAATATTTCAAGGATTTTTGCATGACGGAAGAATTTTAAAACATAAAACTTCGGAACAAAGTAATGAATGGAATTAGAAATTTATGTATCTGTTGATATCGTTTACATTACGATATTGAAAATAGATTTGTGTGCTTCCCCGAATGTATGTGAGTTATAAATGTATAAAATGAAGCGTATAGATAAATGATGGTTGATTTAAGTATTGGATATTTAACACTTATTTAATTTGTTCATTAAATGTCGGAAAAGTGTATAGAATTTGAGTTGTTGAGTTTGCGTGTATTTAAAATTTGTTTCATGTAGCAAGTTTGCCTAAATGGAAAACGGATATTACTACTTTCTTCAAACTGTTAATAGCTCTGTCCATTAACTAGAAGAACTGGAACCCTAGTTAGTGTAAATCTGAGATACGAATCTATCGAAAGCTATGAGGAATACTATCACTGAATATAATAAAATATCAAAAAAAAAAGAAAAAACAGCTATATTGGCCAAGGATACCTGTCTACCAAATTTGAGTTCAATAGGTTAAGCAGTTTCTGAGATAACGTGTCCACATTTAGACAGACACACACACACTTTTGACCCCCATATTGCGGGACACACTTGACCTGCGGATCAATTTCATAGCATATACTGGTATAAGATACCTGCGTACCAAATTTGACCTCGATAGGTCAAGTATTTTCTGAAATATTTTGTCCACATACATGACACACACATACATACACAAATTGAATACCCCATATCTCAGGTCATAATTTACTTGCGGATCTGAAAATCAATGTCATAGTATGTATTGGCCTCAGATGCATGTGTACTAAGTTTTGAATCAATAGATCAAGCAGTTTCTGAGACATCGTGTCGTCATATACAGGCAGATACACACCTTTTGACAATCATATTTCGGATCACAATTGACCTGCGGGTCTGAAAATCAATGACATAGCATATATTGGCCCAAGGTACTTGTTTACCGAATTTGGGTCAATATGTCAAATAGTTGCCACGATATTGTATCCACAGACAGCCACGCACTAACATTTTGATCCCCATATTGGGAGTCACAATTGAACTGCAAATCTGAAAATCAACTCCAATGAATATATTGTTTTAAGATAATCGGATACTCAGATGGTTTCTGAGATATGTTGTCTACAGACAACCAGACCCACACACAAGGAAGGAATGCAAACATATAAACTATCTCTATAGCTTTCGATAGTTAATAACTAAATTTTTTATCATATTTTTAAATCAATTATTTGTGATTTAATACAATTTTTCGTTATAAAAATAACAAAATTGTATATTCGGTCGTGAAGTAAGCTGATATTATATCAAATCGCTTCGTAGGTGAAAAATTTTAGACCGAAATTGATAAAAATTGAAAAAAATATTTCCAATACATAATAAAGAGTAGCGCTGAATGGATTTGACTGTATTCCAAACATTTTACTGAATGCTGCGTATTAAAAAATAACAGGGATCTTAGTAATACTTACACAGCTTTTCTGAAAATAGGAATTTTTATGACAGGATGGCCAGGCTAGTAGACTTCAACATTACCAATCTTCACGTAATCACATTTTCGCAAACAACTACAGTAATGACCAGAGAGATGGAAATCTTCACTAAAGGGAGAATGGACTTTTTTGATAACATCTGTCATGAAACGATTGTCCAAATACGGGCAAGACGGAAAACATGGTGAGTGCACTATTAATAATATGTGCGTTCGATTTGACTGAAACAACTGAAAAAACAACAACAATTGCATTCAATTTTTCAGTTGTATCAGTTGCTTCAAATTGAACACGGTTAATATAGTTGATCTCAAATGAGGACATTGATCCTTTCAGCCATATCTTTATAAGTTTTATTATAAATATATTGGGAATAGAGCCTATTAAAAACAAATTAATTATTTTAAATTAAAATGTATATTTTACTTATCTTTATAAGTACAAAAAAGTGAATGACATATTCGGTTTCTTGTGCCGAAAAGATCGAAAATGCAAAGCATGTGCTTGTAGATTGTTAAAGATTCGTAAACAAACGTTGTGAGATTGCACATTATATACGACACCATATAACAATAAATAGCCTGGTAGAGCATACACTTTTATTCAACGAATTGGAACGTGATGAACACAATGCATCGTCTCAAACAAGACGAACGAAAAGCAGTTGCATCTACAACAACGTGATAGAAAAATCTGACCAATGTTATGGAGATCTCTCACTAACGTGACATATAGTCCTGATTACGTAACCTTACGATAAGCGATTTCTAAGCTCTTCCATTCTCTGCAAAGGAATGCTTAAATTTCTGGTACCACTGGAATACACAAGACCTTGAGAAAACTAGAAACTACACTCACATCCTTTCTAATTCAATAAATATCTTATTCGACACATCAATCCTGCGCATAGAACCTACATCCTGTATAAGACGAATACTCTGTTTTGTTTAGAAACAAGTTAAAGTTATAATTTGGTAAAGAATTAAATTTGAAATTGAAATTTTTTTTTAATTCATAAATTTTGTTATTTTTAGTTTTCTTTTCTCTATTTTTACTTGCCACGAAAATAAAAATACATAAATAAAAATCAATAATGAAGGAAAGCCAAAATACTATATATTGTTACGATTACAGAAAAATCTAGACGATTACAGAAAAATCTAGACGATTACGGTCACTTCCAGGAAAATCAAATCAACAAAATACTACAACAAATTAATGAAATGAATAGTGTTGTTGTTTTGTATTTCGTAGAACTTGGGTCGACAATGAATAAAATTGAATGATTTTATGAATCAAATCAAAGTAACGTAAAATAATCGAATATTCTAATATTTTCTCAAGGTTTCTAAAAAGTAACCTCGAATTTTCTAGAGATTAAGCAGAATGTATTTAAGCAATTGTCTTTTGTAGAATAGAATTAGTATTATTTTAAACCTGCGATAGTAAAGTTAAAAATATGGAGGGGCTGAAATCTCACAGCTCTGAGATATCAAGACTTCGGTCTGGTTAAGGATTTTGATATAGTTTTTGCAGACAAACTTTTATGAGGACATGGTTTTTAGTTTTGGGCAGCGATGTATATCAAACATAGCTCTTTGTTAAAGTACAAGTATTTTTTATCTCTGTTTAAAAATTTATTACAAAACTAACACGAAACATCAATACGTTGCCGGAAAATTATAATCAAAATTCCAAAAATATTGTTAAATTAAATAAAATCAAACTTTTTCAAAATTCCAAAAATATTCCAAAAATTAGAATAAAATCAAATATTTAAATTTTTTCTAAATTCCAATAATATTTCAAAAATTCTTAAAAATTCAAACTTTTTCCAAAATTCTAAAAATATTGCAAAAATTATTACAAAATCAAAAATTGAAACTTTTTTCAAAATTCCAAAAATTAAAATAATATCAAAAATTAAAAATTTTTCAAAATTCTAAAAATATTTCAAAAATCCTTACAAAATTAAAACTTTTGCCGAAATTCTAAAAATATTGCAAAAATTATTACAAAATCAAAAATACAAACTTTTTCAAAATTCCAAAAATATTTCAAAAACTATAACAAATTCAGAAATTTCCATGTTCAATTTCATTTTAAATTACATTTACGTCATAAAAACAGCTACATTTTTTTTCCAAAAAAATTGGCTAAAAAATTAAATGAAATCATTTTTTGACACACTTGACATTATTTTTTGACAAACTTATAATGCCATAATTCTCTATAATAATAATAAAATATCATGTCATACGAACTATTAATTTTATTTTTTTTCTGAAAAAATTGGGTAAAAAATAAATAAAAACCTTTCTTTTGACACACTTGACAACATTTTTTGACAAACTTATAATGCCATAATTCTCAATAATAATAATAAAATTTCATTTGAAACAAACACTTTTATTTTTTTTGCAAAAAATTAGGTAAAAAACTAAATAAAAATCTTTTGACACACTTGACAACATTTTTTTGACAAACTTATAATGCCATAATTCTCAATAATAATAATTAAATTTCATTTCAAACAATTTTATTTTTTCCAAAAAATTGGGTAAAAAAATAAAAATCTTTCTTTTGACACACTTGACAACACTTTTTTGACAAACTTATAATGCCATAATTCTCAATAATAATAATAAAACTTCATTTCAAACAAACAATTAATTTTATTTTTTATTTCCAAAAAATTAGGTAAAAAAATAAATTAAAATCTTTCTTTTGACACACTTGACAAATTTTTTTTGACAAACTTATAATGCAATAATCTAGTTTTTGATCTCACATACCAATCCCGACCATCAAGATTTCTCCAAATTTAATGTTCCTACTCGTAATCACTTAAAATTAACGTTTTTTAAGCCAAAAATATGAAAATTTGCTATTTTTGACACACATAATGATTTTTTGGACACACTTCCGGCACAGTTATCGAACACAGCGTCCTTTCGGACCTGTCCCTTGAGTATACCTATTTTTAGAAAAAAAATTTTTTGAAATCCCTCCAGCGGTTTTCCCTGCAGCGTAGGTAATGACGGCCGGCAGACAGACATACATTTTTTTTTTTTGCTTTTTTAGAATCAGGAGGTCCTAAAACGTCGAGAAATGTAAAAAAAAAAGTGGGGGTAAGAATTTCACTTTGAGCTCATGAATGTAATACTTAGGTCTTTCAGACCGAAGTAATTCTAAAAGTGATTTTAAAATTAGTTATTGTGAATAAAGTTATAAGTGTTATTGAGTAGAAATAATTTGTGTATTATTTTGAACGTTGTGTTACTGGAAATTTCCACAATAAACCGTTGGAGTTTTTGAAGCTGTTGAAAGAATATTCTAGTTAGGAATATTGTTTGCTGTATTGTTTCCCGTTGTTGAGGAACAATGAAGACGTTGAATACTTAATGAAACCTGGTGTGTTTGCTAACTAATCAGTGATCGAGCTCGGAAGAGATTGGGAATTGCGTTTATCGAATTGTGAGTTAGGCCAATTCAAAGGAAGGTTAGAAAAACGTAACAATATTGTATTGCAATATTTCAAAATTTTGCAACTCGTTATAAATTGTAAGTTGTTTGTACCTTCGCATTCGATGGTCTTTGGCAGTGAATCGTGAATTGGGCATCGATATTGGGGCGTCCGAGTCAAAAAAAAAAATAATCTGATTAACTGGTTTGCTATCCAACACACAATTTTAAATCGTTCGTCCAAACATGTTACTGCGCTTAGAAAGTACACAAATTCAAATGGGAAGGACACTTGGGGTGATGGAAGAGGATGATTAAAAATCGAAAATTTGATGAACTGATTAAGTTAGATAGTTCAAATGATTACGATATTATAAAAAAAACAATAAAAGGGTGCATTTTTTTCCAGAAAAAGCAGATTTTTTGTTTATTCAGATTTATTGAAAGCGTTTCAAAACATTTCATGAATTAAACTTTGGGACAATTCTGAGTTATCCAAAGTGAAAGGGTGCCATTTGAATATATCTAAATCTACCAAAGATTCGAATTTTCATCTGTTAGGATTAAAACAAAATTAAAAAATAATTATTTTGCTTTCATCGGCATATTCCAATACATGAATATACAAAGTCCCAGCCTCATTTTCCCCTTGCTGTGTTCTTGTGTTTTGATCTAAAATTTCAAATAAAATGACTAGGAAAAAGCAAAATTAGTGAAGAAGAAGTAGCAAGTAGCACATAACCTAGCAAAAATTTTATTTTGTATAAGCATAACTAATTAGCACAACTAATTAAGCTTCAATATGTCTTCCTAATTAAGGTATTTTTTGAAATATTACGATGTAAACTCTACTTCTTCCTCGTAGATTAGCTAAAAGAAAGCAAAATAAATAAAATTTTTGGTCTTATTGTATTTATTCTTTGTTGTCGGTTATTAATATAAATTCAATGTGAGTGACAAAATATGTAATGCTTTTGTGCTTAAATATTAATACTTTTAAGAATATACAAATTATTGATTTCTAATATCATCGTCACTTTTCTTAGATTATTAATGTTTATAAATAGTATATTACGCACCGAGGTGGAAAATATGTCATTTCTGTCGAGAGAAAATACAGTTAACCGAGGCGCGTAGCCTTACATGGATTACTGTTGTCAAGTTTGGGGTGCTGCTTCTGTTTCCATCTTGGCTCTCTTGAACTATGTTCAAAAGCGGGCTATACGAATTGTGGGTGATCGAGATTTGAGATCAAAACTTGATTCCCTACAACATCGTCGCGCTGTTGCTGACCTCGTTGTTTTTTACAAATATCGTCATCAAAAGTGCTCAGATGAAATCAGTAGCATCATACCTCAAACTTATTCTTACCCCCGTTCCGCTCGGCAATCGGCTAGCGCAAGCAGTCAAACGGTCGAAATCCCGTGCTGTCATAATGGCAGATCGCAGAAATACTTTTTTGTCCGAACTGCATACAAATGGAATAGTTTACCGGAATCCATAATCTCAGGTAGCTTAAACCCGCAGAGGTTTAAAAAAAGCGTTCATCATCAACACCTTAGAGCGCAAGTTGTTGTGCGACGTAGGTCTTAAAAGATATTTATGTGTTGTTGTGACACATATTGTAAACCCTATAACACAACACTTTTATTTAAAAAAAAAAAAAAAGCTAAAGAAATATACCAAACCATATAACCACACAGGACAAATCAAAAACTGTCTGAAAATATTGATGCGACTTGGTATCTCTTTACATTCGCTAATTAATAAGTGAAAAGTGTGATAGCAGCCAACTCGGTAGCAAATCTCTTGATGGTGATTTTGTTGTGCGTCATAATTGTGATTGTCTTTGTTGAAAGGTCTTTGGGTAGTAAGACGTCGGTTGGCAAAAATCCCTACTCTACCAAATTAAAAACTACTAAATTCGTCATTGTCAAAACATTTTATTTAAGCAAAACCTATCTCAACCGTAGTAGTAAGTCCTATTTTAAAAATAATCTGGCTCTGATTTACTTGCCTGGATTATTTAAGGCGTTACATGCGATAACGTAGCTTCCCAACATTTGGTGTGCGTGGTCAGTGACGATTAAATCATCGTTAGACGTCAATGATGGGCGAGATAGCAAATTTGGTACTAGAATTTAAAGAACTAATTATTTTATTACAAATTGACACAGTCGAAAGGTTTGTAGCTTTTGGTGTACATTTTTTGGGTTATTGGGAGGAATTTATTGAATTTTAATTATGAATCCAAATTTTATATATGAAGGGTAAAGGCAGAGTTGGTTTGTTTTAAACACTTTTGTTTTAAACACTGTTTAAAACAGTGTTTAAAACAAATTGTTTTTTAAAAAAAAAACAATGTTTTAAACAAAAATTGTTTTTTTTTGAATATTGCAATGCCGCTTATTTGCTATTTAATAGAACTGTTGTACACTCGTGTTTTACCGTTTTTAGTACATTTGACCACCTTAAGGCACCTTTTCGCACCTTAAACGTCATGAAAATTTTTAATTTTTTTAAAAGTTTTCATAAGGTTTTTTTGTCAATAAAATGCGTTCTAGGGTATTGATGAACGCAAATCTTTGTTTTTTGTTTTTAATATTTTTTCAAAGAAAGAATAACTAAACTATAAATTCTATCACATATAAAATATGACATAACCCGATAGTGCATGATAGGATACAGTAAATAAAAATAAAATAAGAGATATAAAGAAAATGTCTTTTAAAAATTTGCAGTAACAAAATTAAAAGGGTGTTGCCAATAATCCAGCTAGTGGTATATTCCTTGACCATATGACGCACTGTCTTCCTCAATTATTAAACCCCACACATAGAGTTATATGAAAGCTCAGTCACAAATATATATTTTTAAATTTAAATAAAATTATATTGCTTTCAACTTCAAAATCTTGTTGTTTTCAATAGATTTTTTGTTAAAGATATATTCAATATTATTACACTTTACCAGCCAATTTTCTTACAAAAATGATATCAATGTCGTAATCTGCAATTTGCAATCGCCAGCAACTCAATTTCTTTATTTAATCAAATTTTTACCTGTTTTCCATAGTCTTTTCAAGTTGAGCTTGGTAGGTGCATCAGGACTCGAAAATACGTAGGTTCTTATCAAAATTCCAATTTCTGAAGTTAACGTTAGCCAATTAAGACAACCATAACATTAGATTGAGGGATAAACTACTCTTAGGCATCTTGCGACAACTATTTGAGTAGCTACTGAGAATATTCAAGAAATCTTGAGAATCTTAAACGTGATCCTTAGGAATTGCCACAAAATCTTGAGAATCTTCTGAATATTGAGAATTTTCAAAGAATCTTGAGAATATTTGAACGTACAGACTATCTTCAGATAATCTAGAGAATCATGGGAATCTTGAAAATCTGTAGAGAACCTTTATTGAAATGAAAATCTTTAGAGAACATGAAAATATTTAGGACACTTATTTTCTTTAAAGTTTATTCACTCCAATTACATATTTTCATTTAAAACCAAAAAACAAATATTCGTAGTATAAAACATATTTAAAACAAAAAAAACACAAAAAAAACAAAAAAAAACTGTTTTAAACAATAAAAAAACGCGTTTTAAACAAAAAAAAACAGTTTTTTTTTGTTTTTTGTCAAAAAAAAGTGTTTTTAACCAACAGGGTACAGGGGAAAAACAACGTACGTCTATTTTTCGTAATCTAGTTAGTGCTGCTATCTATTGAAGAAATACAAAAGCTTTCAGCTGGTATATTCAATTTTGATGAATATCAAACCCAGCGCATATAAATCAATTGAAAAGAATTCGCATACAGGGGAAAAACAACTTAAGTCCACTTGGTTGTGGGGAAAAACAACCTAAGTCCATGACATTTGAAGGGTACAGGGGAAAAACAACGTAAGTCCATTTTTCATAAATAAATTAAAAAGAATTCGCATACAGGGGAAAACAACCTTAATCCACCATTTTTTACCAAAAAACGCCTCTGGTGGCCCGGTTCATTTAATTTCGTGAATTTTTTTTTAATAATTTCAATAAAAACACTTTTATGAACAATGTCTTTTCATTGTTTAATCCGAATTCACAAATTTTCTTGCATTTTAAAGACTTCAAACGCAAAATTTCAATTTTCTTGAAATTTGATTTTATGGACTTACGTTGTTTTTGCCCTGTACCCTTCATATGTAATTTACGTTTGTTTCTAAAGAACCCTTCAAAGACAAATATTTTGGTTGGGGTTTCATTATTGAAAATAACGAATTTATGAATACCGAATTGAATGGTTTAAGTAAAGTTCTGAAACATTTACCTACATCGTCAGTATAAAAACTGACGATCGAAAAAGAAACATTGGAAAAAACTTCGGCGACGACCATTGGTGTTCATTTTTGAAAAGTGAACCAGTTGGCCGGATTTGGAAACTCTAGTTTTTAGTAAATCACTTTTGAAAACTGACGTTACTAAAAAGTAGTCAGAATTGCCAATATTTGCTTATACGTTGGAATTAAAATACATAAATGTCTCGCAAAGTGCACATAAAATGTTCGATAGTAAAATGTCCTGTGTAGTAGATAAAATGTCTCGTATGTGTCACAACAACACATAGTCTTTTAAGACCTTGGTCTCAAATTCACAGGCGTTCTAAAATGTTGATGGGCGCAAACTATTTTTTGAAGAATGGATAACGAAACATTAAATCATATTTTTTTTTTTTTTTTTTTAATAAGAAGTGTTGTGTAGTAGGAATTACAAAATGTGTCACAACAACACATAGATACCTTTTAAGACGTAGGTCCCACAACAACATGCGTCTTGAGGTATAGGTGGACGCTTTTTTTAAATTTTTGTGGATTGAAAGCACTCGAGACTATTGATTCGGGCAAAGCATTCCATGTGTACGATGTACGCACAAAGAAATCTCTTTGCATTCTATTACTATGACAGTGAGTAATCTCGACAGTTCGACCGCCCGCACACACCGATTGACGAGTAAAACGGGGAAAAACATATGTCTGAGGCATTATGGACCTGATTTCATCCGAGCACTGCTGGTGACGATATTTATAAAAAACAACGAGATCAGCAACAGTGCGACGATGTTGCAGGGAATCAAGACCTAATGTTAAATCTCGATCACCAACAATTCGTATAGCTCGCTTTTGAACAGAGTCCAAAAGAGCCAGGATAGTAGCAGATGCAGCGCCCCAAACTTGACAACAATACTCCATACAGGGACGAATATAGGACTTATAAATGTGGAGTAATTGATGCGGAGTAAAATATTTTTTACATCTATTGAGGAGGCCGAGTTTTCTTGACGCGCTCTTTGCCATGGCCATTATATGATCGTTCCAGAGTAAGTCATTGGATATTGTGACTCCCAATAAACGAATGCTTTCACATTCGCGTATTTGGTCGTCACACATATTAATTGAAATATCATTGGGAAACTCGGTCTTTGATCTGGAAACAATCAATAGCTGTGTTTTGGTGGAATTAAAATTGACCAAATTTTTGTCACCCCAATCGGCGACTTTTTTTAGGTCCTCGTTTACATTTATGGCAGCGTCTCTCCGGACGGGATTTATTCGTTCATGCATTTTACCCTTTGAAGATAGGGGGACGAATGACTTGTGCAGTGTACTATCATCTGCAAAACTATTTATTGGGTTACTGGTGATTTGCAACAGTTCGTTGATATAAATTAAAAATAAAGTGGGAGATAAAACTGAGCCTTGGGGTACACCAGCGTTAATTAGTTTAGACTCAGAAGAAAAGCCATCTATAGATACCGAGATGTATCGGTTAGACAGAAAATTTTGAATCAACTTCACGACTGCGGGATGAAAACCGTACGCAACGAGCTTGTTGATCAAGTTGGCATGCCAAATTCGATCAAATGCTTTTGAGATGTCTAATGCGATTACGTACGTTTCACCACCTTTCTCAAGTATGCTATTCCAAATATGTGCCACATAGTTCAATAGATCGGTTGTTGATCTTTTGTTTCTAAAACCGTATTGGCTGTCAGATATCAAATGGTTGTCTTCCAAAAATTTGGATATGTGTGAATTAATATAGTGCTCGTATATTTTAGACATGACTGGGAGTAAGGCTATTGGTCTATAATTTGAAGTATCACATTTCGTTCCTTTTTTTGGGACAGGCTGGACATTGGCCAACTTCCAGCAGGATGGATAAATACCAGATTTATAGGATTTATAAAATATTTTGGTGAGGGTTGGTGCAAGTTCTTTTGAAAATGTTTTTAGAATAACAGGAGGAATGTTGTCCAGACCAGAAGCTTTGTTGTTGTTTAACCCCCTTAAAAGTTTTTCGACAATTTTGGGTTTGAAATGTAATTGTTTCATATTAACTCCTGAAGACTGGGTTTGGGGTATTTCTTTGGGAGTTTCTAAAACTGTTGAATTTGAAGCAAAGCGTTCCGCGAACAATGTAGCTTTCCTTGCAGGGTCAGTAATGATTGAGTCACCATCAATGATAGGAGGGATAGAAGATTTAGTACCACAATTTAAAGAATTAATGGCACTGTAAAAACTTTTGTCAGAAATTGACATACTCGAAAGTTTTGCCGCTTTCGCTCTGTCAATCTCTGCTTTTTCGTTTTCGATTATCTGGTTTGATATTTTATTAGCCTTTAAATATTGGGATCGATTAACAGAGTTCTTTTTGTGAATCCAAATATTAAATAATCTACGTTTGTTTCTAAGAGCCAATTTGGCTGCTTTCGAAAACAAATATTTTTGTTGGGGTTTCATTATTGAAAAGGGAACGAATTTGTTAATACCGAATTGAATGGTTTCAGTAAAGTTTTGAGCAGAAACATTTACATCGTCAGTATAAAAACAATGACGATCAAAAGGGAAACCTTGAAAAAAACTTCGGAGACCATTGGTGTCCATTTTTGAAAAGTGAAATATTTTACGGGATTTGGGAACTCTAGTTTGTAGCAAATCAGTTTTGATAACTGATGTGATTAGATAATGGTCAGAATTTCCAATACTACCCTTATCGACATTGACACTCGTAATATCTGGCATAGATGTGAGATAAAGGTCTAAGAGAAAACTTTTATCACCGCCATTACGAGGAGTGAAAGTTGGGCTTTTTACAATCTGCGTCAGGTCGTGCGATGCAGCAAATATTTCTGCCTGCCTTCCATTGTTGTCGTCGGTCATTTTGGAAAATTCCAACCACGATTTGTTGTGGACGTTGAAGTCACCGGTAACGATAACCTCACAACTTTGAAATTGTGCTCTAATTTCGTCGACAACATTAGTCAAGTCATTAAAAAAGTTGGGATTATGTTTGTTTGGGGACCGGTATAGAGCTATTGTGAAAAAAGAAATTTCAGGTAGACAAACCTTTAATACTACTGTACTGTAGCCATCACCATGTACTTCATAATTTGGAAAGCGTTTATATGCAACACTCTCATGAATGTATGCACATACACCTTGATGGAGTTTAAAAGCTGATTCAAGCCTATATTTGGGATTTAGTGTTACGTCATAGGGATAGTTTTCAGAAACTTGTGTTTCTGTAAGAAAAAGAATATGCGGTTGGTCGTGCTCGAGATGATGTTGCACGGCGTCCCGGTTGGCATTCAATCCACAAATATTTTGGATGTGTATTTTAAAAAGTTTTTTATCAAATGTGATAGTCATAAAGTATAAAACATGAAATAAACCAATATTTATTTCATTGAATTAGGAGCTAAAGTTGTACTTTTTGTGTTGAGTCTATAGTTTGGCGGCCGACCGTACGGAGGCCGACAATTATAGACGAAACACAAAAAGTCACTTTAGCTCCGAATTCAATACACTATTTTTTCGGCAAACGTTTAAATTTGTTTAAAAATATGAAATTAATGCATCAAATTTTTTATAAATATGTTTTAGGTAATAAAGTTTCTGAAATTAATTTTTATTGATTTTGATTCATTAAAATGAACTGAAATGCATTCTGTTTTGAACAAATTAATAATATCATGTTATTTTACTTTACTGCCGCCGTAAAAATATTAAAATTACTTTACTGCCGCCGTAAAAATATGAAAATTACTTTACAGCCGCCGTAAAAATATGAAAGCTACTTTACAGCCCTTTAAAAATGGCGTTACTTTTGTAGCCGCCAGCTAAAAAGTAAGACTTTAGCTACTCCACAGCGGCAGTAAAGTTAATCTTTACAGCCGTTTGCCGAAAAAATGTTTTTTTTTAAATTTGGAGGAACAAAACTAAAATGGAATTCCCAATAATCCAGTTAGTGGCATATTACATATTACTTGATGGGACGCACTGTCTCCCACAATGATTTAAACCAACACATAGAGTAATTGGAGAGCTCGTTTTTTTCGAGCAATCCATAACGTGCCATCATAAAGGAATATTCGTTACCTAGAATTGATTATGCTATTACGACTGAATATAATTCATCCGCCAGTAGTAAGTACCCCTAAGATACCAGCTTCGGTAGTGATATCTCACTGCTATTGCCAAAGGTATGTGATATATAAGGTTAACTTATACGTCAAACACGCCAGGCCTTTTTACGAGATTTTTTGTTTTATTTAAAAAAAAAAAAAGACATGGAAAATTCAAGTTTTTGTTCTAGAAAGTCATGGAATTTTGTTTTGGAAAATAAGTAGTAACTACGCATGGTAGTATTCGTTGTTGTAACATTTTTTCTTCTTGAACCTATTGTGACTATAGAATCTTTAAATAAATCATTGTATTTTTTAATTTATAGTTTTAAAATTTACTTGTACAAAATACGGTTTTATTAACCTCTGCATAAATGGCACAAATTTTAGAATTGATAAATGATAACCAAATTAAGTTTGACTGGAACAATGTGTGTCATTTGAGTTGATTTTAAAAACGCAAGAATACTTCGAAAGGTTTTGTCTTCCATTTATCTCGTTCCATTACTAGTTGATCATTTTCAACAACTTTCTGATAATTCGAAACCAAAAAATTGACAGAGAGAAAGCGGCAAATTTTTTGAATATGTCCATTTCTAACAAATGTTTTCACATTGCCATTAATTCTTTAATTCTGGTACCAAATCTTCTATCTCTTCTATTATTGATTCGCAGAACTCGGCTGTTTTGGAAACTCCTAAAGAAATACCCCAAATCCAGTCTTCAGGCGTTAATATGAAAGAACTCATTTAAAACACAAAATTGTCTTGAAAATTTCAAGGGGATTAAATATCAACAAAGCCTCCGGTATGGATAACAATCCTTCTATTATTCTTAACACATTTTCAAAAGAACTTGCATCCAATCTTACCAAAATCTTCTACAAATCCTAATGGATTGGAATTTTGCCAATCTCCAATCTCCTTTTGCCTAATTTTTTCTCGGATTGTTCTATTTTTCACGAAAAATTCTAGATTATGTGAAAAAATGGCTTACACAAAAGTTATAGTCTTATAGACCTTGTTATTACCAACAATTTGTACTTTAAACTTTTTTCGATAGAACGTCTAGTTTCGCTGCAAATCGTGAAAAACCATTTTCCATTCCTAAAATCTCACCCCATTTTTCAAAACTCGGATCACGTTTAATTTATTTTTCCCATCATTTACGCAATATTTTTTTCCTTATCCAATAGTTTTCATGCTGTTACTAATTTTTTCCATTTTTTTTAAGGTGTCTGCACTTGCCTATATAAAAAGTATTACAATTTTGAAAAGTGTTTGAACGAGGATGAACCCTGATTGCTTTCATTCGCTTTATTTTTTGTAATAAGATATGCTTCTGTGATATGCATGGCATCTGTGCTCTGATATCTCCTCGTCCTTACTCGGAACGCTTAGTTTGATTGCATTGTGTTTTTGATTGTTAGATGACTGTATTAAATTACTGCAAGTTGCAATATGTGATAGTTATAATAATTATTTAGTTTTTTCTTTGTTTTGACTACTATAAGATTTTTTAATGTGCATAGAAACCTAGGGTAGCGAAATCCGACGTCCACGCCGTGCGACAGAATTAGGTTGGTGTATCAGAGACAAGCAGGGCAAAGACTGCTTAGTCAATGACGCTACATCACGGCAAATTGGTGCCTTTAAACCAATGTGACCCAAGCGTCTGTTCTCCCAGTTAGGGGCGGCTGCGAGCGGGCGTCTGTCTTGGATCAAGCAGCTCACTATATAAACGTGTAAAAAGGTTGTTTCTGATAACCTTAAGATGCAGAACGGACCCATTCACGACAATTTGGGTTGGGCCTAAGATTAACACCCTACCCCGGAAAAAAACTATTTTGTTAAATTTGGAAATCAGAGAAAGAATAACAGAACCGGACAAAACAACAGAATTTTACCGCTTCTCAAGATGGACGGGTCTACGCACCTGAAGCACTCGGAACTCAATTCCGACCAAGGACCATCACAACAATTTCGACGGAAGGTGCAAATCCGACGCTCCATTTTTTTGGTAAAGAAGCAGCTGTCACTGGCCTCACTGCTTCAAGTACTCCTCGTATGGCTGGTATTGAAACAAATCCAGGACCAACTAAAACATGGCACTGTACAATATGTAAAAACATCTTAAGGGCAAACACAACATCTATTCAGTGTAATACCTGCAAGGAATGGTGTCACCTCAAGAACTACTCAGGTCTTGTCACACATAAGCAATGGACCAAGAACTACATAGCGCCATGTTGTCAAATATCAAGTTTAAATACCAACGCGAGCCCACAACAAAACACACTACGAGTCAACACGCCACCGGAAACTCCGAGTGATGTAAAAATTATGCAACTAAATTGCAACGGTCTCACGAATAAGATCGACAACATAATAAACTATATGTGCAATAACAATATTCTAGTCCCGTTTCTCCAAGAAACAAAATTAAATGTTAGATCTAAGATTATTGATAGTATCTGTGATTATAAAATTATAAGGCTGGATAGATGTAAAGACAAAGGTGGTGGTCTTGCCTTTATCATTCACAAAAGCGTTATTTACCGTACAACCCCACTACCTGCAGTACCGGAAACTGACAAACACCTAGAACAACAAGGAATTATAATAAAATCCGGAAATAACACTAGTCAATATTTATATACCACCAGTAAGCAACTGTGATACGGGTTATGAACCGTCCATAGGACATTTATTTTATATCAAAGACTGTCTGAATCTCGGAGATGTGAACGCGCACCATGATCTATGGCACTCACATCTAAACACTGATCCACGAGGTGAAAGCATTGCCAATCAAATTGACGGCTCCAATTTTGGAGTCCTCAACGAACCACAACCGACAAGGGTAACAAACAACTCATACTCTTCTCCAGATATCTCCCTTGCCAGTATGTCACTAATGCCAGTTGCAGAATGGAGAACTGAAATTGCATTGGGATCAGACCACGTGCCGATCATTATCACCTTAAGCCGTTCCATAAATCAAATAAATTCCGAAAAGAAGACATATATTAATTTTAACAAAGCTGACTGGGAAAACTTTACAAATTTTACCGAAATTGAATTCAGTAAGCAATTTTTACCACTTGACGCCCTCTCTGGGGAAAAACAATTCAGAGAAATTTTTAATAAGGCTAGAGCTCGCTACATACCAGCTGGCAGAATCCAAAAAATAAAACCAAACTTTCCACATGAAGCGTGTGTGCTTTCTAACCAAAGAGATGACATCCGTAAAGCAGATCCAGCCGACTCCAGAATTCCGGACCTGAACAAGCAAATTAACAAACTGGTCACGGACCATAAAAGAAACAAATGGAGAGAGTTAGTGAGAGAATCAAACCTGGGTACTAGTAAAAGTCTTTGGAAGGTCATTAAGTGCCTAACTCATCCTCGACAACCACAAAATAATTGCATGATCTCCTTCGACGATATTCCCATTGATAACCACAGGAAATGCGCAAACAAATTTAACATTCAGTTTACAGAAAAGCAGCGTAAACACGAGAAAGAGACCAGATCAGTGTTGAGACACATGCGCAAACTTAACACTGACAACTTGGAGGATATTATATTTTCCGTAGAAGAGGTGGAGAATGCAATAAGGAAAATTAAGCCATCAAAAGCTATAGGACCCGACGGCATCTCAGCCATCATGCTCAAACACATCGGACCCAAAGGTTTGAACTTCCTCACTACTACACTTAATACATCTTTAAATACTCTTCAGATACCAAATATCTGGAAAACGGCCAGAATCAGCCCCATTTTGAAACCAGGAAAACCTGAAGAAAAGGGAGAGTCCTACAGACCAATATCCATTCTTTCATCGGTCGCAAAACTCATCGAAGCACTTCTGCTCCCTCAGCTGACAAGATCCTGTAATTTGGCGCCACACCAACATGGCTTCCGGCGAGCACACAGTACAACCACCACGCTACACAGAATACAAAACCAGATCAGTGATGGTCTGAATCAAAAGCAACCATGTGCTAGAACAATTTTAGTCGCACTTGACCTGTCAAAAGCATTCGACACAGTGTCGCACGCTGCTCTATTGGATGACATCTTCAATACTAACTTGCCAGGTTTAATGAAGCGCTGGTTGTGCAATTACCTCAGAGGTCGCCAAACATATGTTGAGTTCCGTAACTGCAAGTCCAAAATGAGAGTGCTAAGACAAGGAGTTCCTCAAGGCGGAGTTCTCTCACCGTCATTATTCAATCTCTACCTAAGCAGTTTGCCTACTCCACCAGAAGGAATAACTATCACGTCATATGCAGACGACTGCACAGTGCTTGCAAACGGGAAATAACCTGCAGCAACTCACAAATATCCTTAATACATACATTAATACTCTGAATGATTGGTTCAAAGCCAGAAAACTGAAACTTTCCACTGAAAAGTCCACTTCTACACTTTTCACCACATGGACGAAGGAAGTAAATTCAACACTAAGCATCTGCATAGACAACATACTTATAACTACAGTAAAAAATCCGAGACTGTTGGGTGTAACATTCGACCCACTGCTTAAATTCAATGCTCATGCACAAGAAATAAACTCAAGATTGAAAAACAGGAATAACGCATTGAAAGCACTAGCGGGCAGTTCATGGGGTAAAGATAAAATCTTAACAACGTACAAAGCAATAGGAAGCCCTATTATAAATTATGCTGCACCCATATGGACCCCTCAAGTTGCCAACAATCACTGGAATAAGTTACAAACAACACAAAATGCTGCCTTGCGAACCGCAACCGGATGTCACCTGATGGTACACCGTGATCACCTGCACGAGGAAAGTAACATATTGCCAGTCCGTGAACATAATGAAATGCTAACCAAACAATATCTATTGGCCTGTCACAAAGAGCAACATCCTTGCAATGACACCTTAACTACAATAGAACCACCCAGAGACATAAGGAAGACAGCAAGATGCTTTCTGCAAGATGTCAGAGATTGTCAGGTTACTGGTAACATCGACGAATCTACATATAGAACTGGTTTAAAAACACTCCACACCAAAACAGTTGAAAAATAAGGAACTATATTCCAAATCGTGTTCTAAATAGAAAGCCACCAAAAGTTGCTGCCGAAGAGGCCCAACTACCCCGTAGCACCAGATCCATCCTAGCTCAACTAAGATCCGGTTGGTCACGCATTCTAAACAACTACATGAGCAGAGTTGAACCTGAAATTATTGACAATTGTCCCGCATGTGAGGGCACGCCACATGATGTAGACCACCTATTTAACTGTCCTAAAAATATAAACATAACCAACTTGACGAAGGAAGATTTGTGGTACCGCCCAAGGGCAGTAGCAGAGTTCCTGAACCTGGACATGGAGTCGGAGGATTAGCACCAAACACGTCGCTACAACAACAACAACAGCATTTTACCTGGACGTGAGAAAGGACCAGACTACCGAATCGGAACGTGGAATGTGCGCAGCCTGGGCGCTCCTGATGATCTTATAAGTCTCAAAACAGAGGCTGAGAGGTATAGGATGGATATCATAGCTCTGCAAGAAATTAGACAGCCAATAATCGGAAAACAAGATTTGGATAGTCACTCTTTATACTGTAGTGGTCATCCTTAAGAGAATTTGGAACTGGTTTTCTTGTGGGTGCACGTATAAAAGAAGCTGTGATGAAATTCATCCCGGTCAATGAGAGGATCTGCTATCTAAGGGTACGCAGTACATATAACAATATTTCTCTTATTGCCGTTCACAATATTTCGCTTATTTCAACTCGAATGATAATGGTGAGAGAATGACTGAATTTGCATCATCAAATAATTTGAGAATTGCCAGTACTTTCTTCCCGCATCGATCGACTCATAAGCAGACTTGGGTCTCACCAAATGGAAACACTCGTAATCAAATTGATCACGTGCTGGTAACAGCACGTTTCTTTTCGAGTGTTCTGGATGTGCGATCCTTTAGAGGTGCATACATTGGAAGCAGGGATGGCAGCGATTTCTCCTAACCGGTTTTATCCACTGGATTTTATCCGAGTGGCTAATTCATTTTATCCTGGATTTTAGCCGGATAAAATTAGTTCATACATTTTATTATCCAAAAGATGAAAGAAATGTTTTTTTTCTTATTGTGATTTCTCAGGAAGTATCGACCTGGTATCGACGATATAACATCCGAAATGATTGTACATGGTGGTGAAACTCTATCCTTAAGATTGTTTGAGCTTGTTCAAATGATCTGGCGAACCGAAACCATGCCACAGGACTGGAACTCAGCTATGCTGATACCAATCCATAAAAAAGGTAATGGCTTACAATGTGCAAACTACAGGGGAATTGCTCTACTCTGCACAGCATACAAGATCTTTTCCTACATTTTGCTGACCAAAATCAATCCTTTTGCTGAACAAGTGTTTGGAGAATATCAGTGCAGTTTCCGGCAAGGCTGAGGTACCACCGATGCACTTTTCTCGATAAGGATGATTTTGGAAAAGTGTCGAGAGTTCAGCATACCTGTGTACCAACTCTTCATTGATTTCAGGCAGGCCTGCGACTCTCTCGAACGAGAGACTCTATGGTCTGCTCTGGTGTCAATGAGAATCCCTGGTAAACTGGTATCACTATGCAAAATGACAGTACAGAACGAATGATTCAAGAGAGGCCGAGAAGAAAGATTTGATGTGCGGCGATGAACGAATTGAGGGAGTTGAATCTTTTAAATATTTGGGATCCATTGACTCAAACAACAGCATACTTACAGATATAAAAACTCGAATCGCTGCAGGTAATCGAACTTTCTACTCAATTAAACCTCTTCTTGGATCACCGTATGTATCCACTAACACCAAACTCAAGTTATACAATACGTTGATTAGACCGGTGGTGATGTATGGGTCACAAACGTGGACACTTACACAAAATGGCGAATAGCATTTATCTGAATTTGAGCGTAAGATCGTACGCTACATATTTGGTCCACTTAAGACAGACGATGGAGAGTACAGAACGCGATATAACGTTGAGATCAGAGACCTTCTTGAGGGTCCAGATATAATAAGTTGTATCCGTTCCAACAGGATTGCGTGGTTTGGGCATGTTCTACGAGCCTATTCACAGTCTGGAATGATTAGAAAAATGTACGTTAGTACCCCAGGGAGTGGGCGACCGCGAGGTAGACCACGACTGCAATGGGAGACGGACGTAATAAACACCTTAAAAAAATCGGCTGCCATGGTAATTATGTCGCTGTTGCGAATGACCGTGGTGAATATTCGAAGCTGATTAGCCTGGCAACATGGAACGCCGTTAAAAAAAAAAAAAAAATAGAAACCTATTGAGCTTAATTACAAAATAAAAATAAAGAAAATACTTCTAGTTTATGGAATACGGTATACATATAAATAAATTGTTTTTTTATAAATTATCGAAAGATCTTCCACTTATAAAATTTAATTTTTATTTTTTTTTCAGTATAAAAACAGTTCACATATGTTCCCCGACGATCTGGCCCACTGGCATAAAAAAGAGTAAAACGCAATAATTTATATTATAAAGTTGTATTTCCGGGAGTGTTATTAATTTTTTTTAATTTATATATCCTCAGTTAAACCCGTTGTTTTGAATTAATATAAATATTTTACTGTTATAAATCTATAAATTTCGGACTAGGCCTATCTTCAGGTCACAATCCATATGCCAGCAGACAACACAATAACCAAAATCAAAGCAGAGAAGCAGAACCGTACAGCTCAAAAGCAGCATCTAAATAGACAAAATTAAACAAGATTACCAAGAGTATTAAGTTAAGCCAAGCAAAGATTTTGAAAATACCGAACAGCCTCCCTGATTGCCAGACGTAAAAGCTTCCAGAGCCTACAAGTCCTTACAGCAAACATTAACTCCATAGCACAAGAAGTGAGATATGGAATGAAAACATACCTCTTCCGATCGGAGTTGATGGACGATAGCCTCTTAAATAAGCATACTGACTGACGATATTAAACTAGCTTAACATGAAAGATTAACGATCTCCGCTTCAAGAACAGCCCAAACTCAATGGTGCCGAGAAATCGAAATGAAAGTAAAGTAACATCGTCCCGCTTCCTAAGAAAGTGGATGAAGCGAATACAAAAGTTGAAACTTGAAACAAAGCTTCAGCCTATTAATAGCACCCATAGACGCTTCAGAATACACTATACAACCATAAAGAAAAAAGGGCATGATGAGAGACTGAACCAATTAACACCTCAGCTATAGAAATATTAATTGGTCGTTCAAAATTTTCAATTCTCTTATCATATGAATACGGTTATATTATTATTTTGTTTGTATATAATATATTTTTTTATCTCGTTTTTGCGACCTTATATCAATGACAGCAGCCACCCTGATCCTTTGCGTTTGCAGGTGGGTTTTCCGGTCTGCATAATTTGATGATTTATTATACAAGATTATAAAAACTCAAAATTGAAAGTTTCACAATTATGATGCAGAGAACATAATCTTTTGATCAATTTATAAAAAATATTTTTTATAAATTTAATAATGGACCGTTAACTATGTAGGAATTTACCAAAGATACCTTTGATTTTATTCATTACACAGAAACGGTCTTTATGTGAACTTTCTTTAACGGTTATTTTAAATTTCGGGGAATTACTATTTTATACTTTAAAAATCAGCTATATATGCTCTTGAGTGGAGAAAAAGGAATAACAAAATCTAGAACACCAAAAAGTTGGACTTAAGATGGATTTTGACGTCAGGACGTTAAATATATCTCTGACACAGAAAACGCATACGAATTATCAATTTGCTACTGAATTTTGCTATTTTTATTACTTTACAAAAAATATGTATGTAATTCTTCACGTACCGTCAAGAGTTTATCTGATTTAAACACCATTTTATATTTTAAATCAGCAAATTTTCTAAAAGGTCATGGTATTCTAAAATATGCTTGGAAAAACAATGAACACACTAACAATAAACAGTGTTGTTTATTTTTGCTCTTGTTTTTAATTTTAATCTGACGTACTGAAATTTTTTTATTTTGTTTTAGATAAAAATTTACGTATTTAAATTATTTCAAAGAAACTATTCCTAAAAATTTACCTGACAATAAAGAGTCACATTATTTACAGATCCTGTACCATTTGATATATCAATATTCAATTGTTCTAGGGTTAGTTTTTCCTCTAAAAATTGTCCCAAATATCTCTGTAACAAATATCTGCAAACTTTTTTCTTGAAAATGTCAGGTAAAAATGTTGGTGAAAACCATGGCATTTTTAACATTATTTTATTGTTGGTTTCTCGAGCTTTGTAGTAAATTACTTTGTTAAAACCAGATTAAAGTTTTCAGTGGAAAAAAAACTGCTTAAAAAAATACGCAAAAACGTAATAAAAACTTCTATATAATCAACTGTATATTTTTTTTGCTGTTTAATATTGAAAACAAAGAAAATGATGTTGCAATACGACGACGGAACATCGAAATTACTTTTTTTTGTATTATTTCGATTTTTATGCTTATAATTTCACATCTTTTTCACAAATGTTAGTTTAATTAGAAACTATACTAATAGTTTACATTATGGTTGATTATTTAAAAAACAATTAATTGTCTTATTTTTAATATTTATTTTAAATATATATCAATTCTACTTTTTTTGTCTATTTCCGCACTTGACGATTTTTGACGACTGAATATTTTTGTTTCTTTTCTTTCAATGTTTTGTGATGAAGAAGGTTTGTATGTGTGTTTGTTTTAAAATATCATATGGTTATAAAATCTTTGAAAAGAAATACGTTTCGAATTTATAGGCGCATGGCAGCGCTATAGTTTAAGTGAAGGGTATTGGTACTATAACAAAAATTTCCTTTGGTACGTTAAATTACATTTGAATACAGCACAGAAGATTTGCGAATGTTTGCAACAACATTTTGTTTTGTGAATACGTCTGAATTTTACTTTTTATATTATTGTGCTATAATAACAACTACCAACAGATTCTAGTAAAGGCTTGTTTGTTATAAATGTTTATTTGGTTGAGGAAGACGGGATGCTATGGAACGTTGGTAAACAATTGCAAACGTATGACGTTGGTTTTCGTGCAGTGGAAACCAGAATTAAAGTTCGACCTACTGAATCTACAAAATAAAGCTGAAAACAGAGACCGTGATGACTATGTAGTCACCAGTGTTGCATCTGCTAGAAAGCCTTTTACCAAGATCAACACTCCATATATAGGTTCATCACGTCGCTACAATAACGACAGGGTAATCATTAAATTTTTCAAACAATTTTACAACTTTGGATTTGGTTTAATTGTTTCACCGGTACGGACGTGTTTTATTTCACTCCGGTTTATTATTTAGTTTCTATAACGGTTATACAGAAAAAAACAATAATAATTTTAATTAAAAAAAAATTTCAATTCTATTGATCTTAAAATTGTGTTCTTTTAAAAGAAAAAATACAAGTTTTAACTAAAAATCACCAAATAAAATCATCACTTTGTTAAAGCAGGACCCAAACTGGCTTCAAACTTAAAAGAACAGGTAAAAATAAAATTATTTGGCCTGTTAATAATGTAAACAATCAGTCTTCAATATTCTTAAGGCCTACGAATGCTATTGAAATTTCAAGTATCATTAAAAGTCTAAAATCAAATGGTGCTCCCGGACCTGATGAAATAACGACAGATGAAATTAAAGTAATCACAGATTGCATTGCTCCTGTTATTGCCACTATTATCAATAAATATTTGCAAAGAGGCGATTTCCCATCATGTTTAAAAACTGCCCGTATTGTCCCAATCTATAAAGGTGGTGATAAATTAGATCCCAATAACTATCGACCTATTGCGCGTATTTAGTAAAATTTACGAAAAGGTTTTGCACAACAGGATCCAAGCATTCATTAACAAAACCGGCGGATTTGATAAAAACCAATATGGCTTCCAAAAGCATAGTAATACTGCCTGTATAACACATGACGCAATGGAGTATATTAATGGGCAATTGGATCGTGATAATTACGTAGCAGCTATCTTTGTCGACCTAAAAAAAGCTTTTGATACGGTTGACTTTGAACAGTTGCTTATTTTTCTAAATCAATTAGGAATCAGAGGCGTTGCCAATAAGTTAATTAGTAATTTTATCAAGGGCATAAAATGTTACACAAAAGCAAACGGTTACACTAGTGTTTTACTGGATATTGAAATGGGTATACCGCAAGGATCTGTGCTAGGTCCTCTTCTTTACTTACTTTATATACATAATATCAAAGAAGCAAAATTAAAAGCTAATTATTTCATTTATGCAGATGACACACTACTTATTTATTCTCATAAAAGTAAACCTGAAATGGAAACATTGATAAATACTGACCTAAAGCGCTTTCATAACTGGCTCGTATGGAACAGATTAACTATAAAGACATCCAAAACCAACTATATGATCTTTAAACAAAAAATAAAATAAGTATTAATCCAGTTATTACAATCGACGGACAAACTCTACTCACATCGAAACTGACGAAATATCTGGGTCTTCTAATTGATGAAAAACTTAATTGGAAACAACATGCTAACGCAATACGTAAAAAAACGGCACCATTAATTGGAATTATGAGGAAACGTGATTTCTTTAATGTTAAAACAAATACCAGATTTATAACTCATACATTCTGCCACTTATTAGCTACAACATCACGAGTTGGTCGCAATGCAGTAACGAGGTCTTAAATGAAGTCCAAAGGCTAATGAATAAAGCAATAAAAGCTATATTTAATCTATCTGTACTAACACCAAGTAGATTTCTGTACGAAAATTATAATTTCTTAAGCCTTCGGCAGCTTATATTAATGGAAAAAGTGAAACTTATTTTTAATTTAAAAAAAGGACTTATAAAATCCAATATACAACTAAGGTCAAATGTCAAAGTTCACAGTTACAACACAAGGATTGCTAATCAATTGAGACTTTCGCAACCGAGAACGGATAGAAAACTACGAAGCCTAAAATACACAGCTATTAAATATTACAATGAACTACCACCATTTATAAAAGAATCTAATTGTATTTACACGCTGAAAAAGAGATTTAAAAAGTATGTTAGGAGCCAATATCTGATGTCAACTGAAAACTAATACTATAAATATTGAGTCAACAAATATAGTAATAAATAACACTTTTAAGTCTTCACTTTCATCCATATTGTCTTGTTTTTAATCTGTTTTGTTTTTAAATTGAACCATTATTTTGTATTTAATCATAATTTATCATAATTTAAATCATATGTAATTTTGTTTTTGTTAATGTTATTATTAAATTATTCTTCTTTAAATTAATATTAAACAAAAATCAATTCCTTCTTCTCTAATACCAGCCATAGCTGCCTGAGAAGTAGTACACGGATTAATTTATTATTTTGTATGTTTGAAAATAATCTAGAAATGTAAAATGTAACTAAATTAAAATAAATGAAAGCAAGATTACTTTATCTTAGGCGCGAGTGGATTTTGGATACAACTCGTTTTGGTTTTATTCGCTTCAGTGAGTGATTCTCTATCAAATAAAAAAAAAATCTTGGCGCCTAAGTAAAAGTAATATCCCTTAAATAAATGAAAAAAAAAAAAACTTTAGAAAAATATGGATGTAACTCAAATAGGCTACTGCTTTTCATGGCCTAGAAATGACGATTGACGCGTTATAACAACAAAACGTTGCAATAGATTGTTAATTATTCTAATAACTATAACTTTTATTTATTGATAGTTTTTATTTCTAGGGTAACTTAAAATTAAAAACAAATTCATTAAGCATATATGTAAAATGTTTTTATCAATTTAACTAATTTTTAACATTTTAAGTATACAACACTCATAAATATTAGTACACGATTTACTCAGAGCTTTCCTGTGTAACGGGAATATTTTTCTTAGGTTTACATTCTGGATATTTATCTGTTAAAAAGCTTCTTAACTCCCCATGATTTGCTAACATATGTAATCTAACTTTATTATGATTTCGCATTTTCTCTTGTTTCTTCAAATAAATGTCCCAAGAACGTAATTTTGTGTAAAATGGTGGAATTTTTTTTTTTTGCAAAACAATGCGTCCTCCCATTACATATTGATTAAAATCAATAATTTCATCTCGTTTAATTTCATTCGATTTTCTACATACAGTAGGACTTGCAACAACTTTTGGAAACTCATCATGCTCCTGGCTCAATTCCACTAAATGTAAACCCTTTTCTTCGGCAAGCTGTTGATGTGTTTTCTGTTGCAACAAACCCATAAAAAATGCTTTCACTACCATTTGAACACTTGTAGGACCTTCTACTTTTGCGTATAAATTTTTAATTCCAAGAACTTCGCAAACCGATTTGATAGCACGATGACATACTAGTCCAAATCCTTCTTCTTTTTTAGTTACATAAATCTTTGTATCACCAAATCGTGCAACAAAATTATGTAAGACCGTATGTCCGTTATACAATTCAATATGCATTAATTTCTGTCCTGCCCGATTCTTAGCTTTTCGTAATGCTGCTTTAGTTTCAATAGCTTTGGAAAGTGCAAAGCCAGCCAGACCGTTTCCGTTTCCAGTTACAGCGAAACATGATAGTCTTCGTTTTCTACCTAAATTGCCTTTCATGATGAATACAGTTTTTAATTCGAGTACTTTAGTGTCGAATCCATCAAATGTATCTTCACCAATTGGGTCAGGAGCACCAATACTTCGTCCTGGCATTTTACTTCCAGACCAACCACGATCAATTGGGTTTATTCGAAATACTCTAAAATTACCCATACTATCACGAATTTGACGAAGTTTTGCTTCTCTAAAACAGAATTAAAATATATAAAGAATCAAAACTGGAAATATATTTGTCTTATTTACCTCTCTGGATCGTCCGGTAAAGATTGTTGTTGAACTAATTCTCTTCCTCGAATGATTGGGGAATTCAAACCAGGCCAAACAATGTTAGCTTTACCAACTCCAATCATTTGTCCTTTATTTAAATCTTTTGCAATTCTTCGTCCAATCCCTTTGCCACGTCCTCTTTTTTTACCTGCATTACTTACAGATGTAACACCTTTCCATAAATGTTCAGCAGGCACTAAGGTAAACAAATCAAATTTATTGGTTATATTATGTCACCACTGTTCGTTATTGAAATAATTTACATTTATTAAAAAAACTCGTATGCCGGATACTTGAAATATATGGTAAATTATTTCGGCATATGTTGGTTGATAAAATATTACAATGTGCTGTATTATTTAAACATAATGTTTGAAATTTATTTAACAAGGTTAATGACAATATCCGACCTGCCATTTCTCGTGTAATTTTGATATTGACTGTCAATTGTCAAATTTCGTATGATAAAATTTTTGTTTTCATCGAAGGTTTAGTTTACGTTCTAGAACAGAGGTAGCGCTGTCTAAAGCTCACCAGAAGAATTCATTCCCCAGATAAGAAAATGTAATCGAAATCTTTTTAGTTTTAGCACAATTTTTTTAGCACATTAGAATCATTAATGATTTATTAAAATTTATTACAATAATAATAATAATAATAATAATAATTTCACTGCAGTAAAAAGAAAAAGAACATGATTGATTGGCAAGACCATAAATTGAACATTATTTTTAGCTTTCGAATTACAAATCGTTGGTTTTTGGTGTCAAAACATTTTCGTTAAAAAGTTTAGATAAAAAATTCAATTTGATTTTTATGTTTTTAGGTAGATTTCCTATTGTGACGATTATGGAATACGATAGAACACAACACAATAGAACATCTTTCGAGAAAATAATCTTTATAGAAAATATTTCCACAAAAGAAATATAAAAAAAATAAATCAATAAAAGATAACAACGTAACCGAAGTAAAAACGTAATAGAAAGTTTTTGTTTATCTTATAAGAACGAAAACTATTATAGAATAGGTATAAATAAACAAAACAAATTAAAAAGAGTAGATCTCACACCTATGTGTCAATATTTGAAGATCGTGTTATTATGTTTATGTTGATATCCCAGCGAATAAAATACTATCGATTCGTCCATGAGTCGTTGAAGAAACTTCTAGTTTAAGAGTAGTAGAATCGTGATGGAAAAGGTATGGAATTTTGTATGCAAAAAAATAAAATGTCCGCCAGAGTCGTAAACGAATGCTCTACTACAATTCATCATGTTTTTTATTTAGCTTATGGTTTTTGTTGTGACACATTAAAAACAAAAATAAAATTTAAAATAGATAGATTTGCATATGAAATCTACATAAAACAAAACATGAATACACATTAAATGAGCTTACAATCAATATGATTGCGCGTCTTTTAGTTAAAAATTAAAAAGTAAAATATTTGAACATTGGGCAGTATATTTGAACATTAGATGTTTACATCGAGTGAGTCTATCCATGCTACTACATTGGGAGTTGCCAATTGGATGTCTGAGATGTCGCCATTGTATCGTCGAAGTGGGCACACTGTTGCAATGTGTTTTATGGTTTGTTGTGGAGCTCCACAGTCACATTGAGGGGACTCTGAGACTCCCCACTTGTAGAAAGAATCCGCACAACGTCCATGATTCGTTCTTATTCGGTTTAGTGTGGTCCAGGTATGACGTGGCAGATCGAAACCAGGTTGGGCAGAAGTTGGGTTAGTAATAGAAACGCCAGGAGTGTTGTAATCATTCCAGGAGGTGTCCCAGGCATCCAAGATATTAAAATTAGTTGCCAGCAGGTTGCTGGCAGTTTTATGTGGAAGCTTTCTTGACTTCAATCGACAACTAGTGTGGTCACCGTAATATTCGTGCAAGGGTAAGGTGATGTTGTTGGTTACCCTTTTATGTTCACGCATGAGTGCACGCGAGCGTCTGAATGCAGGTGGAGCGATATTGCTCAACGCAGGGAGCCAAGGTAAAGGAGTGGACCTAATAGTACCACTTATAGTACGCATCGCGGCATGCAGCTGGCAGTCAACTTTTTGAGTATGTGTGCTATTCAGCCAGACTGGTGCGCCGTACTCAGCCACTGAGTAAACCAGACTTAGAGCAGTTGTGCGGAGGGTTGCTGGAGTAGCACCCCATGTCGAGCCTGCCAGTTTATGCAATATATTGTTTCTCGTTTTAAGTTTTTTTGACATATTCTCTAGGTGGAGCTTAAAAGAAAGAGTTCTATCGAGAGTAATGCCCAGGTACTTTGGCTGTTGATTGTATTTAATGACAGTGCCGTAAACAAAATAACACTGATAGTTCGTGTTTTGCCAGTTTGTTGTTTAAGTGGAAACAAGAACTCTCGGTTTTACTTAGATTAGGAAATAAGCTCCACGTTCGAAAATAGTAATTCATTATCGCCATTTCAGTTGACAGCAAATCTTCCAAGACACCAATGTTTTTATTTTGAGTGGCCATGGGTCCAATCATCCTCGTACCCAAATTTCTTTGATGTTGTGTCAGGCATGTCATGGATGTACAAATTAAAAAGTAATGGCGCCAGGACGGAACCCTGTGGCAAACCATTGTTAAGAATTTTGGACCTACTACTGGAATTATTTAGATGAACTTTGAATACACGATTACTCAGCATGTTGTTAATTAAACGTAAGATGGTGTTACAAGGTATTGCATCGAACAGCTTATATATAATCCCAATTCGCCAGGCTGTGTCATATGCTGCAGTGAGATCGATGAATACTGCGCCTGTTTTTAATTGTTTTTGAAACCCAGCTTCGATGTAGGATGTTAAAGCGAGCAGTTAGTCAGTGCAGCTGCGATTGGGACGGAAACCAGTTTGTTCGACTGGGATCTGGTCATTCAAAATCGGTGCGATACGGTTGTATATGAGCCGTTCTAGCAATTTGTAGCAGGTGCTCAAAAGTGCGATTGGGCGATAGCTTCCTGGTTCATTGGATGGTTTACTTGGTTTAAGTATTTAAGACTTTCGTAGTCTTAAAGTGTTTTGGAAGATTGCCGGTTTCTAGGATAATCGAGAAAAATTTAGCTAGCCATTGTTTTACATTTTTCCCCGCATTTCTAAGAAATTCTGGAAATATGCCATCGTAGCCCGCTGCTTTTCCGTTTTTTGTTTGGTACAGAGCTGAATCTAGTTCTTCGCTACTAAAAGAGTTCGCATACTTCGATGGAAACGGTCAATTGCGCTTCATTTCTCTTAATTTACGTTTAATTGTTCTCTTATGAAGACGATTAATAGAAGAACGAGACATGTTTACGATATGATTTGCAATGTCCTCTGGATTTATTTCATTGTTAGCGCGAGTGATGGAGTTTGAGCCACCCAGTTTCCGAAGGAGACTCCATGCTTTCCTGCTTGAATGGGAAAAATCAAGGTTTTCAACAGCTCTAATCCACATTTGTTTCCTCGCGGCGTCCAGTGAGTAAATTAAGTCATCAGCCACGTCTGCTTCACCACTACTAAGGTACTCCTCATACAATTTATCGCTCTCTCTACTCCAGCCAGGAATGTATTCTTCACGGAAGCCTCTTGGGATGCATTTCTTTGCAGTTGATATGATGGCTCCAACGAACCTATCATAATTTTTAGGAATGGGTGGGATCTAGCGAATCACTGCATCCAACTCCAACCTATATTTATCCCAATCAGCTTTGTTAAAATTCCATCTAGGTTGAGGAGTAGAGTTAACGAGTGGGATTTGGATTCCAACCTCAAGAACTACTGGACGGTGTTGAGAGCGTGGAAAACCTTGTAAGACAGCCCTAGATATTGGAATAGGGTTACGTTGTTCGTTTTTTTGTGGAAAAACAAAGGTCGGGATTGTAATCACGTTGCCATCTAGCAGATCTAAAGGTTTTCATGTCTTTTGCATCATATACCAGGAACATGTTGTTATCATCCGCACAGTCAGTCAGTTGTATACCATTGGGATTGTTGTTTGAGTAGGACCACTGGGTGTGATGGCTATTGAAGTCACCAGTATATATTGCTGGGTGGTGAAATAATGGTAGGGTAGCAGCTGGCCATTCTGTATTAGGAGGCTTGTATACGTTTACAATCTTCATGTCCGATATATTAACAACAATAAGATGAATATCGTTGTCCGTCTGTGTAAGTACATGGGTGCAGTTCATGATTTCTGACTTAACATACGTGGCAGATCCATATGTTTGATGGTAAATAGCACTAATTAATTTGTAGCCAACAATGTTTCCTCTAGAGGTAAGTTGTGCTTCATCTGCTGCATGCGTTTCTTGCAGAATTACAACGTCGATGTCGAAGTCTTTTAATACTCTTTGTAGATGTTCAGTTTTTGACTTGCTTATGCCTTCAATGTTCAATTGCAAAATACGGACTGAGGGTCCAATATTTTTTGTCTTATGGTGCTGAAAAGTACCGTTGTTGTTGTGATTTTGATTTTGGTTCATTTTTTATTTTTTTTGTATCACAGCTAAGAGTTCGAAATGAAATATTTGGCTACCAAGTTTGAATAGAGTATTTGCGTTAACCATTTTTATTAGTTTTTGGTTTTATATTATAATTGTTTGAATTTCAATAGTAATTTATTAATTTTATGCGTTTCAATGGGACCCCAACAGTTTTTTTTGATATTTTAATCAAAACTTTTAAAACTTTTTTAAAACTTTTAATCAAAAATTTGACACTGAATATTCGCGCATGTGCATATCAGTATGCGCATAACAAACAAATTTCGTGTTCGCTGGTAAAATAATTCTACTATACTTATTGTTTTTTTAAAGTGAAATAGTTATTGTTTAAATAAAAGTTTTGTTTAAATCGTGTTTTAAATTAAAAATTAATAACAATATTGAAATAAAATTATTTTGTTTTTCTTTGTATATATATGTATTTTATTTTTTCTTTGTAGGCCGCCTTAAAGTTCGTAGGCCCTAGGCACTGCCTATTGGATAAAACGGCTTTGCATACGACGTTAAAATTATAATTTCACGAGAGTAGTTTTCAATAGGATTCTATATAGTTTTATGGGAAGACATTGAGATAGTTTCAATAGGAAGTGTATAATTTCTAATGGAAAAAAATATGGAGGGGCTGAAATCTCAAGCTCTGAGATATCAAGACTTCGGTCTGGGTTAAAGATTTTGATATAGTTTTCGGCAAAAAACGTTTATGAGGACATGGTTTTTAGTTTTGGGCAGCGATGTATATCAAATATAACTTTTTGTTAAAGTACATGTATTTTTTATCTCTGTTTAGATATGTATTACAAAACTAACACGAAACATCAATACGTTGTTGGAAAATTATAACAGATCATATATTAACATTATTTAGTGAAAAGATTATACAATCAGCAAACTACTCAAAAACCTCTCCATTTAGCGTTTCGAGAAAATATTTCAAAATTTCAAATTCATATATCTTTCAAAATTCCAAAAATATTGTAAAATAAAAAATTCAAACTTTTTTCAAACAAAATCACAGATTAAAACTTTTTTCAAAAATTCTAAAAATATTGCAAAAATTATATCAAAATCAAAAAATGTAACTTTTTCCGAAATTATAAAAATTATAATAAAATCAAAAATTTAAAATTTTCCAAAAATATTCCAAACATTCTTACAAAATCAAAAATTGAAACTTTTTTCAAAATTCTAAAAATATATGTAAAATTAAAAAAAATTTTTTTTTCAAAATTCTAAAAATATTCCAATAATTGGAATAAATTCAAATATTCCAATAATTGGAATAAATTCAAATATTTAAACTTTTTATAAATTCTAATAATATTCCAAAAATTCTTAAAAATTCAAACTTTTTCCAAAACTCTAAAAATATTGCAAAATTTATAACAATATCAAAAATTGAAACTTTTTCCAAAATTATAAAAATTATAATAAAATCAAAATTTTAAAATTTTTCAAAATTCTAAAAATATTCCAAAAATTCTTACAAAATCAAAAAATGAATCTTTTTCAAAATTCCAAAAATATTTCAAAAACTATAACAAATTCAAAAATGTCCATATCCAATTTCATTTTCAATTACATTTTCAGCAAACCATTCAAAAACCTTCAATTTAGCGATTCGAGAAAATATTACAAAATCACAAATTAATATTTCTTTCAAAATTCCAAAAATATTGTTAAAATTATAATAAAATCAAACTTTTTTGAAAATTCTAAAAATATTCCAAAAATTATTACAAAATCAAAAATTGAAACTTTTTTCAAAATTCCAAAAATTATAATAAAATTTAAAATTTTTCAAAATTCCAAAAATATTCCAAAAATTCTTACAAAATCAAAAATTAAAACTTTTTCCAAAATTCTAAATATATTGCAAAAATTATTACAAAATCAAAAATGCAAACTTTTTTCAAAATTCCAAAAATATTTCAAAAACTATAACAAATTAAAAAATTTCCATGTCCAATTTCATTTTTAATTACATTTACGTCATAAAAGCCGTCAGCTACATTTTTTTTTCAAAAACTTGGCTAAAAAAATAAATGAATTCATTTTTTGACACGCTTGACATTATTTTTTTGACAAACGTATAATGCCACAATTCTCTATAATAATAATAAATTTTCATGTCATACAAATTATTAAAATACAAAAAATAAATAAAAATCTTTCTTTTGACACACTTGACAACATTTTTTTGACAAACTTATAATGCCGTAATTCTCAACAAAAATAATAAAATTTCATTTCAAAAAAAATTTTAATTTAATTTTTTTCCAAAAAATTGGGTAAAACAATAAACAAAAATCTTTCTTTTGACAAGATTTCTCGTTTTTTTAAGCAAAAAATATGCATATTTCCTTGTTTTGACACACTTGACGATTTTTTCGACACACTTCCGGTACAGTTATCGAACACATCGTCCTTTTGGCTCTTCCCATTGAGTAAACCTATTTTTAGAAAAAAATTTTTTCAAATCCGTCCAGCGGTTTTATAGATTTCGTGGGTTTTGACGGGCGGCCGGCCGGCAGACAGACATACATTTTTTTTGTTGCTTTTTTAGAATCAGTAGGTCCTAAAACGTCGAGAAATGCCAAAAAAAGTGGGGGTAAGAATTTTACTTTGAGCTCATGAATGTAATACTTAGGTCTTTCAGACCGAAGTAATACGACTTTAAAATATTAATTCCACTGCATGAGTTTTAATAGGTTTTATAGTTTAATAGGTGACATTGAGATAGTTTCAATAGGAAAAGGATGATTCTTACAGGAAAATACGAATTTGAAATTTTTTTTATGTACATACTCGGGTATCCTATTAATCCTATAAAGGCATCTTCTCGTAAGAAAGAAATTTCTATGTTTAGTTTTCCTTTTCAATTACGTTCATTCCCATAAAAATGTTTCATTAGGAACAGTCTGATATTTAAAGGATTATGAGCTTAATTCCATTTTCCCATTGAATATAAGTCTTTCCTGCAGAAATTTGTCAGAAATATATAGTTCAAATCGTTTTATGTATGTTTTAGTTATCGATTCTCGGCTGAAATATAGTGATTAAGGTTAGAAAAAACTTAATTGAAATATTTATATAATTATAATTAGTTGATTGTAAAATCAACATTTTGCCTAAAATATTCATATATAATATCACGAGTCGTCAAATAATAGTCGATTATTTTTTATAATCATTATTATAGTCCCTGGGCCGGCGCCGATTTCATGTGATGATTACCACATATTTTATACTTTGTGATGCGCCTGTCCTTGACGAGCCTGAAAATATTTGTTCTATGATTTTTCTCAAATCGGTCGCTTTTGCCTTCGGCAAGCTGCGAAAAATGCCGATTGCCCGCGATCTTGTAAATTTGCTACCACATTTATTTTTTTTAACTGTGTAGGTTGGAAATTTGTTTTAGAATACGAGGGTAAGCTTGTCCGACCAAAATGTGTTTGCTATTGTCGAGTCTGACAACTGCCATTTTGGATGTTTGGGTTGTCGGACTAGACAATAGCAGACAAATTTTTGTCGGACAAGGTTACCCTTGTGTTCTAAATCAAATTTCCAACCCCCATAGTTAAAAAAAACAAAAATTTACAAGATCCCGGGCAATCGGCATTTTTCGGAGCTTGCCGAAAGCAAAAGCGGCCGATTTGAAAAAAATCGCAGAACAAATGTTTTCGGGCTCGTCAAGGACAGGCACCTCACGGAGTATAAAATATGTGGTATTCATCATATGAAATCGGCGCCTTCCCAGGGACTATTACGAATGTCATTTAAGGTGATTTGGTGATTGAGGAAATTTTTAACCTCAAATGGCATGAGTGGTAATGTTGGAAAATAATCGACTAATAATTTGATGACGAGTTGTATTTAGCAGACAATTTAACGAACAGAAATAGTAACATTATTTCATACAACATAATCCTTTGTTGTCAAACAAAATTAAATATTATTTCATCTTAGTTGACGAATCATCTACGAATAATAAATATTATTTCATCTTTGACAAATAAACATAAACATGCAATCATTTATTAATGAAAACGGACATTTTTATTATTTGCAAATTGCATTTTTATATAATTTTGTATTATTGAATAATTTGTAGAAACATTTCATTTAGAAACTAATAATTATCTTTTAAACAAAATTATAAATAAAAAAAAATTATCTCATTAAGCAAAACAATTATCTCAATATCTCTAGTTTTAAATTAATATATTAAGTAGGCCGAAAATAGTCTCTATAATTCGCTGTTCCTTCCCACCAGAGAAAAATAATCGATATAATTCGTTTTGATTTGTTAAAAAATAGTAAATGAAGCGTTTTTATTGGACCTTATCGAAGCTTTATTTAGTGAGTTGAATTGTCTATAAGATTTCTAATATCGCAGAAATAAGATTAGCTGATAATTATATTTTGGATTGTCTAAGTTTGCATAAAAACAAAGGGTTTGTTTTATCTATTTTGTTGAAGTATTATAGCAATAGTTAAATTGAGGAAATACAATTATTATCAGTAGTAATTTCCCAGGCGCGGTGATAATTCGAAATAATTTTTTGTCAAAAATTTTGAAAGTAAGTATATTGATAATAGCACGAGGCCGTAGGCCGAGGGCTATTATCAATACCACTTGCTTGAGGAATTTATCAAAAAATTATGAGAATTTATCAACGAACGAGAGGAATTTGTTTAGAAAATTTTTTGCCTTACACTCAGAAAAAAAATCATGTAAAAGCAAATAAATATACATATAGTTTTAAAAAAATATGCATATAGTTTTTACGCAAAAAGTATTGTTTTTAGGAATAAACAGATAATTTGTTCGTTTTTAATAATATTTTTTTGGATAGTTTTGTTCATAAAAATAAAGAAACAGTTTATCAGTTTTAAAAAGTAACTTTTTATTAATACAAACAAGTTTATTAAAGTTTATAAAAGATACTTTAAATAACTATTTCTTTGTTTTTAAGAGATTTATTTTTTATTTTATGTAGGGTTGTGAAATTTTCCTCAGTTTTCTAAATTTAAAATTAAAAACATTCCCAATATAGTTTTATTCATTATGATTTTATTTAATTATTTATTCACATTTTTACAGAGATTACTAAATCACAATATAAAGTAATTATGTAATAATATTTAAGTATAAAGTTATTATATTTCACGAAAATAATAATTTATAAAATAGGATGAGCATTAATAAAAATAAAATATAAATTCATGTTTAAAATTAATAATTCAAAATTGATATTTTTATTTAATAATTCATTAATAATATGAATTAACAATTCATTCAAAATTAATAATTTATTTATTTAAAATACTTTTTCACCCTAATAACTTTGTGACCGTTATTAATTAAATAACAATGAATAGGTGGTCCATCAAAAATGTTAATATCATGAAATTCATATTGATTTATTGATTCATTTATAACATAAGAAACAAAATGATCCGAGAATCTTACTGATGCCCACACCTTACAGATTACGTAACAGTTTGATTTTATTTGATCGAAAAGTATATCAATTATCTCAAAAACTTGAGGCAGGATGCCAAATGATTTAGTTATTGTCAGAAAATACTCCTTTTTATATGCAATTCCCCGATAGATTATTTCTGATACTTCAATTAGGTTCAATTTGATAATCTCCTGACAATTCTGGATTTTATCAAAATATAACTTTGTTTCTAAATTAAACTTTTTTTCGTTCTTATATTCAAATTCGTCGTCAAAAAAACCATTTATTACATTATTAGAAAATCGAAGAGATTCTTTAAGGGCTAAGGTGGCTGGAACGTTTACACGGGATGTAATATTATGAGAGTACACCTTATGCATTTGGTGTTTACTTTCAAAACGGAAACACCACAAATTTCTAAGAGCACCGCTTTGCCGGATTATCGAAGGATAATGAAGCATCATATGATGCTTTGGTTTCAACGTATCTGAAAAAAGTTTTATATAGAAAGAATGATGTTTTAAAATTAACTGGTCTAGTTCTAGCAAAATTTCTTCATCAAAAGCCGGTAACAGTACTAAATCAATAATTTTAACTAAACATTTTAATACCTCATAAGTTTCATCGTGAAGTGGAACTAGATCTCCAATCATAAGGGTTATAAAATGCATGAAAGTTTTCATTTCTTTAGCCATCATCTTGAATTTTGCTCGATTAATGTGAGATTGTTGTATGGGCAAACATATGTTGCCTATTTCTGTAGCACCATATTGAAATAGTTGCTTCCTCTCATTTAAAGTTGATAAAGTAAAATATTTTTTTGTGTATATAAAATATTTCAAAATATGTGATAAGTCATATTTGCAAACCCCTAGAAACAAGTCATGCATTATATCGCATGAATAGTTGTTCGTAACATGAAATGTCGGAATTGAATTAAATATAGAGTTTTCTTTAACTCCGGTTTCTTTAACATCGTTTTGCAAAACATCTAAATGGTAATTGTCGAGGTTTCTCAAAGAGTGGAGATACTCGTGACAATCTAACTCGGTTTCAGTTTTACTTCGTTTGCATATCCTGCAATAAAATTTGGCACTAAAAGACCCAGCAAAGCCAAGAGTGGTATTTAAGGCTAAATTATCGCCCACTACTAAACCTAATACGAAATGAATATTATACATTTTTTCATTTACGCGTATTTCCAATCCTTCATTTTTCAATTTTTTTAGCACATTTATAAAATGAGACAAAACTTTATTTATATTATTTTCGTTAACATCTCGCGATTTTAGAAAACCAGCTACAAATATATTTTTTAGTCTCGAAGTTTGATTATTAGGTATTGTTGGAAAATTATAATACAAACCCATAACCGAATGATCACTAGCATGTGAACCTAAACTGTCATCTATTCCAAAGTCATCAATATATAGGAAATAAGATATAACAATTTTATTTGAGGCACTACGCATTCTTATTTCCCACTGTTGACCGTTAATAAAATTTTGAAATTTGCCTTGTATAGCAAGTTCTTTCATATGTTTTAGGGTATCGTCTAATATCCCAGGAAACTCAAAATATTTTCTAATTTGGAAAGGAATATCTAATAGAGTACCTTCTGTTATATTTGAATCAATTGTTGGATTCCCATTTAATATAATTGTTGACAGTTCGTTATTAAGTAGAAATGCTTTTGGATGCTCGAATAAATCCATTTTTTTTAGGTGTTTAAATAATTTGTACTCGGTATTTAAATTTGACATAAAATTACCAATTGCGTCTAAAAATGATTTTAATAAATTAGTTTGGATAGTGTTCACACTAAATGTTAGAAGAATATTAATTATGTATTTAAAAATTGGACTCAAAATAAAAGTTGATAAACAGTTTTGAACGAATAAAACATCTTTTCTTGGAAAACTTGGTTTACTATGTAAACATAAAATAAACGTTATAATAGACCTTTTTATTTGATCCAGTATTTCAGAATGATTAATGTTAAAGTTATTTGTGGATTTTTCTATAGAACAAGTTGAGATGGAAGTTGAAAAAGAATTCTGAAGTGTTACGTTTATATCGGAATCAGTATTATTTACTCTTATTAAGGCAGGGCATGGTGTAATATCAATTAATTCCTTTGAACCAGTTTGTTTATCATGTTTTTTTAAATGAATCTTAAAAGTATAAATATTTTGAAATGTTTGACAGCAGTTTGCGACTGTGCATTTAAACTGATAAATCGAAGGTATTTTATGAAACTCTTTTAAATGAACAATATAATTAATCGAAATTGTAAAAATAGTATCACATAAAAAACATTTAAATTCCATACTTAAATTTGAATTAATGAATTATTAAACTTTAAATTTTGTTTGAAAACTATTGAATTCTTTTATCAGTGTATTTACCTGTGCATTAGATTCAGTAATAGGCAACTCAAAAAAATACTGTTCTAGAAATAACCATACGTTTTTACTTATTGTCGAATATTTTAAATTAAATACAAAAATGAGCTTGATGACAACGTCTAGGCATTTTTGGAAACTCATTAGTTTGTATTTAAGGCCATCGCTGTACACGTAAAAATGTGTAAGCTTCGTTATATCAGATCCTACCACAATTATTGATGGTTGAAGTTTAATTTTTTTTTCATAATAACTATTTCGCCGTTTCTCTAATTGAGGATTGATGTCGTTTAAGGATGTAACATGAAGTAGAAAGTCATTCTGTGAATCGCTAATGGTAGGTTTATATGTTTTAGATATGCGACTGGGTTGAATTATTGCATGGAGAATCAACGTTAATATACAATCCTTTGAATCTGAAAAGCAAACAAATAAGATTAGTGTACATATAAAGTTAAACAGATATTATCATATACAGACTTTTGTCAATATTGGCTGTTTTTAGTTTGGAGAATAAATTTAAATTGGCCTTATCTTTAATTTTAGTTTTGGCGTATTTTATGAAAGTATCAGTAAACGTTTCAAATTTTTCTAAAAGATTATCTTTTTTCCCCGGATGTAAATAATTAAAATCTATTTCAATCTGTAAATATAAATAAATAAATGTATTTCAATACAGTTACAATATAAGTTTTTCTTTCAAACTTACAAGTTGATAACCAAGACTGTTATCGTACAATGGCCACAAATTCAAAAAGTCAGATACTGAAGATTTTGACCTTATAAAACTGGTTATTCGATTGCTTGCAGTTTTTTTTCCAGAAGTCACATACTTTATCCCATGGACTAAAGTTTGAATTCAACCAAATTTTTAATTGGTTAAATTGATCTACATAATAATTAATATAATCTCAGAGTTTTTCAAAATTTGAAATTGTATATCAGATATATTTTAAACAATTTATACCTATAGGCAGTAGCTCTGCTGTGTTATTTTGTAGAATACTATTGTCATTTGATTCAGAATATGAATCTTTCTTACTTGAATATTTTTTTCGTTTATTTATCAAATTTACATATCTATGGTAAATTTTTCCACTATAAAGTTTTCTTTTCTGCAGACCTATTTCTTTATTTGAAGTTCTGTAATAATTTTCCTGTATATATATATATATATATGATATATTAAATGTTTTAATTTTTGTTTATAACAATTATCTTACAATATTTTCATTTGGAAATAACACTTTTATTTGGTTGGTGCATTCCTCAAAATTTGTTGGTGATATTTTTTGTTGTGTTGCTATCAAATAGTCAACCGTTAAATGAACTAAATCTTTTTGCTCCAGTTCATTTAAAAAGCCATTTGTCTTATACCCGTCCTCAATAATTTTTCCTTTTATGGTGGTTTTTATTAATTTCTCTACAAAATTGTTGTCAAGATCATATTTAGAGCATGACGGACCTGCATCAGTTGAACTCAAAAATGAATCGTTCACGCACTTTTGCACATTAGACAAATCACTTAAATTGGTGATAGTGGTTGCTCTAGGATCAATTATTGGAATATCCTGATATTAAAATATTATAGTCATTAAATGTAGAATCAAATTAAATTAATAAACTTATTATAAAAAGTACTAAATAAAAAATTTTACTATAGTTGACTTAATACTTAATTATAATTACTACAATACTTACGATTTTCTCACGCCATTTTATTAAATTAGAACGAAATATAACTTTATCACCAAAAGATTCTACAGAGGGGAAAATATCCTTTAAATCATCCAAAGTTAAATTTTTTAAAACCTCAATTGTAACTCCACAAAGATTTAAATTATTTTTAACTTTGTCGGACAAACCCCATTCGTTAAATAATAACCCGGCGTCTTGATTTATGTAATCTTGATCCGATTGTTCTGAACAAAAAATAAATTCACTTAGTTCTATAGATTGGTCCATTTTAATAAACTTTACCAAAAACTATACTAAAAATGGAATACAATTTCACAATATTTGCTTAGAATATAAATATTTCACTTTTAAAGAATAAATTCTAATTCTAATAAATGTAAAACACGAACAAATGAAGACTACAAATAAAACTCATTTCCTATTTTTGTGACAAATATTATTTAGCTAACGGGATATTTACAGCAATTGCGTTTCGGTAGATTTCGTATAACAAATATATAAAAGATCGCACAATTATTAAAAACCCATTTATTATTAACAAACAAAACGTTTTTAGTTCCAACTAACAAAAATCAAAAAGAAAAATCATTTAAAATTAAAAGATATCTTCTAAATTTTTTAAAAAATATTTTATTAACATTTAAAAGCAAATTAGTACTATCTAAAGATAGTTCTTAAAAACAAATAAATAGTTTTTAATTTTAACAAGACTTTCAACTTTTTGAAATTAAAAAATGGTTTATTTGAATTTAGAAAACTAAATTTTTCTCAGTGTAGTTTTATTTTAATTTAACCCAATAAAATTCTCTAAAATGTAATGACATCATTCAATTTCACCAATACCATTTGAATTATACTAATAACAAATAGTTATACGTCTGGCTTACTGGGGTATTAAAAATTATCAGTCTAATTTTGAAATAATTAACTGATAGCACAGTAGGCCAATGTATAATTCATAAAAAATATATAAAGAAATGAAAAATGGCAAGAAATTTTCTAAACGAATTCCCCACGTTCGTTGATAAATTCTCATAATTTTTTGAAAAATTCCTCAAGCAAGTGGTATTGATAATAGCCCTCGGCCTTCGAAATTTTTGGCAAAAAATTATTTCGAATTATCACCGCCCTTGGGAAATTACAACTGATAATTTTTAATATCCCAGTAGGCCAGACGTGCAACTATTTGTTATTAGCATAATTCAAAAGTTATTGGTGAAATTGAATGAAGTCATTACATTTTAGAGAATTTCATTGGTTTAATTTAAAATAAAACTAAGGCAAAATAATTACAAAAACCACATACAATAAATTGTTGAATTCAACAGAACATATTGAAAAATTGAAATTTTATTTTGTTGCATTTCGTATTTTTTCATTTATGATTTCATGAAATAAAATATGGAGGGGCAGAAATCTCAAGATCTGAGATATGAAGACTTCAGTCTGGGTTAAGGATTTTGATATAGTTTCAGCAAAAAAACGTTTATGAGGGCATTGTTTCTAGTTTTGGTCAGCGATGTATATTTAGCGTTTTGAGAAAATATTACAAAATCACAAATTCATATTTCTTTCAAAATTCCAAAAATATTGTAAAAATTAAAAAAAAATCAAAAACTTAAACTTTTTCCAAAAATTCTAGAAATGTTGCAAAAACTATAACAATATCAAAAATTGAAACTTTTTTCAAAATTCCAAAAATTATAATTAAACCAAAAATCTTAAATTTTTCAAAATTCTAAAAATATTCCAAAAATTCTTACAAAATCAAAAATTGAAACGTTTTTCAAAATTCCAAAAATGTATGCGTAAGTAAAAAATTCAAAAATTCTATTTTTTTCCAAAATCTAAAGATATTGCAAAACTTATAACAAAATCAAATATCAAAACTTTTTCCGAAATTCTAAAAATTTTGCAAAAATTATTACAAAATCAAAAATACAAACTTTTTTTAAAATTTAAAAAATATTTCAAAAACTATAACAAATTTAAAAATTTCCATGTTCAATTACATTTACGTAATATTCCAAAAATTATAATAAAATCAAATATTTAAACTTTTTATAAATTCTAATAATATTCCAAAAGTTCTTAAGATTCATAAATTCAAACTTTTTCCAAAATTCTAAAAATATTGCAAAAATTATAACAATATCAAAAATTGAAACTTTTTTCAAAATTCCAAAAATTATAATAAAATCAAAAGTTTTTAATTTTTTTAATTCTAAAAATATTCCAAAAATTCCTACAAAATAAAAATTGAAGCTTTTTTCAAGTTCTAAAAATATAAATTCCATTTTTTTCAAAATTCTAAAAATAAGTCAAAAATTATAACAAAATCAAAAATTTAAACTTTTCCAAAATTCTAAAAATATTGCAAAAATTATTAGAAAATCAAAAACACAATATGTACTTAAGCTTAATTGTTCACAAAAAACCAATCCAAAAATACCAACTTTTTTTCAAAATTCCAAAAAAAATTCAAAAACTATAACAAATTCAAATAATTTCTATGTCCAATTTCTTTTCAATTACATTTACGTCATAAAACCAGCAAAAAATTGTTTTTCCAAAAAATTGGCTAAAAAAATAAATGAAATCAATTTTGAATTTTTTGAGATCAATTAAACTTAAGTAAGTAAAGAAGTAATTGGAATATTTTCAATTCAAAGGTATGGTTTGAAGTTTCTCAGAAAAAAACTCCACTTCACATTTTTCGTGTTTCGGTTGGGATTCGAACCTACCTCGTCAGTGCCCGGCTCGAAATGATATCATTTTTTGACACACTTGACATTATTTTTTTGACAAACTTATAATGCCATAATTCTCTATAATAATATTAAAATTTCATGTCATACAAATTATTAATTTTATTTTTTCCAAAAAATTGGGTAAAAAACTAAATATTCTTTTGACACACTTGACAACATATTTTTGACAAAATTATAATGCCATAAATTTTCAATAATAATAATAAAATTTCATGTCATACAAATAATTAATTTTATTTTTTTCCAAAAAATTGGGTAAAAAAATAAATAAAAATCTTTCTTTTGACACACTTGACAACAATTTTTGACAAACTTATAATGCAATAATCTAGTTTTTGATCTCACATACCAAACCCGACCATCCAGATTTCTCCAATTCTTCGTTCCTACTCATAATCACTTTTAAAATGAACGTTTTTTAAGCAAAAAATATGCATATTTCCTTGTTTTGACACACTTGACGATTTTTTTGACACACTACCGGAAGTGTGAGTTATCGAACACAGCGTCCTTTCGGCTCTTGCCATTGAGTGTATCTATTTTTATAATTCAAAGTTTTTCAAATCCCTTCAGCCGTTTTCTAGATTTCGTTGGTCGTGACGGACGGACGGCCGGACGGCCGGCAGACAGACATACATTTTTTTTTGCTTTTTTAGAATCCGGTGGTCCTAAAATGTCGAGAAATACCAAAAAATGGGGGTAAGGATTTCACTTTTAGCTCATGAATGTAATACTTAGGTCTTTCAGACCGAAGTAATACAAATATGAACCAAAATTTGCAAAAATTAACAAATCATAAATTGAAGCTTTTTAAAAACATTATTAAAATCATACATAAAATTTGATGTGTTTCAATAAAATCGAAAAAAACTTCTCTTTATTCATTACATATTAAATTCATTTAAATCTCAACTTCAATAATAAGTACCAACACTTTTGTAGATCCATTGTATGTTTCAGATGCCGGAAATAGATTTATACTAACCGTGGCAAGAGGATTTGACGAAGTATTCTCTTGCTATGTCCTTGCAGAACCAAGAAGGGTTTACTGATGCTAGAAGCTTTTTGAAGATTTTGATTGTAGATTTGGATCACCGGTTTCAATTTTGATTGATCAAGTTTCTAATTTTTTAGTGAAATGTTTAAAAACATGTGCAGTTTGTTAAAAATATCTAATATCTAAATATCTAAGATAATCTAAATATCTAAACTTCTTTCCACTTTAAGAGAAATGGCTCTCTGCAGTAGTCTTACCGTGGTCTCGCGTAGTACTTAAGAATATATACTCCCCATCCCACACCGTAATTAAGCATGTTCCTTTTCAACTTATTCATGGATTTAAACCAAATGTGCCATCATAATTGAAAGCGATTTGCCTTCTCCTGGTGTATGATAATGATAACTACTTGCATGAGTTATAAAGAGTCGACCTGGAAGTGCTCATGAGGTAGCGAGTTGTAATTTGCAAACTGATAAGATTTCAGTGAATGTATCTCTTAAAGTTGAAAACTTAGTATTACATACTATATACCACGTAATAAAATTAGCTCGTGAATCAAGCTGCATCAATTGTACACCTGTCCATTAAATGAAATATATATAATATATATATGTATATATATATATATATATATATATATATATATATATATATATATATATATATATATATATATATATATATATATATATATATATATGTATATATATATATATATATATATATATATATATATATATATATATATATATATATATATACGACATTTAAAAATCGTGTAACTTCCAAAATCTCATATACATAAAACAAAAACCAGGAAGCATTCGGCTGGAACAAAACAGGTTGTAGTGACTGAATTTTTTCTTTTAGTGCAATCGTTCCCGAAGTATCTTCAATGGTTTCCCTTTCGATGGTTATGGTTTTTATACTGACGATGTAAAGGTTTCTGCTCAAAACTTTACTGAAAAGGACAGGAATCACAAAGTTACTTTAGTTTAATTGATAACAATCGATAACATGAAACCCTAACAAAATTATTTGTTTTCGAAGGGCAAAACTGGCCCCTTAGAAACAAACGTAGATTATTTAATATTTGGATTTATAATAAAAATCCTATAAATCGATTAAAATAAAAAGCCAACATAATATCAAAATAGATAAATGAAAACGAAAAGAAATGAAATTTACAAAGGGAAAGCGGAAAACCCAGTGATTATGTGTTACAGAACTATTAAGTCTTAATCTCTGGTAACAAATCTTCTACCCTTCCTATTATTGATGTTGGTTTTATTGGTACAGACGCAGCAAGAAAATCCACATTCGTGGAACGCTTTAATTTGAACTCGACTGTTTTGGAAACTCCTGAGAAAAGCAAGTTTTCAGAATTTAATATGACAGAACTTCATTTCAAACCCAAAATTGTGGAAACACTATTAAGGAAGTCAAATATCAACAAAACCTCCCGTCTGGGCAACATTTCATCTATTATTCTAAAATTATTTTTCAAAGAACTTACATCCACTCTTACCAAAATTTTCTACAAATCCTATAAATCAGGTATTTTTCGTTCGTGCTGGAAGTTAAACAATGTCCAAAAAAGAAATCAAATGTGATATTTCAAATGATAGACTAAAAGCCTTACTCTCATGTCAGTCTAAAATATAATATCTCTTAAACAGGTTATCCCAGGGTGCTCAAAACAGGACTGAGACAGAAAAAACGTTAACATTGAAAAACTGACATAACTTTTACACCCTTTGTTTTTATCAATAAATTTGAATGCAGTAATTTTTGCAATACTTGTCTCATTATGTCATCCCAATTTTTGTTTTTGTACGACCGAAATTGAATTTACAATGGCGAAAACTTTGGAAGTGCGTAAATTTATTCTTAAAAAATTTAATGAAAATCCTCTATGGTCATTCGTTCGAATTGCATAAGAAGCTAAAGTGACCAGACAAACGGCAGCAAAAGTCATCAAGAACTTCATGGAAGAGCTCACATTTACTCGAAAGCCTGGCAGTGGCAGACCAGAAGGATTTCACTCGCCAAAAAAGGTGCGGAAAGCTGTGTCTGAAATGGAGAAGCATCCAAACATCTCAAATCAGAAATTGGCTCAAAAAGTGGGCTTGTAAAAAAAGTCAGTACGCAGAATTAAGGTCAACACCGGCTTCAAATCGTACAAAGTGCAAAAAATTCCAGACAGAAATGCAGAGAATATTATCACAGTGGCAAAAAACGAGCTGAGTTGATTTCTTTAAAACCAAAGATTGTTGCGTAATGGACGATCAGACATACGTGCTCTGCAAGTTCTCTCAATTACCTGGCCAAGAGTTTTATGTTTCTCGTGGACGAAGAAATGTACCCAAAGAATTCCGGACCAAAAGATGACGAAGTTCCCCATAAAACAGGCAATCTGCAGCTGTGGAGAGAGAAGCAAATCTTTTGTGACATCTGGATCCATAAACTCTGAAACTTACATTAAGGAATGTCTCCAAAATAGATTGTTGCCTTTTCTGAGACAACACAATGTATCTCCTTTCTTTTAACCGGATTTAGCCTAGTGTCACTAACGCAAGGCGCCCATGAAGTGATATGAAGACAACAACATCGTTTTAGTGCCAAGAGAGGCAAACCCACCAAATTGCCCAGAACTCCGGCCTGTTGAACGCTACTGAGCTTCAGTCAAAAGAAACTATAAGTTAGTACAAACAAGGAAGCAAAAACCATTGCAAATTTCAGGAAAATATGGATCGCATCGACCAAAAAAGTCTCGAATACCACCACAAAATCCATGATGTTGGAAATTCCTGAAAAAAATCAAGCTATTTTGTGTCAATAAGTCTGATTGAAATAATATTAATTGTGGATTATTTGGTAATAAAATACGTATCCGAAAGTGAGACTTTTATTAAAATTTGCCCAGCGGTTCCAAAGTTATCCCAGTTTTTCAATGTTAACGTTTTTTCTGCCTCAGTCCTTATGAGGATTATAATAATACACACATATCAAAATTTTTAAAAGACATCTGTTTGATATTGCCAATACAAAATTAACAACCGATCTATTGAACTCTGTAGCCCATCTTTGGAATAGCATATCCAAAAAAGGTGGTAAAACGTACCTATCGTATTACACATCTCGAAAGCATTTCATTGAATCATGTGTGCCAATCTAAACAATAAGCTCGTTGCATATTAATATCACACCGCAGTCGTGCATTCTGATTCATAGCTTTCACCGACCAACCGATACTGATATTTCTTTCAGTATCTTTAGATGGCTTTTCTTCTTCTTTTTTCTCTCTCTGTTTTTAATTAGTATCAACGAACTGAACATAATAAATATATTTGCAGATGATAGATAGTACACTGCACAAGTCATTCTTTTCTATGATCATTAAAATTGGCCAAATTTTTGTCACGCTGATTAACAATTTTTCTAGGTTTTCGTTTACATTGGCGCGTGTCTCCATGAAGATAATCTTTAAAGGATAAAATGCACGTACGAATAAATCCGGACCGGGGTCGGGAATAAATGTAAACAGGGAGTTAGAAAAAATTCCTGATCAACGTATCAAAAATTTGGTCTATTTTAATTACGGTTGTACCGATCAGAAATCTTGCCGCTTACCGATTGCCGATTATTCGGCTTTCTTTATCGGCCGATACCAATTGGCTGCCGATTATTTGGAAATTAGTTAAACAAATCTGCGCCAAGCATTTAGAACGCGAAACTTTTCTTCACAAGTCGGGGCAATCCAGCAAAATCGGGACGCTTTGCAATCATAGTTTAAAATGTTATACGAACGTCGCTATTATTTATTTATTTATAGTTCGGCAATATTTTAAATAAAAAAATTCTGTAACTGTTGAAAGTGGTGTTTTGAATTTTTCTGGCAACTATTTTCTTTTCGTAGGTAAAACAATATGTTGCCCTCGACTTATTTTTTACCCAATATCTAAGTCGACTGTAACTGTATTTGATGAATTCATGTATCTAGGAACGAATTTGTTGTCATTATTTCAGGCATGGTTACTCTGGTATGGCAATAATAAAAACTTACATATTTATAAGACAGAAGCCATGGATGGCAAACTGCCATTGTGAACCGTACGAGAAACTTTGCACTGAATATTTTAACACAAATCGAGATTTTTGAATCCGAAAGGAACTTTTTACAGAGGCAGAAAGTTTGGCAAAATTTAAAAAAACTTATATGTCGCAGTAATTATAGTACTTCATTTAAAAACAGCATTATTTTAAATTAATTTTTATCAAAAAAATGCAGAAATACATAAACAGATTTCTCATATTTTTAAACAACCATTGGGGGTACTTATTTAAAAAGGTTTTCAAGTATGGCTGACTATATGGTGTTTTATAATTTATAATTTGTTGTGTTTAAAATGCAAATAATTAAAAACGCATGTGTTGATAATCGGCCGAATCAGACAAAAAAAACCGATACCGATTAATCGGCAAAATTGCCGATTGCCGATTACCTTCCGATTAATTGGTGCAGCCCTAATTTTAATTCTGCCAAAACACAGCCATTGATTTTTCCAGATCGAACAATATGTTTTCAAACGATATTTCAATTAGTATAATAAGTGACTGAGAAATAGACGAATGTGAAAGCATTCAGTTATTGGGTGTCTCAATTTCTAACGACTTACTCTGGAACGATCACATAATTGTGATGGTACAGACAGTGGAATCTCAAGCCTCATCAATAGATATCAAAAATTCACACCGCATCAATTACTCCATGGCTCTACAAACCATAGAGTTTGAGTGTCAGGACAAGTTCCGTCTCGTGCAACCTGTCCATTATTTTCTAATCTATCTTTGTACCCCCATTTGTAATTCCTATATTTGCCCCTATATAGAGCATTGTTGCCAAGTTTTTTGTTGTAAAAAAAGAGTTTAGGGCGTTGCATCTCTTCCCATCTTGGCACTTTTGGACCCTACTCAAAACAAGCTATACGAATTGTGAAAGATTAAAATTTAACATCAAATCTTGATTACCTACAACGCCATCGCACTGTTGCTGAACTTGTTGTTTTTAATAAATGTCGTCACCAGCAGTGCTCGGATGTAATCGAATTAATCTTGCCTCTATCATATTCGTTTCTCTATGCAAAAAATCAGGTGGTTGAGATCAGTCACTGTTATAGTGACAGAATGCTTAGACGTTTCTTTGTCCCTTCATGCCTTTAAAGGTTTAAAAAAACGTTTATCAATACCTCAGAACGCATGCTGTTGTGCGACCAAGCCTTAAAAAGAATTTATATGTTTTTGCGACACATATTATAATTCCTATTACCAACACGTTTTATTAAAAAACAGTCACATCTCTGGCCAAAGATCGACCGTTTATCTAAAAACAGTCACCCACACATATCTGGCCAAAAATTGACCGTCTTCTGATTACACTATCAAAAATAGTTTAAACAAATTTTTTTTGTTATTCGTGCAAGAACAAAATATTCGTGCAAAACATATATTTTGTGAACCGTGTTAATTCAAAATCGTTTAAAAAAGGTCGTTTAAAAAAAAAGTTGGGTGTATTTGGTGAAACGTGTTATTTCAAAATCGTTTAAAAAAAGACCGTTTAAAAAAGAGTTGGGTGTATATATATATATATATATATATATATATATATATACATATTAGACTGTTTCACAAATCCACTTTTTTTGATATGTTCAGTTCCACATCAAAAATCTGAAAGTTCTCGATGAAAAAAAAATTTTCCGCCAGATCTGAGCTTTTTATCTCATTCCCAGAGCGTGCGGTTTTGCAAAACGTCCTGAATTTTGGGCTATTCATGCAGGAAATTCAAATTGAGGCTGGATACCGATACGACAAATAAAAACAAAAATACCGGGGTGCTATTCGATGGGAAATTTTCCATAAAATTCAAAAATAACCATGGTACACACGTTTTCTGAAGCCTAACCATGAAAATTTGAAGCCGAAGTCAAAAAATATTGCAAATTTGCGCGGAGCTAATACTAAAAACTATCATTTATCGAAAGTAAAATAAAAAGTTTTGAAATGAAAATGATAATTTTGTATATTTTATTAAGTAGATTTTGTGAAATTATGAAAAAGTTGCCTTTTAGCCTAAATTCTGGAAAACACGACTTCACTAAAAGTGAGATATCTCGCGATCTAGACCACCAAAAGACCTAAGATTTTTTTGTTGGCAAGCTAATAAAATTGTTTATGAGATAAAATCGTTAAATGTGGTGGTTAGTATGACAAAAAGTTAAAATAATGACACCGCTTTTCGAAAAATGCGCAAATTTGCAATATTTTTTGACTTCGGCTTCAAATTTTCATGGTTAGGCTTCAGAAAACGTGTGTACAATGGTTATTTTTGAATTTTATGGAAAATTTCCCATCGAATAGCACCCCGGTATTATTGTTTTTATGTTGTCGTATCGGTATCCAGCCTCAATTTGAATTTCCTGCATGAATAGCCCAAAATTCAGGACGTTTTGCAAAACCGCACGCTCTGGGAATGAGATAAAAAGCTCAGATCGGGCGGAAATTTTTTTTTTCATCGAGAACTTTTAGATTTTTGATGTGGACCTGAACATTTCAAAAAAAGTGGATTTGTGAAACGGTCTAATATATATATATATATATATATATATATATATATATATATATATATATATATATATATATATATATATATATATATATATATATATATATATATATATATATATATATATATATATATATATATATATATATATATATATATATATATATATATAATATATATATATATATATATATATATATATATATATATATATATATATATATATATATATATATATATATATATATATATATATATATATATGTATATATATATATATATATATATATATATATATATATACATATGTGTATTGTATGTATCTGTTTTCTATTTTTTAGGTATTAAAGATTATACTATATAAATAAACCAATTTAAACGTGGAAGTGGTTATAATTTATAGTTAATAATTATAGGTATTAAAAAAACTATATTTTCTTAGTTTTCTCTAAAACAAATATTGGTGATGCTGATGTATAGGCTGACTTCATCACAGCTCTGGAAACAAAATATTTATGATATATACAGTGAACTTATTCAAATATTTTAATTAATGGCTAACTATTATTATAGATTATTTTATTATAGATTATACGTAGTAATTTTAAAAACGGGTAATCCAGGGGCGCCACTGCTTTTATCATATATCGCTCAAAGGCATATCAGTATCCCAACGGACATAAATTCTAATTCCGTTGTATGAATAGAAAAAATAAAAAAAATTTTTCCGGAAGTTGAAATGCAGAACTGTTACAAATCATACTCTAAGCATGACATTTATCAATTTCAATCAAAATCAATTATCAAGAACTGATATCACTTCATCACTATAGGCTGTAGTTTGATTAAAGACTCTGAAAAAAAATGGCAAAAATAAGTTTGACCGGAAGTGAAAAACTGGAAGTTGGGATGGAGAACTGTTGTAAACCGTACTAAATGCGTATGCACCAAGTTTAATTCAATTCGATTATCAGGTGCAGATGCTATGGAGCTGTCAAAAACAAGGGCTCGGGAACCCTCCCACCATCTTGTTCAATGTCGCTCAAAAACTAATAAGCTCCTTGTCATTAATATTTGCATCGTTTTTCAAAGTGTCATCAAAATTCACTCACGAACGAATGTTTTTTGCTCCCAACAAAAATGAAAAACATAGTGAAAAAACCACCTGTTGGATGATAGATCTTCCAGCCCTCTTGCCAATGTACCCGAAAATCTAATAAAATGTTTGTCATATTGATTGAATCCTTTTACCAACGTTTTATGAAAATCGATTAGGAGCTGTATTCCACAGTACTGATAAACACTAAAAAAAAAATTCACAAAAAACTTTTTAACCGGCAGTGGGTATGGAGAAATATTGGAAACAGTCCTGAAACATACCGTCGCAATAAGATTGAAAATCAGGATTAGAAGTTATTGACAATTCAACAGGTTCTTACAGGTGTTGATGAGACCACTACCTCTCTTATTTTGTCCAATTTTGAAATGAATCCAGATCTTCCATTTTCAAGTGAACCTGGTTCATATACCAAAGTTTCATCAAGACCCAATGCGTTTTTGTCACCCACCCATCCACGATCACACTCACATATTCCATCCACCCACAGATATATACCTTTTTTTGGCTATTTAGATAGAGGATGGGCTAAAACGTCTAAAGAAAAACTGGTCAATGGATGGTCTAAATAAAAAATAAAAATAAAAAAATAAAAAATAAAAATTTCACACAATTTTCAATTGTGGTGAACCAAAAATATATTGAAAATCTATGTATACGTAAACTATATTGGATACTAAATTATTTCTATTAAAGTTATACCAAATGTTTAAATAAGCTTTAATCTTAGGGGGTGTTATAAATAGCCAAATATAAAAAAAAAGTTCCAAGCGGCAGGTATATCCGCTAGAAGAGTTATCTAAAAAAATTTATCAAACCAAACTGAATTAACGGAAATTACTTTATCAATGCAATTTCGGAACAGTTTTGTTTAATTTGGTTTGGTTTTTGTTTAATTTGTTATTAAGTAAAATATTAAATCCATTGGGGGATTAACGTTCTAACTACGTCACACCTACAATATAACAATACCACCACACATAATTTATAATCAAAAATTATCAAATAACTTTTACACCATAAAAAAAGTCCAAGCGGCACGTATATCCGCTAGAAATAGGTAGATTTCGAGATCAGACAGTTTTGTGTGCCAGTAGAATCTGATGTATCAGATTAGTTTAAACAAAACAAACTAATTTCAAACAGATATCGAACAAATTTAAAAAGAAAATTAGCTACCTACAAGCAAAATTATATGTATCCAATTTTGCAACAAACAAATATCAAATCTACCACAGAACATGTGTGTGATAATTTATGACACAAACCTACTCTATATCATATGTCGTGCAATTACTGCAAAATATCAAAATAGTTTATTTCTAAGAAAAAAAAATTAATTTCTTCTATTCAAATCTTTTATTTTTTGACTGTTATAAGGTTGACATTGACTGTTATAAGGTTTTTGGAAATTGTAGTTGGGGATTGTTGCAAACTTTTTTGTTGAAGCCAACAAGTCAAAAACCTCTAACTGCAGAGGTTTATATTTATAAGAAACGGATTAAAATGTTTCCACAGATTCTAAACTTATGAAGATTTTAAAAATATTAGTATCCAAACGGCCGTTATAACCGATTAAAAAAAACACTTTTTTTTCTAGTATAAAGCCTATAGTTCCTTAACCATGTGTCAGATTTTTCTGATTTACGAACTCGTCCAAGATATTATTAAAACACACATTTTTAAGAAAAGCTTTTTGATCTGGCTCCACAAATGCAACCGTGAGAGCGCCGGTTGATTCAAACGCATTTTGTGTTTTACAAGCTTTTTTGTTGGAGCCGTTCACTCAGAAACCTCCAACTGCAGAGGTCTTTTTTTTGAAAGAAACTGATTAAAAAGGTTTCAAAGATTCTAAATTTATGAAGTTTTTAAAAGTATTAGAATCCAAACGGCCGTTATAACGGATCTAAAAAACAGAGTTTTTTTCTAGTATAAAGCCTCTAGTTTCTTAACCATGTGTTGGATTGGGCTGATTTACGAACCTGTCCAAAATATTAACAAAACGCACATTTTTAAAAAAGGTTTTTGATCTGGCCTTATAAATGCGACCGTGAGAGTGCCAGTTGTTTCAAAAAAAAATTTTTTTTTGCAAACTTTTTTGTTGGAGCCGCTCATTCAGGAACCTTTAACTGCAGAGGTCTAGATTTAAAACAAATTGATAAAAAAGATTCCAAAAATTCTAAATTTGTTAAATTTTTTGAAATATTAGTATCCAAACGGCCGTTATAACGGTTTTAAAAAATCAATTTTTTTCAGAAAAGAGCCTCTAGTTTCTTAACCACGTGTTGGATTTTGCTGATTCACGAACTTGTCCAAGATATTATTAAAACACACAAGTACAGAAAATTTTTTGATCTACCTCAACAAATGCGACCGTGAGAGTGCCGGTCGTTTTCGTTATATCTCATATCGTTTATATATATATATATATATATATATATATATATATATATATATATATATATATATATATATATATATATATATATATATATATATATATATATATATATATATATATATAAATTTTTTTTTTTTTGTTTTTTTGTCTCCGCTTATCATATATAGTCGTTTGGCACAAAAATTTTTCCGAAATTCCGAGATGAAGCCCATTGCAATAGGTAGATTTTTATATGAAATCTACCTAAAAATACAAATATCTATTAACTTAGGAAAACTTTTGTAAATGTGTAATCAGTTATATATTTATTGCCACTAAAACATTTTCAAATTTTTCCGAATTTCCAAAAAAGGAATATTTACTTAATTCAAAAGAATAATGACTCAACTTTGTTTTTGTTTTTATTTAAATTTTTGCGAAAAAGAATAAAAACTCAAATAAATGAAACAGAAACAAAAGAAAATTTATTTAACATTTCTTATGCGATATCTTATTGTTATTGTATGGCGTGAGACTTGAGAGTACTATCCCGAGCAGAAATTTCTTAGGGCTCAAATACGGCCCTGATCAGGTTAGCCCTAGTTTGATAGGGCCCTGATCATGAGTGTAATGCTTTTGCCTAATCAGGCCCTGATTGGAATAAACGGATCAGGAACTGATGAAGTTTTCCATATAAAATTAAATAGGGCTAACCGTAGTAAGGCATTTTGTATCAGGCCCTGATCAGATTGCCCAACTAGGGGTCAGATACGAAAAATCAAATCAGGGCCGGATGTCTCCAAATAAGGTTTGCCCTAAAAGGGTATTCTAATTCCGGTCCGGAACAGGCCCACATCAGATAGCCCTAATAGGGCTTGCCCTATCTGACCGTGATCAGGCCCTGACTGTATTCAGGCATTCCCTAACTAATTTCTGCTCGGGATGCATTAGGTTAGTATAACTCTTGGTCTTGCATAAAAAAGCTGAAAGTCCCTGTGGCTTCAAATGAAAAGTGTATCTAAAAGAAAGTAGGAGATTAAACAACATAAACTCAAAAATGATGCAAGCATGACTGTTTGCGTTTGTATTCGTTTCAACAGTACCAGGGTCTTAACCTCTGAGCTTGGATAATTTTTTTTTAAATTTGGGAAATATTTATGTTGTATCTACGTGTGCCAAAGTTTTCAAATGTGAGCTTGGTCATTTTCATGTAGATCAAGGACAATAAATTTTATTAAATTTTTACAACAGCTGATTTTTCAGGAATCTTAAACGTCAAGGTTATCATCTGAAAAATAAAAAATGATAAAAAAAGGTTCAAATATTCAATACTTATAAATTTTGTTTAAGCATTATGATTCAAATGGCCGTTATACCACCTTAGATTATTCGACTTTTAAGGCTTTAGAGTTTAGACGCTCTATCCGCAACATACACAGAAAATGTTTTGGTGTAAGTCAAAAATTGCGACCGTGAGTGTGCCGCGTTACCTCATATCGTTATATATATATATATATATATATATATATATATATATATATATATATATATATATATATATATATATATATATATATATATATATATATATATTTATATTTATATTTATATTTATATATATACACACATATATATATATATATATATATATATATATATATATATATATATATATATATATATATATATATATATATATATATATATATATATATATATATATATATATATATATATATATATATATATATATATATATATATATATATATATATATATATATATATATATATATTTATATATATATATATATATATATATATATATATATATATATATATATATATATATATATATATATATATATATATATATATATATATATATATATATTTATTTATTTATGTAGATGATGTCCTTGTCTTAACTGTAATTTAACATAAGATGTGCATCAAAATCTTCAAAAGATTTTCTCATTAAATCTATTATCATTAAATAACTTGTTGTTTTTATTAGTAAAGAATTTCTCTTGTTATTCTTTTCCTGGTTTGATTTTAAATTATAACTGAGGTAATTCTTTATTTGATTTTGCGCGTATAGCATCAATAAAATAAAATTATTTTCAAAGAAAGTTTTGCAAGTTGAATTTATTATATAAATGTCGGTAAAAAAATCTATGAAATCCCACAATTTTTGGGGGTTCGTTCGGGAAGAAGCGATAAGTCCTCTTTGAAACAGATCATCGCAGAATCTCATCAGTGGATTTAAAGTTGCTTAAAATATTTTTGCATTCAACATTGAAACGATTTTGGCTTAGTATTGGCATCTTTTTAAGATTACAATAATTTAGGATTTAGGACTCCCTTGGATACAAAATTTTTAAGAAAATTCTTTTATTTTTGGTGAAAATAAACGCAAAAAAAAAATTAATATTTTGTCTAATATTTTATGAAATCATAATGGATTAACGTGTATGGTTTGTTTTGGAACATTTGATGAGAAAACATTTCTACAAAGATTTCAATAGAGCTTAAATAACATTTTCGAATGATCAGCAACCAGGTACGTCGAATACAACTGATCTGGAAAACAAAGTTTACTGTAATTAAAAGAAATGCGACGCGAACTAAACACATTAAAATCAATTCTTGTAGAGATTCTGGTGACCATGAAAATCAGGCGAATGTTATTGATTCAGGAAAAAGAATATATAAAGAAACACAGATGGTGGATGAGAATGAACAATATGAGAAAGCAATTCATTACAATGATGTCCAAAATTCTATAACAACATTTGATGGTGAATCGAATTACAGAATTCAATCTTTGGTCGAAGAGATCGAACGGAAACGAAATGAATTGAACACCAAGACAAAAGAAACATAAAGCTGAAAATTGATCTAACAACTTTTAGAAAGTTGAAAGATCATTTAATTTTGGAATTTCCTGAAAAATAAGTAGTGCTGAAATACATGGACAATGGCAAGTGCGAACAAAAACGCAAGATGAAAGTTTGGAGAAATATTTAATGTTAATGCGCGAACTTGAACTTGAAGTAGAAGATCAATCTGTGATTGAGTACACATTTAAAGGTATCGTGGATACTGGAACTAACAAGTTGTTCTTGTATAAATCTACCACGGTTGACGAGTTTAAGCAAAAATTGAAGTTGAATTGAAGATAGACAACATAGTATTAAACATTTATTTACTGCCATATACAGGGTGAGTTTTTTAAAAAATGCCAGGCTTTTATCTCGAGAACGATGCTAGATGGGACAAAATAACCCAAGGTGATATTTGTTAAGGGTCGAGGGGGACGTCTAGTGGTAATATTGAATGACCTTGAAACTCATAAGTATTGGAATTATATGCCAAAGTAGGGTTTTTTTAAATTAGAACCTATACATTTAAGGTTTTTTTTTAATTAAGTAAATCAAACTACACACTTTTCGCTTACAAATTTTTTTTGTAAAGTGTACGATTTAGTAGATATGATTAACATTGATTTGCACTAAAGCAAACGTGTCTTCGCTAAGGTCTTCAGAAAAAAAATAAAATTTCGATAAATTTAAAAAAAACAATGAAAATTATTCATAATTTAAATATTATTGCATCGTGGTCTACTGCGTGAAATTGATTTTCGTTGTTTTTTTTTTAATTTATTGAAATTTTATTTTTTTTCTGAAGAACTTAGCGAAGACACGTTTGCTTTAGTGCAAATCAATTTTCATCATATCTACAAAATCGTACACTTTACAAAAAAAGTTTGTATGCAAAAAGTGTGTAGTTTGATTTACTTAATTAAAAAAAATATTAAATGTATAGGTTCTAATTTAAAAAAAACCTATTTTGGCATATATCTTCAATACTTATGAGTTTCAAGGTCATTCAATATTACCATTGGACGTCCCCCTCGACGCTTAACAAATATCACCTAGGGTTATTTTGTCCCATCTAGCATGGTTCTCGAGATAAAAGCCTGGCATTTTTTAAAAAACTCACCCTGTATAAAATAAAAATGTGTTTAACAAGAGAAATTCCCACAAAATAATATACAACAATCGGTACAGAAAATATTGAAAATTTTAACAACCGTTACGGGCGTACCGTTCCGTATCGGCTGAATATCACCACTGTATATATATATATATGGGTAGTTCTACAAACATAGGAATTTTGGACGGCTCTGCTTATTTCGTATATTAATATGAAAAAAAAAATTTTGTTTTCACATGAAATTCGTAAACCTTAACCATGTCTAGCTGGTCACCCAAAATAAACCCGTTTCGAAATATACGTCTTAGAAAAAAAATTATTCAAAACGTCAAATTATCAGTCCCCTGGCGTGTCCCACCTTGAAATTCCAACCTGGTAAACTAAATAATCAATGATTCTAAGTGTGTAGAGACAAATTTACTCTGTAGTAATAATTTTGAATAATGGTGCTTCAATAATGAGTAAATAATTATAACATAACTCTATATTTCATATTAGATATATCCTATTAAAGTTTGTCCCACCAATTTGTTATTATTCTTCTGCCCTATCAAAACACATTGAAAATATTGGAAATTCATATTTCTATCAAATTATCGCTCGTCACAGGAATTAATTAAAGTTCAATAAATATAATATTGCAAGTGTTTTACTTAGTCCGAGGTTTTATCATTCAAAACAGTCATCATTAGTAGCAAGATCGTGTGTTGTCCAGTCAAATTATCAGTCCCCTGGCAAGCATTTTCGTAAAAAGTATTTTAATTACAGGTAATTTTGTAATTTTATACGTCGTGAATATGAATTGCTTTGGTATAGAATCCGTTTATTTTTTTTTTTTAGACGTAATTTTGTCATTTTTAAGCGAAATACTGATAAATTATCAGTCCCCTGTTCTCAATCCCCTGGAAGATTTAAATGCGGGCAGAGTTAGGTAAATGTTTATTTCGTATTTTGAGATAATATTGAGACAATTTTGAGTTAATTTAGGATTAGGAAGGATATTTTGTAATTTTGACTCTGGTATTTTTTTTTTTTTTTTTTTTTTGTTTTTGTTTTTTTTTTTTTTTTTTTTTTTGACTGGCCACATTCAGAAACGTTGAAAGAACGTCATCAACTTTAACTAAAACTAGTTGCCAGAACTTATACGCAAAAAACATGTCGTGCCGTAATTAGCTCCATTTTCTTCCTTCGTGTGTAGAACTACCCATATATATATATATATATATATATATATATATATATATATATATATATATATATATATATATATATATATATATATATATATATATATATATATATATATATATATATATATATATATATATATATATATATATATATATATATATATATATATATATATATATATATATATATATATATATATATTTATATATATATATATATATATATATATATATATATATATATATATATATATATATATATATATATATATATATTTATATATATATATATATATATATATATATATATATATATATATATATATATATATATATATATATATATATATATATATATATATATATATATATATATATATATATATATATATATATATATATATGTATATATATATATATATATATATATATATATATATATATATATATATATATATATAAATATATATATATATATATATATATATATATATTTTTTTTTTTTTCTATGAAATCTACATAATACTATATTTACTCTAAAATAAATTTTGAATGAATTACTATGTATAAATCTATAGGTGGAAGGTAAACTACACCAAGTCACATTTTTAAAATTTTACTGGAAAGCCAAAAAACTGTTTGAAAATCACAAACCCTGCTATATCTCTATTAACTGCTTCCCTTACCCCAAAAATTTTTTTTACTTTGTAATTTTTTTTTAATTTCCATGATATCCTTAATTAAATTACGTCTTATTATGTAACGGTTTTTTTTTGAAAAGGACTTTTTTGAAAAGGTGTGCTTTACCTCACAATGATGGATCTTAGTATTCCCAAGTCCCTTGAAACATACAGCACCAAGTCCAAGACAATTGTACATAAAAGGTGTTTCAAAAAATAATGTTAAAGGCTTTTTCATAAACTTTACTTCAAAATATATTATTAAACATGTAAGTTTAACGTAAAAAAACGTTTAAAGTTGTTTACATTTTTTAAGAAACTAAAAGAAAGACGTTAAAACCTAAAGACACATTGACTAAGCGGACTTGGTGTTATTTACCTCTAAATACATTGTTGTCATCTACAACACTATTTAGTCATAAACAGAACTATGTACACTTGATGTTCTTTACCTCTAAGGGCTTTGGACTTGGTGTCAAAATATGTTCACTTGACGTTCTTTACCTCTAAGGGCTTTGGACTTGGTGTCATTTAAAATTGTTGTATCTCGAAAACTACACTAGTTAGGACTCAGTGCTATTAACCTCTCGGTAGAGAACAAAATCCTGATTCTAACAGTATAAAAAAACGTATTTTGAAAAAAATTTGACTTGGTGTAGTTTACCTCCCACCTACAGAAATATATTTTTCTCTATTACTTTTATGTGAAAAAGTTTATTACCAATTGTTTATTGTAAATTACCATAATTTAAGCCTATTGCTTTATGTATGCAAAACCTTTAACAAAATTGTTATTATGAAATAAAGAAAAAGGAATAATTAGATTTTTACAAGCAGTGAAACTGAGTAAACATATAAATTTAATAATTAATATTTAAATCAAACAATTAAATATAAAGCAAAAGAATATTATTTTAAGTGAATATTTTGGATAAAAATTTGAGGACTCCAGCAAAAATTACAGATGAAATGCTTTGCTAGAGTCAATAATCTCGTGTGTCTTTAATCCACAAAAGTTTTGAAAACGTCCATCAACATCTCAGCATGTTGTTGTGGGACCTATAGGTCTTAAAAGGTATCTATGTATTTTTGTGAAAAATATTATAATTCCTATTACGCACAGTTTTTATTAAAAAAGTATATATAACACAGGATAAATGGAGGCAACTAGGTAGATAAATGGAAGCGTTCTGAATAACAACATAGAAACATTTGCTAAAATTTTAAGAGAAAATACAATACTGTCTATTTTCTTCGATTGATTTATCTGAAGAAAATAGCTTACCTTTAAGAAATAATAAAATCGATAATTGTTTGTCAATATTATGAAATTATACGTTATCTTCTCTAATCGTATAATAGAAAATTTTTTATATGAATACAGAATTGATGTTTTACCAAAAACATAGAAGTAAAAAAAACTTAAGAGGACATTTAACATCATATCAATTTTCATGATCTCTTACATATGAGATAATTCAAAACAAGAAATATATCTATTTATTATTGTCACAAAAAAAAAACAAAAAAGTAAAATATCCTTAATCCATCTACGTAAGTAAGTACTTCTAATCATCAACAAAACAACAATAACATAAAATCACTTACAATCTTTATACAACAAGACAACAATAAATAGATAGAGAAAAGGAAATAGATGAATAATAATAGGAAAAAAAATATCCGTCGGCAAAATGTATTCTAATAATTATAGGGTTGTTAAATTTAATTTTAAAATCTGATATGATAAATTAAGGCGTAATTTTTGGGGGTTGTTATATTCAACCACTTAACATGTCATGACTTAAATAATAAAGATTTTTTCGATTTGATTTAAATCTCAAAACATGATTATTATTATCCTTCTGTACAATTGTTATCGTTGTTGTTGGTGTTCTTAGATTGATGTGGGATGTTGATACATGTATTATGCTTTTTCCTATATTTAATGTAAACCAAATTAGATTTGTATATCAAAATTGATATTTGAAGGTGAACGAATTCGTAAGAAAACACTAAATATCAACATTCCTTTTAATTGGCCTAACTCATAATTCGATAAACGCAATCCTTAGATCGCTTCCTGGATTCGATCAATGATTATTAATCAAAAATACCATGTTTAATTAATTATTCAACACCGTTATTGTTCCACAACAACAGGAAAACAATACAACAAACAATATTCCTATCTGGAATATTCTGCCAATAGCTGCAAAAACGCCAACGGTTGGTTGTAGAAATTTCCTGTATAAAAGCTACGTCCAAAATAATACATAACATTTCTATTAAATGACACTTAAAATTTTATTCACAATTAAAATAAAACTCTATATATATGGTTTTATGTTTATGATACATGCGTTTCGTTTACAATTAATGTTCATTTAACATAATCACATTCCACTTAAACTATTTCCATTATCGCAGTGTAATTTAAATTATAACTTTACATCATCCCAGTTTAATAAAAACTAATCTCTCATTCTACAAAAGAAATTCCTTAATTTTTAATTCACTAGATTTGAATATTGAAAATTTAGAATTATATATTAGAAATTTTTTTTGAGCACTTAAACTCAAGCAATTAAGTTATTTTGAACTTTTTCAATTCGAAAGGATATGTTTGGATTTTTCATAGAGAAAAACTCCATTTTTCTCTAATACGTGTTTCGGATTGGGATTCGAACTATCCTCATCAGTGCCAATGGTTCGAATCCGTTTTGGCAGACACGCTAACATTGTCTTTCGTATATAAAATTGGCCAATTATCATTTCGCCTTCGAATCGTGCAGACGTATTTTTTCAAAGTGAAAACCAAAATTTAATAAAAATTAAAATCATAAAATATAACAGTACAGCATTGTGAAGTTTTATTACTAAAAACTGAATCGAAATATAGTTAACATCTATTTTAAATTTATAAATAAAATAAGGACTATTTCGTCCATATTTATAAAACTATACTTTAAACAAAAGAAAAAACTAATAACTATAGAAAATATATAGGTGCTATGCCTATTAACTGTGTTGAGTGCAAAAAAAACGTAACGGCAGTAAGAGCACCAGGATTACAGTGTAGTGGTCCGTGTAATAATTATTTTCATGATAAATGTGCAAAAATTTCTAGTGAACTTTTAAATACAATAGCAAAAGGTTCAGTTATATGGTCGTGCAAAAATTGTCGAAAGCAAGGTAGAAAATCTTTAGTATTTCCAGCTGCTACAAGTTCGATCGTTTTAAATCAAAACTCAGAAACCTCTGATACATTAAACATCTGCACGGGAGAATCTGATATATCTGTTACTGGTGAGTTATTATCAATTAAAAAATCGATTATTTCATTAGAAAAGCAACGTCAACTTGATTATCAATTAATAAATGAATTGTTAACCAAAGTATCCATTCTCGAAAGCAAAGTTATAAATTTTGATAAAATTCTATTTGAAAATACAGAATTAAATAAAAAGGTTAGCGAACTTCAAATAAATGTTTCTGATTCCGAACAGAAGTTTAGGCTAAATAATTTAGAAGTTTGCGGTATTCCAGAGACAATCGGTGAGAATCTGAGTGACATTATTAAATCTTTGTCAGCAGCTATTGACTGTCCAGTGAATGAAAATACCGTTGAATGCAGCCAGCGTGTGAATAAATTTCACGATTCCAGCAATTCGGTTACTGATAATGAAAATCGTAATATTTTAATAAAATTCACAAATAAATTTTATCGAAATAAATTTCTTCGATCGTTTAGAAAAATAAAACCGCTTACATTGGGACAATTGCATTTTAACAAAACTGATGATCGAAATACAAACAAACGAATATTTATTAATGAGCATTTAACAACTACAAATAAAACGTTGTTTATTTCATCAAAAAAACTTGCTAAACAATATGAAATTAAATATACTTGGACTAGTAACGGGAGTGTTTTAATGCGCAAGAGTGACGAATCAGAAATTTTTAAAATAAACAATACTGACGAAATATACAAGTATTTCAATATTGTAAAAACACAGCTGTAATAATCGATTGTTTTGATATATCATTATTATACCATAAGCACAATCAATATAATCAACACATACGATGGAAAGGTTACTTACACTATATTATCAAAATTGCCGAGGACTTAAAGCAAATGCAAGAAATTTTATCTAAGTTTACTTTCACAGGACAGTGATATAATTTGTTTATCTGAAACATGGCTTAATGATTCGATCTTAAGCTCAGAACTATTTGACGACCGATATGAAGTTTTTCGTCGAGATCGAGCTTACGAATCATGTAATCAAAAAGGAGGTGGTGTACTTATTGCCATTAAAAGTTCTACGTTCAAAAGTTTTAAACCGTCCTTTGAATGGAATTCTATCACTGAAGATATTTGGATAACTCTGAATACTAACGAATCAACAATTCACATATGTGTGTGCTATCTTGAACCTAACATAAATATCGATAAGATAAAGCAACATCTTAAGCAAATAGAAGCAGTTAATATTCAGTTTCCCGATGACAGAATTATTTTGCTAGGAGATTATAACATCCCAAATCTGTTTGATGCCAATGGTATTGTATCTACAGGCTTCAATAAAAAGAGTTCGCTTTTCCTGGAAACTTTAAACTTTTGTGGATTTGATCAATTTTCATCTGTTTTAAACAAAAACCACCGTATATTGGACTTTATCTGCAGCAACTTTGAATTGGATGTTTCGAAAAGTGCAAACAAACTGGTTGAAGAAGATCCACACCATCCACCGTTAGATGTAAGTTTTTTAATATCAACAAATTCTCAGTCTAGTTTTATTGACACAACCAAAAAATATAATTTTAATAATTTTGATTTTAGTTTAGTAAATGATTTTTTAGATTCCTATGATTTTAATTCAATTTTTACTACCGTTTGTGACGTTCAATCTAAAATTTGTAATATTAATAATTGTTATATCGATTCATTTATTTTAAACAATATAAACCTTGATGATTCCATTTCAAAATTATACAAGCTTATTTTCCATATCTTAGATGAATTTGTACCAGTTATGAAGTTAAAACCATTAAAACATTTTCCTGTGTGGTTCTCTAAAGAAACCATTTCAATATATAAGACCAAAATAAAGTTGCACAAAAAATATAAAAGGTTTGGTTGTCCTGTTGATCTATCTAACTTCTCGAAAGCCAGACGCGAATTGAAGCACCGAATCAAAATTGACTATGAAACATATATAATTAAAATTCAAAATAGTATTTGTTCTAGTTCTAAGTACCTCTGGAAACATGTCAACAATAAAAGAAAGGCTACTTCACAATACCCATCATTGATGGTGTATAATAAAACAAAATTAGAAAATAAACTCGATATTGTCGATGGATTTGCTGAATTTTTTAAAACAAATTTTTCCAATAGTACTTCGTGTAAGATCCCTACTGTAAAAACTGATGCTTTGAATGTTCATTTGTCAGACATTCGTATTACACCCAACGAAGTTTTCCGTGAACTGATTAATTTAGATATAAGTAAAAATCCCGGTTCCGATAACATCCCCATTACTTTCTTAAGACATTGTGCATTGAACTTAACGAATCCATTGACAATCTTATTCAATGCCTCACTTCATCAAGGGATTTTTCCACGAAAATGGAAAGAATCACTTATAACTCCGGTTCACAAAAAAGGACCAAAAAATAACATTGAAAATTATCGTCCAATTTCAATCATTTCACCAATCCCCAAACTTTTTGAGAGATTAATAGCACATAAACTTACGCCAGTTTTTCGGGAGTTTATCATAAACGAACAGCATGGGCTTGTGAAAGGCAAATCGATTGATACCAATCTGTGCTTGTTTTCTGAATTTGTCGTCAATGCTCTTGATAAAAGAACACAGGTTGATGTGATTTATACCGACTTTGCCAAGGCGTTTGACCGAGTTTGTCATAACACTTTAATTTGTAAACTTAAAAACCTTGGCTTTGATGGTTCAATATTGAAGTGGATTGATAGTTACATAAGATCTCGCTGTCAACAGGTATGCATTAAGGGATGTGTTTCGAAGAAAATACAAGTAACATCCGGAGTGCCACAAGGTTCTCATCTTGGGCCGTTGCTTTTTATATTGTTTCTCAATGATATTGGCAATTGCTTTGAAAATAGCTCTTTTCTTCTTTTCGCTGATGATATCAAAATATTTCGAAAAATAAAATCAAAACAAGATAGTGTACTTCTACAAAATGATTTATCGAGGCTTGAAGATTATTGCAAACTTAATAACCTTTCTTTAAATACACAAAAATGTTTTTCAATGCCTGTGTTCGGTCAAAAGAAGATAACATTGGTAAACGAATACTTTATAAATGGTACAAGACTTGAAATAGTCAATCAAATGAACGATCTAGGTATAACATTTACATCAACATTTTCCTTTTCCGAACATATCAAAGACTTAAGCAATAGAATGTACAGAATTCTTGGATTTGTGCTGCGAACTTGTAATGATTTCTTCTCTCTCCGCACTATTCTGTTGTTATATAAGAGTTTAGTTCGATGTCATTTTGACTTTGGCTCCCTTATTTGGTTTCCTTATCACGCAAAATATATTGCACTACTTGAACGAATTCAAAAAAAGTTTGTCAGATACTTATTTTATCGTGGCTTTCTGCATGGCATCTCATACAATTTTAACTATCAAGTTTACTTGGAGTACTTAGAGCTGGAAAAATTCATTGTAAGAAGAACCCGTTTTGATTTGATCTTTGTATACAAGCTATTCAATTCACTAATTGACTGTTCTGAATTGTTATCAAAATTCAATTTCAATGTTCCTTGTCGTAACAACAGGATATCCAAAACTTTTTATGTTTCTGCCAGTAAATCTAATTTCAAATTTTTTAGTATATCAAATAGATTAATGACGCAGTGCAATAAATTCATCGAAATTGATATTTTTAATATAGCAAAATTAAATGATTTTAAAAAAATAAGCTTGTTGACCAACCAAGTCCTCATTCCTTCACACATACTATGATTCATTTGATAATTTAAAATAGTATAAAATAATATATAATAGAATAAAATATAAAAGCAAAAAAAAAAAAAAAGGCAAAAAAAAAAAAAAAACTATAACAATAACAAAATATAATTAATCAATATGCATAACAGATATAAACTAACCAATATATAATAAGAAATTTACTAAATAGAATAAAATTAAATAAACAAAACAAGGTAAAAAAGATAAATAACAAATAGTAATAATAGTAACAATATAATATTAAAAACTAACTAATATATAACAAAAAATTAAATTATACATATTGCATAAATTGGATTGTAATCCGTCTTGTAATCGTCTTAAAATAAAATAAAATAAAAATAAAGTAAATATACATTCAAATAACATCTAGAATTTAATTAGTGTTACTGTGTTAGTCACAATAAAGTTGTTGGAAATTGTCTTCCAAACTCGTAGATCACAAGTTATTCATTCAATGCTAACTTAGTTAGAGTATATGATAAACATATGATCGAAGAGTTTGTTACAATTTGAACTTTTCTACAACAAAACTATGCCGGAATAACATACCGAATTGTCCGCCAGACAATTCCGCAGTTGGGAATCTCTTAACAAAAAAATTAGCCTAACATTATACAGAAAGACTTTGATACAATTATAGTGAGAATATAATCAATAATATATATATGTATAAAAAAAAAATTTTTAATAACAGTAATAATAAATAAAAAAAAAATGACTTAGCTGAATTTACTGTAACTGTTGGTTGAAGCTCCTGGATACAGGTCTAGTTTTGTTTAAAGATGATGGTACCTTGCCTCATATATATGCATTTGAAATTTTTAATAAACATTGTATTGGTAATGATGACATTAGTTAACTTTTCTTTTTGCTGCTGGGTTACATTTTAATTCATGCGCTGTCAATATGGCGATGGTTACTCGCATGATCCTCCCAGAAATATTATTTTTTTGGTTGGAAAATACCCAAAAGTAATAATGATACAAAAAAAGACGTTTTATTGCGATATCTGGATGTTGTGATGGAATGAAAAAGACGTACTTGTTAACCTGGTACAAGAATGTACCAGGTTGTCCGACCGCAAAGCTTGTGAGGTTACAAACGGTGAAACACAGAAAAAACAAACGTCATCGACGTCACCAGTGATGAATTCTCGATCTTACTGCCGGAATTTTATTAAAAAAAAAATATCCAATTTACTTGTCGGTACTCCTCTCAGAATAAATTTTTATTTTGATTCTTTCCAAAAATCACATTGTACATTATTCTCAAGTAACAAATTTCCATTTTATTGTACACTATCTTTTCTTTTAATCATCAATTTTGAACATTTTAACATTAAACCTGGAGTATTTTTACATTCATGAAATTACTTTTAAGTTCGGGATAAGTCTAAATCTCAATAATGTTTCTCGAGATCACACAAAAAACTGAATTGAATTAACAAAAATGTGACTTCTGACATTTTATCTTTTTTAGCAAAAAAACAAAATGAAACAAAATTGAGCCACAAAAATATGTTCGTTAAAAACAAATAAATAGCAAATAAATAGTGCGTCGTTTATTTTTATAATTATCTTTGAAATTGAGTTGGTTGTTATAATTATTTGAAAAAGATTGTTTTAAGTTATTATTATTATTGAAAAAAAAAATGAGCTGAAGTGATTTAAATAAATTTTGATTGAACGGAAAAAAAATAGGAATTGATTTTAATATTATCTAGGTGAATATAGCCGACGTTACAAGTTAATTAGACTAAATACACTAGAATTGGATAATTAGGAATTACAAAAAACAGAAATATCTAATGAGAAAAATTCAACTTAAAGTAGTTAAAATAATGATGAAATTTCAACTTTGAAATACCATCGCTTCGGTAGGTTAGTTGCATAGCGTGTCTGCCAAAACGGATTCGAACCATTGGCACTGATGAGGATAGTTCGAATCCCAATCCGAAACACGTATAAGAGAAAAATGGAGTTTTTCTCTAAGAAAAATCCAAACATATCCTTTCGAATTGAAAAAGTTCAAAATAACTTAATTGCTTGAGTTTAAGTGCTCAAAAAAAATCTCTAATATATAATTCTAAATTTTCAATATTCAAATCTAGTGAATTAAAAATTATTAACCAGTTTGATGTACAGAAACATTGTCTTTCGTATAAAGTAAATATACATTCAAATAACATCTAGAAATTCCTTATTTATAATTCTGCTTAATTGCTCGTATATTCTAGAAAAATTCAAAATTTTAATACAAAGAAAACTCGATAAATCCTAAATTACCTATGTTATTATATTTTATTTTGTGTTTTGACCCTTTTTCTTGGAAACAATGTGACGTTGATTTTACTTTCGAAATATTGTATAGGGGAAATTGAGGTTGAATACAATTTTGTTTTGTATTTCAATGCGATTATGTAGAATCGTAATAATAGTTTAAAGTTATTGATGGAAATATTTCCAAATATTCTAAATTTACAATTACTTCGGTCTGAAGACCTAAGTATTACATTCTCGAAAAAAAGCGAAATTTTGTTATGGGAATTTTTCGCTATGTTTTTTAAGTTTGTTGGGAGCAAACAACAACCGTTCGTGAATGATTTTTGATGACTCTTTAAAAAAAGATGCAAGTATGTATGGCAAAGAGCTGATTAGTTTTCGAACTCGATATTATAGAAAGTGGTGGGGATTCTCGAGTATCTGTTTTTTTAAAGCTCCATAACATCTGTGCCTGATGATCGAAGTGGATGAGACTTGGCACATAAGCATTATGTACTGTATGACTTCGTTCATAAATCAAATTTGATAAAGTTTTGAGTTTTGACAAAAGAGGGGGATTTAAATGACAAACAACTACGAAGATATTGGGAAACGTGGTGAGGGGCCTGCGGAGCGCCTGTTTTTTGAAACTTCAATAACATCAGTTCCTAATAATTGATTAAACTTGGTATATATGCTAAGAGTATAATTTGTAACAGTTCTGCATTCCAACTTCCGGTTTGTCACTTCCGGTAAAAATTATGCCTTTACTATACGTACGACAAAATTTATGTCTGTTGGGATACCACAGCTTTCTTTAATGTTTTCATAATTAGAACTATGTGAAATCTAAAACATTGGTTAGCTATTTATTGAAGTATTTGATGCATATCAGCTCACTATATATCCAGAACATTTTGTTTCCAGAGCTGTGGTGAAGCTAGCCTATGCTTAAGTGTCGCAATATTTTCTCAAAAGTTCCCCGTTTCATACTTTAATTGTTTAAGTAAAAATACGATACAGCCATAGCATCTCACAAAACAAAACGAAACATCCCTGGTCGGGTAACGCAAAAGACGAACTGCAGCAACGACCTGTACTACCTATATACGTATACCTTAATATTAATTGATATCTGCGTAGTTATTTGCTGTTAATTTGAGCTTCTTAAAGGTTATGAACAAAATTATAATAATGTCAATAGCGTTATTATTACTATCGCACTACTGAGCATTTTTGAGCTAATTCTCATACTTCAAAAACAACAAATCGGTTACTACAATCACACACCCGACACCTCTTTTGATTAGTTTTAAAATAAAATTTTTGACTATAAAAACTTATATCAAACAATCACCAAATAAATTTTCAAATTTTTAACTACAATACTAACCCCTTTTACTATTTACGTATATGCTTAACTAAATAAAAACACACTACCACACTAATTTTGAAGTAGCAATAATCATTAAGTGTATTTATGTGTGCCATTGAAATTTTTTTCAGGTATCTCTTCCCATTTTTATAAATCTTCTAAAAGATTTTCAAATACTCTCCACCAATTTTTAATTTACGTTTTTTTATATTTGTTAATTTCACTATTCATTTCGCATTTTCATATAAAATATTTTGTACAAAGATTATTTAAAAAGTAATTTGTATAAAATAAACACGCATAACGCTTACAGACACGTACTTAACAAAATACCCTCGTAGATAAGTATACATCATCATATGGTTTAAAGTTTAAACGATAATGATGATCTAACTAAATACTATCATCATCAACCATGTAATTTTTTTATATGATTATTTTTATTTTTAAATATAATAGCTGAAGTATTTTAGGAGTTAAATTAAAGAGTTTCCTCTTTTCTCTTCTTACAATAAATGACGAGAGTTGTTGACCAGAGAAGAAGTACTACTCAGGTTTTGATTTTTTTTGGAGTATTATTTAAGGAGACAATTGTTATTTCTAAGATTATTATTTTTATTTTATACAAAAAATATTTATGATTTCAAAAGCCACAAAAAAGCGAGGAAAAATTTCATTTCGGTTTTAAAAGTTTGAAAGTTTTTGCAATAAAACGAAAAAGATATAAAGTTCGGGAAAAAATGTTGTTGATGAGGATGTCATATACTTTAATGGATATTCCAGGACCTATGCTATTATTGTTTCTAGAAAATTGTATTACTAGTGTACAAATGCAATATGAAGGGTAAGAGTTATTATCAGGGTTGTTCCTTTACGCGTAATCTAAAATAGATTACATTACATGTAATCTATGTAATGTAATCTATGTCCTCTATGTAAATTTGGTGTAATCTATTAATTTTGATTTAAGAAGAAGTATGTGGAAATAATGTATTATCCCTACTGAAAATTTTTTTCTATTTTTCCGCAAAAGACATGATCAATAATATTGTCAAAAACAAAATCTTGCGATCTTGAAAAAAGTTAATTTAATTGCTAAAAAAGTTTAGAATGCACATATCAATTAAATAGATTACATAATAGTTTACATTATAGATTATACGAAAATATCTCACGTATTTACACGTAATCTATGCGTAATCTATACATGTAAAGTAATCTATTTTGTCTACGGCACAACCCTGGTTATTATTACTTTTAATTTCTAACAAAGATTATAATTTCTCTTTTTAAGGGAAGACAGTAGGCTTCGTATACCTGGCGCTTGCTGGGATAACCGAATCGTGTCTGTATACTGCGGCTCTCTGTATAGATGGACATAAATTTTCTCAACTCGAGGAAACCAAAATGTTTAAAAAATAAAAATAATAAGAAAAAACTAGTAAAAATTAAAGAATTTATAAACAGTCCGAAGTATCGGCACCGATAACGAACTTCAGCAGCTTAACACTTGTTACAACCTCAGGGATTCTGGAACTTATTCCAGACCCTAGTGAAGTCTCTCAAGTTAAAGTAATGAAAGTCCAAATCGTAAGTATCTCTGGTTACCCGGCTAATTCAATAGCATCGGGAAAACATTTCACCTCTGTTAAACCCAAAAATTCTTTCTTTGAATATAAAAATGCGATAAAAATAATCCAACAGATTAATCAAATCACTATCACGTAATGTTCAGAGATTAACTTGCAGAGGATGAAGTGGACGCGTCATGATCCTGAAAGAACCTTGCCTCTGGTAAGAGGAAAAGATCATAAGATGAGGTAGAGAACGCAGATAGAAGGGCATAGGTTCACGGTTCACCCTTCAAAAACGTTTAGCAAAGCTTTTCCGGTTTTTATGATGAGGTATCAGAAACAGAACTCGTCATAGAGATACTAAGGTTGAGAAGGCATTTAAAAGCGGCAATGAACAGTTTCTAGCTGGGTGTGCCTATAGACATTTTGAAATTGATCGTGGAATGGGATTTTACAAAATCTCTTCCGAATCTTATGGTCGCACTAAAGTAATTTATGACTATTTGCGTATCAGTGGCTTCGAGTGTGAGGAGTTTCAGCAAATTAAAATTAATTAAAAATTACATGCTGGCAACAATGACCCAAACGAGGCTTAACAATCTTGGCATATTAACAATAGAACATGGGGCAACACAAAATATAAATTTTGAAGATGTGATTTCTAAGTTTGCAGCTAGAAAGAAGAGATTTAAATAAGGTGACCAGACGTCCCGCTTTTGGCGGTACAGTCCCGATTTTTAACAATTTGTCCCGCGTCTCGCTTCATTTTAAAAATGTCCCGATTTAAAAAAAAAACAGAATTTCGTTATTTAAATGAAAAAAGAATTTCGTTACTCAAAATTAAATTTAGGCAATTTATTTATTATAATAAAACATTTTCTTTAGTTTAAATATATATAAATAAATTCGAATTATATAACAATCAATATCAATATTGTAGTTATTTATTTAGCGTATGGTTTTTTTGTGACACATTAAAAATTAAAATTAAAAATAGGTAGACTCTTCTATGAAATCTACCTAAAACAAAACATGGATACACATTAAATGAACTTACAATCGATTTGATTCCGCGTCTTTTAAGTAAAAATTAAAAAGTAAAATATTTGAACATTGGGCAGTACCTTTGAACATTAGATGTTTACATCGAGCGACTCTATCCATGCTACTACATCGGGAGTTGCCAAATGGATGTCTGAGATGTTGCCATTGTACCGTCGAATTGGACACACAGTTGCAATGTGTTTTATAGTTTGTTGTGGAGCGCCGCAGTCACACTCAGGGGACTCTGAAATGCCCCACTTGTAGAAAGAATCAGTACAACGTCCATGATTCGTTCTTATTCGGTTTAATGTGGTCCAGGTGTGACGTGGCAAATCGAAACCAGGCTGGGTAGAAGTCGGGTTAGTAATAGAAAGGCCAGTTGTGTTGTAATGTCGCCAGGAGGTGTCCCAGGCATCCAAGATATTAAAATCAGTTGCCACCAGGTTGCTGGCAGTTTTATGTGGAGGCTTTCTTGACTTCAATCGACAACGAGTGTGGTCACCGTAATATTCGTGCAAGGGTAACGTGATGTTGTTGGTTACCTTTTTATGTTCACGCATGAGAGCATGCGAGCGTCTGAATGCAGGTGGAGCGATATTGCTTAACACAGGGAGCCAAGGTAAAGGGGTGGATCTGATAGTACCACTTATAGTACGCATCGTGGCATGCAGCTGGCAGTCAACTTTTTAAGTATGTGTGCTATTCAACCAGACTGGTGCGCCATACTCAGCCACTGAGTAAACCAGACTTAGAGCAGTTGTTCGGAGGGTAACTGGAGTAGCACCCCATGTAGAGCCGTTTATGCAATATATTGTTTCTCGTTTTAAGTTTTTGTGACGTATTTTCTAGGTGGAGTTTAAAAGAAAGAGTTCTATCGAGTGTAATGCCCAGGTACTTTGGCTATTGATTGTATTTAATAACAGTGCCATTAAATAACATTGATAGTTCGTGTTTTGCCAGTTTGTTGTTTAAGTGGAAACAGGAGCTCTCGGTTTTACTTAGATTGGGAAATAAGCTCCACGTTCGAAAATAGTCATTCACTATCGCTAGGTCAGTTGAGAGCAAATCCTCCAAAACACCCATGTCTTTGTTTTGAGTGGCCAGGGTCCAATCATCAGCGTAACCAAATTTCTTTGATGTTGTGTCAGGAATGTCATGAATGTACAGATTAAAAAGTAATGGCGCCAGGACGGAACCCTGTGGTAAACCATTGTTAAGCATTTTAGACCTACTACAGGAATTATTTAGATGAACTTTGAATACACGATTACTCAGCATGTTGTTAATTAAACGTGAGATGGTGCTACAAGGTATTGCATTGAACAGCTTATATATAATCCCAATTCGCCAGACCGTGTCATATGCTGCAGTAAGATCGATGAATACTGCGCCTGTTTTTAGTTGTTTTTGATACCCAGCTTCGATATAGGATGTTAGAGCGAGCAGTTGGTCAATGCAACTGCGATTGGGACGAAAACCAGCTTGTTCGACTGGGATCTGGTCATTCAATATCGGTGCGATACGATTGTATATGAGCCGTTCTAGCAATTTATAGCAGGTGCTTAAAAGGGCAATCGGGCGATAGCTTCCTGGTTCATTGGATGGTTTACCTGGCTTAACTATCGCTATCACTTTCGTAGTCTTAAAATGTTTTGGAAGATTGCCGGTTTCTAGGACAATCGAGAAAAATTTAGTTAGCCACTGTTTTACATTTTTTCCAGCATTTTTAAGAAATTCTGGAAAAATGCCATCGTAGCCAGCTCCTTTTCCGTTTTTTGTTTGGGACAGAGCTGATTCTAGTTCTTCGCTACTAAAAGAGTTCGCATACTTCGATGGAGATCATTTCTCTTAATTTGCGTTTAATTGTTCTCTTATGAAGGCGATTAATAGAAGAACGAGACATATTTACTATGTGATTTGCGATGTCCTCTGGATTTATTTCATTGTTAGCACGAGTAATAGAGTTTGAGCCAACCAGTTTCCGAAGGAGACTCCCAGCTTCCCTGCTTGAATGGGAAAAATCTATGTTTTCAACAGCGTTAATCCACTTTTGTTTTCTCGCGGCGTCCAGTGAGTATATTAAGTCATCAGCCACGTCTGCCTCACCACTACTAAGGTACTCCTCATATAATATATCGCTCTCTTTACTCCAGCCAGGAATATATTCTTCACGAAAGCCTCTTGGGATGTATTTCTTTGCAGTTGAGATGATGGCTCCAACAAATCTATCGTAATTTTTAGGAATGGGTTGGATCCAGCGAATAACTGCATCCAACTTCAACCTATATTTAGCCCAGTCAGCTTTGTTAAAATTCCATCTAGGTTGAGGAGTAGAGTTTCATATTTGTTTCATATTTATTCAAAACAAAGTAAGGATAAAGCATGGCTTATCTATCCTATAAAGTACAATTGACATTTTAAATATTACACATTAATATTACATGACTAAAAATTATTTTTAACATAATCGAACACAAGAGATTTAAATTTAATAAGTGGTTTAGCATTTCTTACCTCAACAGGAACTCTATTCCAAATACTGAATGAAGTGAAGAGGGGTGACTTATTATAGATATTGGTATAGTTAAGGGGCAGGCATATATTGCCATTCCGAATCGAACCGACCTTGATTTTCTCAAATAAATATATTGGAACCCGATTGTTCATAATTTTGTAGAGAAATAGTAGCGCTCTAAAATAAAAGAACTGCATCATCGTGCAGCCGAAGAATTCGAGAAATAAGGCCGAAATGTGGTCAAACTTTCTCAGCCCATTCACATATCTCACAATATTATTTAACGTAACCTGCATAATATCTCTGGAGGTAGAATCGCAACTTATGTAGAGAAATTCACAATATAGAATGTGGGGTATTACTAACGTTTTTGCTAACAATATTCTGATTGTTTTGGGGCAAATATTCTTGTGAAGTCTTAAGCCGTATAATATTGAATTAATTTTGTTACATACGTTGACAACTTGGGAGTCCCACGTGAACTTGCTGTTTATACAGATTCCAAGGTTGTTAATAACATTCAGAAATGGAATTTTCACATTATCGATAAATATATCCGGTACAACTGGAAATGTTCTTTTTGAAATGAAAATCGCTTGCGTTTTTCTAATGTTCAATGAGATACCATTAGATTTGGACCAGCCTAAAATATTGGAAAGGTCAGAATTAATCTTATTGAAAGTTTCATAAATATTAGTACTAGTACCGCCGAGATATAACTGACAATCATCGGCATACATATGGAATTTACAATGTGTTATTACTTGTGCGAGGTCATTAATGAAAAGTGAAAATAATATAGGACCGAGTATGGTTCCCTGAAACACACCAGCTAGAATGCGTTCAGGGTCAGATTCCTTGCCATTTATGCTGACCTTTTGATATCTATCAGACAAATAACTGAACATCAGTTTTATAGCTGTGGTGTCAAAATTAAAAAAAAGCATTAACTTTTGTAATAATAAGAAATGAACTAACGAATCAAATGCCTTTGAAAAATCCAACAAAATTAGAACGACAAAGGCTCCTTTTTGATCAAGGTGACGCGCTAAATCATCAACAACATGCAACAAGGCAGTCGCTGTACTGTGATTATTGCGAAATCCAGACTGATATTGATTTAGATACTTGAACTTTTCTATATGCTGAATTATTTGATCTCGAATAATGATCTCAAAAACTTTAGACAAGATCGAAACCATACTGATTGGTCTAAGATTATCAAGAGAATCTCTTCTCTTCTTTTTTAAAACTGGGATAACTATGTTCATCTTCCAAATATCCGGAAATTCGGAACGCATAATGCAATTATTAATAAGATATGTCAAGGGAGATACAATGTAGGGCAAAATAAACTTCAAGAATTTCAAATTGATTAAATCGTGGCCAGGTGAATTGGACTTTATCTCATATATTGCCTTGAAAATGTCACATTCATTTACACTACAGAATGACAAATAAGTTTGATCAGTAGTTAATACCCCACCAACGTTAGGTAAAGGTATAACTACAGGAGCTGGGGTTATATTGCAAAAATAACTGTTAATGATTGTTGGGTCAATGTTAGTTGAACCATCAAACTTACTTTTACCGATTCCGATACTGTTGATATTATTCCATATTTTTTTCATAGTTTGCTTGCTGTTCCCAAAAAAGTAATTTTGTTTCGTACTTCGAATCAAACTGGTTACCACATTGCGCTCACTGCGATATAATTCAAGGAATTTTAAATCTCTTGTTTTTTTATACTTAGCAAATAAACGATCCCGCCTACACATACGTTGTAAAATATTAATATTAATCCACGGAGCTGTAGATTGATTATCTACTATCCGTTTCACAGGAACGCAATTATTATGAGCATGGTAAAGATGATCATATAGAAAGTAAAACAATGTATTGATATCATCAGTTGAATGCAAGAAACTCCAATTGACTTCAGAGAAATAGTTCATGATCATTTCAGCATCCAAATGACTATACTCGTAAACCAGCTTGTACTCAGTATCGACGCGCTTAGACTTTACTTTATACGACATAATAAGTAAATCATGATCAGAAATATCTGGAAGCGTGTATTGACTAGATCGAAGAATCCTAAATTGCTCCGCTTCAGCAATGATACATTGGTCAAGCCAAGCTTCCCCCCGAGTAGGTGAAAATGGGACAGAGATTAAGTGGTTAACTCTTAGCAAGTTATGGAACTTATGAGAATCATCGACAATATTAAAATTTAAATCACAGCCAATTATAAAATGACTGTAGTTAAGGATATATGAGGATAGAAGATCCTGAAAATCATTTAAGTCAGCCATTAAAGCGGCTGGAGGGTTATAACCCACCACTATCAAAATAGTCATGGATGGAAGTATCATTTCAGCCATCAGTACTTCAGTTTTACCATGGATTGAAGAATGAATTACTTTAAGTTTATATCAATTTTTGTAGTAAATGCAAACACCACCACCTGTCTTATGCGCTCTATCAAATCTCAGGATTTTATATCCGTTCAACGCAACAGATTGATCATTAATTTTACTGGTGAGCCATGTTTCTGCAACACAAAATACATCAAGCTCTTTGGTTCTGAGAAAAATTCTGAGTTTGTCGATATGGCAAAATAGGCTTCGAGCATTGATGAAACCAAAGTTTATACATGTATCATCCCGATTCACAACATGTTTCCGTGACAATAATCGATTCAAGGACGAGTTCCTGTTGATGTTGAAATGCGTAAACGACCTAAAATATAAAAAAACATTTAAACATAAGAAATAAAAATTATAAAATTTTAAATAGACTTCCGTTGAATTGGAACGTTGATTGCTGGTAAGTGAGTGGTTATCCTGGTAAAGACGCGGTGGTAGGAACCTTTCGTGAGTGACGAAAGGTAATAAATGGTTTGATGCAACATTCAAGCGGCCATATATCGCCAACATAAGCTCTATCATACAATGCAGGATCCAAGCCGACCTTAAATGAGATAAAATTTAATCTGCTCCTATCAGCATTCTTTGACACTAATTCATGGCATTCAATGTCTTCAGCAGAGATCTGCAACTTGTTGACAATATGGTTTTTGATATCACTGCTAGTTGTTGTTGGTTTAAAATTTGAGACATGCAGGTATTTTTTCGGTTTGACCATCAACAATTCGGTATTCAATGAGTCATTTCCCACTATCACTGTTTGTTGGCGGTCAAAATTTATAGCTTGAGAGCTGGTATCAGTTTGTGATGATGTCGGATGATTTGCTACCGAGCCCAGAAACTGCGTTGACGATAATAACTGGAAGTTGGCAAATAGTTTTGATAATATGGTGGGTGTGGGTGGGTGATAATATGGTGGGAGTTAACGAGTGGAATTTGGATTCCTACCTCCAGAACTACTGGACGATGTTGAGAGCGTGGAAAACCTTGTAAGACAGCCCTAGATATTGGAATAGGGTTACGTTGTTCGTTTTTTGTGGAAAAACAGAGGTCGGGATTGTAATCGCTTCGCCATTTTGCAGATCTAAAGGTTTTCAAGTCTTTCGCATCATATACCAGGAACATGTTGTTATCATCCGCACAGTCGGTCAGTTGCACGCCATTGGTATTATTATTTGAGTAGGACCACTGAGTGTGATGGCTATTGAAGTCACCAGCATATATTGCTGGGTGATGAAATAATGGCAGAGTAGCAGCTGCTCATCCTGTATTTGGAGGCTTGTATACGTTTACATTTTTCGTGTCCGATATATCAACAACAATAAGATGTATATCGTTGTCCGTCTGTGTAAGTACGTGCGTGCAGTTCAGGATTTCTGACTTAACATACGTGGCAGATCCATATGATTGATGGTAAATAGCACTAATTAATTTGTAACCAACAATGTTTTCTCTAGAGGTAAGTTGCGCTTCATCTGCTGCATGCGTTTCTTGCAGAATTATAACGTCGATGTCGTAATCTTTTAATAATCTTTGTAAATGTTCAGTTTTTGACCTACTTATGCCTTCAATGTTCAGTTGCAAAATACGGACTGAAGGTCCAATATTTTTTGTCGTATAGGCTGAAAAGTACCGTTGTTATTGTGATTTTGATTTTGGTTCATATTTATTTTTTTTTTTTTTTTTTTGTATCACAGTCAAGAGTTCGAAATGAAATGTTTGGCTACCAAGTTGAAATAGACTATTTGCGTAACCCAGGGTGCAGCACGAGGAGCTTATCTATTTCACACACCCCAATATTGTAGTAAACACTTAACATAAATTGAGTTCCACTTTGTCTTCTATTGAAATTGTAATTAATATTATATAATATAAACTTATTCATACATTTTAATTATTTATATAAAATTTAAAAAATAAAATAATCCGTCAAAGTTTAGTTGTTTTAACTTGAGTTTTACGTTCATACGTAAAGTTTTTAATTTTATTGATTTGTAAATTTTTTTTATTTTTGATCTACGGGAGTGACAAGCCCAGCGTACTCCAGTACAAGATAACAAATCATTAGTTCAAGATAACAAATCTTCCTCGACCGAATTTTTCGAGCAGAAACTCTAATGAGACATTAAAAGCCATTTAATGTGTGAAAAATAATTTAACAAATTCTTGTGGAATATTTCATGACCTTTTCAACAACAATAGTAACCTCCGCAAAAAAGAAATATTGCGAAGAATGAAATAATACAAAATTTGTTTTATTTATTACATTTGTACGTTGCACTTTTCTTGTATTTAAAAAATAGTAGTTTTAAAAATAGTTTAAAAAATAGTACATATAACAAGGTTGAGAAATAGGCTATTATTGACCGAGAACTTTTAGATCCTGAGGCGTGTAGCGCCGAGGGATATAATGTTCGAGGTCAATATTAGTCTTCTCAACTGAGGTATATATAGAATTTTTTCAACTACTAACACTAATTATCATATTTGCTTTCATTAAATATTTATATTAGTCATTTTCCATTTCATTTTTTAAATATCTTAAAATATCAAGTAGCCTGGAAGTTTAGTTTCATACAAATAAAACGAAACAAAGCAATGCAATTATTATTTGTTTGTGTTTTTTTGCTCATTTCAATCAAAAATAAAAGAAAATCTGTCATTATTAACCTAGGTAATTGTTTGTTATTATTATTGACCTAGCTTGAGAAAAATTACTTCTCATTGGGGCATTCGAGTAAATAATGATGATTTCTAAAGTTAGTAGTTAAAAAAATATATTACAATATTGGGGATTTTTTTAGATCAATTTAACTCAAGTAAGTAAAGAAGTAATTAAAATGTTTTCAATTCAAAGGTATGGTTGGAAGTTTCTCAGAAAAAAACTCCACTTCGCATTTTTCGTGTTTCGGATGAATTCAAACCTTCCTTCTCAGTGCCTGGTTCGAATCCTTAGGCCGACACGCTATCGATTACGCCGTTGAGGTGATAATAATTTCAAAGTTGAAACTTCTGCATCACTTATTTAATTTACTTAAGTTGAATTTTAAGTTGACTCCATATAATGGAAATGTTTTACATATTACAATATAATTTTTTCGTTCTATGAAAATTTTTGTTGCTTTATATTGACCTCCCCCCTCCACATTTATTGGATTTTTATTGATTTTGACAGTTTTTATTCTTGGGGTGACACCACAATATCCGCCCCGGCTGCCACCCATGCTAGCTTCGCCACTGCTCGTTCCATTAGTCTTTCAAAAGTTGCAGGCGCGCATCACTTTAAATTGCCATAGTCCATTCCCTACACTGAACGCCGTTTTCTCCCGATCTTCCTCCGCAACTTCCACCTGCCAGTAACCACTCTGCAGATCCAGTGTTGAAAACAATCTTGAACCCGATAATGTATCCAGTGTATCATCAATCCTAGGCAATGGGTAGCTATCCTCTTTAGTGACTGTATTTAGTTTCCTGTAGTCAACACAAAATCTTAAACTCCCATCTTTCTTGCCAACTAACACCACAGGTGAGCTCCAGGGACTGTCTGAAGGCTCGATTACACCAGCTTCTTTCATATTCCTCACCATTTTATCAGCTTCCTCTCTTTTAGCTAATGGTGATCTCCTTGGTGCCTGGCCTATCGGCTTTTCTGCTCCAGTGTCAATACAATGTGTCACCATATTGGTTCTGCCACTTCCTTCAGGTGTACTGCAGAATGCAGACTTGTGCCGCTCCAGCAATTGACGTGCTGCTTTCTTCTGCTCTTCTGAAAGCCCTTCCGTCCATTACTGCAAAAGCTGTTTCATTTCTACCTTTTGTTGTTTTGTGTTGACCAAGCTGTTGATGTTTTTCTGCTCGCATTTTATTATTTTAGCAACCACTTCGCATTCTCCTATGATTGATCCCTTCTTAATTGGTTTCTGCGTATCTGACAGATTTAAAACTCTTACTGGTATTTTGTAATCGGCATCCGATCTAACTAAGGTTTTCCCTATAATGACTTCTTTATAATTTTGATCTTCTTTGTTGGTTTCTACAACCCACAACCTGGGTGACCCAAAACCTCCTTCAACTTTTCCCCAAATAATTGTTTCTGATTGGGGTGGTAGCTTTTCCCTGTGATCTAATATTATTCGACGAACACAATTTGAATCTTCTCCATTAAATTGGAGTGGCAACTCAACATACGTGAGCACTCCTTTTCCTGCATCAATAACGAATCCATTTGGCCTCATGAAGTCCATGCCCAGGATTACTTCATCCACAATGTCAGCGACAGCCACTTTATGTTGAAAGTGAGTATTCCGATGTCAATGTCAATCATTTTCTTGCCTTTAATACTTGCACTTTCCCCAGTTGCCCTCTACATTCGGTATCTCTCTGCTGGTTTTAGTTTGCCTTTTACTAAATCTGTGCGGACAATTGTATTTGTTGCTCCCGTATCCAATGTGATGATACAACTTTTTCCATCAATACTAGAATAACTGGCCCTAACAGTAAGGCTGTCACCACCCATTGTCAATCTCGAAACTTAGATGAAGGTTATGGGGCAATCAGTTGTGGGAGCCAGCTTATGCCCCTTTAGGCTGGCTCGTTGTAGTTTAACTGATCAGGTGCTGCTCCATCGTCTTCTCTAGCTTGATGCACCCGTTCTTCTGCTGGACGTCTCTGCATAGGCGATGCTGATCTTGCTCGTTTCCTTCTCACATCTCTGCATTCTCTCGAAATATGACCAAGTTTGCCACACAGCCAGCATCGAATTCTATCAATTCTAAAATTCTCTCGTGATCTTCTCCTGATCTCCTGGTCTCGTTGTTTATAATTGTCATCACCCAACTCTACCCGGCGTATTTTGATTGATGGTTTTATAATTGCTTGCGCGGTTTTATTTGTCAAGGCATAAGCAATAGTTTCAGCGAATGTTGGTTTTGGTGACAACATTATAGCTTTCTTTGTCTCAGGATCACGAATACCATCAGACATAAACCTCGATCTTCATCCTTTCCATAAAATATGGTGGAGTATTTGAGTGTGCCAAATAAACAAGACGTTCCACTGCCGAGGAATAGTCCTGAAGAGATTCTCCATTTCGTTGTAAGCGACCTTTTAACTCGATTCTGCATAACTCCTTTTTATGGTCGCTGCCATATATACGTTCCAATGCATTTATCACTTCAGCATATCTTTTTCGGTCGTTTTCCGGGACCGCCTGTAGTGCTTCAGCTGCTTCACCCTTAAGCGCAACTATCAATGCAGCTAGATGATTTTCGGCGTTCTTAACATTTTGATTTGCTGCAGTCTCGAACTAGATAGAACTTGAAGATGCCGAAAGATGTGGAACCGTCATACGATGCTGGCTTTAGTTTAATATTTGCTATTTGTTGTGCCACATGTGAAGTCACATTAGCTGTTTCAACATCCTGCAACCTCTTTTCGAAATCATCTGCTTTGGAAAGTACCTTCTTGTTTTCATCGAGCATTTTCTATTCTAGTTCTTGGATTTCGGCTTGAATTTTCTCGACTTTTTCCTCGAATAACGTTGATATTTGTAGAAGTTTCCCGTCCATAATTTGTTTTACTTCATCTCGATTTAAAGCTAGTTGCTGGCTGATCGTGACACGAATTTCTTCTTTGGTTGAAGTCATTTGTTGATTAATGTTACTGATTTGTTGATCAAATTTTTGATTCATTTCGTCTTTATTGGCAACCATAATTGAGCTTACGACATCCAATTTTTGATTCATATTGGCATTTACGGCAGCCAATTGCTGATTCATATTCAAATTTATTTGTTGCATCATATCCATTAACTGTGTAAAATCACTATTTGCAGGTGGCAATGAAGTTGTTATTTCCGCAATAAAACTTTTCTCTTCATCAGCTGCAGTTGAGTTAGTATTTGTTGTAACTACCCCAAACTGGTAACTCTCCACATCTACTCCATTGGCTTCCATAACTTCTCGAAGCCGTAGCATCAATTCACTTTTGTTTCCACTCGTTGACAATCCACGTGGTTTTAGTTCCTTCTTTAGGTCAAGAACTTTTAATTCACTTTAAAAAACCTTTATTAATAGCTAACTAATCCGCCTATGTCACCAATGGCCTTACTCTCAATTCGATAAACGTAATTTCCAATCTCTTTCTGAGTTCGATCACTGATTAGTAAGCACAATCACCTGGTTTTATTAAGTATTCAACAACTTAATTGTTCCACAACAGCACAATACAGCAAACAATATTCTTAACTAGAATATTCTTTCAACAGCTTCAGAAACTCCAACGGTTTCCAGTAATACAACGTTTAAAATAATACACAAATTATTTCTACTTAATAACACTTTAAACTTTAGTCACAAAAACTAATTTAAAAATCACTTTTATAATTATAACTTCACTATCGCAGGTTTAAAATAACACTATTTCCTAATCTACAACAGACAATTGCTTATACACTGTTTTGCTTAATTTCTAGAAAATTCGAGGTCACTTTTTAGAAACCTTGAGAAAATAGTAGAATTCAATTTTATTTATTGTTGACCCAAGTTCCACGAAGTACAACAACAACACTATTCATTTCATTAATTTGTTGTCGTGTTTTGTTGATTAGATTTTTCTGGAAGTGACTCTAATTGTCTACAATTTTCTATAATCGTCTAGATTTTTCTGTAATTTAATTATTTTTGTGCCATTGTTTTTCATTTATAGAGTTAATATTTCAATGGCCCAGTCATGTCTCACATTATTTACCCATTGCTGCCTGAAGGACACCCAGTAGTGGTTGCTGAACTGTTTTTACAATCCTGCTCGGGATACTTAGTCTTATAGAGGTCAGGTCATAACACTTACGTAAGCTTACGTTTTTCCTATATACGCCTATCCTATCATATATGTACAGTACCACTATATTTGTCTATTAATGTACGGACAATTTTATGGAAACTTTGTATTGTACCAACATGAAAAATTAAAGTTTAAAACGTGGATAACTTTAAATTTAAAATATAAGTTACTTTTAGGTAGATTTCATATAAAAATCTACCTATTGCAATGGGCTTCATCTCGGAATTTCGGAAAAATTTTGGTGCCAAACGACCAAACGACTATATATGATAAGCGGAGACGGAAAATCAAAATGAAAAAAAAATTTATATAGATATATATATATATATATATATATATATATATATATATATATATATATATATATATAATATATATATATAAATATATATATATATATATATATATATATATATATATATATATATATATATATATATATATGTATATATATATATATATATATATATATATATATATATATATATATATATATATATATATATATAAATATATATATATATATATATATATATATATATATATATATATATATATATATATATATATATATATATATATATATATATATATATATATATATATATATATATATATATATATATATATATATATATATATATATATATATATATATATATATATATATATATATATATATATATATATATATATTGTTCAAGAATGAATTATTTTTCATAAACAATATAAACAGATTTTGTAATTTTTGTTATCATTTAATTTATAATATGTAGGAACTTAAATCAATTAACGAATTTCTTTATTAATATTTACATTTATGTATATTTATTGTTATGTTAGTCAATTTACTGGGTTAAAATACCTATTTTGAATTATTATGTTGGCCTTCATTAACTTTAATTGTGAAGTGCCATCTCTAAGAAAAACTGATTAATTACAATTTATAAAAATAAGCTTAATGTTATATAAAAATATAAAAATCTCTCTCTCTGTTATCAACCATCAAATTGTAAACATCTATTTTGATCAAATTAAAATAATTAATAAAAATTGGAAACATTGTTTGAGGAACCACGCCAATTGTTTATTAATTTATATTAACCTGAAACCAACATTTTGTTATTGGATTAACATATGGTCCTTCGGAGTCGAATTTACCAACATCATACCATCGAAGTTGTATTTATCAGCATCATACCATCGAAATTGGATTCATCTGTATCATATTATAGGATTTATCAACATTATACCATAGGAGTAGGATTTACCACCATCATACCAAGATCATTGTCACCAGAGCAAATCAAAGCATCAATCAACCAATTATATTAGATGAGTATTACATTTAATTATATTTGCTACCAAATATTTTCTGATCAATAAAATCTATATAAAAAATTATTAAAATAAAAATCTATATATCATAAACTTTATTTTGTTTAAATGTAATACTTGTTTTGAAGTGAAAATTATTTTAAAAGAAAAATAACCGGTGTTGTGTTACAAACATCAGTATCATGGGAATTGGCCAGTCAAAAGTGGGAATGACTAAAGGCAAAGTAAATATTCATATATCATCCTCTATTGAAGACACCAACTGGCAACTGGAATGTCTTATTATTTCAAAGGTAACTTCGTTCCAACCAGCTGCTTATATTGAAAAACCAAACCTTCTTCATCTAAAGGATTTACCATTAGCTGATCCTACGTTTAATAAACCTACAAAAATTGATGTACTTTTGGGAATTAATCTATTTTTTGAGTTGTTGAAACCTGGATTTATTAAACTAAATGATGAAGGCCTAATTGCACAAAACACAGTGTTTGGGTGGATTATTGCCGGGTCTTCTTACACAAACAAACAGGGTTTATCAAGTCTATACAGTCATCATTGTGAGGTAAACGTTGACCATCTACTACAAAAGTTCTGGGAGCTGGAGGAAATAACCCCTTCTAATAAAATATCAACGTTTTCAGAAGAAGAACAGAGTTGTGAAGACCATTTTTTGAAAGAAACATGTCGAATAAATAATGGAAAGTTTATGGTAAATCTACCGTTTAAATCATCAAATCCTCTCAACCTAGGAGACACGAAACGTGGCGCATTTAAAAGATTAGAAGCGATGGAGAGACGGTTTGCAAAGGATGCCAACTTTAAAGGTCACTATCACGAATTTATGCAAACCTATCTAAGCCAGAATCATATGGAAGAAGTACCACCCGACGAGATAAATAAACAAGAAGGAGTTTACTACTTGCCTCATCACGGAGTTCTGAAAGAATCCAGTTCTACAACTAAATTGCGTGTGGTTTATGACGCATCGTTTAAGTCATCCAATGGAGTTTCATTAAACGATTTACTGATGGTTGGACCCACTACTTACGAATCACTCATATCAATTTTGCTAAGATTCCGTTTGTACAAAATCGTATTTATAGCAGACATTGAAAAAATGTTCCGTCAGATAGTCCTTCATAGTGACGATAGAGACTATCATCGAATTCTGTGGCGTTTTGATCATACAAAACCACCTACACATTATCGCCTCACTACAGTTACCTATGGTACTGCGTCGGCACCATACCTTGCAACAAAATCATTGCAGATGATTGGTAATAACTTGGTAGAAAGCGATCCAATAATTGCTCATAAGATTCTACATGATTTTTATGTAGATGATTTTATATCTGGGTGTAATACTGAAGAGGAAGCATTTAAAATTCAAGTCACGGTCACCGAAGTATTAAAGTCGTATGGTTTTAATTTGCGAAAATGGTCATCTAATCATAGTCCTTTACTCGACAAAATTGCGCCAGAATGTAAGGAAAATAATATTTTTGATATACAAGATGACAACTTATTTCCTAAAATACTCGGTATACAATGGAATCATGTCAAGGATGAGTTTCAAATTAAGGTGTCTATTGAAAAAAAATCTACTGCATCCAAACGAGAAGTACTATCACAATCAGCACGTATATTTGATCCAATGGGATGGTTAGCACCAGCAATTGTTAACATAAAAATTCTATTCCAAAGTTTGTGGTTGCTTAACCTAGATTGGGACGATCACCTACCTACAAATGAAGCTGAGCTGTGGCAAAATATAAAAAGTGAACTTCCAGAATTGGAAAAAATTAAAATATCGAGGTGGTACAGAACCAAGGACGAGTCATATGAATTGCATGGATTTTGTGACGCGTCAGAAAAGGCATACTCAGCCGTTATCTATTGCAGATGCATTGATGAAGATGGGATGGTAAAAGTAAGTCTAATTAGTTCCAAAACAAAAGTAGCACCGATAAATCAAGTGTCCATTCCGAGGCTGGAATTATGTGCCGCATCCTTATTAACCAAATTGATAGTTACTGTAAGAGAGTCGTTAGGATTACCAGAAGTAAAAACTATATTATGGACTGACTCTACCATCGTCTTGGGATGGTTATCATCTCCACCGCGAAGATGGAAGACATTCATCGCCAATCGTACGTCTAATATTATTTCCAAAGTTTCTAGAACCTGTTGGAACCATATCGACTCGCAGAGTAATCCAGCTGATTGTGCCTCTAGAGGAATGATGCCATCAAAACTGGTAAAATTTGATTTGTGGTGGAATGGTCCGAAGTGGTTAAGCGAATCTCAAGAAAAATGGCCTGATCAGAAATTTATAGTTAACGAAAGAGATTTATCAAAAGAAGAACGGAAAAGTAAATTGTCCGTTTTAGTTGCAGTATCAAATCCTGAAAATGAAATATTAAAGCACTTGCTTACGCGAATCTCTTCATTTCCTAGAATTATCCGAGTGATTGCGTGGATCTACAGGTGTTACGACAAAGCTAAACATAACCTAAGCAACGCGTTTCAATTAGATCTTACAGTTGATGAAATACAGAGAAGTCAATCAAAAATTTTTATCTGGACACAACATGAGTACTTTACTACAGAAATACGCGCAATTAAATTGAATCAAGAACAACCAAAAACAAGTAAAATCCGCAGTCTTAGTCCTTTTCTCGATGATCAAAAATTGTTGAGGGTAGGCGGAAGAATCGAAAACTCAGCAGCAGAATACGAAACCAAGCATCCACTGATATTACCAAACAGTGACCTAACAAAATTGATGATAAGGACCCTACACCAAAAACATCACCATGCAAGATCGTCATTGCTCATAAGTATTATTAGACATACATATCATGTAATAAATTGTAGTAAAATAGTGAAAAATGTTGTAAAGCAGTGCAAAAAATGCCAAAGATACGACGAAAAACCAATTTATCAAATTATGGGAAATTTACCAAAGGATCGTGTCACTTATGAGAGTGCATTCTTGAAGGCTGGGATTGATTATGCAGGTCCACTACATTTAAAGCAAATTTATGGCAGATCAACCCAAAGATGGAAGGCATACTTAGCAATTTTTGTTTGTATGGCTACGAAAGCTGTACACATTGAAGTTGTTTCAAGTTTAACAACAGAACATTTTATCGCAGCTTTACACAGATTTGTTGCACGTCGTGGCTTGTGCAAAGATATATATTCTGATAATGGCTCAAATTTTATTGGAGCCAACAAGGAGCTTCGCGAGATTAGTGAATTTTTGAAAACCAATTCTAATAATATTCTTAAATTTCTCTCTTCAGAAAACATAAAATGGCATTTTATTCCTAGTTCAGCACCAACTTTTGGAGGATTGTGGGAAGCTGCAGTCAAATCATTCAAATACCACCTTAAACGCGTAATGGGCAATACAATTTTTACATTTGAAGAGCTGACAACAATAGCTACTCAGATCGAGGCAGTGCTGAATTCCAGACCAATATGTAGTCTATCGGAAGATCAACTTAATCCACTTACACCAGGGCACTTTCTTATTGGACGACCGATGGTGGAAGTACCGCAACTCATATTCGCTGATACAAAGATTTCTCACTTATCAAGATGGCATAACATGCAGAAAATAATGCAGCACTTTAGTGAACGGTGGAAGTCTGAATACCTAACATCATTACATAAACGATACAAATGGCAGTCAAAGGGTCAACCAATTCAGCTTAATGAAGTTGTTCTAGTTCGTGAAACGAATTTACCTCCAACGAAATGGTTACTAGGTAAAGTAGAGAAAATGCATTCCGGATCAGATGGAGTAGTAAGAGTGGTAACCATAAAAACCAAAGCAGGATATCTTAAAAGACCAGTCAGTAAGCTGTGCAAATTTACAATAGATGAGTTGAATCAACAGATTCAAGACGGGCGGAATGTTCAAGAATGAATTATTTTTCATAAACAATATAAACAGATTTTGTAATTTTTGTTATCATTTAATTTATAATATGTAGGAACTTAAATCAATTAACGAATTTCTTTATTAATATTTACATTTATGTATATTTATTGTTATGTTAGTCAATTTACTGGGTTAAAATACCTATTTTGAATTATTATGTTGGCCTTCATTAACTTTAATTGTGAAGTGCCATCTCTAAGAAAAACTGATTAATTACAATTTATAAAAATAAGCTTAATGTTATATAAAAATATAAAAATCTCTCTCTCTGTTATCAACCATCAAATTGTAAACATCTATTTTGATCAAATTAAAATAATTAATAAAAATTGGAAACATTGTTTGAGGAACCACGCCAATTGTTTATTAATTTATATTAACCTAAAACCAACATTTTGTTATTGGATTAACATATATATATATATATATATATATATATATATATATATATATATATATATATATATATATATATATATATATATATATATATATATATATATATATATATATATATATATATATATATATATATATATATATATATATATATATATATATATATAAATTTTTTTTTCATTTTGATTTTCCGTCTCCGCTTATCGTATATAGTCGTTTGGCACCGATATGAGCTATAACGGAATTTACCGGCACTCTCACGATCGCATTTCTTGACCTACACCAAATTTTTTTTCTGTGTATGTTGCGGCAAACAATATCTTGGACAAGTTTGCGAACTGGCCATGTCCGGGTACAGGTTAAGTGACTAGAGCTTAAAAAATTGAATAATCTAGGAAGTTATAGCTTCCGTTTGAAACATAATATTTTAATAAAATTTATAAATATTGAATATTTGAACATATTTCTATCATTTTTTTCCAAACGACAATCTTGGCGTTCCAGGTTCCTGAAAAATCAGCTGTTTTAAAAATTTACTAAACTTTGTTGTCCTTGATTTAGCTGAAAATTGCCAATCTCACATTTGAAAACTCTTGCCCACTTAGATACGTAAATATATCTATCCAAAACTTAAAAAACAAATTGTTTAAGTTCAGAGGTTGAGACCTTGGGGCTGTTAAAACGAAAACAAACGCAAACGGCCATGCTTTCATCATTTTTGAGTCTATTTTGTTTAAACTAAAACTAGCTTTTAATTCAACTTTTGAATTATAACTTCAGAAATTTTCAGCTTTCTAACCCAAGAAGTTCCAATGCAATTAGCATTATACTAACTTAATGTAAGTCACTCTCATATAATTAGAACAGCAAATCCCAAAAATATAAAAATATCCTATAGAAATTAGGGTTTCTCATTTCCCGTAGAAATTCAAATCCCGGGAAGCCGGGACAGAAAATATTAAATTCCCGGGATCCCGGGAAATCCCGGGAAGCGCTAAAAAGCTAGATTTTTCTAATTGGGTGGTAGAAAAATGTGTAAAATTAAAACAGCACAAAAAAGCGCTATTGATTTTTAAATTTAAATTATTTTTAATTAAAAAAACTTCAAAAATTAAATAAAAAAGAATACATAAAAAAAAAACAAAAATAAATTCATAATACTAATTTTTTAACAATTTTTCAAAAAACTAGGTTGTCAATCGCGCCATCACTCAATTTTGTCCGAATTTTCGTAACGAACCATCCATTGAACCATCCATTGAACACCATCCGTCCAAGAGAACCATTAAACATAAATTAGAGAAATGAAGCGCAAGTTTTAGGTAGATTTCTCAGAAAAATCTACCTATTTTAAGTTTTATTGGTTTTAATTTGTTGTGTTTATATGTGTCAAAAAAACCATGATACCATATGTGTCAAAAAAACATTTTCCTAATTTTGAACGAAATTAATTACTACAGAGAGAAAAGAATTAAAAACTACTCGATTTTCGAGTGAGAAAACTTTTAATATCTTTGAAAAAAGTACAAAAAAATGTTAATAAAAATTAGCGGGATACCCGGGATCCCGGAATGAAATCCCGGGAAAACGGGATGAAAATTTACCCCCGGGATCCCGGGGAAAACGGGATCCCGGGATCCCGTTTGAGAAACCCTAATAGAAATATTAAATAAACAAAAGAAAATATATTTCTCTCTCTGAGTTTTTATTTTTTTTTTTCGCAAAAATTAAAAAAAGTTGTCTTGAATGTTTGTTGTTGTTGTTTTGAAAATTCATTATTGTTTTGAATTAGGGAATAGTTTCTTTGGGATTTTGGAATATTTGGAAGTGGTTTAGTTGAAATAAATATATGTACATATATTGATTACACATTTACAAAAGTGTTTTATAAAAAGATAGATATTCGTCTTATATTTGCGGTGTACAAGTTGTTTGATGTTGTTGTTGATTATAAATTATGTGTGGTAGTATTGCAGTTGTGACGTAGTTAGAACGTTAATCCACCAAAGGATTTAATATGTTATTAAGGAATTTTAACCAAATTAAACAAAACTATTCTAAAATTGCATTGATAAAGTAGTTTCCGTTTATATATTTAGTGTATTTAGTTTGGTTGATATGATAAATTTTTGGGATTATTCTGTTGCTACTTAAATTTTTTATTTAAACCAATCGGACATATCCAATTCTTTTTGTACACAAAGCTGTCTGGTCCCGAAATCTACCTATTTCTAGCGGATATACGTGCCGCTTGGACTTTTTTCTTCTTTCTTTTACTATATGAATTATAAGCCAGACCACATAAACACAAATTGTTTAATTGTTAACCAATTCCAATTCCTTTTCCGTTTAACATTCATTCCTTCTATCAATAAACATTCTGGCAACTTACAAAAAATTCCCATCATGATGTATTCGTTTTTGAGCTATAAACTAAGTTTACACAATGAAAAAAAATTCATTATGCAATTCACTACACACGTTCAATAGCATACGACCATACAAAAGTTTAATTTTTGTCAAAATTTTTAATATATAAATTATACATATTTGTTTTGCTATTTAAAATTTAATATTTTTGACATATACAAAACTATTATTATAAATTTTCTTATATTACTATAAATTTTTCAAATGAGCTGTCACCAGTTTAATTGATATATTTAAAAATATATATTTGTTCGTTCATTTATGCACATGATGTACATTTATGTATGTATATACAGAAAGTTTCATTTCAGGGATTTTAATTTACAGCCATTAATTTCTGAGTATTAAAATATAAAGTCGTATGTGGGTCGGTTGGTATATGGTATGTTATAAAGGTCTAAACCCAATTTGTTTTGCTTGCTTTAAAATATTATGTATCAACTGCCAATGTTAAGTGGAACCATTCTGACGAGAGAAAATGGGACTGGATCAGTAGTTGTATAACAAGATTTTAATTTCTACAATTAACACAGATGCATCTGATATCACGCAAAACGTTAACAGTAATTATGGATATATTAGAAATCAGTGAAGAATGAGTCGAAACAGCAAAAATATGTTCAAAACTCAACAAGAAGAGCATATACAAAGACTACATTATTTGCATAGCAATACAATTTCAAGCTTTTCATCAATCAATCTGATTGACCCTTTCATAAATCCTAGATAATAATTTTTCAGACATTAAAATATACCAAGCTAACATACAAACACTGCAAGAAAAAATCCTCCATCGACCTTGATCTAAAGATTATTTAATAAGCAAACAACCAAACTAAAAAGTTTGGTTAGTTGTCATAATGAAATTTCTCATCTTCATGTGGATTGCCTGTATATATTAATTTATTTTGATAAACCAGAGGAAGTTTCTGTGTTGAAATAGTAAATTGTATAACGAGTACAGAATCTACGAGTATGAAAATTCAAAATACGATAAACTATAATGTTATGTTTATTATCTTTTCATCGTTTAAGTCCAAAATAAAATAAATCTTTTTTGTTAAAATTTTTAAAACATTTTTATTTTTTATTTGACGACGTTTCTGCTTTTAACAAAAGCTATCTTCAGGTCAGAACAAAAAAAATATCTTTTAATATTTAAAAAAAATATCAACTATACAAAACAGAAAATGAAAATTATACAATTTAAACAATAATAACAAAAAACACTTACAAAAATGTTTTGTCCAAATAAATGACTTCACTGATGTCACTATTATAATATTATTAATTATAATTTTCAAATACATTAAAAAAATTTATTTTAAAAAAAGTGAAACTGAACTGAAACTTACAAAATATCTTCTTTAAACAAACGGATAAAAAATTTTTTGAAATATAAACCAAAGATAGACAGACAATATTTAAAAAAAAAATTTTTAAATATTTAAATAAAAGAAAGGTATACGTTATCCAAATATGTGCAGTCAGATTGTATGTTCATATTGTTATGGAATTTTTTAATATAAATTGACTCAAGAATTTTGCGCTTAACCGTATTAGACTCAAAATTTAAAATTTCAGGATTGTCCCAATCAATTTTATGATTACTAGAAATAACATGATCACATAAGGCACTATGTGACCCGTTACCTCTAGAAATATGATATCTATGGTCTTTTAACCTGGAAACCATAGAGTGGTTTTTTATTTATTAGAAATAATTTTATTAAATATTAATCATCTTATACTGCATATTTAGAGTTTCCAAAAAAAATGGTATTTTAGAAAACCGCAGTTTTCGGTTTTTACTTTTGAGAAACCGGCGGTTTTGGGTAGGATTCGGTTCCTCTATTTCAATTAAAAAATTATTATTTTCATGTTCAAATTCAGTTAACTTCAAAATAAACTATTAAAACTAAAAAACAATAATGCATTAAATATTTCAAATTAAGACTTTCAGTTTTAATAAATAAAGATAAAAGTTCAGTTTTACTTCATTACCATCGTGTATAAGGAAAAATAGAATTAAATATAATAAAATTGCCATAAGGAAAAATAGAATTAAATATAATAAAACTATCTTTGAAAATTTTTAAACTTATTTAGGAAATTAGTTCGGTGGCATTATAAAAATACCAAACAATTTAACGAATAATCACATAACCGAGTTCCAACGTTTCGAATAATATTAGATATAACAGAAAATACCAGCTCATGTTTGGTTGGTGTTGGACGAATTATTAGTATTGTATCATACAGCTGCTACAAAATGTTCTTTCACTAGTTTTTTGAAATATGAAAAATTCTTCTCGAAGCGAAGAAAACGGTTTTTCTATCCCTTCATTGCCAGCTTTAATGATATCATTATTAATTAATTCTAATTAAAATGTAGATGCCACTATTGGATTCACTGAATAAAACATGTTCTTTTTCCAATTGAAATACGAGTTGTCTCAAGCTCGCAGTGTAGG
>OY856187.1:303029769-303185381 GCA_963693315.1 Diogma glabrata | reverse complement strand
AAGAGTATGTTAACAGTATTTTGTATTGTTTAGCAAGTACTTCCCAGCGGCTAGCCGAAGCAGAAAAACATGTAAAAATGGCTTCCACTGACGAGTGTTGGCCGTATAAATTAATTGAATGATCTTTGCAGCCCACATGCTTTAATAATAGCTTGCACTTCTCCATGTATACTACTCATAACAGCTGCATTATCATAACCTTTGGGAGCGACAATTCATAACATCTATACCATCATTTTCAAGATTTTTACACTGAAAAAAACATGTCCTATTTCCAATCGAAATGCAGTTGTCTCAACCTCACCGTGCGGGCAGATATGGCGAATCAAAATACGAGATTGATTCAACAACCGTACAATGATAAGCCGATGCAGTTGAGACAATCAGATGAAATATTTATGTGGAAATAAAATATAGTTCAATTAATCTCAAATACTTAAATTTTAAAATGAAAAATTCATGATATAAGGCCAAAGAAATATGTTTTCATGGAAATAGTTATTAACTTTATTCAACTACTGTTATATTGGATAGCACTTTATATTTTAATTACACCTCATTCTGTTATCAGGAAAATGTTACTGAGTACTGAGTAGTTGTCCCAATCACGGTGAAATTGTTTGTAAATATCTTTTCTTTGCATGAATAATAAACTGCCATCTTCGAGATGAGGTTATCATTACTTCAATTTTTTTTCAGTGTAAGAATTTCATCGCTTAAATCAGCGGCTTTTTTCCACGTAAAGGAAAAAATCCAAGGAATACTTCCTTGATTTCCACTTTACTACCATCAATTTTCACATAACGAATCACTTCTGACATTTGATCAATATGTGAAATGTCAGGTGTGCTATCAAACATAATTCCAAAATATTTAACCGATTTAATTTCGTTGACAAGCTTAAACTTTACGTGGATCGCTAAAACATTTATGAACTCATTTTGTATATCTGGTGACAAATATGATACTTTTGGTGATTTAGCATGCTCCAAATTCAAAATGTGTTCTTTTAACACTACATCATACTTTGACAATAGTTTGGTTAGTTCTAAGAAATTGCCTTTATTTGAAGAACTTTGTCCTTCATCATGTCCATGAAATGCTGGGTTTTGTTTAGATAAAAACAAAGTTTTATCCAATAATCTTGATAAAAGATGTTTCCACTTCTGTTTTTTATTGTATATTAATTGCAAGGCTGCGTCTCGTATCGTTTTATGAATTTTTAACCTCATTTCCAAAGTTTTCCACTTTTCAAAATTCTCCAGATGTTCATTTGAAGTTTCATGCTCGGCCACTTTGGGATTTAGTTTCCACCGCTTCTGATATCCAGTAGTAAATGTTGATTTTGTATTATTATTATTGGTGACAGCAAATACACGACAACAGAAGCAATACAGGACGCAAGTTATTATTTACAGGAGAATAAACAATCCATGGCCGTAGAATTTTTTCACCATTATTCATCATTTTATAAAACCATTCTTTAGAAAGATGGCGAACATCACCTTTTATGTCTAACCCGTGTCTAGATACAGTAACAAACGACCCTTCTCTATTTTAAAATGTTCACTTTCTTTTTTTATGATTTCAATGCGAACATTACCAAAGACGAGTATATTCCAATGTGATACATCTCTTAAGTCCTGACGTGATTCACCCATGCAAATACTGTCTTCGATAGTAGAAGCATTAGCTGCATTATCACTGTCATTTTCATTATTCCTTTCTAATTCGTCATCATAGGTTATCATTATTAATTCTGTATTGTTGCTGTTACTTTCCGAAGATGAGCCATTATTCTCTGAAACATTCGTTGCATCAACGTGATAATCAGTTTCTTTTGATGAACCTTGGATATCATCGGGTTTGGTAACATATTTATAGATTTGGTCTTTCTCTGCTGGAACCAACTTTTTCTTTAAAAATTATGAACTCCTCGTGGCATATTTATTTTTTGGGATATTTGCTAAATGAAATCTAAAAAAATATTTTTAATTATAGTATAGGTATCAGCAAAGCATTAATTCTAAATATATTTGTAGGATACATAATAGGTACATAGTTCATAATAAGTACACTGTCTTAACGACTAAATACACCGCAAGAAAATTAATTTATTTAAATTTCCTTGTAACAACTTATATTAAAAAATATTTGATAAAATGGAATATACAAATCATAGCCTCATATTATAAGGAACTATTTAAAAAAATATAAGTATGAAATCCTTAAAGATATTTTATATAAAGAATTGAAACCAAAATTAAATATCCAATTAGAATCATGCTCAATAATTTACAAAATTGAATGTGATTTTTGTGAAAAATTTTACATCGGGAAAACCGAAAAAGACTGATTTAAGGAATACCTGCCTAAGAAGAAAAATAAACAAAATTTAAAGTTTATTTTTGCAAACCATTTACATAGTTAAGAACAATAGCTACACCACTTTTAAAAAAAAATTGAAGGCTTTACATTTATGTAGCCAAGGATCTTTAAAAGAATCACTTGATGAGTTTGAAATTTCCAAGGTATTTAAAACCCAACAAAATGTACTTTTAAATGACAAACTTTCATTTAATTCAAATATATAAATATATAAAACTGAAACAAACAGTATGAGTATGTATCAACCTACAAAAATTTGCAAAACTGCAGTAATTGCATAACTGCCATTTTATTCCACAGTAATTATTTTTGTGTCCATTGAAAAACGATCTATTTCAATTTATTCTTTGAGTTTCAAGATAAAGGAAAAAAAAATTATTTTGAGATCATTTACAAACACGGTAATTTGATTGTTTGTTAGTTTCCTTAGGTGTTTGCAATTAATTTGTTTGAAATGTAAAACATATATTGGGTAGTAAGGTTAAGCGGATATTTTAGAAATAATTTTGGAATAGAGACATGGTAACTCAAGGGTGCCACCCTATCGACAAAGGGTGCCACATTATCGACGTAAACCACTTTTCCTATACATTATTCAGCATATGTGTTTTCAGACCTGGTCATTAAATAATCATGCTTGCATACTAAATAATATATCGTAAAAACGGTCAATATGGTATCTATAGGAATATTCAAAGCTATTGAGTAATTGTGGTGATGGGATTCAATCCTCAACATGTTGATTCGATTAATATTGTTAAAATTTTATTTCACGTAATAACTCAAAAATTTTAAAAAGTAGAATAGATTCTTTTTGAACCAATAACATATTTATAGGACACATTTATAAGTTATCACAATTTATAAATTAAAATTATATGGATAACCTGGTTAAAATGGTTTCTAAGTGATTTATCGTTGAAAAAATGTGATGGTTTGTTTAAGTTTTTTACGTTCGGGTGTCACCCCAAAACGGTTTCGAAGTGATTTATCGTTGAAAACATGTGATGGTTTGTTTAAGTTTTTTACGTTCGGGTGTCACCCCAAAACGGTTTCGAAGTGATTTATCGTTGAAAACATTGTGATGGTTTGTTTAAGTTGTTTACGTTCGGGTGTCACCCCAAAACGGTTTCGAAGTGATTTATCGTTGAAAACATTGTGATGGTTTGTTTAAGTTTTTTACGTTCGGGTGTCACCCCAAAACGGTTTCGAAGTGATTTATCATTGAAAACATTGTGATGGTTTGTTTAAGTTGTTTACGTTCGGGTGTCACCCCAAAACGGTTTCGAAGTGATTTATCGTTGAAAACATTGTGATGGCTTGTTTATGTTTTTTACGATCGGGTGTCACCCCAAAACGGTTTCGAAGTGATTTATCATTGAAAACATTGTGATGGTTTGTTTAAGTTGTTTACGTTCGGGTGACACCCCAAAACGGTTTCGAAGTGATTTATCGTTGAAAACATTGTGATGGTTTGTTTAAGTTGTTTACGTTCGGGTGTCACCCCAAAACGGTTTCGAAGTGATTTATCGTTGAAAACATTGTGATGGTTTGTTTAAGTTTTTTACGTTCGGGTGTCACCCCAAAACGGTTTCGAAGTGATTTATCATTGAAAACATTGTGATGGTTTGTTTAAGTTGTTTACGTTCGGGTGTCACCCCAAAACGGTTTCGAAGTGATTTATCGTTAAAAACATTGTGATGGTTTGTTTATGTTTTTTACGTTCGGGTGTCACCCCAAAACGGTTTCGAAGTGATTTATCATTGAAAACATTGTGATGGTTTGTTTAAGTTGTTTACGTTCGGGTGTCACCCCAAAACGGCTTCGAAGTGATTTATCGTTGAAAACATTGTGATGGTTTGTTTAAGTTTTTTACGTTCGGGTGTCACCCCAAAACGGTTTCGAAGTGATTTATCATTGAAAACATTGTGATGGTTTGTTTAAGTTGTTTACGTTCGGGTGTCACCCCAAAACGGTTTCGAAGTGATTTATCGTTGAAAACATTGTGATGGTTTGTTTAAGTTGTTTACGTTCGGGTGTCACCCCAAAACGGTTTCGAAGTGATTTATCATTGAAAACATTGTGATGGTTTGTTTAAGTTGTTTACGTTCGGGTGTCACCCCAAAACGGTTTCGAAGTGATTTATCGTTGAAAACATTGTGATGGTTTGTTTAAGTTTTTTACGATCGGGTGTCACCCCAAAACGGGTGACACCCGGGGCGGACCGCCCCCCCCGCCCCCCCCTAGCTACGCCTCTGAGTGAAGAAAATGATGAAGGACAAATAATTCAGTAATTGAAAGATAAAACGCGAACAACAACCTGCAATTCAGAAAAATATTTGATTCTTACTACTTTACCGATGTCATGGTCTATCCGAAAAATAGCATCAAAAATAGAATTTAATTTATCACTTTATATGGCGAGAAGAAGTAAATTATTGATTAAAGAAATAGGTATTTTAGTGACTTCTTCAAAAGAAATTAGGATCAATAACACTGAGTGAATAAACAGTTAAAATAATACAATCTTTTTATTTGGACGATGAGAATTGTTGGGCTTGTCCTGATAAACGGGATTGCGTAAGAACTACTGAGGATAGTTTAACTATATCAAAGCAACGCAGACTTTTGCTTTTCAATTTAAAAGAAGGATTTCAAATTTTTAAAGAAAAATATCCTGAAATTAAAGTTGGTTTTTCTAAATTAGCAACACTACGCCCTAAAGAATGTATTTTAGCTTTGGATAGAAATGGTACACATTATGTGTGTGTTTGTATGTATCATCAAAATATAAAGATAATCTTCCAACCCATGACAACACTTTATATATTTGATTCATCCATTGACAACTACAAAGATTTATTGCTAAAAATATTATACGTAGATCCAACTGAAAAACGCTATTTAAACCAATAGTTAGTTGGTTAAATTAAATTGCTTAAATTAAATTACTCAAACAATAGTCTTAGAGGTGAGAAAGCGAAAAGAAAGCTTGATAATATAGTATAAAAACCCAGTACATAGGTCGTAGTTTAATGAAAAATAAAATCGAATTAACTTTAACGATTTTTCCTGGCCAAACGGTTCGTTGACGTCACTTTTTTTTATATTTAGTTCAAAAGAGAATAAGTTGAAGATTTAAAAAATAAATAAAATAAAAATTTTGATGAGGCCCTTTTGATATAAAACTTAAAAAATAAAATTGCTTGTAGTATTCTGACCATACTTTATCCTAAAATATTTTTTTAAATTATTTTTATATTAAAGTATATTAAATTATCTTTCAAACGAGATATAAATCGTTAAAATCCGTTGAGCCGTTGATTTTTAACAAATTCTTAAAGTTGACCCTGCAGCCACAATCGTTGACTTTGCAAGAGAGAACCACGAGAGAACGGAGAGAGAGAGGAGCAAAAAAAAAATACGTCCTAATTTTTTTTTTATATTCTAACGAATAAGTATGGTGAAATTGCAATAAAAAAAGTGTCGTCCAACAAGTGATCGTTTTCGTATGGAACTGCTCTATATATAAACAATGGAAGGACACCAACGCTGGATTCACTAAAATTTGGTAACTTAAATTTATTTTTAACTATTCTTTCAGCTTTCTCTGTATTTTTTAGGACGACATGATCCAGCGTTAACAACAGTTATTAACTTTCTCAACTACTGTTATATTGGATATAACACTTTATATTTTAAATAAACGTCATGCCGTTGTCAGGAAAATGCTTTCATGTCATTGTCCCAATCACGGTGAAAATGTTTGGAAGTATTTTTTTCTTTGTTCGACTAATAAACTGCCAATTTCGAGATGAGGCTGTCATTACTTAAAATTTTTTCAAAATTATAAGTGGTAATGTTGTAATTGTGTTCGAATCTACATAGGACCTTCATATGCTCTTTGGTGGATTTGATATGTTATAACTAATTCTCACCAAATTAACAAAAACCGTTTCTAAATTACATTAATCAAGTTGTTTCTGTTAATATATTTAATTTGATCTATAAAATTTGTTTGATAATTCTGGTTCTATAAATAAAATTTAACTAATCGGATATCCTACCGCTTGGAATTTTAAATTAGATGTACAGGACAAAAGAAGTGTAATCAATCCAACTGCAATTCAGCGGATCAATTTTTATGAATGTATATAAAGTCGAATTGCAGCCAGAAGGAGCAAAATAATTGTTATTTTGTAATACTAATCCACCTCACACAAGTTTTTTTTTAAAATGGAAACACTGAATTTATTTACAATTTCTTGTATTTATAGATATCGAACAAAGTTTTAATTTACAATTTATGCCTTATGTTTAAAAATAGTTATTTGATTGTTAAGTGTTGGATCGAGTGTTGTCGTTATTGTGGTTGTTGATTGTGTCTATTTCACCTATTGTTGCCGCTATATACAGTATCAGCTATATTTTTAATTAGTAATTTCCACGTTACCCAGGAGGTATGGCGCGCTTTTTTAGCGAGGTGTCCCCAGGAGGCCTAGTCCTCGAATTAGCTACATTAAAAAATTAAATAATTATAATTGTATGTTAATTTATTTATTAATATCATTCGATCATTTTATGTCAAACTTAAACAGTTTGAAAGTCATAACATACTCCAAATGAACTGTGAAAAATAAAATATTTCGTATAAAATAAAGCCAGCTCTTTTAGCGATCTTAGAAATATATAAAGTAGAGTAAGTGTGACACTATGTTTTTGTGTCAATTTCATTAGATTATGTCTTAGATCATTTATAGAATAGTGTTCAGATTCTATAGAATAGATAGAATTTAAATTTTAAGTAGTGATTTAGTAAGATTTAGAACGATTTTATGATGCCGTGATTAAGTGGTAATAACTTGTGTGTATAACTTAAATTGATTTGTGATTGATTAGTGATTGCTAAGTATTTATAAGTGATAAGCTTACAAGTTAGTATTTACAAGTGACAATGACTAAAAATGAAAATAATTTATTAAATGAGGAAAGCAGTAAATGTGAGTTAAAATTAATTAACTGATTATCGTTATTATTATGTTTTGTTAAAATTTGTTCCAAATCATCATCCCATTTTTTTAATGCTGGACAAAATTAAGCTTATGAAACGGGGCCTCTTATCTGCTTCTTATGTAAAAACTTGGTCCTTGAAAATTAGTAAAAACATTTGTTGCACAATGATCGACGACAGGCACGTTTTGTTAATATGGAGCTCGTTATGTTTCTACATATATATATCGAAAGGTTTATATGCTACCATCATATAACTAATTTGAGATACTTTGGTCGTTCATTATTTAAAATGTAAATAGAAAAACAAAGCATTCGTTCTATTTGGCATTTTTTTCACCAAATTACATATAAAACAAACGGAATTGGTTTTTGAATGTGTGTGAATGACAAATTAATAAAAGTAGAAATTATTATTAGGATAGGTTGGAAACTATTATTTAATAGTTTTTGTATCTTTTCTGTTTATGATGATTTAAAGGGACAACAACAAAACAGTTTTAATGTTTTAAAATTTAGAAAGCAATTTCATGTTGACCATATTTTTACTAAAATTATTTTAATTTAAAGGGACAACAACAAAATGTCGATTCACATAGAAATTATAGAAAAATTGATTACTGAGATAAATCGTTTCATTACAATTAATCGAGATCGTTTCATTACAATTAATTTATTTTAAAAAAGTTTGGTTTAATGTTGCAAATGAACTATGTGCCACTGTTGGTAATGTTATTGACAATCTCAGTGTAAATGAAAATTCTAAAAATGTTTGCAAGCTAGCGTCCTCTACGTCAATATATTTCATGCATCGTTCCGTGCTGCAAAAATAAATCGCAGCATACAAACATGCGGTTTTATCGTCTTCCATCAAAGAGTGATAGAAGAGAACTGTGGTTGGCAGCAATTGGAATTAAGTCGGATAATTTACAGGTAAAAAATATTTTTATTTGTGCTAAGCATTTCGAACCGTCATATATCGGCAATAGTTGATTGACAAGAAATGCGGTGCCTACCGTCACAGGTAAGCGATTTGAAAGTTTCTAGCAGCTACCACCAATTTTCAAGTATAAGAAAGACTAATTTTCCAGTTCCAATGCAATCATCTGATGATGTTAGTACACAATGAGACAAAACTGTTGATGAGATAGAACTTTTAAATATAATTAACACAATCAATTGTTGGCATTGCGAATTTGACAAAAGTCTTGTCAGTGATTGTGAAAATTGTATTAAGAAGTCAAAATATTATATCTTATAAAAAGGAACTTGAAAATGTCAAAAGAAAATTAAAATTAACGAGACTTTTACACAATAAGTGTAAACGGAATTTTAAACTTTTGAAACTAAAATACCGAAAAAAATCTAGTGCCACTATTGATAATGTTATTGACAATCTCAGTGTAAATGAAAATTCTAAAAATGTTTGTAAGCTTCTGCTCAAGCAAAATTATTCATACCAAGCATGATAAAAATTTTGCACAATGTTTGTATTATAAATCAGCTGCAACTTACAAGTATTTGAGAGATAGTTCACATTTAAAATTGCCGTCAGTTTCATCAGTATACAAGTGGTCTCCTATTATGTTTATCCAACCGGGTATTAACGAAGTGTTAATGGAGCAACACAACTCTTTTTTTGTAAATTTCCCACCAAAAGCCAAAATTTGTGTTTAAAGTTTTGATGAAATTTCAATAAAGCAAGACTTAACACACAATATTTTAATGGATAGGCTGGAAGGATTTTATGATGATGGAACCGAAAGAAAAAATGAGCTAGCTAGTTCAGCTCTATTTTTTATAGCCCGATCATTACTTTCGAATTGGAAATATGTCCTTAATTATGTTGTTGTCAACAAATCCTTTACATCCTCAAAATTAAGTGAATTAATTAAAAAAAGTATTTAGTTGTGTGAAGAGAAAATGGGGTTAAATGTGATTATGATTACTTCTGACCAAGGATCACTAAACATTCAAGCGTATAAAAATCTTGGGTTTACGCTTGAAAAGCCATATTTTGAGATTAATGGCAAGCACATTTTTGCACAATTTGATCCACCACATCTAATAAAGTCTGTTCGAAATACATTATTAAAATACCCACTTTCTCATAGTTCTCATCAGCTATGCCGTGCCGATATAAATGTTATATATAAAGTGTTTGAGCATGACGCTAACAAAAATTGCAAACTATTGCCTAAACTTTTCAAAAAGCATATAATACCAAACAACTTTGAGAAAATGAATGTTTCTTTAGCAATTCAACTGCTAAGTAAAATAGTATCCTGTGCTATCAAGACCGTGGAACAAACATTGCTTAAACTCGCGAAATTTTTCATCAAGAGCACCATATGAAAATGAAGCACCACTTAGGAAAGACAATGCCATCAATGATTGTTTAAAAGATTAATTTATTAGATTAAATTAGGTTAATTTATTTGAAAGATTTGAAAGTTCTTTCCTAAAATGCGAACTACATTAAATTCATCAAAAATCTGCAAATTACGATTAAAGCACAACTAATGTTAATAGAAGACCTAGCCACCACTTATGAGGTAGAGTATATATTAACTGGTAAAACCAACTAGGAAACTTCTTTTCAAAGCTACGGGGTAAAGGTGGCTTTAACTACATGCCTACATGCAATGAAATATGAGTTCATTATGCGAACATAATTATTACTGTTGTTTCTTGAAAATTGTTTTTGTGATTATTTTGTTTTTCTGGTTATTTTGCATTTCACACTAAATGTCTAACTATTTATAGAATGCAGTGGTAAATAAGTCTCTCTTACTGTAATTTTAGTTCTCTTGTGTTCCGAAAAGCACAAACATTTATAGTTTTAATTGTTTTTAGTAAATATGAAGTTTGATTTTTTAAATAAAAGAAAAATATTTTTCTCGAGAAAAATATAAATTTTCGAGAAGAAGAAGAAGAAATCGAGATTAGAGTTTTGTTAAATTTCTCGAGAAATTTCTCGAGAAAAGAAACACTAGTTTACGAATTTGTAGCAGGTGCTCAAAAGGGCAATTGAGCGATAGCTTCCTGGTTCATTGGATGGTTTACCTGGCTTTAGTATCGCTATAACTTTCATAGTCTTAAAATGTTTTGGAAGATTGCCAGATTCTAGGATATTCGAGAAAAAATTTGCTAGCCATTGTTTTACATTTTTTCCAGCATTTCTAAGAAATTCTGGAAAAATACCATCGTAGCCAGCTGGTTTTCCGTTTTTTGTTTGAGAGAGAGCTGAATCTAGTTCTTCGCTACTAAAAGAGCTCGCATACTTCGATGGAGACGAGCAATTGCGCTTCATTTCTCTTAATTTACTTTTAATGGTTCTCTTATGGAGGCGATTAATAGAAGAACGAGACATGTTTACGATATGATTTGCAATGTCCTCTGGAATTATTTCATTGTTAGCACGAGCAATTGAGTTTGAGCCACCCAGCTTCCCTGCTTGAATGGGAAAAATCTAAATTTTCAACAGCGCTAATCCACTTTTGTTTCCTCGCGGAGTCCAGTGAGTAAATTAAGTCATCAGCCACGTCTGCCTCACCACTACTGAGGTGCTCCTCATATAATATATCGCTCTCTTTACTCCAGCACTCAGAGAAAAATTATAGTCATATTTGACTATTTTTTAACTATTTTAATACTCTGATTCGTGACCACTACTTTTAATAGTAATAAAATAATTATAATCAATTATTGTATAGTTATGATTAGTTTGTTGACAAATATAACTATTCTGTAGTTGACTTTAACTATTAATATAGTAAATTTTAACAATGTTTCAACAAAGTATGTTACTATTTTGTAGCAGATTTTGACTATTAAAATAATAAATTTTAACTATTTTACAACAACCAAAACGACTATTTTGTAGTAGATTTTCACTATTAAAATAATAAATTTTAACTATTTTACAACAACCGAAATGATTATTTTGTATTAGATTTTAACTATTAAAATGGTAAATTCATAAATAAAAATGACTATTTTATTGCTGGTTTTGTATGTAATTTTTTATTAAACATAAATTAATTCTTTACAAAAAATACATAAATTTGCCTATTTAATAAGATTGTAATTCAGAGATTATAAAACTTATAAATAAATAATTGTACATTTAATTGAAAAAATAATTACAATGTACGTACAAATCATATTTTAGCACCAAGCACTCACTAAACAAAAAAATGTATTCAAATAAAAATCAATAAAATAATTAATAAAGACAAAACACTTAAATACTTACTTCAATGCACACTGCAACTAAACTAAATAAATACACAAATTTTTTAAATATAATAAAAAAATACTTTTATTTTATGTTAACTATTTTATTAGTTCGTATCAATTATAAACGTAATAAAAAATAGTCATAAATCAAATTTAGATGATTGACTATTCGAGATAGTTAAAAAATAACAACATTTTTTCTGAGTGAGCCAGGAATGTATTCTTCACGGAAGCCTCTTGGGATGCATTTCTTAGCAGTTGAGATGATGGCTCCAACGAACCTATCGTAATTTTAAGGAATGGGTTGGATCCAGCGAATCACTGCATCCAACTCCGACCTATACATAGCCCAATCAGCTTTGTTAAAATTCCATCTAGGTTGAGGAGTAGAGTTAACGAGTGGGATTTGGATACCTACTTCAAGAATTGCTGGACGATGTTGAGAGCGTGGAAAACCTTGTAAAACAGCCCCAGATATTGGAATAGGGTTACGTTGTTCGTTTTTTGTGGAAAAACAGAGATCGGAATTGTAATCACGTCGACGCCATCTAGCAGATCTAAAGGTTTTCAAGTCTTTCGCATCATATACCAGGAACATATTGTTACTATCTGCCCAGTCAGTCAGTTGTATGCCATTGGGATTGTTAGTTGAGTAGGACCACTGAGTTTGATCGCTATTGAAGTCACCAGCATATATTTCTGTTTGGTGAAATAATGGTAGAGTATCATCTGGCCATCCTGTATTTGGAGGCTTGTATACGTTTACAATCTTCGTGTCCGATATATCGACAACAATAAGATGTATATTGTTGTCCGTCTGTGTAAGTACATGTACGTATATCTAGTGTTAAGAATATCTAGTACGTATATCTAGTGTTCATCGCTTAAATCAGCGGCTTTTTTCCATGTAAAGGAAGTATTTCTTGAATTTTTTCCTTTGATTTCCACTGTTACACTTGAGCCCAGGCTCCTTTGTTTTATTCTCCATTTCACCCGAAAATAAACCAAGAAAATTAGACATAACTTAAAGTGGTTTGAATCATCTTTAGTGCCAACGATCTCTTATATTGATTATAACAATATTCTATTTGAAGTTGTTGTTAATCTATAAACAAATTACAAAAAAAACATAAGAGATCGTCATTAACTTAATACATCGCCCTTTATAATTCTCTCCGAAACTTGAAAAACATATGTTTTCATTTAATTAAATCGAATTTAAAGAAATACAAGCGATAACAAAAGAGCGGAAATAATATATAAAATGTAATAGCCGTCCTTGATACAACAACAAGTAAGATTGGCCCACTTTCTGGATACCGCTTGTGTTTGAACAACTGGATTTCATTGTTTAGGTAGATTTCATATAAAAATCTACCTATTGCAATGGCTTCATCTCGGAATTTCGGAAAAATTTTGTGCCAAACGACTATATATGATACGCGGAGACGAAAAAACAAAAAAAAAATTTGTATATATATATATATATATATATATATATATATATATATATATATATATATATATATATACAGGGTGAGTTTTTTAAAAAATGCCAGGCTTTTATCTCGAGAACCATGCTAGATGGGACAAAATAACCCAAGGTAATATTTGTAAAGTGTACGATTTTGTAGATATGATGAAAATTGATTTGCACCAAAGCAAACGTGTCTTCGCTAAGTTCTTCAGTAAAAAAATAAAATTTCAATAAATCAAAAAAAAAACGAAAATCAATTTCACGCAGTAGACCACGATGCAATAATATTTAAATTAATGAATGATTTTCATTGTTTTTTTTTTAATTTATCGAAATTTTATTTTTTTCTGAAGAACTTAGCGAAGACACGTTTGCTTTAGTGCAAATCAATTTTCATCATATCTACAAAATCGTGCACTTTACAAAAACAAGTTGTAAGCAAAAAGTGTGTAGTTTGATTTAATTAATTAAAAAAAAACATTAAATGTATAGGTCCTAATTTAAAAAAAACCTATTTTGGCATATATCTTCAATACTTATGAGTTTCAAGGTCATTCAATATTACCATTAGACGTCACCCTCGACGCTTAACAAATATTACCTTGGGTTATTTTGTCCCATCTAGCATGGTTCTCGAGATAAAAGCCTGGCATTTTTTAAAAAAACTCACCCTGTATATATATATATATATATATATATATATATATATATATATATATATATATATATATATATATATATATATATATATATATATAAATATATATATATATATATATATATATATATATATATATATATATATATATATATATATATATATATATATATATATATATATATATATATATATATATATATATATATATATATATAGGGGAGAGTTGCCATATGCGTACTGGTCACCTAAATCGTACCAGTGCCATTATTCAATAATTATTACAGTTTTATGCAATCTGGTGGTAAACATATTAACTTTTATCTAAGCCGATAAAGTAGAAACAAATTAACAATCAGTATAAGTATTTTCTTGTGAATAACAGCAGTAATAAACATTCAGGTAGGTTTGATGTTAATTTTAAACGATTTCCTTCGACTTAATTTCGTATAACTGTACAGTTTCTGAGGTAGCGTTAAATACTTTTGAGAACTGATTATGTTTTATTATTTATTTTATTGAATTTAAGAAACATGATAATAATATTGTAAGGTTAGGTTCAAATATTTGACGAAAACGACCGGCACTCTCACGGTCGCATTTGTTGAGGTAGATCAAAAAAATTTTCTGTACTTGTGTGTTCTATTAATATCTTGGACAAGTTCGTGAATCAGCAAAATCCGACACGTGGTTAAGAAACTAGAGGCTTTTTTCTGAAAAAAATTGATTTTTTAAAACCGTTATAACGGCCGTTTGGATACTAATATTTCTGAAAATTTAACAAATTTAAAATTTTTGGAATCTTTTTTATCAATTTGTTTTAAAAATAGACCTCTGCAGTTACAGGTTCCTGAGTGAGCGGCTCCAACAAAAAAGTTTGCAAAAAAATTTTTTTTTTTGAAACAACCCGCACTCTCACGGTCGCATTTATAAGGCTAGATCCAAAAACTTTTTTTAAAAATGTGCGTTTTATTAATATCTTGGACAAGTTCGTAAATCAGCCCCAAAAACTCTGTTTCTTAGATCCGTTATAACGGCCGTTTAGATTATAATATTTTTAAAAACTTCATAAATTTAGAATCTTTGAAACCTTTTTAATCAGTTTTTTTCAAAAAAAAGACCTCTGCAGTTGGAGGTTTCTGAGTGAGCGGCTCCAACAAAAAAGCTTGTAAAACACAAAATGCGTTTAAATCAACCGGTGCTCTCACGGTTGCATTTGTGGAGCCAGATCAAAAAACCTTTCTTAAAAATGTGTGTTTTATTAATATCTTGGACGAGTTCGTAAATCAGAAAAATCTGACACATGGTTAAGGAACTATAGGCTTTATACTAGAAAAAAAGTGGGTTTTTTAATCCGTTATAACGGCCGTTTGGATACTAATATTTTTAAAATCTTCATAAATTTAGAATCTGTGGAAACATTTTAATCCGTTTCTTATAAATATAAACCTCTGCAGTTAGAGGTTTTTGACTTGTTGGCTTCAACAAAAAAGTTTGCAACAATCGCCAACTACAATTTCCAAAAACCTTATAACAGTCAATGTCAACCTTATAACAGTCAAAAAAATAAAAGATTTGAATAGAAGAAATTAATTTTTTTTCTTAGAAATAAACTATTTTGATATTTTGCAGTAATTGCACGACATATGATATAGAGAAGGTTTGTGTCATAAATTGTCACACACATGTTCTGTGGTAGATTTGATATTTGTTTGTTACAAAATTGGATAGATATAATATTGCTTGTAGGTAGCTAACTTTCTGTTTAAAATTTGTTTGATATCTGTTTGAAATTAGTTTGTGTTGTTTAAACTAATCTGATACATCAGATTCTACTGGTACACAAAACTGTCTGATCTCGAAATCTACCTATTTCTAGCGGATATACGTGCCGCTTGGACTTTTTTTGTTTCATATGTCTGTCATACATAATGGGATTTCTAAATTTTGAACAGAAAGAGACAACTTCTTCAAATTCATTATTTTTGAAAAACCAGAAGTGTTTTTTTTGTTTAATTTTCAATTTTTTTTTGAAAGAAAAAATGAGATGATGAGTTTTTGAAAAACAAGTAAGGTATTAATTCTGATTGTAGATATTAAAGCGAAAAGTCGGCATTCTTTCCGTGCTTATTATTACAAAAAAATATTTAAATATTTAAATTATTATTTAAATGAAATCAGATAGAAAAGTTTTTATCCACGACTACTAAAGAATATATACTTTCCATGCGTATATCTTTCATTGTAATTGTATTCATTCCTTTTTATATATAAAATTCTTCTTTATTTATTTCATTACACTTTATTTATTAAAAATTCCCCTAACATATTAAAAACTTGATTTGTTGGTATAGTAATATAAACCAGTTAAAACAAGAACAATACATTTATAAAATCTAAAATAAACAAACATGTTTTGTTTTGTTTTTCATTTCATTCAATATGACGATATAAACTTTTACAGGAAAACTTGAATGAAATTATTTGAAATATTTGTAGTCGTGGATAAAATAGTATCTTGTATTCGCTTAGGATGAAGGCAATTCTTCACTCAGATGATTCCCACCACTTGCTACGCTCGTTCCGGGAAACTTCATCCTCGTGAAGAATTGCCTTCATTCTAAGCTCATACAAGAATCTACTGTTATATTTTTCTAAAATAAATAATGAATTACTTCATTTAAACTAAGTTGATAATGATTTATAATTGATTATCATATGTTAATTAGTTAAGTTAACGAATTTTTGTTACATGAGATTTTTTGTTAACAAGTTGAAGAAGACAATAAAGTTGATTTATCATTTAATTACCTATGTTTTATCTCTGAAGAGTGTAAATTTTCCATAATACATAGAAGAAATTAATCTTGTAGTTGGCCGACAAATCAAAAGTAAAAAATTTAGAAGGATAAATTCATAGTTCACTATCAGTTCAACGAACCGCAACATTATATTTGGTTGTGTACAACGGGATATTAAACAGTTATTGCTACTAAAGCTGTTAATCGCTGGTCGCTTACTATTAAATCAACAAGCATTTATGAAATCAAGCTGCTCATCCATGGTAAATTGAAACAAAGGATTGTATCCAAACAAGGATCCATTATAAATCAAATAACTACTAGTCAAGGAGATTTGCAGTATATACACTACCGGATTTTTGTGGAAGTATTGGTCTTATATTAAAACAGAACTACAAAGCAGATATGATCAGACGCCATCAACTTGAAAGGACTCTATGTAACTAGAATAAAAATATAACAACATGTATAATGTTTACAATTTCTTTGTACGAAAAAAACAACCAGGCTTGTAACTAAAGAAGGCTTTATAAAGCAGAGGATAGTATATGTTGTAGAAAAAACAACTGATTTTTTTGAGCAATCCAAGTTTATTATCTCAAACTATATGTCTGTATGCTAAAAACTATAAATTCACATTTTTACTTTAAATATATAAACATATTAACAATATAAATCTTACATCTTCAATTATTTTCCTATTCTTCAGGATTACAACTTCAATTTAACTAATTTTATGAATTTAATGATCTTTTTAGTGAAAAAGAATAAGCGCAAATAAAAGCGTGGATATTAAAATTATAATATTCTTTTATTGTGAATTGCCATGCTGTCACTTTTTGCATGTCTCAGTTGTGCAGGGTTGTATCGTCAACATCCTCCACCCCATAAGTCTTCTCTGGTTGAGTGGGCTTATCCGATAGCGTTTGTACATCCAACAAGGCTAATTTGACCGTTGGCCTCGTGTAAATCCCAGTTGACGTTCTTATTACAGCACTACGTACATTACCATCTTTTCCCTTATTAGTGTCGATCACAATTGCTCGGGGCCACATTTTAGTTGGGTTCTTGGGATCGCAAATAACCACCACATCGCCTATTTCAATGTTTTTCATTGGTGAAAACCATTTTGTTCTCCTAGTAATAGTAGGAAGATAGTCCCGTAGCCATTTTTTCCAAAATTCTCGACTTGCTTGTTCCGCAATTCGCCAATGTCGTTTCAGTTTAACACCGTCGTTGGCATCATCAATATCAGCCAAGTTTCTTCTTCCACTCGACGACCCAGTTAGGAAGTGATTAGGAGTAATGGGCTCTTCATCTTTTTCATCCACAGGAACATGTGTCAGTGGTCGTGTGTTAATAATGTTTTCACATTCCACTAGTATTGTATACAATAATTCTTCACTTGGTCTTTTAGTTTTCAACATCTCCGTAAGATTCGACTTCACCAGGGCAATTAATCTCTCCCATGCTCCACCGTGATGGGGGGCCTCAGGCACATTGAACTTGAAAATTATGGTGGCAAATTCTTCTTGAATACGTTCCTTATTGATGTTCTTAATTTCAGCTTGAAGTTCTTTTGACGCTCCTCGAAAGTTTGTCCCGTTATCGCTCAATATCTTTTGCGGGCACCCTCTTCGTGCTATAAATCTTTTGAGTGCCATCAGGAATGAATCAGTAGACAAAGACAAAGCAGTCGATTCCCACGTTACTAAAGGGAGGATTGTTTGCATTCAGTCTTGACTCGGGTAGTGGCGCCATCATTGGAGTAACTGCCACTGCATTTCTATTCTTACATAACTGACACTGCTTCCTTACCAACTGTAAAACTCTTCTTATCTGAGGAATAACGAATTTCTGTCGTAATTCATTAATTGTAGTTTCGTGGTTTTTGTGACGAAACCGCTCATGATAATCTGCTACAATGAGTGTTGTTATTTTGTGCGCTTTGGGCAAAATGATAGGAAACCTAGCTTCGTAAGGTACTGATGCATACACTGTTCGACCTTGCATTCTCAATATTCCATGTTGATCCAAGAACGGAGAAAATTGAGTTATCGGACTGCACTTTTGAAGTATATTTCCACTTTTCAAGGTGTCAATTTCATCTTTATACATTTCGTTTTGAGCCAATTTGATCAACGTTATTTCAGCAGAATCATTTTCTGTTTTTCGTAAGGGTCCTGCCTCGTAGTTCTCTTGTCGCATTTTCGCTATCCATAGTTTTGCAGCTCGGTGTATATATCCTTGCGATCGTAATAATTTTTTCCACGATGAAAATGCACTAGGGTTAGGTGTTACACTTTTAAGATCACTTTCGGATTCTGTTTGCACCATCACGCGAAGCTCTTCAATTACCACCGTTTGTTCAGATGGTTTAATGGGTTGTTTCCATTCTGCTGGATCGTGAGCAAGAAATTTGGGTCCGTTTATCCAACGTGTTCGAAACTCATCATCCAAATGACGTTTCTTTGTGAGATAATCGGCAACATTATCTTTTGTTGAAATCCATCTCCATTGGTTTATTTCAGTCGATTCCAGTATTTCCGCCACACGTAATGCGACAAATTGTTTTAATCGTTTTGGATCCAGAGTTAACCAGCTTAGCACAGTTCTAGAATCACTCCACAGCGTGATATTACTGAATCTCATATTACTGTGCCCTTTCACAATTGAACTCGTGAGACGGACACCCAGCACTGCCGCTAGTAGTTCTAATCGTGGTATTGACTGTGGTTTCAACGGTGCGACCTTACATTTTGATCCAACTAAAGTAATCTGCACTCCGTTGATGCATTCTGTTCTCATATATACGACTGCTCCGTACATATTCTCGCTTGAGTCGACGAACACATGCAACTGTCTATCGCTGACGTTGGTTTCGGTTGTATAACAACGCGGGATACGTAAATTTGACAAAGTCTCTAATGATATCATCCAACTTTTCCAGGTATCAAAATTATTTTCGCTCACATAAGTGTCCCATTCAATTGCACTGCGCCATACATCTTGCATGAGTATTTTTCCTTCGACCAAGTACGGCGTTATTAATCCCAACGGATCAAACGTACTCATTAATGTTCGCAGAACGATTCGTTTTGTCGGACGGCTTTCATCGGAAAGAAGAGCTTCAGTTATCTTGTCGAAATTTACAATGAAAGTGAATGTATCGCTCAGAGTATCCCATTGTGTTCCTAGGACACGCTGTACTAAATCATTCTTGTCTCCAATATGTTTTAACGTTTCAGGTATAGTTTCATTCTTCATCTCATTTTGCACACGTTTTGAATTGGAGATCCAGTTTCGCAACACAAATCTACCTTTTAAATGTAAATCTCGAACTTTTGAAGATATCTCGGTGGCTTCTGTTTCTGTATTAAAACTGTCCAGATAATCATCGACATAATGGTACTCTAGAATGGCTTGGCATGCACGCGGGTACTCGTTCTTATATTTTTGTGCATTATGATTTTTTACAAACTGGGCAATACTTGGCGAACATTTTGCTCCGAAGGTGCAAACTTGCATCACATACTCATCCGGCAATTTATTTTGATTACACCACGCCAGAGAAAACGTTGAGCGTCTTGATCTGAATGTTCCACTCGAATTTGGTGGAACATCTCTTTGATGTCTGCTGTAACACCATATTTTCTCGATCTGAAGTTATATAACACGAAAATCAATGAAGAAAGTTGATCTGGTCCAGTAAGAAGTTCACTATTGAGTGACACTCCATTTGACACATATGCGGCATCCCATACTATTCTGTGCTTTTTTTTGCTTGGATTGGAGACTATAAAAATGGGCAAGTACCATGTTTTGGGTCCAGGGTTTGTAACGTGGCCCTTTGGTGCACGCTATATTATATTTTTTTATGTGGGAAGACGGAGCTTTGCTTACCATATTCCAGAAGTGTCTATTTCTTTCTCTTCACTGTTTTTAAAACTATTACGGAAATCACAAACAAATATCAAATACATAAATATACATTTAAATTGAATTTTATTAAAAAAACATAGAATTTAAATAAATTCACAAGATTTCAGTTTAATATTTCCTTGATATCAATTTATATTAGCTTTATAGTTTAATAATTTAACTTTATAATTTAATGCATGCACTAATAATATTTTACACAAATTGATTTTTATGAAATCTTAATATATAATTTTATAAAATAAAAAAAACAATACCAGTTTTATCCTTTGATTTGCCAATGATCTGCTTCTTGTTCTTGATGATATCCTGTTCCAACAAGCCCAAAATAGTCCATCCAACTTCTTGTATTTGCATGCCTTTGTATTAATTGTTGAATTTGTTGTTTTAATTCCTTCTCCAAGTCATGCTAATTGGCCCATCCATTATCCAAAATATATAATCAGTTAATAATATTACTGGTTGGTCCTTCCTCGCCAAAATGCCAGATCAAATAGACCAAATAATATTCGCTAATTTCTCATGTTCACAAATTCTACAAATCACGTCTCTCCATTTCATTTTCAATTTTCTCCAAACTTGACTTTTCATTTTAAAGAAATTTTACTTTTCTTAGTTGGCTGCTTTTCATTATATTTAAGGTAGACGTTTTCATACATTTTCTGATTTTTATACCGTTTTGAATAACACAGTAAAACAATTTCAATTATCTTTCGTGGTCTTTTAACTTGGGTATTCGGTGGATGTAGTTGAATATGGTACATATTACATTTCTTCAACCCGTGCTGGTTAACATTAATGGCTTGCTTGGAACAGAATATTTTCAGCTCTCACATCAAATCATTGGGTTATTGAATTTGTAAATCTTCTCAAAGTGATCATCTTCTACTTAATACTAGGAATTAGTATCTTAAGCTTATATTTAACAAATATTATCAAACTATTTTTTAATTACATAAAATTTTATTTTCATATGAACAACAAAAGCAGCAGAAACAGCTGATTAAAATTATAATTTATTTTTATGTTTCGTTTAACAATTTTACGTTAACAAAAAAAATTATTACGTTAGATAATGCAAATCATTGATAAAGAAACAATAAAAGGTAAAAACGATTTATTAATGAAACAAACACACTTACACGAACATGGATGATTTTATGATTAATTTGGCTATCAATTGCCAATTTGAAATTTAGAATTTTTGTACTCGTTACATCACACCCTTCTAAAATTTTCGAGAGCATTTTGTTTCCAATCCACCAAGGAGTTAACAAAATACCAATATATAACAAAATGCTCTCGAAAGTTTCAGACACAATGTCTGTTATTTCGATTACCACCACCATTACCAACACCAATACTTGAACTAAGTTGTATGAAGACTTCAATTGAATTTTCTTTCTTAAACAAAACTTTTAACATCAGGTACCCCTTCATTTCTGCCTAAAACTTCATAATTAAAATTGAAACATAATAACAACACAAACATATTAACTTGTACCACCATCACGGTACGTATTTATGTTTAGGCCTTATTATCATCTTGACTGCCTAAAACACCCAAAATATTACAACTTTAATATCGCTAGTACCTGAATTACGGTACTTCACCCGAGTAATGGTCATTCTATTTCTCGAATGCCTTACACTTCCAAAACAAAAATAATTAACTTACACCTACATCACGGCACATAATTGGTGCACAGGGATTCACAATCAAGGAATACCTTCCACCACAAACATCACTCGTACCTAAAACACGGCACGTATTTGGTGTAAAGGGATTCATAATTACTGAATGCCTTTCACCACCAGTACCCTATTTCACCAAACTCACAAATCTGCAACTTCATACAAATTTTTACAAAATTTGTGAAAATTTGCATGAAACTACAAATCTGCAAGCTTGGTGAAATAGGGTACAGATAACACATAAGTATTACAACCAAAAAAAAAACAAAATTAGTACAAATGCTTTCGGAACTCATATAACAATGATACCTGAATAACGGCATAATTCATGTCTTCCGAAGGCCTAAACTAACTTTCCCTACCTAATTATTGAAAATTATTAGGAAATGAAGGTACCTGCCACTATAATCCGTATCTCTACTACCACTAATCCTAATACTAAATTCGATATTTAAATTTATTGACAAAATATCAAATTTAATTCAATTGTGAGTCCTCATTACAACTGAACAAATTTTTAGATTCTAACACAAAACACATTAAAATAAAAACAGATATCAACAGATCCTTGCGTTCCTTTATCTATTTCGCCTTACTTTATTGATTCAACGTTTCCTCCCTGGCTTTATATTTGGCTAAATCATTCGCATGGAAACGTCCTATTCCTTTACCATCTAAGTTTTCTAATAAGTAGGTATAACTGCCTAGTTTATCTCGAATGCGGCACTTAACATTTCCTTTTGTAACGAAATCCGTATTGCCTTTGTCTCTTCTCTTAGTGAAGATAATCCACGAATATTTCTAATCGACAATTCATACTCTATTTCTTCGGGTTCTAGATGAACCGGCTCGAAGGTGAGCCAAGGAGAAAGTTTTTGCGGCATTATACAATAAATTGATCTACGTATGCTTAACCTAATTCGTTTTTAATCACTAGCAAATACACTTTAACGCACAAAAATAAATGAGAACTATCTAGTACGCTTCCATATAACTCATTTTATGATTTCCCTTTTCAATCGCTTTATTATTTAAACCAAGAAAACAAAATCACAAATTATTAAAAACCAAAATTGTTTGCGAAACAGACCAAAGAAAACAAGAACCGCTTTAATGATTAAGTAATAACAAGTAATATATTTTAATGAAAATCTTTTATTTATTTATCTAGTATATGTCATCAATGCAATAAACTTTATTTAAAAAATTTTTTTTGATAATCGGAGAATATAAAATTTATTAGAAATATTTTAACCACAGTTCATCAATATAATAATAACATTACAGAAAACTTTTCTTATAAAATCACTCACCTGTCTGTTATTAAATTGGTTTGCTAAATGGTTTGTTAATGGTTTACTAAATTACTAACCACTCACAATACAAAATTAATTTTCACTACTTTTCACTACCACCTTATTTAAAATATTTGCACGTGTACTTCTACAATTTTTTCACTTAATAAATTATTTATAACACTAATTTCACAACCTAAACATAAAAAACAACACAAGACTTAATACAACTATACAATAGCATGCACATATATAATTTGCACAAAATTAAAGAAACTTGTAGAAGAATAATTTGCACAAAATTAAAGTAAAATTAAAGAAACTTGTTCACTTCTAGAATATGCTTAGCAAAGATGTTGTTTTTTCTGCTTGTAATCGTCCCACAAGAGATGCCAAATGTAACGTGGCCCTTTGGTGCACGCTATATTATATTTTTTTATGTGGGAAGACGGAGCTTTGCTTACCATATTCCAGAAGTGTCTATTTCTTTCTCTTCACTGTTTCTCAAACTATTACGGAAATCACAAACAAATATCAAATACATAAATATACATTTAAATTGAATTTTATTAAAAAAACATAGAATTTGAATAAATTCACAAGATTTCAGTTTAATATTTCCTTGATATCAATTTATATTAGCTTTATAGTTTAATAATTTAACTTTATAATTTAATGCATGCACTAATAATATTTTACACAAATTGATTTTTATGAAATCTTAATATATAATTTTATAAAATAAAAAAAACAATACCAGTTTTATCCTTTGATTTGCCAATGATCTGCTTCTTGTTCTTGATGATATCCTGTTCCAACAAGCCCCAAATAGTCCATCCAACTTCTTGTATTTGCATGCCTTTGTATTAATTGTTGAATTTGTTGTTTTAATTCCTTCTCCAAGTCATGCTAATTGGCCCATCCATTATCCAAAATATATAATCAGTTAATAATATTACTGGTTGGTCCTTCCTCGCCAAAATGCCAGATCAAATAGACCAAATAATATTCGCTAATTTCTCATGTTCACAAATTCTACAAATCACGTCTCTCCATTTCATTTTCAATTTTCTCCAAACTTGACTTTTCATTTTAAAGAAATTTTACTTTTCTTAGTTGGCTGCTTTTCATTATATTTAAGGTAGACGTTTTCATACATTTTCTGATTTTTATACCGTTTTGAATAACACAGTAAAACAATTTCAATTATCTTTCGTGGTCTTTTAACTTGGGTATTCGGTGGATGTAGTTGAATATGGTACATATTACATTTCTTCAACCCGTGCTGGTTAACATTAATGGCTTGCTTGGAACAGAATATTTTCAGCTCTCACATCAAATCATTGGGTTATTGAATTTGTAAATCTTCTCAAAGTGATCATCTTCTACTTAATACTAGGAATTAGTATCTTAAGCTTATATTTAACAAATATTATCAAACTATTTTTTAATTACATAAAATTTTATTTTCATATGAACAACAAAAGCAGCAGAAACAGCTGATTAAAATTATAATTTATTTTTATGTTTCGTTTAACAATTTTACGTTAACAAAAAAAATTATTACGTTAGATAATGCAAATCATTGATAAAGAAACAATAAAAGGTAAAAACGATTTATTAATGAAACAAACACACTTACACGAACATGGATGATTTTATGATTAATTTGGCTATCAATTGCCAATTTGAAATTTAGAATTTTTGTACTCGTTACAGGTTGAGTTCAAAATCTAAAAGCTTTCTTATGTAACCTTTTTCTAGATAGCTTTTAATACTTTCAGACATAAACTTAAGCAATGCATCGTCTTTCGAAAGTTTCTTTTCGAAACATAATAATCGTCTTAATGCTCCCTTACGACTCTCGGGTAATTGAAATAAATCTTTCCTCCACAGGAGACTAGTTGTTTATCGATCTTCTTGACACTTCGTGGTATTTTCTAATATTTGGATTGCACGTTTATCTTCGTCACTTTGGAGCTTCGGACTAGATGTTATACCGAAACTTTCCAATGAGAAATAATCTTTCATCATGTCTTGAAGTGCGTTTGATCCTGAACAGCCGCAATCATGAAAATTAACACCTTGAAATTCGTTGAAAGTAGACTTGCCGTATATTGTCCAGCCTAGCTTGCATCTCACTGCTATTGGTTCATCCCATAATCCGGTTCTTGTTTCTCTAGGTACGATTATTTGAGCATTATCCGTACCAATCAGTAATGATGGTTTTGCATTTGTGTACGTAGTCAATGGAATATGTTTCATCAGTGGCGTAGCGACATACGGGTTTGTTCGGGTTCAAACCCCCCCCATTGGAATTTTAAAATTTCTGTAATCTAGAAGAATTGCTCTAATATTCTAATATTAAGATTTTTTCCCTGGTATCTTACGAATGAATTGAACAGTTGCTTTCTTTTCGTTCCTCAGAACCCCCCCCTTCCATCTTCCTGTCAGACCTGACGCCGAGGGGTTTTGGGGGTTGTGAAACCCTCCCAAGAATTTTCCCATTCGGCAAATTCGGCATTTTTACGAAAAGAATTTTCCAATTCGGCAATTTTACGATTTTGTTAAAGTTAAGTTAAGTTTATTAAAGTTATTTAAGCAAACATTTAAATTTTCGCAGCGATTCCCACTTTTTGTTCAGTATCACTTATTTATTTTCTTTGTCATTCGGCAAATTACGATTTTAAAATCTTTACGGCAACTCGACTTAAAATAGCCGAAGCAGAAAAATCTGGATGAATGACTAATACATTTTTAAATAAAATCAATAATTTATATAAATAAATTATTGTAATTATAATCAACGGAACAAACTTTTTCTTGGTATATATTTATTATAACATGCTTCGAATGTAAACATTCATCGTTAGATTACCAAAATCAGTGGCGTAGCGACATACGGGTTTATTCGGGTTTAAATCCCCCCATTGAAATTTTAAATTTCTGTCTTCTAGAAGAATTGCTCTAATATTCTAATATTTAGATTTTTTCCCTGGCATCTCCCTCGTTCAATGAATTGAACAGTTGCTTTCTTTTCGTTCCACAGAACCCCACCCTCCACTAAGTTGTCATAGTGATAGCACACATACTCACTAGCACACATACTCAAAAAGTTGACTGCTAGCTGCATGCCACGATGCGTACTATAAGTAGTACTATCAGAACCACCCCTTAACCTTGGCCCTGTGTTAAGCAATATCGCTCCACCGCCACTCAGACGCTCGCATGCTCTCATGCGTGAACATAAAAAGGTAACCAACAAGATCACGTCACCCTTGCACGAAGATAACGGTGACCACACTCGTTGTCGATTGAAGTCAAGAAAGCCTCCACATAAAACTGCCAGCAACCTAATGGCAACTAATTTTAATATCTTGGATGTCTGGGACACCTCCTGGCATCATCAATACAACTGGCCTTTCTATTACTAACCCGACTTCTACCCATCCTGGTTTCGATCTGCCACGTCATACCTGGACTACACTAAACCGAAAAAGAACGAATCATGGACGTTGTGCTGATTCTTTCTACATGTGGGGCATTTCAGAGTCCCCTGAGTGTGACTGCGGCGCTCCACAATAAACCATAAAACACATTGCAACTGTGTGTCCAATTCGACGGTACAATGGTGACATCTCAGACATCCATTTGGCAACTCCCGATGTAGTAGCATGGATAGACTTGCTCGATGTAAACATCTAATATTCAAATGTACTGCCCAATGTTCAAATATTTTACTTTTTACTTTTTTACTAAAAGACGTGCAATCAAATTGAATGTAAGTTCATTTAATGTGTATCCATGTTTTGTTTTAGGTAGATTTCATAGAAGAGTCTACCAATTTTAAGTTTAATTTTTAATGTGTCACAAAAAAAACATACGCTAAATAAAAAAAAATAGTGATACAATAATTAGGAAAAAATAACAAATATTATGTCAAAGGTAACTTGTTCCACATATTTTTATTTCAAAATTTATGCAAATTTGTAATTTCAATTTAGAATAAACATTTTTTTTTAAATATTTTACTTGCGGCGAATAAAAAATAGTATATGATGCACGGACATAAGCTATTTTGGACTTAATGTGGATGCAACTCCACATACGACCAAAATCTTTAGCTTTACGTCCTAGCATCATAATGTACTATTCTGGCGTCTTTTATTTATGCTCACTGGTTTACTATTTTGTCTACTATTCTTTCTCTATGAGTACATCTGTAGCCCTATTCCTGTACATCGTGAAATAGGATTTGAGAAATAAATTACAGCAATTTTTTCATAACTAGTATTCCGTGCCGGAAATAACAAATAACAATTTCGTAGATCGGACAATAGATAAGATCGGACAAAACAAAGTGTCCTGGAAGTTGTTCTAAATACAAAACAAAATTTATTGTGTTAGAATAGTTAAAATGATATTTAACGCCTTGATATTTTAAGGAATTTGATTAATCAGGAAAATCATTTTTCATCCCTTCCTAGACACAGGTTTGAGGCGAATCAATAGTTAAAGTGTCATTCAGTTTCAAATAAGTTTAAATTTCAAAATCACTAGCAAAAAAATTACTATTTAAAAATAACCAAAATTATCATTTTTTAAAGTTAATTAAAAATTATTCGAAATTTGTTTTATAAAAGTTAATTAAAATTATTCGATATTTTTGTTTTATATTGCAGCAAGTCTCACCAAAATATTTTATAAATCCTATAAATCTGGTATTTTTCCATCCTGCTGGAAGTTGGCCAATGTCCAGCCTGTCCCAGAAATGGAACGAAATATGATATTTCAAATTACAGACCAATAGCCTTCCTGTCTAAAATATACGAGCAATATATTAATTCACACATATCCAAATTTTTGGAGGACAACCATTTGATATCATGACTGCCAATACGGTTTTAGAAAGAAAAGATCAACAACCGATCTATTGAACTATGTAGCACATTTTTGGAATAGCATACTTGAGAGAGGTGGTGAAACGTACGTAATCGCATTAGACATCTCAACAGCATTTGATCGAATCTGGCATGCCAACTTGATCAACAAGCTCGTTGCGTATGGGTTTCATCCCGCAGTTGTGAAGTTGATTCAAAATCTTCTGTCTATCCGATACATCTCGGTATCTATAGATGGCTTTATTTCTGAGTCCAAATTAATTAACGCTGATGTAACCCAAGGCTCAGTTTTATCTTCCACTTTATTTTTAATTTATATCAACGAACTGTTGCAAATCACCAATAACCCAATAAATAGTTTTGCAGATGATAGTACACTGCACAAGTTATTCGTCCCCCTATCTTCAAAGGGTAAAATGCATGAAGAAATAAATCCCGAACGGAGAGACGCTGCCATAAATGTAAACGAGGACCTGAAAAAAGTCGCCGATTGGGGTGACAAAATGGTCAATTTTAATTCCACCAAAACACAGCTATTGATTGTTTCCAGATCAAAGACCGAGTTTTCCAACGATATTTCAATTAATATGTGTAACGACCAAATAGACGAATGTGAAAACATTCGTTTATTGGGAGTCACAATTTCCAATGACCTACTCTGGAATGATCATATCATGGCCATGGCAAAGAGCGCATCAAGAAAACTCGGCCTCCTCAATAGATAAAAAAATATTTTTCTCCGTATCAATTACTCCACGTTTATAAGTCCTATATTCGTCCCTGCATGGAGTATTGTTGTCAAGTTTGGGGCGCTGCATCTGTTACCATTTTGGGCCTTTTGGACTCTGTTGAAAAGCGTGCTATACGAATTGTTGGTGATCGAAATTTAACATTAAATCTTGATTCCCTACAACATCGTCGCACTGTTGCTGATCTCGTTGTTTTTTATAAATATCGTCACCAGCAGTGCTCGGATGAAATTTGATCTATAATGCCTCAGACATCTTCTTTTCCTTGTTCAACTCGTCCATCGGTTTGTGCAAATAGTCAAACTGTCGGGATTACTCACTACCTTAGTAACAAAATGCAAAGGGATTTCTTTGTGCGTATACATCGTACAAATGGAATGCTTTGCCTGAATCAATAGTCTCGAGTGCCTTCAATCCACAAACATTTAAAAAAAGCGTTCACCAACACCTCAAGATGCATGTTGTTGTGGGACCTATTCCTATAAGGTCTTAAAAGGTATCTATGTGTTGTTGTGACACGTTTTGTAATTCCTACTACACAACACTTTTTACTAAAAAAAATATTGTAAAAATATTTTTGTTTTGAAATAAAAATTATTCGATATTTGTTTTATTAAAGTTAATTAAAAATAATTTAAGATAGTTAAAAAAAATCATTAATCTATTTTTTAAAAAATCATTAATTAAAAAAATTAAAATTAAGGAAACATTAAAATGAAGTATATATTATTGTAATGAATTATTAATAAAACTAATTTATTGGTTTATTATTTTCGTGCATGAAAATTGCCAGAGCAATGTTACTTTCTGCTCAAAGTAAACATACTATTTTTTTAACGACTGCCGACAAATACGATTAAAGTTGCCAAGGAGGCTTTTATTTGTTGTTTAAAAAACGTATAGGACCTCAAGTCAAAATTTTAAATTAATAAATTTAAAATTTATACAGAGTTTATATCTATTTTTAAATAAAAATAATTTAAAATGAGCAATACTGATGAAAGTGATATAATTAGCATCTCATATAAAAGAAGCAGCCAACAATTTAGCTTTAGATCTGTTGCCTGAAAAATCTAAAGTTCGGTATGAAAAAGCTTATCAATTATTTATCAATTGGTGTAAGAACAAAAAAACAGGAAATTTTTATTCTGAAGATGTGTTTTTGGCATATTTTGGTGAACTATCGCAGACAAAAAAGTCTTCAGCAATGTGGTCAAATTATTCAATGTTAAAATCAACATTCATCGTTAAAGAAAATTTGGATATAGTAAATATAAAATGTTAATGCTTTTTTTAAAAAAGAAGTCCTCGTGTTATAGAGCCAAAAAATCAAAAGTGTTTTGGAGAGAAGAAATTAATAAATTTTAATATTATGTCTTTGTCCATTATGTCTTCTGTTTTACTTGTGTTTTTACTTTCCGCTTAAGAGCAGAAAAAAATTAAAACATGCTCGCTAAACAGCAAAAGCCAACTTTCTCTTTTAACCTGATAGATAGAAATTTTCTATGACAGTCGTTAAAAAATATATTTATTGAAAGCATAATTAAAATTACAATACTTTTAAAACAATCTCAAACTTAATGCAACCCATGAGCTTGACGATCTTTATAGATCTCAGCAATGTTGAGACGAATAATATGATAACGCCACACGCATTTCTTCTAATTTTTCTAGTACCTCGCGTTTGTTTTTATATTGACCATAGTAGAAAATCCTGCTTCGCAAAGTTATGACGTGGAAAATAACAATAATATGTTCAAGGATTTTTTGCTTATACACGGGTATTCATTTTTAACAGAGATCTAAAAATTTTTAGGAGCGGTTTTCATGGAACTGTAATTTTAATCCAAAATCTGAAGAAAGCGACGTCAATTCTTCTTCTTCATTTAAAGTAAGACTAGAAAATTCGGAAGAAATAAAGGGGTTTCTTATCCAATCACATTGTTCATATTGTGTGAAACAAGAACTTCATACATTTTTTATTTATTTATGTGTAAAAGGAGAATTTTAATAACTGCAATAATATTTTATGTTTCCAAGCAGTAATTTTAACCCGAAATATATTTTTTATTTTATTTTTTATTATTAAAGTGGTACTTTATTACTGTGATTTGCGGTCGTAAAGTGTCACTTTTTAACCATATATTTTGTTGTCATAGTTACGTCCAAAAAAGTAAAAAACATTTGTATTTGTTTAAATTCTATAAAAAATCGAAATTTTTATCAAAGCAACCTTTAAATTCAAAATCTCACAATCCAATTAAAATTATTGTTATTATTTTGTTTTCATAGTTATACAATTATTTTGAAAATAATAACAAATATTTTGTCAAAGGCTACTCTTGTTCAACATATTTTCATTTCAAAATTTATGCAAAATTATAACTTGATTTAGAATAAACAAATTTTTTTTTTAAATATTTTGCTAGCGGCGAATAAAAAATAGTATATGACGCACGGATGACGGACATAAGCTATTTTGGACTTAATGTGGGTGCAAATCTCGGCTAGCACCTTGATTTGCAAACTCCACATACGTGCAAAGTCTTTAGCTTTACGTCCTAGCATCATAATGTTCTATTTATTCATACAAAGCCGAGCAACGTTCAAATTTTACATACGTGTAAATTTTACATTAAATTGATTTCTATTTTCAAACAATTTTTAATTGAATTGATTATGCATTTTATTTTTTCGCGGAACACTTGAGAGTGCATCGCGGAACACTAGTGTTCCGCGGAACACACTTTGAGAACCACGGGGTTAAACTATTAAGTCTTATAAAATAATCCTCGACCCCCCCCCAATGGAAAATTCTGGCTACGCCACTGTGTTTCATATGACGATTATTTGCATCGCTGATTTTCAGTTCAACACTTTGAATCGGCAAATTCAATTCATCCACTGTTCGGACGTTTTTCATTGCATAAGTTGGATCATCTTTGTGAGCTCCTGATATAGACACTGATACACATCTTGAATTTCGCTCCACTCTAGAAATCGAACCGGTCCATTTTAAACATAAATCACTGTTGCGCCCTGTTAAATTCAACGAATCAGCTAAAGAATTTTCCATCATAGTTATTGATGAACCCTCATCTAAAAAGGCGTATGTATGTACTGACTTGTCTGGACCATAAACAATTACAGGAATTATTCTATAGTAGATTTGATGCTTTGCATTGTGAATGTTGATTTCGTTTTTACTTGTTTGGATCGTATCGCTTTCAATGACTTCATGTACGAGATGATCTACCTCTCTCGTATCGCTCTGTGCCCCTTGAGAATGATGATTTGTGTTACCTGAGTTTTCAACATTCTGTTTATGAAGTAAAGGATGATGCTTTTTACAACAACCATCAATTCCACATGGTTTTGAGTTGTGACAATGTTTCCAATTATGAGCTTTCAAACACTTTCCACATAGCTTCTTGGTTACTACTAGATCCCATCGTTCCTTCTTACTGAGACTCTTAAACTGTTGACAGTCTGAAACTACATGTTCTGCTTTCTCGCAGATCTTGCATAAATTGTTTTCAGTGATACGCTCTTTCTGCTGTGTTTGATTAGTGAGCCCTTCGTGATGACCGACATCGAACTTTGATGATGTCATTGCTCTGCTTTTCTCAACCTTGTTTATTTTATCATAAGTATTTGACACTCGACCAGCCCTTACAGATACTCCGTTGAGCCAATTTCGGAATGCCAGCAAACTTGGATCTTGAGTCGTTTCGGAAAATGCGGACCAGCTCATGCGGAGATGTCCTGGTAACTTCTCAACTAATAATTGCAATAGTTCTGAATGATGATAGTATTCTGTGACTTCGGTAGCCTCAACAACACCACATAGGTTGTCCACTTCAAATGACATTTCTAGAATTCCGTTCATATCATCTTCACCAATTCGTGGTAATTTCCTTATATTCGAAATTAATTCAGCTATTATTTTTACTGGTCTACCAAACAATTCTGTCAATCTCTCAATTACAGTTGGAACTTGGTTCGGAAACAATAAACGTCCCTTCACAGCTTGAAAAGCTCTGCCCTTTAAAGCTTTCTTCAATCTCACCATATTTTCGACTTGAGTGTAGCCACATCCAGTGGCGTAGCTAGCATGGGTGGCACCCGGGGCGGATATTGTGGTGTCACCCCAAAAATAAAAACTGTCAATAATAATAAAAAGCCGATAAACGTAATTTATAATTTTTTTTAATTAATACAAATGAGCATTATTATTGTGACGATTATGGAAGACGATAGAACACAACACTATCTTGAAAATCACTATCACTACATCTTTCGAGAAAATTCTTCTAAAAGAAATGTAAAAATCAATAAAACCAAATCAACGTAACCAAAGTAAACATTTAATAGGAAGTATTTGTTTTCTTGAATAAGGATTGGTTAACGAAATAAAAATTGGTAAATAAAACAAGAAACAAAACAAAAGAATAGATTTCACACCTAGGTGTCAATATTTGAAGATCGTCTTATTGTTGAAATAAAGGAAGGAACAACAAAAAAAAGGGTTTGTTCATCTAGAATATTGCAGTAATATCGAGGCTATTTCATGTAGTATAAATAAGAGGTGTTCTTCGAGGATTAGATTAGTATAAAATTGTTAGTGATACTAAAAGTATAAAAATTTAGCAGTGATAAAGGCGAAGTAAAATTAAAAGTGTTATAAGTAGAAAGTTAAAAGTGATATTGTGAACAAGTATAAAAGAATTATAAGTGGTGAAACATTGTTAGTACAAGAAGAACTAAAAGGGGAATAGTAATAGGAGAAATATTTTTATTGTAAAATCTTGAACGAATAAAATTATAACGTTTAGAAAATCCATTGTGTTTTAAATTTCCTGATTTAGTGATCGAACTAAATAATTGTAACTCGGCTAAAGAAACGTTACAACTGGTGTCAGAAGTGAAATTGGGAAATAAGATGGATTTGAATGGATTAAAAGTTCAAGATCTGAAGAGCGAATTGGAGAAAAGGAATCTTTCAACAACGGGAACCAAGAATGAGTTGAAAGAACGATTAATAAAAGCTATGGAAGCAGCTGGATTGGATCCAGAAAAATATCGTTTTGGGCAAGAAGAAGCAGATGAAAATCCAGATGCAGGAAATAGTGAAGATAAAGATGGTACTGTTGAAGCAACGAGGCAAGTCGTACCAGCAAACAACGACTTTGCACAGTTAATGGCTATGATGGAGCAAATGAGTTTCAACACGGGAGCAGAGATGCCGATTCGCCAAGCACCAAGAAGATTACCATTAGCAAAACGGGAAGAAGCTGATAGACTGGTAAAGGATATGAAAATGGTTGGTGTTATCGAGCAATCAGATAGTCCATGGAGTTCACCTGTGGTTTTAGTTGGAAAGAAGGATGGAACTATGAGATTCTGCGTCGACTATAGAAAACTGAATGCAGTAACAAAGAAAGATAGCTACCCATTACCTCGAATTGATGATACCTTGGACACATTATCAGGTGCCAAATTATTCTCAACATTAGATCTGCAAAGTGGTTATTGGCAGGTAGAAGTCCAAGAAGAGGATCGAGAAAAGACAGCGTTTAGTGTGGGTAGTGGGCTATGGCAGTTTAACGTTATGCCATTCGGACTATGTAATGCTCCCGCAACATTTGAACGTTTAATGGAACGTGTGCTGAAGGGATTACATTGGAGAACGTGCCTTGTGTACTTGGACGACATCATTGTAATGGGCAAGGATTTTGACGATCATTTGAAGAATTTAGAAGAAGTCTTCGAGAGAATCCAAGCAGCAGGACTAAAATTGAGTCCAAAGAAATGTACACTATTCAGAGAAGAAGTAAAGTACTTGGGGCACAAAGTAACAACAAATGGAATACACACAGATGCTGATAAGATCACAGCAGTAAAAGAATGGCCAAGACCAAAGAATTTACATGAGCTTCGCAGTTTTCTGGGATTGTGCACTTACTACCGACGTTTTGTACCAGGATTTGCCAATGTTGCTAAGAGTCTACATGAGCTCACGAGGAAGGATAAAGCTTTTGAATGGACCGAAAAGCAAGAAGACGCATTTGTGGAGCTGCGAAAAAGATTGTGCACTGCACCAGTTCTTGCTTACCCTATACCAAATTTTAAATTCATATTAGACACTGATGCCAGCAATGATGGTATAGGAGGAGTGTTATCTCAAGAAATTGATGGACAAGAAAAAGTAATAGCTTATTACTCAAAAATACTGTCCAAGCCAGAAAGGAATTATTGTGTAACCCGTAAAGAATTGCTAGCTATAGTGGAATGTGTAAAACATTTTCACAAATATTTGTACGGTAAAAAATTCCATTTGAGAACTGATCATGGAGCATTGAGGTGGCTACTGCAATTTAAGAACCCGGAAGGACAAGTAGCACGATGGATTGAACGCTTACAAGCTTATGATTTCGACATTGAACATCGAAGGGGAAGTGCACATGGAAATGCTGATGCATTATCAAGAAGGCCATGCCAGGTAGAATGCAAGCACTGTAATCGGGCGGAGAGTCAGGAAAACATTATTGATGTCAGGCTTCTGCAAGTGCTTCCTAGTGAAGACTGGACACCTGAAGTAGTAAGAAAGGAGCAACTGCAAGATCCTAACTTAGCACCAATAATAAAGTTCAAGGAAAAGGGAGGAAAACCTGCATGGAGTGAGATTGCCGATAAAAGTCAAACGTTGAAGGCATATTGAGCACAATGGGACAGTCTCTGTATTGAAGATGGATGCTTGAAAAGAATTTGGGAAAGTCCTGACGGATCAGTTAAAGAATCAATGATAGTAGTTCCCAAAATAAGAATACCTCAAGTATTAAAGGATTATCATGAAGGAACCAGTGGCGGTCACCTGGGTATTAACAAAACCCTTGCTAAAGTACGGCGTAGATTTTATTGGTCAGGAGCACGTCAATCGGTAGTGGAATGGTGTCAAGCATGCGATCAATGTGCGGCTGCAAAGGGACCTGCAAGAAGAAGTCGTGGTAACATGAGGCAGTATAATGTAGGAGCACCATTCGAGAGAATTGCAATGGATGTAGCTGGACCATTTCCGACTTCTGATAACAACAACAAATATGTGCTAGTCATAATGGATTATTTTAGCAAGTGGCCAGAAGTGTGTGCAATACCAAACCAAGAAGCAACAACGATCGCTGAAGCAGTAGTTAGCAATTGGATAAGTCGCTACGGAGTACCGATGGAAATTCACACAGATCAAGGAAGAAATTTTGAATCTACCATATTTCAAGAAATCTGTCAGATACTTGGGATTACTAAACTAGAACAACTGCTTCACATCCCCAATCAGACGGCATGGTGGAAAGATTTAATGCTACTCTTGAGAAATATCTAGCAAAAGTAGTAAACAAGAATCAACGTGATTGGGACCGTCATATTCCGTTATTCTTGATGGCTTATAGATCAGCAGTGCATGATACAACTAAAACGACGCCAGCTACAACCATTTTTGGAAATGATTTACGGCTACCTGGTGATCTGAAGTTTGGGATTATTCCATCGACAACATTATGTGTCCAAGATTATGTTAATAAACTTCAAAAAGAACTTGAGGAGGTACACACGTTTGTCAGACAGCAAGCACAGATATCCAGTCATCGAATGAAGGCTCGGTATGACATTCGCGCCAACAACAAAGAATTTGAGGAAGGACAACTAGTGTGGCTACACAATCCACAGCGGAGAAAAGGATTATCTCCAAAACTACAAACATATTGGGAAGGACCTTATACCATCATAACAAAATTAAACGATGTCGTTTATCGAATAAAGAAAGGTCAACGAGCGAAACCAAAAGTCGTTCATCTAGAAAGATTAGCACCCTACAGAGGAGGAGATTTAGATTCTATTCGGGACGAACAGAAATAAGTGGGGGAGAATGTGACGATTATGGAAGACGATAGAACACAACACTATCGAGAAAATCACTATCACTACATCTTTCGAGAAAATTCTTCTAAAAGAAATGTAAAAATCAATAAAACCAAATCAACGTAACCAAAGTAAACATTTAATAGGAAGTATTTGTTTTCTTGAATAAGGATTGGTTAACGAAATAAAAATTGGTAAATAAAACAAGAAACAAAACAAAAGAATAGATTTCACACCTAGGTGTCAATATTTGAAGATCGTCTTATTGTTGAAATAAAGGAAGGAACAACAAAAAAAAGGGTTTGTTCATCTAGAATATTGCAGTAATATCGAGGCTATTTCATGTAGTATAAATAAGAGGTGTTCTTCGAGGATTAGATTAGTATAAAATTGTTAGTGATACTAAAAGTATAAAAATTTAGCAGTGATAAAGGCGAAGTAAAATTAAAAGTGTTATAAGTAGAAAGTTAAAAGTGATATTGTGAACAAGTATAAAAGAATTATAAGTGGTGAAACATTGTTAGTACAAGAAGAACTAAAAGGGGAATAGTAATAGGAGAAATATTTTTATTGTAAAATCTTGAACGAATAAAATTATAACGTTTAGAAAATCCATTGTGTTTTAAATTTCCTGATTTAGAGATCGAACTAAATAATTGTAACTCGGCTAAAGAAACGTTACATTATTATAAGCCCGCAAGCAATTTTTAACTAATTTCAATTTGCTGAAACTCCTCTCACACGAAGCCACTAATACGCAAATAGTCATAAATAACTTTAGTGCGACCGTAAGATTCGGAAGAAATTCTAAAAAATCCCATTCTACGATGAATTTCAAAAAGTCTAGGTACACCCAGCTAGAAACTGTAACATTGGCCGCTTTTAAATGTCTCCTCACCCTTTGCATCTCTATGAGGAGTTCTGTTGCCAATACCGCCTCATAAAAACCAGTAAATTTTGATACCGATAATTTTAACTCTTCACTGTTCGCCAAAAGCTAAGTGTTTGTCTGCACAACCTCGAACAATGAAGCTAAATCTTGAGCTGACTTCAGTCTAGTTCGGAGTTCAACACTGAATCGGTCAAGACATTCCAACATGTCCTTTTTAAGTTGAGCTCTCAGTGTCAGTCCAACATCAGGTGCAAACTCACCACCCGTTCGTTTTTTGCGTTTTTATGACGAATTCGGCTTTCCATTGGAATGTTATAGTCCGCCGATTTTTTCGCAGCAAGATCTATTGCCTCTTCTACAATGAGACTTCGTTATGAATTGACTCTATTTTTGTAGCTAATTGATCAATATTCAAGCCCGTGCTTTGCAATCCAATCTGAGCACAGATATTATTTCTCTTAGAATATCATTCCAAAACAAAAGATAGCAAAAAAACGAAAAATCACATGCTGTATTGATAAGGTTCTGTGCAGCGCATCTAGTGTCTACATTTTCTTGTTGATCACTTAACTTCTCAATTTCAGCCACAATCCCAAAGTTTTCGGCCAATACTTTTACTGCAGCATAATGAGCACTCCAATGCGCTGTTAAGAGTATTTTAACAGTTGCTTTGTTGTGTTTAGCAAGTACTTCCCAGCGGCTAGTCGAAGCAGAAAAACATGTAAAAATGGCTTCCACTGACGAGTGTTGGCCGTATAAATTAATTGAATGATCTTTGCAGCCCACAAAAATTGCTTTGTTATTTTTTGCTTTAATAATAGCTTGCACTTCTCCATGTATACTACTCATAACAGTTGCATTATCATAACCTTTGGGAGCGACAATTCATAACATCTATACCATCATTTTCAAGATTTTACACTGAAAAAAACATGTCCTATTTCCAATCGAAATGCAGTTGTCTCCACCTCACCGTGCGGGCAGATATGGCGAATCGAAATACCAGATTGATTCAACAACCGTACAATGATAAGCCGATGCAGTTGAGACAATCACATGAAATATTTATGTGAAAATAAAATATAGTTCAATTAATCTCAAATACTTAAATTTTAAAATGAAAAATTCATGATATAAGGCCAAAAAAATATGTTTTCATGGAAATAGTTATTAACTTTATTCAACTACTGTTATATTGGATAGCACTTTATATTTTAATTACACCTCATTCTGTTATCAGGAAAATGTTACTGAGTAGTTGTCCCAATCACGGTGAAATTGTTTGTAAATATCTTTTCTTTGCATGAATAATAAACTGCCATCTTCGAGATGAGGTTATCATTACTTCAATTTTTTTTTCAGTGTAAGAATTTCATCGCTTAAATCAGCGGCTTTTTTCCACGTAAAGGAAGAAATCCAAGGAATACTTCCTTGATTTCCACTTTACTACCATCAATTTTCACATAACGAATCACTTCTGACATTTGATCAATATGTGAAATGTCAGGTGTGCTATCAAACATAATTCCAAAATATTTAACCGATTTAATTTCGTTGACAAGCTTAAACTTTACGTGGATCGCTAAAACATTTATGAACTCATTTTGTATATCTGGTGACAAATATGATACTTTTGGTGATTTACCATGCTCCCAATTCAAAATGTGTTCTTTTAACACTACATCATACTTTGACAATAGTTTGGTTAGTTCTAAGAAATTGCCTTTATTTGAAGAACTTTGTCCTTCATCATGTCCACGAAATGCTGGGTTTTGTTTAGATAAAAACAAAGTTATATCCAATAATCTTGATAAAAGATGTTTCCACTTCTGTTTTTTATTATATATTAATTGCAAGGCTGCGTCTCGTATCGTTTTATGAATTTTTAACCTCATTTCCAAAGTTTTCCACTTTTCAAAATTCTCCAGATGTTCATTTGAAGTTTCATGCTCGGCCACTTTGGGATTTAGTTTCCACCGCTTCTGATATCCAGTAGTAAATGTTGATTTTGTATTATTATTATTGGTGACAGCAAATACACGACAACAGAAGCAATACAGGACGCAAGTTATTATTTACAGGAGAATAAACAATCCATGGCCGTAGAATTTTTTCACCATTATTCATCATTTTATAAAACCATTTTTTAGAAAGATGGCGAACATCACCTTTTATGTCTAACCCGTGTCTAGATACAGTAACAAACGACCCTTCTCTATTTTGAAAATGTTCACTTTCTTTTTTTATGATTTCAATGCGAACATACCCAGAGACGAGTATATTCCAATGTGATACATCTCTTAAGTCTGAAGTGATTCACCCATGCAAATACTGTCTTCAATAGTAGAAGCATTAGCGGCATTATCACTGTCATTTTCATTATTCCTTTCTAACTCGTCATCATAGGTTACCATTATTAATTCCGTATTGTTGCTGTTGCTTTCCGAAGATGAGCCAATATTCTCTGAAACATTCGTTGCATCAACGTGATAATCAGTTTCTTTTGATGAACCTTGGATATCATCGGGTTTTGTAACATATTTATAGATTTGGTCTTTCTCTGCTGGATTCAACTTTTTCTTTAAAAAGTATGAACTCCTCGTGGCATATTTATTTTTTGGGATATTTGCTAAACGAAATCTAAAAAAATATTTTTAATTATAGTATAGGTAACAGCAAAGCATTAATTCTAAATATATTTGTAGGATACATAATAGGTACATAGTTCATAATAAGTACACTGTGTTAACGACTAAATACACCGCCAAGAAAATTAATTTATTTAAATTTCCTTGTAACAACTTATATTAAATAATATTTGATAAAATGGAATATACAAATCATAGCCTAATATTACAAGGAACTATTTAAGAAAATATAAGTATGAAATCCTAAAAGATATTTTATATAAAGAATTGAAACCAAAATTAAATATCCAATTAGAATCATGCTCAATAATTTACAAAATTGAATGTGATTTTTGTGAAAAATTTTACATCGGGAAAACCGGAAAATGTTTTAAAGACTGATTTAAGGAATACCTGCCTAAGAAGAAAAATTAACAAAATTTAAAGTTTATTTTTGCAAACCATTTACATAGTTAATAACAATAGCTACACCACTTTTAAAAAAAAATTGAAGGCTTTACATTTATGTAGCCAAGGATCTTTAAAAGAATCACTTGATTAGTTTGAAATTTCCAAGGGATTTAAAGCCCAACAAAATGTAATTTTAAATGATAAACTTTCATTTAATTCAAATATATAAATATATAAAACTGAAAACAAACAGTATGAGTATGTATCAACCTACAAAAATTTGCAAAACTGCAGTAATTGCATAACTGCCATTTAATTCTACAGTAATTATTTTTGTGTCCATTGAAAAACGATCTACTTCAATTTATTCTTTGAGTTTCAAGATAAAGGAAAAAAAAATTATTTTGAAATCATTTACAAACACGGTAATTTGATTGTTTGTTAGGTTCCTTAGGTGTTTGCAATTAATTTGTTTGAAATGTAAAACATATATTAGGTAGTAAGGTTAAGCGGATATTTTAGAAATAATTTTGGAATAGAGACATTGAAACTCAAGGGTGCCACCCTATCGACAAAGGGTGCCACATTATCGACGTAAACCACTTTTCCTATACATTATTCAGCATATGTGTTTTCAGACCTGGTCATTAAATAATCATGCTTGCATACTAAATAATATATCGTAAAAAACGGTCAATATGGTATCTATAGGAATATTCAAAGCTATTGAGTAATTGTGGTGATGGGATTCAATGCTCAACATGTTGATTCGATTAATATTGTTAAAATTTTATTTCACGTAATAACTCAAAAATTTTAAAAAGTAGAATATATTCTTTTTGAACCAATAACACATTTATAGGACACATTTATAAGTTATCACAATTTATAAATTAAAATTATATGGATAACCTGGTTAAAATGGTTTCTAAGTGATTTATCGTTGAAAACATGTGATGGTTTGTTTATGTTTTTTACGTTCGGATGTCACCCCAAAACGGTTTCGAAGTGATTTATCGTTGAAAACATTGTGATGGTTTGTTTAAGTTGTTTACGTTCGGGTGTCACCCCAAAACGGTTTCGAAGTGATTTATCGTTGAAAACATTGTGATGGTTTGTTTATGTTTTTTACGTTCGGGTGTCACCCCAAAACGGTTTCGAAGTGATTTATCATTGAAAACATTGTGATGGTTTGTTTAAGTTGTTTACGTTCGGGTGTCACCCCAAAACGGTTTCGAAGTGATATATCGTTGAAAACATTGTGATGGTTTGTTTATGTTTTTTACGTTCGGGTGTCACCCCAAAACGGGTGACACCCGGGGCGGACCGCCCCCCCCCGCCCCACCCTAGCTACGCCTCTGGCCACATCGCTCAGTAGTTAAATTGAAGTTGTAATCCTGAAGAATAGGAAAATAATTGAAGATTTTTTAGAATGTTGTAGAAAAAACAACTGATTTTTTTAAGCAATCCAAGTTTATTATCTCAAACTATATGTCTGTATGCTAAAAACTATAAATTCACATTTTTACTTTAAATATATAAACATATTAACAATATAAATCTTACATCTTCAATTATTTTCCTATTCTTCAGGATTACAACTTCAATTTAACTAATTTTATGAATTTAATGATCTTTTTAGTGAAAAAGAATAAGCGCAAATAAAAACGTGGATATTAAAATTATAATATTCTTTTATTGTGAATTGCCATGCTGTCACTTTTTGCATGTCTCAGTTGTGCAGGGTTGTATCGTCAACAGTATAGAACAAAAGTTTTCTTAAGGAATCGAACTTCGTTGAAAAATATGATTTTTAAGTGCACAAGTTCTGATTTTTAAGTGCGCAGTTATCGACTTATTTTTAAATATTTTTTCTGTACCTCCCTCCTTATCTTTGAACATTACAAAACCGATTTCAACCAAAAGTAGTTTTTGTTTCATATATTCCTAGTTTGGAAGCTGTATATTCAGCTTTCCATAAATCTTTACCACTGATAGTGATAATTGCATAAAATTTAAAATGGACTACATTTTATATCACATAAATAGATTTCTTAATGCCTATTTTCACTTTTACCTACAAATGTATGCATGCTCAAAATTGCTAATAATTTCTCAAACAAATACATAATATGTTTGAAATGAATTGAAATCGTTAATTTAACACATTTTCGTATCATTGTTTACACATTATTCGAAAACTCACACTAAACTACTATGTCTGTAAACTGCAACCTAAATAGTGTATATCCCCGTTCGTTATCTCAATTCAATCAATAACGACAAAAAACTAAAAAAATTTCTAAAATAACTTTGACATAATTTAATATCGTAAAATGCCAAGAATTCTAATTCCATATTTATTGAAAAGTAAATTATTCTATTATTTGCGGATCTACCGTATTGTTTCCAAAAACATATACAGTGTCAAAATTTTTTTTACAAAAAAAAAACAAGCAAGGGAAATTGAAAATAGAAAAACTGCTTTTCAACTATCTACCTGTGATTGTTGAAACGAGATGAAAAATCATTAGGAAAAAACCAACTAATGTTATGAATGTGTTTATTTTAGAAAATCAATCCCTCTTTTGTGTATAATTTCTATTTACTTCGTATAACGTACGCAATCAGTAGCTTTGTGAACACACAAATACAATAAAATATTTTTACCATAAAAAATTATTCCATCTTTCCACACAACCATAAACCAATTGCTTTTGAAAATTATATGACAAACCCAATTTGGTTGGATAGCTTCATTATAAACTCCGCCTTCATTTTGAATTAAGATCATACTTGAAATCCAATCGAAAATTGTTATATTCAATTTTGATGCCATTTAAAAAAGGTGGAGATACAATTAAAATTATTTATGTTTTTGTTATTTTTAAAATATGAATGGTGACGCCTTTTAGTGTATAGTTTTTCTTGTTTTGAATGGGTACAAGTGCAGTCGACAAAAAGTTTTTATTGCTGTCGATTTGAAATTTTAGTGTTGTTGTGTTTGTGTGTTTGGGTTGTCATACACAATATTACAATATAAAAATAATTTTTTAATTTAAAATTTACAAAATAAAAAAACAAATGCCCGAAAAAGTATTGATGTTAAAAAAGAATGAAAGATATAAAACATAATAATATTATTATTATTATTACTATTTTTTTATTGTTGTTTATTTTTTGGAGGACTATTACAAACAGCCTCTGAGAAGCACTCGTCAGTTATAGTCTAGATCTCTTATTTCATTTGACGGATTCGTGTCGAGTGGTTATCGTCCATAACAAAAAACAAATTAATTCTAATAATAACAATAAAACAAAAGGTGTTGCATTTTTGTTTCTATTTACTATTATCAAATTCATTTAAGTTTTTGTTGTTTTTTCGTTTTAATTTATTTCCTTCTATATTTACATAGTTTTTTTCTATTTTAAATATAAACAAAATAAACTGTTAGCTTAAATTAATTAAAAATTAAATGAAATGTTTTCGGATTTAATTATATTTTAAGTAAGATTAAAATTATTTTTTGAAGTGAACTAATTTTTCTAGTTGTTGTTGTTATTGTTTTTACTTTATTATTAAGAGAGATTACAAGTGAATAAGTGTAAAGTTTTTATAGAAATAAATATTGGTTTGAATTAATAATTCTTAAAATAAATATAATCAAATGGAATTGATTGAATTTTATACAGAGAGAAAATAAATTGTGATAGTTTTCTGAAAATTGAATTAAGTGATATTAATAAAACACAAGGTGAATGGAAAAAATGAAATTATGGAATTAAATAAAATAAATTAAGTGAAAATTAAGATTTAACTAAATTAATAAAATTTTTTAAAAAATAGTTTACAAAAAAGGGAAATAGAAAAAAAAGAAAATTATATATTAATAAACTTTTTGAATTAACTGTATGTCATCGACACTAGGACAAAATTCCGGAACCTTTTCGGAGGATCCTGATCACGAGCATGGTATATTGCCTGAATTGAATGGTGTCGATTTGGTTATGAGCTTATCCCCTAAATCTAGTTCTGGTTTAACAAATTTGCATCATTTACAAAATTTACAACATCATCATAATTCGTTACATAATCATTCAACACCGTTTAGTGTAACGGATATATTGAGTCCGATTGAAGAATCATATAGAAAATTGGAATTGAACGCTAACCCACCGTCTCCATATAGGTAAGAGTATTTGTTTTTAAATTGTTTAGGGTATTATGTCTGAAATAAATTTTGATAACGTAAACGATTTTCGGAAATTCTGATAACGAAAACACAAAATTTTAGTGTTACGAGAATAATTTATGGAAAATTGAAAATTCCTAGCAAACTCAAACACTATAACTTGTTTATAAACAAATTGTTCATCTTTTGTAACTGACACATCTATACTAAAACTGAATTAAAAATTATGGTATAAGCTTTTGAGTTTCAGGATTTGTTTGGACAATTGGAATTGTTGTTTGCTACGATTTTATTTAACGCTTGTATTAAGTTCGATTGTGACAGGACAGTTGAATGTTGATATTTATTTTGGGAACGAGTTACAACGAAAATGAATTCATTTTGCACTGCAGTTTCAAATTAGACTCTCCTTAAAGTATCCGCATCAATGTTGTCTTTACTCATGGTTTATAGAATATTAAGGCCAAATTCGTCTAGTTCGATTCTTTTTGATTTTATTAATGATCCAAAATTTGAAACTATATATACAAATAAGGACGCCAACTTTTTAGAGCAAAAACAATTTCCAGCACTTCTTTCTCAATAGTATATATATAGAATAATTTATTTCGGTTTAATAGTAACACTACTTTGCATAAACCAGAGGTTAGTTGTCTTCATCGACTCTTTTGGAAAGAATTGTTCCAACTGCAACGTTACTGCATCTGTAGCTATACGTAAAATATTTTATGAAAATTAGGATACTGAAGGGTTGGTGGATTCACCTGCAACGTTGCTGCATCTGAAGCTATACGTAAAATGTTTTATGAAAATTAGGATACTGAAGGGTTGGTGGATTCACACAAATCAATCCAATTGAATCGTTCATTTTTTTTAACAATGCATTCATACGGTTGGCCCGTTGTCGAGAATTTGTAATCAATCGTATGTAGTAACCGTCTTATCCTAGAAACGATTTTATATCCTTTTAGTTCTTATAGGAGCAGGCTTTAGACAATTGCTAGTAATAATATGATCAAAATAACATATATCTCCTTCTGGACTTCCTTTATTCTTATCTTCCTCACACATATAAGGATTAGTTGGTGATAACATCTCAGCGTGATTCAATGTCGAAAAATAAACGCACTATTACTGTGCTCAATAACACTATGTATATTCATGCATTTTGCCAACTTAGGGAATTGATTTCTGATTCTGCTGAATAATGAAGACCATAATTCGTTTTGAAAGAAATGTGATTATTATCTAAATTATAAACTTTCGAATTCTACATTTTCGAATTCTACTTTCGAATTCTTCACCATTCTAGTCATTAAAAATTAAATTTTCTCAGACGCCCCCTAAAAATGCTTTTGGTTGAAAGAGCATGAGGAAAGCATTTTTTTTTTAAATAAAAAGAACAAGTGCCGCAAAATCATCGAAGTAATTTTTGATAAAATTATAAAGATCTTATGAAATACACAGATTTAAAAAAAATTACGTAAACTTTTTTTAAATATCTAAATAATAATATTTAACTAATAATTAATTAATTAAAATTACTGATTTATAAAAAATCATATAAACTTATTTGTATAGGAAATTTAATTTTAAATTTAATAGCATCCGTCATTTTTTGCCTAAAACGTATATTTTTGATGATATATTCAAAAAAACTCGAAATTTTTCGTAACTCGAAAAACAAATAACGAACATTTTTTCAAAAAAAGTACTAGGTTTGTTCTTTGTTTTCACAATTATATTTTTATTCTTTTTATTACATATAAATATATATATATATATATATATATATATATATATATATATATATATATATATATATATATATATCCCAAGTAACAATTCTTAGAGCTATAAGTGTCGTGACGCTGTACTAAAGCTCTGAAAAAGTACCTATGTTGCTAGTGGTTCTTTTACTTTGTAGAGTGATACTTGAAGCTCTAAAAACAATTAATGTTGCTTTATGAAGGAGTTTCTACAAACTCTTAGCTCTAATAAAATGTGGAGCAGGAAGTAATTATATTAGCCTTACATTAGCATAATTATCTTATTTAGAGCTTTAAAATCAAAGTAGTACAGCACCACTTGTTATAGACCTATAAGCTCTATTTCACCTTTGCAACAGAAAAACAAGCTATTATAAAGCTTTATTAAAGCTATTAGCATTATTAAATCTAACTCTAATAAAGTGTCAACGTATGTTTACATACAGTTTGTTTATAATTAAAAAATGCAACAAAAGAGCTCGTTGTTTCTTTTTACGTTAATTTAGAGTTATTGCAAGTATATGAATCTTTACTAAAACTCGCAGCAACATTTCGTATGACATGACATTTTAATATATAGAGAGAGATGCTTTATCTATGTTTTGTTGCATAAATGCGTTAGTATATAATCAACTTATTTTGTTACAAAGCAAATAGCTTTATAAAGAAGTAGCATGATTGAGGTAGCTCTATATTTAAATATTTTATTACAAGTAGCGTTATAAAGGATTAATATGTATCATGAAGCTCTGTATTGGTGTAACTTGTCATCATCTTCGTTTTTATAAAGATGGTGTGGAAAATGTATCGCCATCATGACCAAAAATGTTTTAATAACTATTTTTGATAACTATGTATTTTGAATTTATCACGTATTACGATAACTGGATTTTTGTTGACGACCATTTATAAATTCGTTTTATAAATAAATTCCGAAAAATAAATTCATTTGACATAACCTGAAACTGTCAAAAATGCTACAAAAAATTCATAATTGTATAACACTTATTTTATTTTCCAGAAATTATACAATATTTACTAAGGGCGCATTGAAATGTGGGTCTTATATTATCAGGTTTTACCATAAAAATTAATTGGCACCTAAAATTTCCATACATATTCAAAAACAACATCATTTTATTATTTATTTAAAATATTATTTAATTTATTTCCGCAACATATAATATATAAAAGTTGAGAGAAAACTTAACACCAACATATTTTGGAACCCTGTCGAATATGTATTAGTTTTATAATTAAAAAATTTTATTAAAAGAAACTATTTGTATTTGTTTTCAAAAGAAAACGTCAAAATTAATCCTGATAGTAACTCTTAAAAACTCTAACACACAGTTGTTATATAGCTAAAATAGCTCTATTATATATTATTGAACCACTTGTTTAGAGTTATCTGAAGGAGAAATAAGCTGTAAAAGTAGCAAATTTTGCATCATAACAGCTCTGTTAGAGCTGTGGCAGTGTTATTTCAGCAAAATATAAAGCTATCAGCTCTATAGTTTAGCTCTAGAGCACTGTGGGAGCTTATATAAAACCGAAATTGTTGCTTGGGATATATATATATATATATATATATATATATATATATATATATATATATATATATATATACATATATATATATATATATATATATATATATATATATATATATATATATATATATATATATATATATATATATATATATATATATATATATATATATATATATATATATATATATATATGTATATAAGGTTATTAGGCTTTAATATTATTTTAATAATAAAAAATTGTTTATTTGGTATATAGCCTATTTAATTGATAAATATTTTAACAAACTAAAATATTTTACATAAAAACTTTTACGCGTTTCGACGCTTTTCGCATCATTTTCAAAAAGTTTATTAAGAAACACAGAAAAAATTTTAATAGAAATTTAAAACAAAGAAAAAATTGAAAAATAAAAATTTACTGAAAAATAAAATGTTCCTTTGATTTTCGCTGTCAAATAATTTAATTTAAAATTGAGTTGTAATAATTATGAATGTAGTTAGAATCCGTTTGTTTGTTTAAAGAGTTAGAACTTTTTATAATGTGGAGCATTTCCAACATTTGTAACTTATTAAAATTATTCTCCCTCTCTAAAATTTTCACATTGTCCATAGTTATTAGATGTTTAGCTGATCTTAAATGCATTGACAAAGCGCTAACATCACTATCATTATTTAAAGAGGCATCTTTATTATGTTGATAAATCCGTTTTTTTTAAAGTTGAGTAGTACGGCCAGTATAAGTTGCAGGACAATCACAAAAAGTTTGGTAAACAACATCACTTGAGAACTGCTTTTGAATTTTATCCTGTAGACTGGAAAAAAGTTGACTTTGAAAATTTGAACACGGTAAACCAACAGTATTAATATCGTATTGTTTTAACAAGCAGCTAATTTTTTCAAATAAATTTTTGACATATGGAATCGAAACAAATTTCTTTTTTCTTTCTTCAGACTTATTTTCAAAAACTGGAGCAAAAGTATTATCATGTGTTGTAGCTTCTTGAACAGCATTTTTAAAAATAGCATCTTTTATACCACGTTTTATCAAAAACAAAGGGTAGCCATTTAAAAGAAGAATATCAGTTAACATTTTAAAATTTTTATGGTGAAATTTCAAATCTGAAAGACGTATAACTTTTTCAGCCAAAAGAAACACAGCATTTTTCTTATAGTTCAAAGGAAGCCACGATGCAAAATTTAGATATCTATAAAAATTTTAAAATGTTAACTGATATTCTTCTTTTAAATGGCTACCCTTTGTTTTTGATAAAACGTGGTATAAAAGATGCTATTTTTAAAAATGCTGTTCAAGAAGCTACAACACATGATAATACTTTTGCTCCAGTTTTTGAAAGTTACTTTGAGACCAATTTATCAATTTATCAGTATTTCGCTTAAAAATGACAAAATTACGTCTAAAAAAAAATAAACGGATTCTATTCCAAGGCAATACATATTCACGACGTATAAAACTACAAAATTACCTGTAATTAAAAGACATTTTACGAAAATAGCCAGTGGCGAAGCGTGCTTCTGAATCTAGGGTAGACATATTCAAAAGTTTTATTAATATGGCAGTAGAATTTAATTATAGTACAATATGATGAAAGGTTTAAAAGCTAAGGTTCTTGGACGTATGTGGAGTTTGCGAATCGAGGCGCCAGCCGAGATCTGCACCCGCATTAAGTCCCAAATGGCTTGTCCGTGCACATATAGATACTATTTTTTATTCGCCGCAAACAAAATATTTAAAAATGATTGTTTAATCTAAATCAAAATTTAAAATTTCATAAATTTTAAAATAAAAATATTTTGAACAAGAGTAACCTTTGAGCAAAATATTTGTTATTTTAATCAAACATATACTATTTCATATACACTTTAATCAAACATATACTATGACAACAAAAAATAACAATTACTTTGATTGGATTATTAAATTTTGAATTGAAAAGCTGCTTTTATTATTTATTATTTTTATTTTTATATTTTTCTTAACATAATATGCAAAAACTAACAACTATTAACAACTATAACAACTATTAACTATTGATAAAAACTAAACAAATAAACTGAAATATTATATTTTTTGTAGTTCAATTTCTCTATGATTTTTATAGCTGAAAAATTATCAATAACTTTTTCTTAAAAAAAACGGCTCAATAGTCAATTTTTGTAGAAACTGTTTCTCAATCGATAATAGTGATAAAGCCTCCAGTCCTCGTACTTTTCATAGAATTTCTTAGCTCATTTTCGGAATTGTTAAAAAAGAGTTAATAATTTAACGACCACGCTATAAACATTGTTTAACCCATTTTCAGATCTATATTTTTGTAAAAAGGCCGGGATTTTATGCTTGATTTTATCACTGTATATTATTGAAAGCTCAATTTTTATCATTCTTTGGTAAAATATATAGGATATTGGCTTTGGTGAAATATATAGGACAGCGATAGATATTAAACATAAAATTCTTTGTAAAAACACAAGTAAAAGTACAAGTATGCAACTTTTTCAAAATTCTAAAAATATTCCAAAAATTTTAATAAAATCCAAAATTTAAACTTTTTCAATATGTATTCCAAAAATATTCTAAAAGTTAGTAAAAATCAAAAATTGAAACTATTTTCAAAATTCCAAAAATAATGCAAGAAATATAACAAAATCAATAATTAAATTTTTCCTAGAATTCTTAAAATATTGCAAAAATCATAACAAAATCAAAAATTCAAACTTTTTCAAAATTCCAAAAATATTGCAATAATTATAACAAAATCAAAAATCCAAATTTTTTTCAAAATTCTAAAAATATTCCAAAAATTAATCCAAAATCAAAGATTGAAACCGAAGTAATTTCAAAATTCCAAAAATATTGCAAAAATTATAACAAAATCGAAAAATTCAAACTTGTTTTCCAACTGTTCCTGTTATTCAGAAGTCGTGGAATCTGGAATCACACAAAAAATTACTCAAAAAACATCTCCCTAATAATTACAGTTTTTGTTAAAAAACGACATTTAATCTGGAACAACTTGATATTTGCCAACTGTTCCTATAAGTTGGGAGGAGTTAAAACTGGAAAGAATCATATTCCATGTCCAAGTTCATGTTCAATTACGTTTCATGTCATACAAATCACTCCTTGTATGTTTTAAATCTTTCTAGTCAAAAATGTTTACCATAATATGTTTCTCAAAAAAAATGGGAAACAAAATATATGAAAATCATTCTTTTGACACACTTAACGGTATTTTTTTGACAGACTTATAATACAATAATCAAGCCTTTGGTCTCACATACAGATGCTGACCATCAAGATTTCTTGAAATTCAACTTTACTATTAGTCCCTGGGCCTTCACCTACATAATTTTGTGATTACCACATATTTTACACTTCGTGATGCGCCTGTCCTTGATGAGCCAGAAAACATTTGTTCTGCGACTTTTTTCAAATCGGCCGCTTTTGCTTTCGGCAAGCTCCGAAAAATGCCGATTGCCTGGGATCTTGTAAATTTTTGTTTTTTTTAACTATGGGGGTTGAAAATGTGATTTAGAACCCAAGGGTAACCTTTTCCGACAAAAATTTGTCTGCTATTGTCTAGTCCGACAACCCAAACATCCAAAATGTCAGTTGTCGGACTCGACAATAGAAAAAACATTTTGGTCGGACAAGCTTACCCTCGTATTATAAAACAAATTTCCAACTTCCACTGTCAAAAAAAATAAATGTGGTAGCAAATTTACAAGATCGTGGGCAATCGGCATTTTTCGGAGCTTGCCGAACGCAAAAGCGGCCGATTTGAGAAAAATCATAGAACAAATGTTTTCAGGCTCGTCAAGGACAGGCGCATCACGAAGTATAAAATATGTGGTAATCACAAAATTATGTAGGTGAAGGCCCAGGGACTATATACTCATTATCGCTTAAAATTATCGTTTTTTAGCAAAAAATATGCAAATTTTCTTGTTTTGACACACTTCATGATTTTGTTGACACACTTCCGGTACAGTGATTGCATACATCGTTCTTTCGGCTCTTTCCATTAAGTTAACCTAATTTTAGGATAAAAATTTTTTTAAATCGATTAGATTAAATCGATTAGCGATTTCTAGATTTTGTTGGCAGTGACGGCCGGCCGGCAGACAGACGAAAACGTCGAAAAGACAAACTTTATGCCCTTATACATAATAAATAGCTATTAAAGGATAAAAGAAATGAATATTACATTTATATTTTCATTCATTTTATAATGCGTACAGAAATATTCATGAATATTTCCATATATAGGTGTTAAACTCCATTTGAATCATTACTTTTATAACTAATCATTATTTACGTAAATATAGTTATATATATATATATATATATATATATATATATATATATATATATATATATATATATATATATATATATATATATATCATATATGTATATATATATATGCATAATTTAGGCGTGACCAGATATGTATGAACAATTTTCAAACCGTCATTTTCTTCGCTCCCACCGACTAATTATGTTCCATTTGACTCGAATATGAAGTGTATCAAGTTTTATTGAAATCGGAAAATTACCCGCCGCGCAGTGGCGTCGAAGATGAGAAAATTATCAGAATAATAGGATTTTTTATTTTTATCAGATATAATCACCTTAAAACATAATATACCTCATAATTTTGATTTTTTAATAAAAGACAATTAGTTTACGATTCCAACGAGCCTAAGTATGTAGAAATCGATCTTAGGAAAGCGATTTTATCTTAATTTTTCTTCTTACATATACGAGCCTTTAATTTATAATCTTTTTTTCAAAGAGAAAAAAATAATTTTTATGATCAAATTTGTTATAATTTTTATTCAAAAGCAACATTTTTCCAAAAAATCAATGCATTAAATTAGATTTATTGTTTGATGGGTATTTGGATCTGTAGTTTTCGACCACCAGAATGTTGGGTTATTCCGTCATCAGCTTAACATCGCGTTCGGCGGTATCATTAACAATTACATGCAATTTTTGGAAAAACAACGTGGCTTTGACGAAATCTTCATTCGTTGACCATTCCGATGGTTCATGTAGCAAAAAGTCAATACAAAGTCTAAATCGATTAAAAAAATTCTGAGTTTTCTTTGTGACAAAATCACTGATGTTCTTATTAGCAAAAAGTCGCATATGTTTGACTGCGTCAAAATCTTTTTTGCGAAGTTGGGGTGCGATGGGGATGTCTCGTGCTGGGACCTCAAGGTGTTGAACCATTTTTCGTTTTGCATCAAACGAAATCTTTGGGTCGAAAAAAGCTATGCCAATATTTTCTTCCGTTAAATAGTGAAGATGATAACAAATTTTGCTCAATATTTCTTCTGAAACTCTTTTGTCAATTTTTTATAAGCGATGGCCGATTTGATGAAATCCAAATCCTGATTTGCGGCTGCTGTTCCATCTATGCATTTGAACCTTATTTTTACATACAACATAACCAGGAAAATGCAAACGTCGAACTTTATTTAAATCTCCAACTGCAAAATCATACTGCCGAATCATATAACGAATCGTAAATATCTTCATGAGATAAATGGCCTTAGCCATCCACCCAGTGGCGTAGCTAGCATGGGTGGCACCCGGGGCGGATATTGTGGTGTCACCCCAAAAATAAAAACTGTCAATAATAATAAAAAGCCGATAAACGTAATTTATAATTTTTTTTAATTAATACCAATGAGCATTATTATTATAAGCCCGCAAGTAATTTTTAACTAATTTTAATTTGCTGAAACTCCTCTCACACGAAGCCACTAATACGCAAATAGTCATAAATAACTTTAGTGCGACCGTAAGATTCGGAAGAAATTCTAAAAAATCCCATTCTACGATGAATTTCAAAAAGTCTAGGTACACCCAGTTAGAAACTGTAACATTGGCCGCTTTTAAATCCCTCCTCACCTTTTGTATCTCTATGAGGAGTTCTGTTGCCAATACCGCATCATAAAAACCAGTAAAATTTGATAACGATAATTTTAACTCTTCACTGTTCGCCAAAAGCTAAGTGTTTGTCTGCACAACCTCGAACAATGAAGCTAAATCTTGAACTGACTTCAGTCTAGTTCGGAGTTCAACAATGAATCGGTCAAGACATTCCAACATGTCCTTTTTAAGTTGAGCTCTCAGTGTCAGTCCAACATCAGGTGCAAACTCACCACCCGTTCGTTTTTTGCGTTTTTATGACGAATTCGGCTTTCCATTGGAATGTCATAGTCCTCCGATTTTTTCGCAGCAAGATCTATTGCCTCTTCTACAATGAGACTTCGTTATGAATTGACTCTATTTTTGTAGCTAATTGATCAATATTCAAGCCCGTGCTTTGCAATCCAATCTGAGCACAGATATTATTTTTCTTAGAATATCATTCCAAAACAAAAGAAAGCAAAGAAACGAAAAATCACATGCTACATTGTTAAGGTTCTGTGCAGCGCCTCTAGTGTCTACATTTTCTTGTTGTACACTTAACTTCTCAATTTCAGCCACAATCCCATCAAAGTTTTCGGCAAATACTTTTACTACAGCATAATGAGCACTCCAATGCGCTGTTAAGAGTATTTTAACAGTTGCTTTGTTGTGTTTAGCAAGTACTTCCCAGCGGCTAGTCGAAGCAGAAAAACATGTAAAAATGGCTTCCACTGACGAGTGTTGGCCGTATAAATTAATTGAATGATCTTTGCAGCCCACAAAAATTGCTTTGTTATTTTTTGCTTTAATAATAGCTTGCACTTCTCCATGTATACTACTCATAACAAGATTTTTACACTGAAAAAAACATGTCCTATTTCCAATCGAAATGCAGTTGTCTCAACCTCACCGTGCGGGCAGATATGGCGAATCGAAATACGAGATTGATTCAACAACCGTACAATGATAAGCCGATGCAGTTGAGACAATCAGATGAAATATTTATGTGAAAATAAAATATAGTTCAATTAATCTCAAATACTTAAATTTTAAAATGAAAAATTCATGATATAAGGCCAAAGAAATATGTTTTCATGGAAATAGTTATTAACTTTATTCAACTACTGTTATATTGGATAGCACTTTATATTTTAATTACACCTCATCCTGTTATCAGGAAAATGTTACTGAGTACTGAGTAGTTGTCCCAATCACGGTGAAATTGTTTGTAAATATCTTTTCTTTGCATGAATAATAAACTGCCATCTTCGAGATGAGGTCATCTCGAAGGTCATTACTTCAATTTTTTTTTCAGTGTAAGAATTTCATCGCTTAAATCAGCGGCTTTTTTCCACGTAAAGGAAAAAATCCAAGGAATACTTCCTTGATTTCCACTTTACTACCATCAATTTTTACATAACGAATCACTTCTGACATTTGATCAATATGTGAAATGTCAGGTGTGCTATCAAACATAATTCCAAAATATTTAACCGATTTAATTTCGTTGACAAGCTTAAACTTTACGTGGATCGCTAAAACATTTATGAACTCATTTTGTATATCTGGTGACAAATATGATACTTTTGGTGATTTACCATACTCCAAATTCAAAATGTGTTCTTTTAACACTACATCATACTTTGACAATAGTTTGGTTAGTTCTAAGAAATTGCCTTTATTTGAAGAACTTTGTCCTTCATCATGTCCATGAAATGCTGGGTTTTGTTTAGATAAAAACAAAGTTATATCCAATAATCTTGATAAAAGATGTTTCCACTTCTGTTTTTTATTGTATATTAATTGCAAGGCTGCGTCTCGTATCGTTTTATGAATTTTTAACCTCATTTCCAAAGTTTTCCACTTTTCAAAATTCTCCAGATGTTCATTTGAAGTTTCATGCTCGGCCACTTTGGGATTTAGTTTCCACCGATATCCAGTAGTAAATGTTGATTTTGTATTATTATTATTGGTGACAGCAAATACACGACAACAGAAGCAATACAGGACGCAAGTTATTATTTACAGGAGAATAAATAATCCATGGCCGTAGAATTTTTTCACCATTATTCATCATTTTATAAAACCATTCTTTAGAAAGATGGCGAACATCACCTTTTATGTCTAACCCGTGTCTAGATACAGTAACAAACGACCCTTCTCTATTTTGAAAATGTTCACTTTCTTTTTTTATGATTTCAATGCGAACATTACCAAAGACGAGTATATTCCAATGTGATACATCTCTTAAGTCCTGAAGTGATTCACCCATGCAAATACTGTCTATGATAGTAGAAGCATTAGCGGCATTATCACTGTCATTTTCATTATTCCTTTCTGATTCGTCATCATAGGTTATCATTATTAATTCTGTATTGTTGCTGTTACTTGCCGAAGATGAGCCAATATTCTCTGAAACATTCGTTGCATCAACGTGATAATCAGTTTCTTTTGATGAACCTTGGATATCATCGGGTTTTGTAACATATTTATAGATTTGGTCTTTCTCTGCTGGAACCAACTTTTTCTTTAAAATTATAACTCCTCGTGGCATATTTATTTTTTGGGATATTTGCTAAATGAAATCTAAAAAAATATTTTTAATTATAGTATAGGTATCAGCAAAGCATTAATTCTAAATATATTTGTAGGATACATAATAGGTACATAGTTCATAATAAGTACACTGTGTTAACGACTAAATACACCGCCAAGAAAATTAATTTATTTAAATTTCCCTCAAACAACTTATATTAAATAATATTTGATAAAATGGAATATACAAATCATAGCCTAATATTATAAGGAACTATTTAAAAAAATATAAGTATGAAATCCTAAAAGATATTTTATATAAAGAATTGAAGCCAAAATTAAATATCCAATTAGAATCATGCTCAATAATTAACAAAATTGAATGTGATTTTTGTGAAAAATTTTACATCGGGAAAACCGGAAAATGTTTTAAAGACTGATTTAAGGAATACCTGCCTAAGAAGAAAAATAAACAAAATTTGAAGTTTATTTTTGCAAACCATTTACATTGTTAATAACAATAGCTACACCACTTTTTAAAAAAAATTGAAGGCTTTACATTTATGTAGCCAAGGATCTTTAAAAGAATCACTTAATGAGTTTGAAATTTCCAAGGTATTGAAAACCCAACAAAATGTACTTCTAAATGATAAACTTTCATTTAACTCAAATATATAAATATATAAAACTGAAAACAAACAGTATGAGTATGTATCAACCTACAAAAATTTGCAAAACTGTAGTAATTGCATAACTGCCATTTTATTCCACAGTAATTATTTTTGTGTCCATTGAAAAACGATCTATTTCAATTTATTCTTTGAGTTTCAAGATAAAGGAAAAAAAATTATTTTGAGATCATTTACAAACACGGTAATTTGATTGTTTGTTAGTTTCCGTAGGTGTTTGCAATTAATTTGTTTGAAATGTAAAACATATATTAGGTAGTAAGGTTAAGCGGATATTTTAGAAATAATTTTGGAATAGAGACATTGTAACTCAAGGGTGCCACCCTATCGACAAAGGGTGCCACATTATCGACGTAAACCACTTTTCCTATACATTATTCAGCATATGTGTTTTCAGACCTGGTCATTAAATAATCATGCTTGCATACTAAATAATATATCGTAAAAAACGGTCAATATGATATCTATGGGAATATTCAAAGCTATTGAGTAATTGTGGTGATGGGATTCAATGCTCAACATGTTGATTCGATTAATATTGTTAAAATTCTTCACGTAATAACTCAAAAATTTTAAAAAGTAGAATAGATTCTTTTTGAACCAATAACACATTTATAGGACACATTTATAAGTTATCACAATTTATAAATTAAAATTATATGGATAACCTGGTTAAAATGGTTTCTAAGTGATTTATCGTTGAAAACATGTGATGGTTTGTTTAAGTTTTTTACGTTCGGGTGTCACCCCAAAACGGTTTCGAAGTGATTTATCGTTGAAAACATTGTGATGGTTTGTTTAAGTTTTTTACGTTCGGGTGTCACCCCAAAACGGTTTCGAAGTGATTTATCATTGAAAACATTGTGATGGTTTGTTTAAGTTGTTTACGTTCGGGTGTCACCCCAAAACGGTTTCGAAGTGATTTATCGTTGAAAACATTGTGATGGTTTGTTTAAGTTTTTTACGTTCGGGTGTCACCCCAAAACGGTTTCGAAGTGATTTATCATTGAAAACATTGTGATGGTTTGTTTAAGTTGTTTACGTTCGGGCGTCACCCCAAAACGGTTTCGAAGTGATTTATCGTTGAAAACATTGTGATGGTTTGTTTATGTTTTTTACGTTCGGGTGTCACCCCAAAACGGTTTCGAAGTGATTTATCGTTGAAAACATTGTGATGGTTTGTTTAAGTTGTTTACGTTCGGGTGTCACCCCAAAACGGTTTCGAAGTGATTTATCGTTGAAAACATTGTGATGGTTTGTTTAAGTTTTTTACGTTCGGGTGTCACCCCAAAACGGTTTCGAAGTGATTTATCATTGAAAACATTGTGATGGTTTGTTTAAGTTGTTTACGTTCGGGTGTCACCCCAAAACGGTTTCGAAGTGATTTATCGTTGAAAACATTGTGATGGTTTGTTTAAGTTTTTTACGTTCGGGTGTCACCCCAAAACGGTTTCGAAGTGATTTATCATTGAAAACATTGTGATGGTTTGTTTAAGTTGTTTACGTTCGGGTGTCACCCCAAAACGGTTTCGAAGTGATTTATCGTTGAAAACATTGTGATGGTTTGTTTATGTTTTTTACGTTCGGGTGTCACCCCAAAACGGTTTCGAAGTGATTTATCGTTGAAAACATTGTGATGGTTTGTTTAAGTTTTTTACGTTCGGGTGTCACCCCAAAACGGGTGACACCCGGGGCGGACCGCCCCCCGCCCCCCCCTAGCTACGCCTCTGCATCCACCGGGCGTGACTTGTCGGACCTGGACATTTGAATTTGTAATTCTCAATGGTTTCGCCAAGAAAACTCAATGTAACTTCCAAAAATTCTTTATAGTCGCTGCGTGGGTGTGATTTTTTTAACTCTTCATGACAAAAAATTACTAGAGCTTCACACGTGTGTTTTGGTATTTTGTTTCCCAGTTTTTGTCCAATTTTCCACTTTTCAACATTTTTAGATTAATTTTACCATCGTCCCTTGCCTTCTGAAATTTGTTGAACAGCGAAACATCGGGCGGTTGTGGGCTTTCCAAATTTGAGATCATAAACAGCCCGTAGTAACCGTAACTTCTTTTTCGATATCCTTTCATTTTTTTTTTTTTTTCATTTTTTTGTTTTAATGCTGTTCATGCAAGTATCCCAAAATAAAATTCGGGTCGCTCAAACAAAGTCTAAATCTAACATAAAAATTTATTTTTTCTGAATTTTCGCTAAAAATTTTTTTTGGATTTAAGAAGAAGAAATTCGATAAAAACGCTTTCCTAAAATACTTACTGCTTATTTCGTATATTAATATGTTCTGCTTATTTCGTATATTAATATGAAAAAAAAAATTTTTTTCAAACGAAATTTGTAAACCTTAACTATGTCTAGCTGGTCACACAAAATAAACCCGTTTCCAAATATATTTCTTACAAAAAAAATTATTCAAAACGTCTAATTCTCAGTCCCCTGGCGTGTCCCACCTTGAAATTCAAAGCTGGTAAACTAAATAATCAATGATTCTAAATGTGTAGAGACAAATTTACACTGTAGTAATAATTTCGAATAATGATGCTTTAATAATGTGTAAATAATCATAACATTACTCTATATTTCATATAAGATATATCGTATTAAAGTTTGTCCCACGAATTTGTTATTATTCTCCTGCCCATAATCAAAACACATTGAAAATATTGGAAATTCATATTTCTATCAAGTTATCGCTCGCCACAAATGAATTAAAGTTCAATAAATATAATATTGTAAGTGTTTTACTTAGTCCGAGGTTTTATCAATCAAAACAGTCATCATTACTAGCAAGATCGTGTGTTGTCCAGTCAAATTATCAGTCCCCTGGCAAGTATTTTCGTAAAAAGTATTTTAATTACAGATAATTTTGTAGTTTTATACGTCGTGAATGTGTATTGCCTTTGTATAGAATCCATTTATTTTTTTTTTTAGACGTAATTTTGTCATTTTTAAGCGAAATACAGATAAATTATCAGTCGCCTGTTTCTCAGTCCCCTGGAAGATTTAAAAGCGGGTAGACTTAGATAAATGTTTATATCGTATTTTGAGATAATATTGAGATAATTTTGAGATAATTTTGAGTTAATTTAGGAGTAAGAAGGATATTTTTAATTTTGACTCTTGTATTTTTTTTTGTTTATTTTTTTGTTATTTTTTTTTGACTGGCCACATTCAGAAAAGTTGAAAGAACGTCATCAACTTTAAATAAAACTAGTTGCCAGACCTTATACGCAAAAAACATGTTGTGCCGTAATTAGCTCCATTTTCTTCCTTCGTGTGTAGAACTACCCATACAGTATATTAGTAACGATACCGTGCATTCAATTACATCTAGAAACAAAAAAATTTGATTGCTTAGACAATTGGAAACAATTGTAATTAACAAAATTTTAGAAACAAAATATCTTACCTACCAAAAGATAACCTTAAAAATTTGTTTATGATGAAAAATCAAGAATTACTATTGATTAAGTTTTGTGCATATTGGGTGTTTCCATTAACTCTAGGGCTCGTAAAATACTCGAACATTAAGTACCCGGGTATCGAGTAGTTATTTTACTCAAATACCCGGGTTACCCGGGTAACCCGGGTAGTTGGATAATTAAAACAAAACAAATTTTTAATAGTTCATTTGTACATATTTAATTCAATTAATATTGATATTTATTTAATTCAATTAATTTAATTATTAAAAATATGTTAAACGTTAAATGAAACCAAATTTTATAATAATATAATATTTACTATAACTTTTTGTTTATAAAATAGTATTTTAAAAATATTAAGCCGTTGAGTGTGGAAGGAGCTAACGAACTGCGAATTTCGGTTATTATATTGCGGCTACTGAAAACACCCGTTCGCATGCCGTTGATGTAGGATTTATAGTAAGCAGTGAAGCGTACAGATTATCTAACATGTGGTTTCGCTTACCTTCATTTGTCTGCATAAATGGAAGGGATTGCTCAACATTTAAATTTTCGCTTTTTTCTTTGGTTTTAGTTATATATAATGCAAGACAATGCTGTAACTCATTATATACTGATGTTGGTTCCCGCTCTCAATCAGAAGAGCTTGAGCTTTGATCTGCAACTCTGATGTTGTTTTCATTCGAGTATAGACGTAATAATAATTGATAAGCAAGCTGCTTTGTAGAAATTTTTGTTGCATAGCTTAAAAACTCATTGCCTTTTGAAAAAATATAATGATGCAAATATAACAATAATGTTATTATATCCTTTTGTCGACGTTCATTAACTTCGTTTTTCAAATAGTTCACGAGAAAGAGGTGTACTAATCTCGTTTATTTTTTTTAGTACGTAGAAGTACCTTCAGGTGTTATTAGGGTGGCGTTTTTTGTATTCAGTTCTTGTACTGCTAGCATAAGTGGTTCGAGAATAAAAGAGATTTCTTTTAATATTTCTAAATCGCATTCGTGCATTTTGTCAGCGCCCAGCTTATCGAGTGTAGTATTAATGCAATTTTTTAATTTAAGAAATCGATTTATTGCTGCAATAAGTATGTTCCACCGTGTTTTACAATCTAAATTAGTTTCAACTTTTGACCTTCCTGCACTTCTACGTGCTCTAATTATAAAAATAACAGAAACTAAACCATCGGAAAATGACTGCAGTCGTTTGTGTGGGAGTACTCAGGAATCTCTCAAGGATCTACATTTTAAGGTGATAGAAGTATTTCTAAAAAATCTAGATTCATTCATTTTATAAATCTTCTTTGGTAAAACGCTCCATACTTTGTGACTTACAAGCTTCGTAACTATTTCACGGCCCTAGCTGATTTAGGAACTTATCTAAAATACAACAATGCAACATATATTTTCTGAAATTATTTTTTGAATAAATCAGCAAAAGTGACAGTGAGCTTCATAAGAATTTTGTTTTTGTTATACCCGGGTACTCGAAGCTATTACCCGGATATTCGAGTAGTAAAATTTTTGGTAAAATACCCGGGTACCCGGTTATCCGATACCCGAGTATACGAGCCCTAATTAACTCGTGATAGTTTTGACAGTTTTGTAATGTGATAAAAACCGTTTCCTCATAGCTCTTGGTTATGTAATATGTATTAACCAACCAACTGCGATTTCAGTCTCATCCTTAAGACATGAATTAAACTTATAAATAAGAAGCTTGCTTATTGTATGTATAACAGCTTACCTGAATCCATCCGAGGGATCTTGTGGAGTGGAAGGATCCATTTGTATGTGATTATCATTTACATTCATTTGCAAGCAATTCAGATGGAAAGAAACATTTTCACTTTCTATTTCTTTCATTAATTATTTAATGAAATTATTAAATTATAATTAATATTATTTTTACCACTGATTAAACATCACATTTTTTAACACTAAATCACTTTATATAGTACACAAATAATAAAATGAAGGAGACAATGAAATAAAAAAACAAAACTAAAAGCCTGAAAAAAACAGTATTTTCGTATAGTTTTAATGTTTATCTATATATATAAATACGTATAAGCACTATTTTTGTGGTACCATTTAAAATTATTTGCTCCTACAAAAGTGGGAGTCCCCGAGCACTTGTTTTTTGAAAGCTCAATAACATCTATACCTGATAATCGAATTGGATGAATCTTGTTATTTAAACATTTGGTACGGTTCACAAACAGTTCTGCATCCCAACTTCTGGTTTTTAACTTCCGGTAAAAAATTCTGTTTGCATGCAATATTTTGTATTTTGTCAGTGTCTTTATTCACACTATAGCCTACAATAATGAAGTGATTATGATGAAACTTATGATTATGAGAATATAATGATCAACTTTTGAGTTTTAGGACACGTTGATCAAAGTGGCAGCGGATCCACCATATAATTGCTAAATGTTCACACTTTGTAATTAATCAATTTTGATGATACTTTGACAAAATATGCAGATTAGATTTAAATGACAAAGAACTGGTTAGTGGCCGATATTCGGATAGCTGGTGGGAACCTTTCGAGCATCTGTTTATTTCTTTAAAATTTTAATATCATCAGTTCCTGATAACACTATATTTATTTTCTTTAACCTACATATATAATTTGTATGATATTTTAAAAAGTTTATTCGATAATAAAATATTTGTAATTTAATGTTAAAATAAAATCTTTTACTTTATGATTCCATAATAACATAATACTTCTCGAGTCAAAAGTTCCTAAATATATTTAGTTATTTATACGGCTTTTTTGTTTGCAGTCGAGACTGTCAAATTATTTTTTATAAGAGTGACAAGTGATTACTAAAAGTGATAAACAAACATTTCATATTTTTATGCCATCTAATACAAAGAAAAGAATTGCAGAAGTGTTTTCCTATTCAAAAGAAACTTTTGTTTGTAAAATAAGTAAATAATTTTTAACAATTGTATTTATTTTATTTATTGTACTACATATATAATTTTTATAATATTTTAAAAAGTTCATTTAATAATAAAATATTTGATATTTAACATTAAAAAAATTCTCTTAGTTTCTAACGCCATTTTTATAATTTTCCTTCAGAACAAAAAAAACCGATTCCTGACAGTCATATGCACAACGAATTTTATCTTTAAAACAAAAAATAACGCGTGTCCTAAACTTTCAAGTTGTTAGATATAAAATAAACTTCAATTTAGTTTAAAAAAAAAAGAGACTATGCCATCTTTTCTTATGTTACACCATTTTTTTCTTATGGTTCACCATTAAAAATTATTTCAAACAATTAACAGTGTACATTTTTAAAAACTTTGTTTTAATACCTATTCAACAACATATCATTTATGAAAATCGATTGAGTAGCTTTTCTACAATTGCTCGTCAAAATGCACTCACATCACAAAATAACAAAAAATTGAGGGGCACCCTGTGAAGACCCCTGGTCGAAAATAAAAATTCTAAGAGAACTTGTATTTTTTATTTATGAAATACTATCTATAAACAAAAAGTAATCAAAATATATATATATATATATATATATATATATATATATATATATATATATATATATATATATATATATATATATATATATATATATATATATATATATATATATATATATATATATATATATATATATATATATATATATAATTGATTGAATGATTGATATATATAATTGATAATTGATTTGGATTTGGATATGGATTAAGTTTGGTATAATGATTTGCAACAGTTCTACGTTCCAAGTTCCGGTTTGTCGATTCCGACAAAAATTTTTTTAGCTTTTTCTATTCGTACGACAGAATTTATTTCGGTTGGGATACTGTCTGTTTTTATACGCGAAATCTATAAAATTGGTTAGCGATTAATTGAAGTATTTGATAGATATTAGCGCACTATATATCCAGAACATTTTGTTTCCAGAGCTGTGGTGAAGTTAGCCTATGCTATGCATAAACATCGCAATATTTTTTCTGAAGTTGGTTCTATTTTTTTTTTATTTTTTTAACTAAATTCAAATTTTTTTCTAAATATATGTATATATAAAGAAATTTAAACTTTGATCAATATCTGACAATTTAAATTAAAATAAGTAAATTTAGTAAATTTAGCAGCATAGTATACTAAATTGTATACAATTTGGTATAGCGAATTATGACTCTAGTATATTATAGTATTAATTTTGAGTACAACGCTTACCTTTTATAATTGTTAAATCATTTTTTTTTTATTCAATGTTAGGTATGTTTAGTGTTAACCCATATAGATCAACGTCTCTGAATATCCGAAGATACCATGCAAACTAGGGAACTAGGGTTCGAAAGTATTATTCAATTTTCTTTGAGGAACTTAGTAACGTTGATCTTAAAGTTTTGAGGGTTAAAATTATCAGGAAAGACCCATGCCGGTAAGGCATTCCAGAGATGAGAAACTCTGTTAAAAAAAATCGCGTTGAAAAGTGACAGTTCTACACCTTGTCACTCGAACCGTAAAAGAATGGGCTGCTATTAATGCTCTTGTAAAACGCGCGAAGTTTGCTGGTTCAGGCGAAATCGGTTTGATCTCCGTAGGCGCCCGTTCGTCCATAATATACTTGTAAAATACCGTCAAATCAGCGACGTCTCTTCTATGTTGCAAGGAATCAAGCTCGTTACTAAGAGTCGAGTTTCTGATCAATTTAACAGCTCTCCGCTGTATAGAATCAAGACATTTCAAGCTACTTATGTAGGCTCCACCCCATATGTGAGAACAATACTCCATGCAGGGACGAATAAATTATTTATATATTAAAAGAAGCTGCTCGCTATTAAACAACGACACAAAAATTCTAATTTTTGAACAGCGTTCTTAGCTCTTAGCTAGGTTAAAAATATGAGAATTCCATTTCATATTATTTACAATCCCAACTCCTAGAAGTCTAACAGATTCTTTCTCTTGAAGATCATTTGAATCAAACTTTAATAAAAACGGATTAGGTGTTAACCTAGAAAAATGACAAACTTGAGTTTTACACTGTTAGCAACTCCCCAATCTAAGATGGTTTTTAAATCAAATTTAATGACTCTATCAAGTTTGATCTAGCGACATTAAGATTTGATGGTGCATACAAATTTGGAATTTCATGTGACGCATGAAGTGTGCTATCATCAGCAAAACTATCGATGGGATTATCTGTTGAATCTAGCAAGTCATTAATATAGAGAAGAAAAAGAGTAGGTGATAAAGCGGAACCTTGAGGAACACCAGCATTAGTTGAAAAGATATTCGATGAAACACTATCAACATTGACCCGAAATTTGCGCTCGGAAATAAAGCTTTGTAACCAAGAAATAAGTTGTTCATCTAAGCCGTAGCATCTCAATTTGCAAATAAGATTGTTGCCATACTTTATCAAATGCTTTGGTAATATCAAGAGCAACGCCAAAAGTCTCACCATGGTTTTCAAGTGACTTGTTCCAGATATGCGTGACAAAAGAAAGTAAATCTCCCGTCGCTCTTCCTTTACGGAATCCGTATTGTCTTTCTTTAAGTAATTTTGACGACTCTAACCCAAGTAGGTTTTGCCAGACATTGACATACGGCCAAGCACTGGTCCATTAATGGTTAACAGTACTTGGCTATTGTTACTGGGCCAATACTAGAACCAATCATCGGCCGATCTATGGTTTACAGAAAATAGCCAGTATATTGTTACCTTTGAATGGCCATCACTGGCCCATGAATGGCAAATATTACTTGGCTATTGTTATTGGGCCAGTACTGTAGCCATGAATTTGCCGATCTGTCATTTTTTTAAATTTCACTAGAGCATTATCCCTTTTAGAGATACATAGTTTGAAAAATTTCACATATAGTTTAGCTATCGCCTCTTCGGTTGAAAGATTATGGTAATAAAGAAAAGGTTGGTATATGTTTTAATTTATTTTCATTTCTATTTTATTTTCTGTAAATAATTTATTTAAATTTATGTATAAAAAATATTATTTTATATTTTTTTTAATGGCGGAGTCAGGGCGGTGTTGTATGGAGAGTTTTGAATTTTTTCCGTCATTTTTATTTTATTTTAAATTAGTTTGTATTTAATTTATTTAAATTTACATATGATAATAATGTATATTTTTTTTAACGGCTCAGTCATGGTTGCCAGTATTTGGCCCAAGAATGGCAACCATTTATTGTCCGAAGTTATCATCCAGAAAAATTATGTTAATGGCCCAGTCGTGGTTGCCAGTACTCGCCCATTGCTGCATTACTGGCTGCCAGTAATAGACCATTACTGGACCAGTTGTACAACCTTGTATGGGAAGAAGCTCATAATATTAAAATTAACATATTTCTCAAATACTTTAGAAACAACCGACAAAATTGATATAGGTCTATAGTTTCTTGGATCCGTTTTAGCACCTTTCTTTGGAACTGGTTGTACAATAGCCATTTTCCCTATATCAGGAAAAATTCATTTCTTATATGACTAATAGAAAATTTTAGTTAGGATTGGTGCTAACTCCTTAGCAAAAGTTTTAAGGACAATTGGAGGAATACTATCAGGTGCAGATGCCTTATTAGTATTGATTTGTAAGAGCATTTTCCGAATGACATTTTTATGAAAAATTATCCGTCCCATTTTGTTAGAAACTCTAGGAATTGGTCTAGGTAGGAAATTGGGTTCTACTAATGTAGAATTTAACGAGAAACAAGAATATCAGGCTTAAGATTCTCAAGATAAAGGTGCACCGCATTAAGATTGACGTTCAATCCTCTTATATTAGCAAAACTGATATATAATTTCGCCATTTAAAATTACAATTAAATCTAAAAATAAATCTGAAAAACAATGCTCAAAAAAAATTCCAACAAACAACCAAATAAAAGAACAAAATTGATATCTAAATTGACAATTCTAACAGCTGGGTAACTTGATACTAAGTCTAAGTTTAACTGTCAAAATCGTCAATCCAAACAAAGGATAAATAATTAATGGTTTCAAACAACAAAATTTGATTAAAAGAAGACCGTGAAAGAACAGAAACTAAAAAAAAACTATCAACGACAACACTAACTAAAGATTTACAAATAAATAAATACTAAAATTGTAAGAGAAACTTATCTGATTTCAAATTTTTTTTTCGTACAATACTATTAATTCTTAAATCCTTTATAATTTCTATGCCAATAAAATTTTCGCCAATCTTGTTTTTTAGAAAATTCTTACCTACAAAAGAAGATTAAAAAATTGTATTAATATAATAATTTAAAATAACAATTTGATATAAAATAATATATTTTAAAATAATCCATATGTCAGTAACTGCTGTGTATAACAAGATTTAGAGTACATAAAGATTTTCAAACAAGTTTTTGAGAATAAAGCTAGAAACACAACACGGGCGAAATCGTCCGACGACGATGTTAGTAACATTAGAATACACAGGATGCATACATGTCAAACACAACTACAGCGATAAACGAAAAAGTTTTTTTCGTCGGAGAAAATTTAGATTCTATTTATAATTTATCATCGGCGATGATCATTGCCAGATATCAATTTTATTTTTATTTGGCTGCAAGGGTAATTTTTAATTATATTGTGACAGTGCCGACAGCTAAAAAATATGATTTTCTGATGTTTTTCGCGTTTCTGAAGTTGTAATCGTTTTGTTTTGAGTTGTCAACTGAATTTTCAGTTTATGTTCAAAGTTCGGTTTTATTCATTTATATATTTTCATAATTTGTATTTTGTATCTTATTTTTAAAATTAGTTATTAGTAGAAAAATTATTATAATTTATTTATTAGTAAAAATTAGTTATTTTTAAAATTGAAATTTGTAAAATTCATTTTGACAAAGAATAAAGTATTTTAGTTTATGCAATTTTATTTTTGACAGCTTTTCACGCTGACGCCTTTGTTGTGGTTACAACAGCGAAATTGTAGACGTTTTTTTTATCGTCCGACGTTATCGTCCGTGTTGTGTTTCTACCTTAACCCGACGGAACGAATCGAATGGAAAATTAAAGGAACAGAAAATATTAACTCTAGGTCGACTTTAAATTTGAAAGGACTCGAATGAAATCTAAAAAGACTCGAACTGCATATTTACACCCTGTAATTTAATATTACTTTTTTTACACATTTGCACTTTTGGTTTATTTTTTTTGACATTGTTTTTGTTTAATTTCAGATCAAATTCAAGTGGCAGCAGTGTTAACTCCCCAAGTGCATTAGGTACAAGTACAGGCATGGCTAATCCATATGCAATGGGGCCATTATATCATAGCCCCGGTGTACAAAGCTATTGTACACCATCCGATAATTTATCATTAGCCGGCCATTATACAGATATGAGAAGCTCAGCCGGTTGGTATGGTTCATCCGCGAATGATCCAAGATTTGCCAGTGAATTTAATTTAGGTAAGTTTTCTTACAGCTGTACATTTTCATTTCTATTTTTTTTATTTTTTTGCACAACACTTGAAACTTCTTATTGATCCCTATAAATAATATTTGATGTGATCAATTGGATAATCTGTTTTCCGTTTTTATTTTTCTATTATTCTTTGAACAGAAAAACAAATTTATTTGCAGAAAATATAAATATAAAAATTAAAAAAATCCAGCGAAATATTTATGCAAACAAATAAGTTTTTTATGTATACATATTTCGTGTTCAAATATAAAAATATAATCATTTTATCTATCTATCATCAACAAACGCTGATGTTACATCTCCCTATATGTATTTGCTTCTCATCTTTGTAAATAGTCGTACTGTACAGCGGATTATTGAGAAATTCTCTAAAATTATGTTTTCATAACAATAAAAAATGGTTTTTGTTGATTTGTTTATTGTTTTGGGTAAATTGTTTTTTTATTGGTCTTGAGTTGCGTTTTAATTTGTGATTGGTGGATAAATGATGGTGTTACGAGTAGATATATACTTGTAGTAGATACTTACGCACGAAGAGTGTAAGTCGAGTGCTTTTAATGGTATACAAGCAGTACTTAAGTATTACATAAATATCTCATTTTGTTATTTAATGACTAATGGTTCTTCTATTCTAACTGTACTGTATACCGAGTGCTACTACATAAGTATATATACCTACTATATCATTTAAAAAAAATCTATTTAATTATAAACTGGTCAATTTTTTTCGATTAGCGCCTGGTGTGAAATATTTAATGCATTGAATGTTTAATTAATTGAAATGGATTTGACTGGATCTTCGATTTTTTTTATTAGGCATTAAAAACTACTTTGGTTATACCTAATGATAACAATAAATAACTGAAAAACAATATAGAATTTCTTAGGTATGATAAAATGGAGCAGCTCGTCTCGTACAATTTAGTTTAATGCCGAAATAAGCACAAGCTTGCCTTAAACAGTGGCTGCTATTGCTATACACAACCTGTTAAATTATATTCTGAATAATATAAATATATCCCAAATAATTATCTGGTGCTGCTAGATTTCCTAATAATTTACGAAAAAGCATAGTGTTATAATCATAATCCCGGTACGGAGAAAAGCAAGTTTTATATAAACTTTATTTGTAACACATACACAAAAAATATCAAATTTTGTTCTGAAATAAAATAACCGAAAAATATATTTTTTACTGCACGTTCTGAAATAAAATAACCGAAAAATATATATTTTTACTGCACAATATTACAATAACACAACACATTACAAAAGCATATTATTTAATAGGAACTAAATTGCTACTTTTTGTGTTGAGTTTATAGTTTGGCAATTATAGACGAAACACAAAATGTCACTTTAGCTCCGAATTAAATATACTATTTTTTCGGAAAACGAGTTAATTTTTTCAATTGTCAATTTCACATTTTCGTCCAGTACATTGCGTCCAGTGTATACTTCAGTAAATACTTTTATTCAGTATCATCAGATGAATGATGCTCTTACAAGGATAACTGTGGTAATTCTAGAGCTAATACGTAACAGATCACGATCTGCAATGAACGTTAGTTTTTATTCGATTGAAATCAATTATTACATTCGGTATACTTGTATATTGTATCGTTTTTAATGTGAATCTGAATAAAAGGTTGATCGCATGGTCTCGAACCGGCAATGGATCTTTCAAATGTTTGCTCTATCAACTATTAATGATAGTATCTAGGTCCTAGGACTATCATGATTGCAACAGGTATAATGGGAAATTAGGATTTGATTTCGGAGAGGGAGCATGAGAAACGGTTACCACATCTATAGAAGGCAGCAAGCGCGTAAATTACTCAATCTCAGCACGGTGAGATAGTGACAAAAAATAACAATATAGGACTCAACCCGAGGTCCTGTAATTGGGATGAGTACACTTTAAATCCTTTAAGAAGTGGAGAGCAAGTCTGATGTCAGCAGCCGCTTGGTGTACCATAGATGCTTTGGTGTACCATAGATACAAAGATCTGGATCATATCCAGCTCGAAGGACCAATGTTTCATTATGCATAAGGTGATTTGTTTGAAGAATTACAAAATTACGTCTGTTTACCATGACCTTATTAATTCAGCAAAGAAAAATGTACAAATACGAATACGAATGCGAATACGAAAATTGGTCGTTGTGCGCATATTCATAAGCGCATGTGCGAATATTCAGTGTCTCAAATTAAAATATTAAAAAACTGTGAAATTAAAATGGACAAAAAAAACGCATAAAATTAATAAATTAGGTACAATTGAAATTCAACCAATTATAATAGAAAACCAAAATCTAGTAAAATATTAATGATTTTGTAGGTAGTATAACAAAATTTTGATAATTAAAAATAATTATGTAAACAAATGTCACAACAAACAAATGGTACGAACTAGGAGTAGAAATTTAACTAATGTAATTGTTTTCAAAACAAAATTATCCCAAAATAAAAAATACATCTCTGTTTTACTTTTTGCCTCTTATTTTATTTTATCTCTTGCTGCGTGCTCTCTCTCTCTCTCTCTCTCTGGCGTTTACATCCCATGAAGGGATTTTGCCGTCTGTGCAATAAGCTTCCAATCATCTCGTTCCATGACCAGTTGACCCCAGTTTCGACATCCTATATCACGAAGGTCTTGGATGATGTCATCACGCCAGCGTTGTCTAGGTCTTCCTCTTCGACGAACACCAGCTGGTTGTTGTTGGGACGCTTTTTTTATCATTCTTTCTAATGGAGCCCTTTCTACATGACCAAACCATCTGATCCGGTTAGATTTAATGAATTCGATTACATCGCAGCCTCCAAGAAGCTGTCTGATTTCGTGATTCATTCGGATTCTATACTGATTTTCAGCAACTTTACATGGACCATAAATTGTTCGTATGACCTTCCTCTCGAATGTTGATAAAATTCTACAATCGGAGGAAGTCAGTGTCCAGCTTTCACTTCCAAATGTAAGCACAGGTCGAATTAATGTTTTGTAAAGTGTGAGTTTACACGACCGCGAAAGATGTTTTGATCGCAGAAGTTTTGAGTATGCGTAGAAAACTCTGTATGTGGCAGAGACACGGGCTTTGATATCTGCCTGCATGTCATTTGACGATGTTATTACAGACCCGAGGTATTTGAAGTTTTCCACGCGTTCCATTTCGTAGTCGCCAGTATCCAGATTTCCGGGAGGTATGTTCTTAGATGTTGTTAGCACTTTAGTCTTGCCGGTGTTGATGCATAATCCAAGTCGTTTAGCATTTCTTTCAAGCTGAGAGAGACTATCTTTAATATCGCTCGTTCTACGTCCGAGAAGCACAATATCATCTGCGTAGCCAAGAACTTGACTAGATTTATTATATATGCAGTTTTGCGTCTCAATTCGGCTTTTTCTTATCGCGTACTCTAGCGCCAAATTAAACAGTACAGGCGCGAGTGCATCACCTTGTCGAACACCTGATGTTATATCGAAAGGATCAGAAACTGACCCTTCGATTACTATTCTACAATTTGATCCCGATGTTGTGAGTTTGCACAGAGAAACAAGTTTCTCTGGGATACCAAGGCATATGAGTGCGGACCAGAGGTTGTCGCGGATAATACTATCATATGCTTGCCTGAAATCAACGTAGAGCTGGTGAATGCTGATGTTGTACTCCCAACATTTTTCCAGAATCATCCTTAATGTAAAACATTGATCTGTGGTTGAGCGGTTGGGACGAAAACCACACTGATAGTCAGCGATGATAGATTCGGCGAACGGGATGAGTTGAGCAAGTACAACATTAGCTAGTATTTTATATGCAGTGTTCAACAGTGCGATGCCACGATAATTTTCACACTTTAGACGGTCACCTTTCTTATGTAGCGGAACAATGAGAGCGGTTTTCTATCCAGCAGGTAGTTCTTCTTGGTCCCAGATTGCAAGAATCAGATCGTATATACGTGAGACCAGAGCTGCTCCTCCATTTTTCAAAAGTTCTGCGGGAATTCCATCGAAACCTGGTGATTTGCCATTTTTCAGTTTTTTAATTGCAGCTTCCACTTCCTCTATTGCTGGGTAAGGGACAAAAATCTCCTCAGTTGATGGAGCAATTGCTCGAATAGGATGAACTTCATTCGTCCTATTCAATAGGTCTTGAAAGTGGGATCGCCACACTGCCAGCACATCACGTTCACTTGTTGTAAGTTCATTATTTTCATTTTTGATGGCTGTAGATCTTGGGTGGAAATCTTTTGTCAGATTCCGTGCATTGGCAAAGCACTCTTTTGAATTTCCGCTGGCCGCATGTCGGTTGATGTCTTCAATGCAGCTCTTCATGTGTTCGCGTTTCTTTTTACGTAGAAGTTTTGCTGAGACTTTCCTGGCGCATAGATAATCAGCTTGGGAGCTTCGGGTGTTCCTTGTTAACCATTTTCCTCGCAGTTTTTGTTTATGTTCAACGGATTGGCGGCACTCGTCGTCGAACCATTCGTTGTGTGAATTCGGTGGCCGCTTTCCGATTGTAGTTTGTGCTGCGGCTATAATGGTTGATTGAAGCGTTTGCCATTCTTCTTGTATGTTAAATGGCATCTCAGAAGAGATGTCATGCTCTTCTATGCTTTGCGTTACAATTTCCTGATATCTGTTCAGCGTTTCCGGGTGTTTAAATGCATCGACGTTCCAGCGCACGGTCTTTTTTGCTTGTCTATTAAATGTAGATGATAATTTGCACTTGTACTTAAAGATGACAAGCATATGATCAGTGTCCATATCAGCACCTCTGTATGATCGAACGTCAGTTACACTTGTGGAGTGTCTCTTAGAAATCATGACGTGATCGATTTGATTTTCCGTTCTTCCGTCATTTGATTTCCACGTTGCCTTGTGGATTCTCTTGTGAGGGAAGAAAGTGCTGGAAATTACTAGATCATACATCATAGCTAGCTCGGCTGCGCGAAAACCGTTATTGTTGCTGGTATGATGCAAGCTGTTAGGGCCGATATGTGTTTTAAGTTCTGCAATCCTACCGATTTGAGCATTAAAGTCACCTACCACGATTTTTATATCGTGCCGCGGGATTTTATTGATGACTTCTTCGAGTTCTAGGAAAAACAGGTCTTTAATATCATCTGCTTTATCTTCAGTAGGTGCATGAACATTGACGATCGTTACATTGAATTTTTGCGTGCGGATTCTCAGTGTGCATAACCGCATATTAATTGGGCAGAAGTCGATAACATGCTGATTCACGCGACGGTGTATAAGAAAGCCAACTCCAAATTCTCCTCCGTTTTGATCACCGCAATAATAAAGAGTGTATCCTTTCGCTGTTTCATGGATTCCACTACCTAGCCATCTTAGCTGTTGTAATGCCACTATATCTACTGTGTAGCTCTCGACTTGTTGTGTGAGTTTTAGGAGATCTCCTGGTCTTCTAAGGCTTAGCACGTTCCAGGTTCCCATTTTTAAATCGTAGTCCGGGTACAGTTTCCGAGGTCGTTCCAATAATGATTCCGAGATATTTCGAGGCCTGTGTACAGAATTCATGACAATAATTTTTTTACGGAAATGGGGTGTTAGCCCTTCGCCCAACCCAAATTTTTGTGAATGGGTTCGTTCTGCATCTTAAGGTCACCAGAAACAACCTTTTTACACGTTTATATAGCGAGCCGCTTGATCCAAGTCAGACGCCCGCTGCAAGCCGCCCCTAACATGGAGAACAGACGCTTTCTACACATTTATATGATCCAAGACAGACGCCCGCTTGATCCAAGACAGACGCCCGCTCCAAGCCGCCCCTAACATGGAGAACAGACGCTTGAGTTGCATTGGTTTTATGGCGCCAATGACTCGCCATGGTGCAGAATCATTGATTATAAGCAGTATTTACTCTGCCCCTTGCTGCGTGCTATCTGTCTAAAATTCATTGTAAAAAAATTCTACTATGGTTTGCAGCGCAAGCGTAGTGAGTGCTGCAATCACTCGCTCTTGGAAACGCAGATCGCGCTATAAGTAATACACTCTAGTTTTTGTAACAAATGCACAAAATTTGTTAAACATTTATTTAATTGTTGATTATATAAGTTATTTAACAAATTTATAAACCAATCAAAGATATTTAAATATAAACTAAAGTGCGCCATCTTCGTTGTAATATTTGTATTCTCAGACTGAATTGAATGATAAATGGTCTCCAAATTCTAAATCGTGCTATGTAAATTGAAAAATTAGTTTTATGCATAAAGATTTTGTAGTTAACTACATGCGACATTTGCATTCTAAATTTGTGTAGAATTGTGTCAAATGTCAGTAAAACATATAAATTCTTGTTCGATAATTCTTAAAAAAATTTATCTTTAAAAATAACTTTTTCAGTTAGCACGATTTAGAATTTGTAGACCATTAAGCATTCAATTGGAATTCAGTCTTATATTGATACACATATTCGAAATTTTAAAAACCAAAGTCATCCACGTAAAGATGTGTACTGAAAATACTTTGGCAGCTGGTTTATATTTTGAAAATTCAAAATAATTGTAATTTCTTGCAAGCCAGATTGTTTTGGGTTGTGTTTAAGTTGTTTTCTATATATATATATATATATATATATATATATATATATATATATATATATATATATATATATATATATATATATATATATATATATATATATATATATATATATATATATATATATATATATATATATATATATATATATATATATATATATATATATATATATATATATATATATATATATATATATATTAAGTTAGTTGAATAATTAATATTATTGCAATAGATAAATGAATGATTACTACTTCTCATTACTATATGGAATGTGTCATTGATATCACATCTCATATGAAGACGTATGACGTTCTTAGTTTATAATTAAAATATATGTAGGTAGTGATCTTATATCCACACAACTTACACAATTTGTGCAAGGTAAAACACAATTTGTGTCTGTCGATTTTAAAATTTGTGCATTTTGTGGGAGGGTTATAAGAACAGGTTATAACAAATTAATTTTGACACATTGTACATGTACAAAAATTAAATAAATTTAAACTAATTTCAAACTAACTTAAATGAAATATATCGAAATTGTTAAACAAATTATATTAGCTCTTAATTATAAATAAATTAACGATATTTAGCAGTTTCAATTTTGTAAATATTGCAAATATCCCTAAATTCAACAGTTGCCATGTTATGTTTTTGTAAATATTATAAAAACATAACATCAAATTCTGGACTAGGATAAATTTTAATCATATTACGTTTTTTTTTTGTTTTTTATGTCTATAAGGTTCAGTTGTTTGAAATTAGATCTTTTTTTGGTGTGAAAAACCTGAAATTCAACGTTTGATCGACGTTTGAAAAAATCAAACGAAGCTATCGAGAATCGCGATTTAATTTGGTCGAAAAATATAAACCGTCTTAGAGTGGTATTTTGACGAACCGTTTTTTTTTGGTTGTGTTTGTGTGGATAACCTAAAATACAAAATTATTTGGTGAATTAAACGTTATATCTACGTTATATGAGCAATTTCAGACAAGTTCAGCAAATTTTTGGGAAATTTTGACTTGACCCCTTTTAGTCTTGATTATTTTTTGTTTATAGATAGTCTTTCATAAATAAAAATACAAGTTCTCTTAATATTTTTTTTTCGACCAGGGGTCTTCACAGGGTAAACCTCCATTTATTGTTATTTTGTGATGTGGGTGCATTTTGACGAGCGATTGTAGAAAAACTACTCGATCAATTTTCATAAATGATATGTCGTTGAATAGGTATTAGAACAAAACAATTAAAAATGTACTCTGTTAATTTTTTGAAATAATTTTTAACGATGTAACATAAAAAAAAAACGGTGTAACATAAGAAAAGATGGCGCCGCACCTTTTTTTTTAAAACTAAATTGAAGCTTATTTTATATCTAACGACTTATGAAAGTTTAGGACATGCGTTAATTTTTGTTTAAAGATAAAATTCGTTGTGCATATGACTGTCGGGAATCAGTTTTTTTTGTTCTGAAGGAAAATTATAAAAATGGCGTTATAAACTAAGAGATTTTTTTTATGCTAAATATCAAATATTTTATTATTGAATGAACTTTTTAATATATTATAAAAAATTAAATATGTACAATAAAGAAAATATGAGCAATTTCAGTCAAGTTCAGCAACATTTTGCGACATTTTGACTCGAACCTTTTTAATTTGGTTTATTTTTTGTTTATGGATCGCCTTTGATAAATGAAAAATACGACTTCTCGTAGAATTTTTTTTTCCACCAAGGGCCTTCACTGGGTGCCCTTGAATTTTTGTAAGTTTATCACGTAGAGTACATTTTGACGAACGACTGTAGAAAAACTGCTTCATTGATTTTCATAAATGATATGTCGTTGAATAGGTGTTAAAATTTTTTGAAATTGTATATTGTTAGTTTTTACTTCAACAACTGGAAGAAAGATTACTAAATGATTTTGAGGTCAAAGGAATCCTTCAAGTCAAATATCAACAATGGAATACCACTGATCGATGCAATTTTGATACTTTTATAGAAGCTTTAGAAGAATTTATGAAAAAATTCGTTTGCCGTTTACAAATTTTGATACCACACAACTTTATAGCAAAACAGCAATCTACATTTATTGAAGACAGGAAAAAAAATTAGAATCCGGAGAGCACTTCGTTCAAGGGGATTTTTCTAAAAACTACGCCTTCATAATTCAGGATTCGGCTCAAGGCTATCATTATAATAATGCATAAGCTACTATTCATCCATTTGTTCTTTATTTTAAAAGTGACGCAAGTGAGTATATACAGCACCGAAGTTTTATACTCATTTCGGATATAAACTATCACAACAGTACTACAGCCTATCTTTTCATTACAAAATTTATTGATTTCATCAGAACGCAAATAAGTTCTAATATAAGGAAAATAATTTACGACGGTGCACCTTCTCAATACAAAAATAAACATAACCTAATTAACTTATGCCATCATAAAAGAGACTTTAAGGTTGATGGAGAATGGCATTTTCTTGCTACCAGTCATGGAAAGGGACCTTGCGATGGGATTGGTGGTACACTGAAGCGTGCTGCACACCGTTATAGTATGGGAAACACAGATAATTATTCAAACACCAAAAACACTTTTCGAACGGGCTTCAAATTGGGAATCTATACCCACTTTGGATACGCCGATAAAAATGAATATCAATTAACAAAAGAAAAATTACAAAATCGATATAAAAATGCGATTACTATAAGTGGTACTCAAAAATTTCATTCTTTTGTACCCTTAAATACTAAGACAATAATTGTAAAAATGTTTTTAAACTCAGAAGAAACTTTTAAATGTAAAATAAGTAAATAATTTTTGATAACTATATTTATTTTCTTTAGCCTACATATTTAGTTTGTATGATATTTAAAAAGTTTATTCAATAATAAAATATTTGTAATTTAATGTTAAAACACAATCTTTTACTCTTAGATTATAAAATATACAGGATAAGTAATATTTGTGTATGTACACTATAAAACTATAAAAAAAATTGAAGCTGTTTTTTAAATTCAAATTTCGCATTGAAAATAATTTCCACAAAAGAAAGGCTACTGTAAAAATAAATACAAAAATACAGGGTCCCATGCAGCATTTTTATCTCTTTCCATTTATAGGAAAAAAATATATTATTATTCTTCTATTGCCAGAAAGAAGTAACTGCCAAATAATATATATTTCATTTTAATTTCATTTTAAATTAAAACAAAACCTGAAACAGTAAACCATATAAACAATATCCATTTCATTTTAAATTTAGTTTAAATGAAAACAATACCAAAGCGTACATGATAAAATTTTAGTTAGGATCAAATTTTCAGTTTTATTTTAATCGAAATACTTTTGATAAACATAAAATAAAATTGAATAAGGTTGGTCATTCTCCAATCGGTAAAAATAATAAATACAAAATTTCTACATAAGTCTGTTATTTTGTAAGCATATTTGGTCAAGCAAGGGAAAACCTCGATGATATTTAAATTTCTAGGCTACTGTGTTTTTTCAGTGTAAATACTATCACGTTAAAATCGCACACTACTTTATGTAAATAAAAATAACTTCAACTTAAAAAGATATTACTTATCTTGTGTATTTTATAATCTAAGCTTTTACTTTATGATTCCATAATAACATAATACGAACAAAATACTTCTCCAATCAAAAGTTCCTAAATATATTTAGTTATTTATACGGCTTTTTTGTTTGCAGTCGAGACTGTCAAATTATTTTTTATAAGAGTGACAAGTGATTACCAAAAGTGGTAAATAAAAGTTTCATTTTTTTATGCCATCTAATACAAAGAAAAGAATTGCAGAAGTGTTTTCCTATTCAAAAGAAACTTCTGTTTGTAAAATAAGTAAATAATTTTTAACAATTGTATTTATTTTATTTATTGTACTACATATATAATTTTTGTAATATTTTAAAAAGTTCATTTAATAATAAAATATTAGATATTTAAAATAAAATAAAATTCTCTTAGTTTCTAACGCCGTTTTTATAATTTTCCTTCAGAACAAAAAAAACTGATTTCCGACAGTCATATGCACAACGATTTTTATTTTTTAAACAAAAAATAACGCATGTCCTAAACTTTCACAAGTAGTTGATATAAAATAAGCTTCAATTTAGTTTAAAAAAAAAAGGTGTAGCGACATCTTTTCTTATGTTACTCCGTTTTTTTCTTATGTTACACCGTTAAAAATTATTTCACAAAACTAACAGTGTATATTTTTTAAAACTTTGTTCTAATGAAAATCGATTGAGTAGTTTCTCTACAATCGCTCGTCAAAATGCACTCACATCACAAAATAACAAAAAATGGAGGTTTACCCTGTGAAGACCCCTGGTCGAATAAAAAAAATTCTAAGAGAACTTGTATTTTTATTTATGAAAGACTATCTATAAACAAAAAATAATCCAAATTTAAAGAGGTGAAGTCAAAACGTTGTTGAATCTTCGTGAAATTGCTCTTATATAGTTTGTTTAGTACAAGGAAATTAAATTATAAAATTATTTGTTACAAGAGAATTAAAATACAAAATTATTTAGTGAACTAATTACTAAACGTTATCCATAGTTTTTTATTACAAGAGAATTAAACTACAAAATTATTTGGTGGATTAAACGTTATCTATAGTTTGTTTATAGATGAGTCACGCTCTTAAATTACTTTGTAGTTTGTGGTTGTGAATTGTGTTGTGTTTGTGAATCATGTTTATTATTTCCGTTCTGTATTTTTTATTGCGTTTTCAGCACCTTGTTGCGCTGCGAAACAAAGCAAAATGTAATTAAGATTATTTTGATATGGGTTGTGGGACGATAGGATGCATTGTAACGACCGACTATTTTGAGTTTTGCTAAGACTATTCATATAAGACTATTCATATTTAATTAAATTCGCTAATAATTTGCTAATTTATTTCGATTCCGGCCTTTAAAATAAAACAAACATAAAAACATTTATTTTTATCAATAATATTTTAACATTTTTTTTCTCAGTTAATTGTTTTGGTGAGTCACAATGTCAATTAATAATACGTGTTTTTTTATCTACGCATAAATGATGAACATTTTTGTTTGTAAAGAAGTTATTTGGTGTGATGATACATGGAAGTGGAAATTTATAATTTGTGTACGATGAAAGGGATAATGGACAGAGAGACAAAAAACTGAAAAATCTTTCTGTATATACTTTACCATTTTGTTAGGTCGAAAAGATTATACTTTTTTAAGTCAAAATTGAAATGATCATTATTGTAACAAAATTATTTTGTTTATGTTAAATGAAAATAAAAAAAGTAATGAACGTAAAGTAACGTGATATATGTTGTGTATTTTTTTGTTTTTGATCATTCATAGTGAATTTAAGATAATAAAATATATTTTTCTACAAAATCGGGTGAGTTTTTAAGAGTTGAGTGAGTTTTTAATTAAAATAATGTAATTGTTCTATTTTCATTACAATTAGCTTAAATTCCACATTTATGAGCCGTTTTTTTTGAATAATACTCCCCTTATTTGAAGAAATTTTTAAATTTAAATATATCGATATGGCCGGAAAAAAGCTTGATTGTGTTGGTCGATTGCATTGTGAGTTCGAGTCCATTTTTAATGGATTTAATACTGGATATATATTCGTGATTATTTCCAAAGGAATTGGGTGACAAATTTTGTTTGTTATTAGCTATCGCACATCAAGATATAAGGAGAATAAAATACTTTTAAAATCAAAGGAACAATGGCTGGCGGTTGTGAGTGTGTGTTGTTTTGGAAATATTTATATATATATATATATATATATATATATATATATATATATATATATATATATATATATATATATATAAATATATATATATATATATATATATATATATATATATATATATATATATATATATATATATATGTATATTGATTTCAGCATACAGTCGTTCATCTGCTTATGTTTCATCTTGTGGAGTTGCTTGATCAGGAATTTCCAGGTATAAGAGGGATAGATGCTCAACTTTATTCCTATTATTTTGTTCTCAGCTCTTTTCAATGGCTATCTGGCTGCCAATACCCACAACATGTAACTACTGAGTCAAGTCGAAAGAGCGGAAATCGGTTAGAAGTCAGGTAGACAATCTGTAGCCTGCAACCTCCTTACATTCTCGACTCTCTTGTGAGAGTATAGGTTACACTGAAAAATGGCTCAACTATGGTGTACACAATTAAATAGATTATAATTTAATAGATTATTAAATATGTATATGCTTATATTTTCTAAAACGATAGAGATTTTAATTAAAAATTAAAATTATGAAGAAACAAAGTTTACCTTTAAGGACTCTTCAAGACAAATGGTGCGTTCGATTTGACTAAAACAACTGAAAAAATAACAACAACTACATGCAATTTTTCAGTTTTTAAATCGGATAAAACTGTTGATTTACTTTCCTTAAATTTTTTAGATCATTTAAATTATTTAATTGGTAAACACTAAAATTTTACTCATTTTTTAGTTGTTTTGCTTGATAAAATTCACTAGATATTTTGACACTTTATCTTAAATCAATTTATGTTTTTCAACAACGAACAGCTTGTAAGATAGTTAAAATTAAAACTATTTAACAAACTGGAAATATTTAACAAACTGGAATTTAATAAACTGGAGTTTGTTGAAAACTGGAAAGAAACTGCCGACATGTTTGGTAAAAAGGTAAAAAATCAATCAACGTGTCATTTAAATAAATTCAACAGACCATTGTTTGTTGTATTTTACCTACAATTTTTTTTCAGTGTACAACACACACATTTTTTTGGAAAAATTACAATTTTTTTCTTAAAATCAAAAATTAATTTGTAACTCAAATAATTTTGCGGGGTTCCAAGTAACTTTCTTTTTAATTTCAAATATATTACTTCGGTTTTGAAAAAACCTAAGTATTTCATTCATGAGCCAAAATTGAAATTCTTACCCCCACTTTTTTGGCATTTCTCGACGTTTTAGGTCCTACTGATTCTAAAAAAGCAAAAAAAAATGTATGTCTGTCTGTCGGCCGGCCGGCCATCACAACCTACGAAATCTAGAAAACCGCTGGACGGATTTCAAATTTTTTTTCTAAAAATAGGTTTACTCAATAGAAAGAGCCGAAAGGACGATGTGTTCGATAACTGTACCGAAAATGTGTCAACAAAATCGTCAGGTGTGTCAAAACAAGGAAATTTGCAAAATTTTTGCTTAAAAAACTTTCATTTTAAGTGATTACGAATAGAAACATTGAAATTGAAGAAATTTTGATGGTCGGAATTGGTATGTGAGACCAACGACTAGATTCTTGCATTATAAGTTTGTCAAAAAAATGTTGTCAAGTGTGTCAAAAGAAAGATTTTTATTTATTATTTTACCCAGTTTTTTGGAAAAAAATAAAATTAATTATTTGTATGACATGAAATTTTATTATTATTATTGAGAATTATGGCATTATAAGTTTGTCAAAAAAATGTTGTCAAGTGTGTCAAAAGAAAGATTTTTATTTATTATTTTACCCAGTATTTTGGGAAAAAATAAAATTAATTATTTGTATGACATGAAATTTTATTATTACTATAGAGAATTATGGCATTCTAAGTTTATCAAAAAAATGTTGTCAAGTATGTCAAAAAAATGATTTCATTTATTTTTTTAGACAATTTTTTGGAAAAAAAAATTTAGCTGTTTGTATGACGTAAATGTGACATGGAAATTTTTGAATTTGTTATAGTTTTTGAAATATTTTTGGAATTTTGAAAAGAGTTTGTATTTTTGATTTTGTAAGAGTTTTGGAATATTTTTAGAATTTTGAAAAATTTTAAATTTTTGATTTTATTCTAATTTTTGGAATTTTGAAAAAAGTTTCAATTTTTGATATTGTTATAATTTTTGCAATATTTTCAGAATATGGAAAAAGTTTGAATTTTTGAATTTTTCAGAATTTTTGGAATATTATTAGAATTTAGAAAAAGTTTAAATATTTGATTTTATTCTAATTTTTGGAATATTTTTGGAATTTTGAAAAAAATTTCAATTTTTGATATTGTTACAATTTTTGCAATATTTTCAGAATTTTTGAAAAAGTTTAATCTTTGATTTTGTAATAATTTTTGGATTATGTTTAGAATTTTGAAAAAAGTTTGATTTTATTTAATTTTACAATATTTTTGGAGTTTTGAAAGAAATATAAATTTGTGATTTTGTAATATTTCCTCGAATCGCTAAATGGAGAGGTTTTTGAGTAGTTGGCCGATTGTATTATCTTTTCATTAAATTATGTTAATTTATGATCTGTTATGATTTTCCGCCAACGTATTGATGTTTCGTGTTAGTTTTGTAATAAATTTCTAAACGAAGATAAAATACATGTACTTTAACAAAGAATTATGTTTGATAATTGATATACAACGCTGTCCAAAACTAAAAACAATGTCTTCATAAAAGTTTTATGCCGAAAACTATAGCCGTATTTTATTTGCCAAATTACACTAACAATTTCATGTATCCAAGTCCAAATCCAAATTTGACAAAATAGAAGGTTTTGAAAAATCAGAATTGTATTTTAGTTCGCGTACTCAACACTTAATTCGCTATCCATCATTTTTTATTTCTAAAAGTTGTCAGAATTTCAAAATTTTGAAGTTTTGACAATTTGACTTTTGTAATTATTAATTAGTATGAGAAGTAAGTATAATAAGTATAAGTAAGAATAAGTAAAGTAAGTATATTAACACGCAGAACTATCAAATTATAACGACAATAAAAAATTAAATAAAAAAGTTTGCTGATTTTTATATTTTTTATTTACTTTCTGAACAAGTACTACCAACTTTCAGCAAACATTTGATATCCAATTCGAATTCTATGGTTCATTTTATTTGAAAATTGCGTTGTGACAGTTCAATGCGAATTCCGATTGAGCAAATAAAATACTACTTATATCAAAATCCTTAACCAAAACCGATGTCTTGATATCTCAAAGCTTGAGATTTCAGCCCTTCCATATTTTTTATGTTAACTTGGTAAAATTTTGTGTGTTGGGTTTTTGTATATATTTATTTGATTGTATATATATTTACAAAAAATTTTAAACTTTAATTCGGGTTTTTTCACTAATACTAAACGTAATAAAATAAAACTAATGCATATACGAATTAACAAGGTTGACTTTTCCATTATGGTCATTTTAAAAGAATATCATGCGTATTGCGTCTGGATGCTGCATTAGAGCAATTAATAGTGTCATATACTATTATCACCAACATGCTAGCCCAGCTAATTAACAACTAACGGTCTTTAAGACATCGATGTTTTCGTGGTGCTGATCGATTATATTGATTATTCAGTGAATTATTCATGTATGATATAATAATATATACTAAATAGAAGATTCCTGATCCTGTGCATTAGTATACGAAACAATCAAAATAAAATGTCGACGTATAAAAGTTTGTTTATTCCTAAGTTCAGCTATACAAAAGGGAATACTGAATGGTTGCTGTATATGGGTCATTCCATGTCAAACCAACCAGTCACTCAACCCGACCATTTTAGATTTTTATGAAACTTACAGAAATTATTTGCCATGAATATACAAGTAAAAAACGGTTTTCCAAATTTTTTTATCTCTTTTCGTTTTTGTGTAATTAATTTTAAAAATTTTGGAATATCGTCATTTTAGGGCTTACCTGTATAGTTTAAATTTCGAATATCTCAAGTTGTGTACAACCTAGAGAGCTGATAGACCCCTCATTTTAAAGAGAATTGCACAAGATCTAATTTGATATGCTATTTGAATATGTTAGTCCAAAACCGAATTTTTGAAAACCTGTAAAAACTTTTATTGAAATAAAATCAAAGAAAGTGTTTTTTTTAATTTTGAAAAAATCATATATTTTTTGATATACTATAGTAAAGAAATCCTGAAAGTTTCAGAGTGGGACATGTATGGGATCATAAGTTATAGTAAAATATAAGAAGCTATGTTCAACTAAAACTGGAACATTACTCATGATTTAATATTTTTAGATGTAAATAACAATAGGTTCAAATTTAAAAAGGTTTGTAAATTAAAAAAATACTTTAGTAAGGAGTTTAAATATATTTGTTTTGAAATGAAACTCATGTAATTTTTAATATAAGATATCAGATATGGTTAAACAAAATAGGAAAGGTAAGGTTGCAGCCTTTAAAGATTTTATTACAATGCGCACTTACGAAACACAAAGAGTCTTTAAGAGTCTGTTTTGCCAAGTGACTGTACATTCCAAAATACCTCTTGCAGTCGCTGCCGCCAAACTTTACATTATTGAACGCTACATTGAGTCAAAGGTTTACAGAACACAATGTTTTACATTTCATTTTTCAGTTCAATGTTTTTTATTATTTTATTTTGTCATTTTAAAAATTAAGAAAAATATTTTTGTCAGTCAGTACGATTTTCGCAATTAATCATAAAACATGTACTAAAAAGATTTTATAAAAATAAATTGTAAAGTTAAAATAAAAATTCAGTTTATATTGTTTTTTGAATTTATATAAATAAGTTTTGCGAAATTATCAACGCCGGAGCTATGCAACGCTAAAATAAATTACCAGGCCTCAGAAACCAACAGTGGTGACTCCGTTTTTGTGATCAAATCTTTGTGTTGATTTGTCTTGAAAGCATAAGAAAGTTGGAGAACATATTTGTGTGCTGCTAGCGTTTGGTATTAAATTCAACAAAACTACATTTAATCGATTACATCAAAATAAATCATCAGGTTCCTGTACATTAAATTATTGGCCAACAATTGTACTATGATGTAATATAAGATCAATTAGTCCAACATATTAGCAGATTTGGAGGTTAAAATTACACATGGATATCGTTAATCGTTAATTACAAATATATTGGCAGATTTAAGGTTAAAATTACACATGGATATATGTAAAACAACTTGCAGAAACAGTAACATCCAGTTTCTTTTACAACCACATCAACCAGTTTATCAAAATTTAAAATTCCAATTCGGGTTTTGTACGTAAGCTGTAGCTACATGACTGTAAGTTGTTCTGTAAATTAATCTTAATTAATTTTTATAAATATTATACATATTTCTGAAATCAAAATCATTTCCTAACAATATACAAGGAAAAAATTAAGTAACTTTAAACATATAAAATTATTAGATAAAATTAAACAATACTTTTTGCATTTTGATGTTAAACAAATTTATTTCTTTTTATTTCTTTTCTTTTCATTTTTGATTTCTTTTTATTTTGAATTTTATTACTTGTGTTTTAGTGTTAAAATTAAATTTGTGGAAATTTGTGTAAAAAAGCATTGTGCTTTGTGATTTTTGACTGGATTCGTGAATTTTTGTATAATTAAAATGGGACCGGATGATAATGAAACAGACGTAAAGAGTTGCACGTCGGTAAATGATATTCAAGCAGTTTCTGTCAAATTACAACCCTTTTGGTCGAACTCTCCGTCGACATGGTTTATACAAGCAGAAGCGCAATTTGCTATTGGGCGAGTTACTTCAGATACAGTAAAATTACATTATGTTTTGTCTTCTCTACCACAGAGTGCTATTGATTCAATTATCGATTATATAGAAAACTTACCTCAAGTTGATATTTATAAAGGTCTTAAAGAGAAACTCATAGAAAGGCATTCGCTTAGTGAAACGCGTCGCATAGAAGAGCTGTTATCAAATACAGAGTTGGGGGATAAAAAACCGTCTGAATTATACCGACACTTTAAACAGTTAGCTGGATCATCTGGTACTTTCAGCGAAAACCTGATTAGAAAACTCTGGCTGCGCAGGTTATCGCCCGTTATCAATATCGCTCTTATTCCATTAATTAAAAATAGTAAAAGCATTTCAGAACTTACTGAAATAGCTGATAAAATTTTTGAAGCGTCATCTGATTTCAAAGGAAAATCCTTCGTCTGTGAATATAGTGTCAAGTCAAAATTCATCGTACAAAATTGATCAGTTAGCAAGCGAAATAAACGAGTTAAAAAGTGTTGTTCATAAGTTGTTTAATAATCGGAGCCGTTTTAATCATCGACATCGTAGTCGATCGAACAGTGCTGTTCGATCTAGAAGTGGAAATCCCAAACGTAATATAAATAAATTTCCATTGTGTTGGTATCATTACAAATTTGGTGATAAAGCTAAGAAATGTGATAAACCATGCGATTTCAAATCCAAGGAATCTCAATCAACAAACTAGTAAGTTCCGCAGCTACCGCGGCGGCTAGCGGAACTTACAAAACACGCCGCTTATTTGTAAGAGATCTTAATAATAAATTGACATTTTTGGTTGACACAGGTGCGGATCTGTCAGTTATTCCACATACAACATTTGGTAGCTATAAGAAAGACCCTGATTTTTTTCTATCAGCTGCAAATGGATCTACCATAAATACATACGGTACGAAACTTCTAAGTGTAGATCTTGGTTTGAGACGCAGTTTTATACATCCATTTTTGTTGGCATCAGTAAATAAACCCATAATTGGGGCTGATTTTCTTACCAAGTTTGAACTATTGGTAGATCTCAAGGGTAAACGATTGTTAGATAAAGTAACCAATCTATCTATTAATGCTTTGTGCAGTTTAAGTGATACGCCAATGCCAATTTATTATTCATTAGAAAGTAGTTTTAGTAATATTTTGTCTGAATTTCCATCGTTGGTTCAAAGTCCCAATTACAGTCTACCAGTAAAACATTGTGTAGAACACCATATTGTGACTAATGGACCACTTCCGTTCTGTCATCCTCGAAGGCTAGATCCGATAAAACACAACGCAGCTAAACTAGAATTTGATCATATGGTTCAACTCGGTATTTGTCGACCTTCATCATCTTGCGCGTCCTCTCCGCTTCATTTGGTCGTGAAGAAAGAGAGCAGTGATTAGCGTCCTTGTGGCGACTATAGACGTCTCAATGCCATTACAACACCAGATCGGTACCCAATCTCACATCTCCACAATTTTTCGCTAAGTTTAAATGGATGTACAGTATTTTCTAAAATTGATTTAGTAAAAGCCTATCACCATATACCAATAGCGCCCGAGGACGTGTACAAAACTGTCATTGTAACACCTTTCGGGTTGTTTGAATTTAATCGGATGCCCTTCGGACTGCGAAACGCAAGCCAAACCTTTCAAAGGTTTATGAACACGGTGGTTCGGGCATTGGATTTTGTCTATGTCTACATTGATGACATTTTAATCGCAAGTAAGAATGAAGATGAACACAAATCACATTTGACTTTTGAGAGTATTGTTTTCTCGTCTAGAAGAATATGGTTTAAACATTAAAGTGTCGAAGTGCATTTTTGGTGTTTCGTCACTTGAATTTTTGGGCTACACCATTTCTAAAAATGGAATAGCACCTTCTTCAAGTCGTGTTGAGGTTATATCTAAGTTCCCATCACCCTCTTCTGTTAAACAGTTGCAACAATTTATTGGGATGATAAACTATTACAGTAGATTCATCCAAAACATTGCACATTTTTTAGCACCATTACATTCACACGTGGCATCAATGGGAAAAATCAAAATATCTGAGTTTACTTGGTCAATGGAATGTGAAAAATGGTTCCAAAAATGCAAAGAGGCATTAACTAGTTTTACTTTACTAGCCCATCCGAATGTTGACGCTGTTTGTAGTATTACGACTGACACGTCCAGTTGGGCCGTTGGAGCAGTATTGGAACAATACAATGATGGTAAATGGGAACCATTGTCATTTTTTTCAAAGAAGCTATCGCCACCCGAGGTAAAATATTCAGCATTTGACCGCGAGCTATTAGGAATTTATCTCTCTCTCAAACACTTTAAATATTTCGTTGAGGGTCGACAATTTGTTATATATACCGATCATAAACCACTTACAACCGCCATGACATCCAAAACAGAGCGTAGCCCGCGACAAGCGCGACATTTAAACTATATTTCACAGTTTACTAGCGACATACGTCACATTAGTGGTAAAAACAACGTTGTAGCAGACTGTCTATTAAGAATAGGATGTCCTGGTGTTGCTGGTGTTGACTGTAAAACAATAAATTTCAACATGCTTGTAGATCTGCAAAGAAAAGATGATGAACTTCAATCTATCTTATCGCACGCTAATCGCAAACCAAATTCCAAATTCAAGCTTGAACTGATTAAATCGTACAATTCAGAAGATTCTGTTTGGTGTGAAACCTCTACAGGTAAACGTAGACCTTTTGTACCAAAAGCAATGCGTAAAAACGTATTTGACATGCTACATGGTCTGTCCCATCCTGGAGTTTGATCAACACGAAAAATTATTTCGGATAAATATTTTTGGCCACAGATGAATAAAGATTCCAATGAATGGGCGAAATCATGCATACATTGTCAAAAGTGCAAAGTAGGTCGTCATACAAAATCTGAAACGGGCACATTTAACCTTCCTCGTGTGGCACATTTAACCTTCCTTTGAACATATCCATATGGATTTGGTAGGTCCGTTACCGCAATCAAATGGATGTTCATATCTTTTAACAATAGTGGACAGATTTACAAGATGACCGGAGTCCGGAAGTTTACCCAATCGCTGACATGTCAGCCAACACTGTAGCGAAGACATTTGTTTCCCAACATATTTCTCGTTTTGGTATTCCATTGATAATTACGACAGATCAGGGAACCCAGTTTGAATCAAAACTGTTCTCAGACTTGTCGAAACTTTTAGGAACACATAGAATTCGCACAACGGCCTACCATCCGCAATCAAACGGAATAGTTGAGCGGTTCCATCGTGATTTAAAAGCATCTTTAATGGCACGTTGTAATACAGCAAACTGGTGCGACGAAATTCCCATAGTACTTTTGGGACTTCGCACTGCAATCAAGGAAGATCTGAAATGTTCAGCAGCGGAAATGGTTTATGGAGAACAGTTAAAAGTCCCAGGGGAATTTTTTACACCTTTTTCAACCACAGGTTCCGTAGACCCAAATAGTTTTGTCCAATTGTTAAAAGAACGTATTCAAAATGTCAAGCCTACTACACCGCGACAATCCAACAATCTTGTTTTTGTACCTGATTTGTTGAATTCTTGCGATCATGTTTTCGTTCGAGTCGACAGAATTAAAACAGGTTTATATCCTCCATTCGAAGGCCCTTTTCAAGTGGTAAGAAGATTTCGAAAATACTTTGTAGTGAATTTTAAGGGAAAAAACGTATCCATCTCAATTGACAGGTTGAAACCTGCATACAGTATGTCAGAGACTAGTGTCAGTTTAAATGCATCAGATAATCGATCGGTTTCGTTCAAGTTAACTTAATTTGCGCATTTTCAGTTACGTTTCACTGGGAGGGAGTAATGTTGCAGTCGCTGCCGCCAAACTTTACATTATTGAACGCTACATTGAGTCAAAGGTTTACAGAACACAATGTTTTACATTTCATTTTTCAGTTCAATGTTTTTTATTATTTTATTTTGTCATTTTAAAAATTAAGAAAAATATTTTTGTCAGTCAGTACGATTTTCGCAATTAATCATAAAACATGTACTAAAAAGATTTTATAAAAATAAATTGTAAAGTTAAAATAAAAATTCAGTTTATATTGTTTTTTGAATTTATATAAATAAGTTTTGCGAAATCATCGACGCCGGAGCTAGCAACGCTAAAATAAATTACCAGGCCTCAGAAACCAACATACCTAAAGATTTCCATATGCGAGTTTGTTAGCAGCTAGTAAGTTTGCTTACCAGTAATTTGTAAACTCGATCAATGTAATCGATTAATTACTCAAAACATACACAAAATTTTGAATCATGCACCGTTAGTTTTGTTTCTTGGAAGTGAAAAATTGTCAATTGATTATTATATTTTGAATTTTGTTTTGAATATAAACTCTTTAAATTCAGTCCATAAGTTAAATTGCTAATTAATTAATTGCTAACTAATTAAATTCACGTCCTGAAAATTAATTTCAAGGCAGTGTTAGTTAGTTAGTTAGTTCAACGTTTATAGTACAAAAAGTTGAACTTTAACGTCCTAGGGCTTTGTAAAATTTTATAAAGTCCTAGGACATTAAAGTTCAACTTTTTGTACCATAAATAATCCGAAATATGTCGTTTTAGATAAAAGTATGAAATAAATATATTTAAACTCCTTACTAAAGTAGCTTTTTAATTTACAAACCTTTTAAAATTTGAACTTATATTGTTATTTACATCTAACAATATTAAATCGAGAGTAATGTTCCAGTTTTAGTTGCACATAGCTTCTTATATTTTACTATAACTTATGATCCCATACATGTCCCACTCTGAAACTTTCAGGATTTCTTTACTATAGTATATCAAAAAATATATGATTTTTTCAAAATTTAAAAAAAACACTTTCTTTGATTTTTTTTCAATAAAAGTTTTTACAGGTTTTCAAAAAAAAAAGTTTTGTACCAACATATGTAAATAGCATATCAAGTTGAACCTTGTAGAATTCTCTTTAAAATGTCTATCCGCTCTCTAGGTTGTACACAACTTGAGATATTCGAAATTTAAACTATACAGGTAAGCCCTAAACTGACGATATTGCAAATTTTTTAAAATTAATTACACAAAAACGAAAAGAAGTAAAAAATTTTAGAAAGCCGTTTTTTTGCTTGTATATTTATGGCAAATAATTTCTGTAAGTTTCATAAAAATCTAAAATGGTCGGGTTGAAAATTAAAGTTTTTTGGTTGGTTTCAAATGGAATGACCCATATATAGGCGGTTTCTTCTTTTTCGGTTAACCGAACCACCGCTAAGCTAAGTTTTCGCATATTACTATGAAAATTAATTTAATACACAACAAATTCAAATTATATCTTATATTATATCCTCTAAATTTTTGTAAGTTAAACATAGCCTTAAATATTAAACCAAAAATTATTTTCCTTGAATTATACAAAAAATCTTGAAAGATTTAACTTATTCCTATAACTCTAAAATAAATCTCAAAAAACAACTTTCTTTTTAAAATAATAACAAAACTAATTATATATTTTTTTGTTCTTTCGTTCGTCTTAAATTGAAATTGTGAAAAAAAAACAAAATGTCCAAAATGAAAGGAAAAAATTTATTAAAATAATAAAAACAAAGTTCTGTTTAAATTACAAAAACAAAAATGCAGAAACGAAGAAACTATATATGTTCAGTACCTAAGAATATTACTTGGATAAACGGACGGACATTCTTGTCAATATTTATTTAATATTTTAGAAGAAATTGCGTTGTGAAACGTTTTCTTTTATTTGAACAAATAAGAAAATATTTATATACGACGATATAACGGAGAAATATGCCATATATGCATCATATCCATATCCATATTCTAGAAAATTTTAAATCCGAAATCTAAATTGAAATGGACAAAAGAAATTGTAAGAAAAACATGTCCATATGATTGCTTGAGAATATTTTCACACTACAAATGGTTTTGTTTTTCTTATTCCTTTTTTCGATTTTATAATATTTATTTATCTAAATCGAATTTAAATCTATTGACAAATATGAAATAATGCTTAGAAATATGAATTTGTTTAAGTGTATTTCGTTTTTAATGTCGACATATTTTTAAAGAATAAGGAAAATATCTGTGATATGTATGATTGGGATTACGGATATGAAGATAAATTCAAAGACACGTTCGATTTTGTAAGTAATACATGCATGTACGAATACATGCATTTTTTTATGAGAAGCATTAACGATATGGATTTGGTAGCGTTAATATACAATAATTGTAAAAACGGAATTGCAAATTTTGCTGGGGCCAATTTTAGATCATGTGCTTAAAATGCCATTAAATTTTGATGTTGAACAGTATACTGCGTTCAATAACCATGTTTTTTTTATTAGATTTTCTTTATACTGTCACGTTTTTTCCAACCTTACTTCGAACTGGTCTTACTCTCAATTCGATAAACGCAATTCCCCAACCACTTTCTGTATTCGATCACTAACTAGTAAGCAAAAACACCAGGTTTAATTAAGTATTCAATACCGCTATTGTTCCACAACAACAGGAAAACAATACAGCAACAATATTCCTATCTAAAATATTCTTTCAATAGCATCACAAACTCCAACGGTTGGTTGTAGAAATTTCCAGTATAAACACAGCGTCCAAAATAATACACAAGATATTTCTATTAAATAACACTTAGAACTTTATTTATAAAAATTAAGTTAAATAAACTTCTATTTACACGGTTTTATATGCACGATACAGCGTTTCGTTCACAATTAATTTCACTTAAAATCATGGTATTCCATTTAAACTGTTAATACTATCGCAGTTTAATTTAAATTGTATTTCGTTTTGCAAAAGGAATTCCTGCAGAAGGGAATACAATTTTGCTTAATCTAGTGTTCGAGGCAAATCTAAAAATAAAAATTTCGTTACAAAGGCAACCTAACAAATCAAGCCCCATCTAATGGACTTGGCACTTTGACGCAGTGATGGGGCTAAGTAGACTCAGTGATCTTAGGAGCTACAACGGTAGGGTCACCCATGCCGTTAGGTTCTCGGTGAGAATCGAATTCAAGATCAAGTCCAAAACCCAAAGCTAAGGTGAGACACGTACGCCGAAAGCTTAGCATGATCAAGGGGGTGCTTGATTATTAGTACGGAACTCTGGATACCGGGCGCCCTCCAGTTTCAATAGCCTTACCACAGCACAGGGCTCTGTTGTGGCTGACCAATGTACCTCCCTATTTTCTCCATAAATATTGTATGGAAAACTATAAAGTTTTAGATGAGAGCGATGCTTCTCCAAACGCATCACATAAACCAACAACAAAACTGTGCACCATGTCCTACTCTAGGATCATGCCTGATTTATCAGCTTATTCTAAACCAGACAGCACACATGCCATGTCTGACTCTAGGATCATGCCTGATTTATCAGCTTATCCTAATTCGGATAGTACACACACCATGTCTGACTCTATGGTAATGTCTGATTCACCAGCTTACTCCAAGTCAGACAGAAGACCTGTACGATATAGACAAAAATCTCTAGTACCTAAATTAAGGTGCGTTCAGATTAATCTGCACAGATCAGAAATGGCCTCAGTTAATTTGAACCGGTTAATTGAACAGGATGCTCACGATCTTGCATTTATACAGGAGCCGTGGGCAGACAGCAAAAGAATAAAAGGTCTATCGTCAAACAAAAATACAAAACTGATCTATTTCTCAGATGTGGAAAGACCGCGAACCGCGATTCTCTTCAACAAACATCTGAAAATATTTCCGTTGAATGAATTTATCTGTAGAGATCTTACAACGGTCCAGATAGAAATTCATCTTCCTTAAGGTGGATTTCGTAAATTCATTTTAGCATACTTCCCGGGGGATGAGGACGAGACACCACCAGAAGTGGTAGAGAAACTCATCAAGTATTGCAACAATAACCACTATAACCTCATAATAGCGTGTGATGCTAACGCTCATCACACCGTGTGGGGAAGTAGCAACATTAACACAAAAGGCGAGCGTCTGCTTCAATTTTTGTATACAAACAATATGTTTATTGCAAACAAAGGTAGTGAGCCTACCTTTAGAAACGCAATCAGAGGCGAGGTCCTTGACCTTACTTTAACTAACATAAACGCTACTAACCATATTAAGAACTGGCATGTTTCGAAGGAAGCTTCTATGTCTGATCATGCTTATATATGTTTCAACATAGAACACTACCCGAAGAGCATCCAGTACTTTAGAAACCCAAGAAAAACCAACTGGGAACTTTACACAACATATCTTCATGATAATGTAAATAGTTGCAGCAGTATCAACTCTACATTTGAGCTTGACTCTGCAGCAAATAATTTACAAGAAATTATCACTGAAGCATACAACCTTAATACTCCAATAACTCAATCCAAAAGATGCAGAGATGTACCTTGGTGGAATGGTAACTTGGAGAGGAAAAGGAATGAAGTTCGCAAGCTCTTTAACAGAGCAAAAACAACAAATAATTGGACAGAGTACCGAGTAGCTCTAACCAATTATAATAAAGAACTCAGACAATCAAAAAGAAATAGCTGGAAAGAGCTCTGCAATACGATAGATAATCTGCCTGCTGCAGCTCGACTCCAAAAATTGATGTCGTCTGATCACACAAACCCTCTAGGCTCAATCTGCAAACCAAGTGGTACGTATACCACCAGCTGTATTGAGACACTAGATACTTTACTTCAAACCCACTATCCGGGCTCAATAAAATGGAGCACGGAAGATAATGCCAACGAAGACGTACGTCTTCTAGATCCTGCAACTAAAAGTAATGCAGATCATTTAACCAACACAATTTTCACCCCCAACAAAGCGAGATGGGCTATAGAATCCTTCGGTCCGTATAAATCTCCAGGAGGTGATGGAATTTTTCCGGTATTTCTGCAAAAGGGTCTAACAATCATTCTTCCATACCTCATGCGTTTGTTCAAAGCAAGCTTTCGCCTTGCTTACATTCCTCAGATATGGCGAGAAACCAGAGTTGTTTTTATACCTAAGTCAGGAAAAAAACCAAATGAAGCCAAATCATACAGACCCCCCCCCCCCGTCTTACATCTTTTCTATTAAAAACAATGGAAAAGATGTTGGATTATCACATCCGTCATGTATGTCTGAAACAAAACCCTCTCAACTCTAGCCAGCACGCCTATCAGACTGGGAAATCTACTGAAACGGCGTTGCACAAAATGGTGAAAGAAATTGAGAGCACCCTAAACTATAAGGAGGCACTTGTTTGTACATTTATGGACATACAAGGAGCCTTTGACAATGTCCACTTCAATGCTATCATTGAAATGGCCACAAAGAAAAATATAAACCCGCTTATCATTGCGTGGATTATCAAGATGCTACAGAGTCGGAAGATAACGGCTACACTAGGTGACTATTCAGTGACTGTTACTGCATCTAGAGGCTGCCCGCAAGGGGGCGTGCTCTCTCCGCTGCTTTGGCTAATGGTGGCTGATGATCTCCTCACTAAGCTAAATGATTCCGGCTTCAACACTGTAGGCTATGCCGACGACTTGGCAGTCATGGTTAGAGGGAAACATGACTCCATTGTCGCTGGTCGAACCCAGACAGCTCTTAATATTGTATCAAAGTGGTGCAACAGATTAGGACTGTCGATCAACCCACAAAAAACAAGCATTGTCGTTTTCACAAACAGGAGAAACTTCAATTTCGTTTCTCCTGTTCTAAACGGCGATCCAATACAAACATCAAAAGAGGTTAGATATTTAGGTGTGATCCTGGATAGCAAACTAACTTGGAACCCACACCTGAAATATATCTCTGATAAGGCAAACAAAGTTTTCTTCACATGCAGAAACCTGTTTGGGAAAACATGGGGTCTTAGCCCAAAAATGATACTTTGGTTGCACCAAAGTATTATAAAACCAATTCTAACATATGCAGCTTTAGTTTGGTGGCCTAAAACGCGCCAAATAACTGCTCAAAATATGTTTACAAAAATACAAAGGCTTGTGTGTCTTAGTGCCACAGCTGCTTTCAAAACCACGCCAACGTCAGCAATGGAGATTCTTCTAAAGCTTTCTCCATTGCACCTACATGTTAAATCTGTAGCGGTGTTGAGCGTTCATAGACTGCAGCTCACAGAAGGGTTTAAGCCGGGTAATCTAACTGGACACCTTAAAATCCTTTCTGAATTACAAGCTGAACTGCATACATACCATATTTCGGATTGTATGCCAAAAACAATAGATTTAGATAGGCACGTTGATGTCAAGATATTGGCCAGAGATCTTATTAAAAACTACATACGGTCACTGCCACATAACGCCAGCATCTGGTACACAGATGATTCTCGAACCAACATGGGCACGGGAGCAGGAGTGTTTGGTCCTAGAACAAAACAAACGGTTGCTTTAGGCACCACAACAACCATATTTCAAGCAGAAATTTTTGCCATTAGCAGTTGCGCTTTGCTATGCGCTGAAAGAAAATACCAAAATATTGAAATATATATTATCTCTGACAGCCAAGCAGCACTCTTGGCACTAAAATCTACGCGCTTTGATTCAAAACTGGTATGGGAATGCTACCAAAATCTATTAAAAATCTCGTGCAATAACACAGTAACACTTGTGTGGGCACCTAGCCACACAGGAATACAAGGAAATGCTATCGCTGACGCTTTAGCAAAGCAAGGTGCCAATAAAAAATTTGTTGGACCTGAACCATGCTTTGGAATGGCCAAGAGTTCGCTCAAAAGCACAATCCAAACAATGGAACAAGAACAAAATGCTAAATTATGGAAAAGCAGAGAGGGACTAGTACACTCCAAGAAGTTTCTAGGTAACCTCCCTGTTTCACCCTTAAAAACAATCGACTTAAACAGAGAGTCTCTAAGAATTTTAACGTGGTGCGTTACTGGACATGGTCCTTTAAACCACCATCTTAACAAAATAGGCCTTGTTGTTTCCGACAGGTGCAGATTCTGCTACTCGGATGCGGAAACGATGGAACACGTCATCTGCAGCTGTCCTGAACTCTCTGGGCACAGATACAACCAACTTGGTCATAGAAGCCCAACACTTCCATTACCACAATAATGGTAATTAATTTTATTAAAAGTCTCAACTTGGATGACAGAATACAACCAGTAACGGCACAGACGACGACTGACTAATAACAAAATCAGGGTAAGCACAATAGACCTTCAGGTCGCAGTGCTACTTGAACTGTAAGTCTCAAGGCCCTCCAATAAAAAAAAAAAAAAAAAAAAAACAAATCTTAAATAATTGACGTCATCATTCAGCATGTTTTTACTTTGATTATTTTATTTAATTTTTTCTTTGTTCTTTTTTCTTGGAAACAATGTGACGTTAATTTTAGTTTTGAAATATTTCATAGGGGATGTTGAGGTTGAATACAATTTTTACTTTCTGTATCTTTCTAAGTCCTTGGTCATCATTTTGTTCATGATAGTCTGGATTTTCATTCCTTTTGACTTTCACATTAGCTTTTCATTTGATTTTTTTACTTCTTCGTATCCCTAAACCATTCCTATTTTAGTTTGGGGCTTTCATTTTATTTGGTTTGGTTACACTATTGACTTCGGTATGCAACCGCCTTTGTTTCCTTTCGGCGTTTGATAAATGTCTGCGTTGTTTGACCCCTCTTTTCCTCATCAGTTTGGATGATCTTTCATGGTTTTGCTTTTTCACTGTTTTGTTGTTTTCACTCCTAACATATGTGTACTCAGTCAACATTATTAACATTTAGGATCCCACATTGAAAATCGAAAATGGATTCTTTCGCCTTTGTATACCTTTTCAATAAAAATAGCTAAAATTATAATTTTTGATAATTAAGGACTGACTTGTACCTTTAAAAGAAAACAAAATCCGTCAGTACATTTATTCAGATTTTCAGGTTCACATCAAAATAAAGTTTCGTTTCTTTTATTTCACCTATCATCTTTTCGACTGCTTGGCTAATCACTCGATTAGTTGCAGGTTAACACACGTTTGTTCGTATTGTGTTATTTTTTTCTCCGAAATTTTTCGTTTGCTCGCACCGTCTGGCCTGATATTAACTTTTGCCACGATAATGCGTATGCTTACAACCGTTGCATTTATGGCGTTGCCCCAACCATATCCACTGTTACCAGGTGTTGCTACCTACAACAGTAAATATTTAAGATACACTGGAAAAAAATTGTAGCTAAAATACAGCAAACAATGGTCTATTGAATTTATTCAAAGGACACGTTATTTGATTTTCTATATTGTTTTAACAAACATGTCTGTTAATTGCCAGTTTTCAATAAACTTTCGTTGTTGAATTAAATAAACATAAAACAAAATTATAAAACATATACATGAAAAATTTCGAGTAGTAAGGGGTTGAACTTTATAGTGAACTTAGTGGAAGTACTGTAAAAGTGGGATTTGTGAAATAAAAAGCATAGTTTTGAAAAAAAAGAGTGAAAATATCTAGGAAATTGTGTCAATTAAAATCCCTAAAAAACGAGTAAAATTTTTATGTTTACCAATTTAATAATTTAAATGTTCTAAAACATTTGAGGAAAGAAAATCAACAGTGTGATTTTAAAGATATCTATAAAGTTAAATTTTGTTCCTTTATCATTTAAATTTTTAATTAAAACCATTGTAGAAGAATATAAGTATATTTAATAGTATAACAACATAATATAACTAATTGTTTACACCATAGTTATGGAAATATTTGATGAAATCAGTAAAATAACATATCAAAAGTTAACAAATATGTTCGCTATTTTAACAGTCCGTTTGTGGCTTTGTTCGTAATAATCAATAAACATGTGTGTAAAATTTACAAACTGTTCGTTAAAATTTTTGGTAAAACAAATTCAACTGACATGAATTTGTTGTATTCAACGAACAATATGTAGGATCAAAATTAACGGAAATGTATGTTGAATCGAAGGACATTTCTGTAAATTTTAAAATCATTTTTATTTTAGTGTAAATAATATCGTTAATTGATGAAAACCAGTGCACATACAGCTTATCACTATACTGACAAACCTGCATGTGGAAGCCAATATCTCAAAAATTACCAAACAACGTGCAGAAATCGCCTCCTTAATTTAAAAATTCAATATGTTTTGGCTAATATTTAAAAAGACGACATTTGAAGATATTATGAGCTATCAGGGGCGCTCACAGAAAAAGTTTTAGGGGGGGGTACAACGAATTTTTTTAATAAAAAGTTCTGTGTAGGAATTACAACAACACACATAGATACCTTTTAAGACCTAGGTCCCACAACAACATGCGTGTTGAGGTGTTGATGAACACTTTTTAAACCTATGTGGATTGTACGCCCCCGGGACTGTTGATTCGGTTGTTGATCTTTTGTTTCAAAAAACGTATTGGCTGTCAGATTTGTATTCCAAAAATTTTTATATGTGTGCATCAGTGATGCTAGACTTTAAAAAATAAATTTCCCGTTGCCGTATCAAAACTTTACGATTTTTACCGTTTCTTTAAGGAAAAACTTCCCATCAAGCTTTCAATTAATAAATACTCAAAAAAATATGTAGGTAAAATTCAACCAACATTTGTCTGTTAAATTTATTTGAACGACATGTTGTTTGAATTTGAGGGTTTCAACAGACATATCTTGACATATCTTAATTTTTAATTTTCAACAAACATGTTTATTAAATATTTTTAACGACATTTACGAACTGTACGTTGATTTTCGTTGCTGAATAAGACATATGAAAACAAAGAATGAAACCATTTGCAGAATGCAGAGTAGTAGCCATTTTCATTATTTGTTAGTTAATTTTGATGAAGTTAGTAAAGTGTATAAAAATTAAATTGTGTCAAATAAAAACTAGGTCAAATTTTAAAATAAAATGTGTCAGGTAATTTATTGTGTAACGTAAACTAAATGCAATATTCAAGAAAGTTTAACGTTTTCAATTACTTAATTAATTAGAATATTATAACATATAATTAAATATGAATTTAGTTGTAAAAAAAGAATGTTAAAAAAAATTTGCGAAAACGTTAAAGTTTTTACATTTATTAATAATATATTTCAAATCAGAATTCCAAAACTTCACTGGACTATAGTTGTTTAATGCAATCACATAACTCACACAGATTATAGGCCATCAACATCTTAAAGAAAAACATTATCAAATCAACTATATGGAAAGAAATTAAATTATAATGATTTATTTGACATATTATGTGTATCCAACATCATTATTTTGTAAAATAAATAAAATTCTTAAAGAGTATCAATACAAATTCGTGTTATTATTTTTGCTAGTTTTATTTTTCAGATTATTGGACCGATGTAAAGGGTGTTTGTTACTATATCGTCGCTTTAATAATGAAACAACGTATTCGCAAAAGTGTAGTTTCGAGATAATTTGGTTTAAAGATTTTTCGACTTTCTGATTTTCGTAAACTCGACAGCACTATTGAATGAATAAAGATATTGGAAAAAAATTTCTACCAATTAATCTTGACTAATTTCCGCATAGCATATTAATATTTCACATTGGTACCTGCTGGCTTTTCTACCTAAAAAGAGGTGAAAAGTCAATCAGGTACCTTATACGTTATTTCATATTTCATATAGGTTATCTCATTTTGCATGGAAGTACGATTAAGCCTAAAACTAATTATTATTGAACTAACGCATAATATTTTTACAATGTTTTATTTATATGAACCGGCATATCATGTAGTAATGAATGATGCTTATACAATATTTTAGATTTACCATTTCGTGTGGCGATCGTAATGTATACGACACTGATTTTACCAAAGTTATTATTCTGTAGGAATTGAAATATCGTACATGCATTTACGCTGTTTCAATATTTAACCAAATTCAAATTTGCAGGTACGTTAATTAACAATATTTAATTTTCACCGCCAGTTATAAAAAAATTGGAAAATGTTAAAATGCCACTTTATAAACATCCTTATGGGAAATGCAGCGCACCCATTATATAATAACAACGTATATATGGCATACGTTATTTCATTATTAAAGCGACGATATATTTGATAAAATACTTTTTATATTTGATAAAATACTAATAAATTTGATAAAATACTTCAACAAACGTGTACGTTATTATGACAGTTAGATTGTGTGTTTTGTTCGTAATTATCAACAAACATGTTCGTTAAATTTATTTACTGTCCTTTGAAAATTGTTGGTAAAATTAAATCAACAGATATGAGTTGTTGAATTTAACGAACGATTTGTAGGATCAAAACCGATTGAAATGTATGTTGACAGAGATTTTCGTTGATTTTACATACATTTTTTTCTCAGTGATATACATATATATAAATCCAATTGTTTATATGGAAAAAACTTCAAAAACCACCACTATAACAATATTTGTTTCGATTCTTCATACACCTTGTGGAATAAGATAGTATTTCTATGAAATAGAGCATTAAATCTATCAAAATTGCGAAAGACGTTTTTTAACAGAAGTAAATATGCCTTGATTTCGAGGTTTGCAAAAAATTTTAAAATTGCAATACTTCTATTTCGATACATATAATCCAAATAATGATACAAAACATCCCAATTTTTTGATATGTTCAAAATGCATCGATGCATAGAGAGGAGCCATCTTGTACCATAGTTGCAGGTGATTTTATTTTTCGTGTCGTAGTGTGAAAATATTCCTGAAACTCAAAAATATGTTATTTCTTTTGGGATATTCGAAACGTTTGTTTCTATTTTTCTAAGAAATATCAGAACATCAACGTCTGAAAACTGAAATTTCATCGATTTTACTGTATACTATAAAGGCGATAAATGGCAGATTCATTTAAGCAAAATTATTAAGTAATCAATATCTTTCTGGAAGCATAGTAAAAAATTGTTGTTGCGATCATTTTGAATAAGTTTAAAATTTAAAACGCTTCTACAATTAATTGTGGAGAAGCCCGCACTTGCCCAGTTTTTGCCCGCTTTCATGTTTTAAATGGAATATCCCAAAAACGGAAAAAATCACCCCGATCTAGCATTACTGCTGTGTATATTAATATAAGGCTCATATATTTTAGATAGAACTGAGAGAAAAGGTATTCGGTCTATAATTTGAAATATCACTTTTTTTTTCGTTTTGGGGATGGGCTGGACATTGTCTAACTTCCAGCACGAAAGAGAAATATCAGATATATAGGATTTGTAGAAAATTTTGGTAAGAGAAGGTGCAAGTTCTTTTGAAAATGTTGTTGGAAAAATAGGAAGAATGATGTTCACACCGGAGACTTTGCTGGTAGTTAGCTCCCTTAAGATTTTTTTGACAATTTTGGGTTTGAAATAATGATCTTTCATATTAACTCCTGAAGACTGGATTTTTGGTTTTTCTTTAGGAGTTTGAGCGAAATTATTTATTTCTTCATTATTTAACACCAGCTGTTTTCTTAAAGCCATAAATTAGTAAATTGTTTTTCTTGAAACCTGAAACATCTTCAAAAAGGGTTACCAACAACAAGAACTTTTTGTGGTCCAACGCAATGTGGGCTAAATATAAATCTATATACATAATACGTTTTTTTCCACACACTTTGAACTTTACATTTCGTTTTCTTTTTGTCGACAATTTACAAACCAAAAAAATCGGTTTCTTATTTCATGAATCATGACTATGAGTGAATGTCGTCTCACAATCTCAATAACAAAAAATAATTCTTTTCTTGTAAATAAAGAATAAAATTGAATGTTTAAGAAGCTTTAATATTTTTTAATAAATATTTTGTTTAAGAAAATATTGAATTAAGTAGTTCAAATAAAATATTTTTTTTCTTCAGAATATCTTAAAGGCATTTTTTGAATTAATACAATATTTATATTTTGTGTTTGTATGCAATTAATAAAACATTGGAATCGGTCTGTGTACATGATTTGTACACTAATAAATTATATGTAGTTTAATTTTATTAGAAAGATGCAATCATGTTATTCTATTTTATTTTGTTAAATTGTTTTTTGACATTTTTAAGACTTTCTCATTTAATGGGATATATTATTTGTCAATAATTTAGCGGATCATTTAACAAAGACAAGTAAAAATAATAGATGGTTTATTTTTGATTTGACCAGATTTTGCTTATGTCAATGTGGTCCCATATAAAAAAAAAATTACAAAGCGTTTTATTTTAATTCAGTATATACATATATAAATGGACGGCGTGGCGTCCGTGCAAAAGGTAACAATTCCTTTATCCGATTAATTTTTCCAAATTCAATAAAATTTTATGATTAACTTTCGTTTTTCCCATTTATGAATCCAAAACTTTTTAATTGCACAGTATGAAAGGCAAATACAACTTTGGTCAAAGCTGCTTAATATCTTTTGAATTGCTCCCAAATTCAGTTATGGTAAAGAACGAATTAGCTGCTGCTTTCATCGAAGATTTTTATTTATTCCTAAATATTGATGGATGTCATACTTTCGTGAGGAAAGTCAAAAAATTCTTTTATGTGGTACGATAATGTGAAATGTGGGACAAAATGTGTAACAATTAGAAATGTGGTACAAAACACAATGTGGCACGTATGGGCACCATAGTTTATGAGTCTCTTTTTGTTGGCTAAACGGCTAAATTTGCTATACTGCTGATTCGTAAACGGAGATGTATTTTTTAGGTATTGTGCTAAAGTTTATTACGAAATTTTGCAATTCTTTTTCAATTTAAGACATAGTTGAAATAGGAAGCATTAAGGCAAAGTTATCATATTGACTAACCACTCTATTTGTGAACCCGAGATATGACTTTTTAAGGTTCGACTTTTTATAAGTATACCGTTATTGGGAGTTAAACGTGTCGATTATCTCGATTATCTTGTAAACTATAAATCCTACCGGAAAATGGAGATACCTATTAAACTTATCTGTCGTGCGCATAAGAAAGATAAAATGTTCAAAATAAAATAAGTCGTTTTCATTTGATTGACAGGGAACCAATGTGAGGGTTTTGAAAAAACACATATTTTTGCGAGTCAAGTAGGGTAACATATGAAAAGACCATACTTCAGTATTCCTTAAAAATGTATTTTGGAATTTTAACCTTTACAGATTTTTGTATATAATTTTGAATAATGTTGTTTTCTTTTCTCGCTTAGTTCCGAAAATAAATCGAACATTTTAAAAGGTACTGCGGGAATGATAGAAAAATTAGTAAGTTTTTAATCAAAACTGTAGCGAAGTGTCAAATACTAATAATTATGTTTATTGATGGTATGGGAATGAGAAGGGATAAAAACACCATTCAAAACCCAGTCAAGTGGGAGTCATTTGACCTAATTTAAGAAACATCGCAATTTTTTTATAATTTTCTCATTCACAATTTTTGAGTTATGCGGTCAAAAAAGGGAAAGTTTTAGTATGGCCCTTCCGCTACGTTTCAAGCTGGATTGATAGAAAAATTTGAAAAAAATTACAGAGACAAGAAGTTTGATAAATTTTTAACGAAAAATATAGCAAAGTGTCAAATAATAAAACAATTATATACCTATGGTCTGCCAATAAAAAGACTTTTTGTAACACATGCATAAAAAATATTCAATTTTGCACTAGAATAGAATAAAAGAAAAAAACTACTTTTCCGCACATATGACCACAATAGTAGATTGTATTACTAGTGCGGATGCGTTTTCCAAACAAGAGCTAGTTTGCAGCACGACCGTAGGGAGTACTACAATAACTCGCGTTTGGAAAACGCATTCGCACTAGTAATGCACACTATTTTTTGTAACAAATGCATAAAATTTATAAAAATTTATTAAATTGTTAATTTAATCATTTATTTAACAAAGTTATAAACAAATTTAAGATATTTTAATAATTAAAGTGCGCCATCTTCGTTGTAATATTTGTAAATTATAAGAATCCAACTACCGGTAAAAAATAAACATAAGAATCCAAATACCGGTTTTATAAAAAAACATAGTTTCCAAATAGAATCCAACTAAGAGCTGTCAAAATTGTAAACTTTGAAAACCCAAATAAATTATTTTTTCTTGCAATTTCAAAAGATGCAATGTGTTTAAGTTGTTTTTACTATATGGTAGGTAAGTTATTTAAAGTATTATTTTGATATTTTAGTGCTATAAAAATATTATATATAGGATAGATTTAGCTACAAATCTCACATGCAGGTGGCGTACGTGCCAGGCTTACAAAATATTTTGTAGTCATATGTGCGGAAAAGTAGTTTTTTCTTATATTCTATTCTAGTACAAAATTGAATATTTTTTATGCATGTGTTACAAAAAATATTTTGCATGCCTGGCACGCACGCCACCTGCATGTGAGATTTGTAGTTAAATCTATCCTATATATAATATTTTTATAGCACTAAAATATCAAAATAATAATTTCAATTACTTACCATATAGTAAAAACAACTTAAACACATTGCATCATTTGAAATTGCAAGAAAAACAATAGTTTACAACTTTGACAACTCTTATTGGACTCCTATGTTTTTTATAAAACCGGTAGTTGGATTCTTATGTTTATTTTTTACCGGTAGTTGGATTCTTATAATTTACAACTATTACAACGAAGATGGCGCACTTTAATTATTTAAATATCTAAAATTTGTTTATAACTTTGTTAAATAAATGATTAAATTAACAATTAAATAAATATTTATAAATTTTATGCATTTGTTACAAAATATTGTGTGTATTACTAGTGCGAATGCGTTTTCCAAACGCGAGTTATTGCCGTACTCCCTTGTGCAGAAAACTAACTTTTGTTTGGAAAACGCATTCGCACTAGTAATACAATCTACTATTACAGCACAAGTGCATCTCAATTATTTATGATATTTTTTTCTTTTACGTTCTCGAAATCCTCGGCGAGCGAATTTTATTCGTACTTGATCGACTTTTTTCTTTGAAAAGAAACTTTTTTGTATCCTATCAAAATTTTATCTTTGTATTCTATCAAAAATAAAAAATAAAAATTGTAATTAATAAATAATAAAAAATTATTTCTGGACTTTTTGTGAAAATTTTTAATTATAACAAAACTATAACATTGTGCACGGTGCACGAGCCTATATGCACATATTTTGTGGAAATTTTTATTTTAATAATTTTTATGTTTTTTTAAGTATCCTAGCTATAGTGCATATTTTAAATTTAGTTGAAGTTTGAAAGTATTTGATTGCTAATAAGTAATATCATACCTATGATTGTTTTAATTTAACATTTTTAAATCATGTAAACATGTGTACAAAACTTAACTTAACATATAGCTTTCAGGCATAAATACATAAATACATAAATATTTAATGTATTATGTATGACTTTTATGACTAGGATCTCATAATACGCGTTATGAATTTTTTCTAGACTAATATTTTTGGTAACTTCATTACGACAAATGAAGATTGCGGTCGTATTTTGAAATTGTACAATGAAAATGTATGTGTGTGATTGCATTTGTAAATGAAGCGTCCATTTTTCACCAATGTTTTTCCTATACAAATTACAATTTCAATAAAAAAAAACATAATTCTAAAGATTTAAATATTTGACTTACATATAAAAAATAATATTAATTTTTCACCATTTTCTTAATACTATAAAAAAAAAATAAAAATATCAGTAAACCGTCATAAACATGACAAACAAAATTATTAAATAAATGCAATAATTGTTTTGAATCATTAAAGTTAATTATTCAAAGTATCTGATTGGTTTTTGTGTATTAGGTAGATTTCATATAAAAATCTACCTATTGCACTGGGCTTCATCTCGGAATTTCGGAAAAATTTTTGTGCCAAACGACTATATATGATAAGCTGAGACGAAAAAAAAAAAAAATTTATATATATATATATATATATATATATATATATATATATATATATATATATATATATATATATATATATATATATATATATATATATATATATATATATATATATATATATATATATATTTATATATATATATATGATTGGCAACATTCAATAATAACTGCACACGTGACTTAGGATAGTTTGGAATATATCTACTAACTTTCGAAAATCACAAATAGTGAGGTTAAAGAAATTAATTATCTCTTTCAATAAAAAATTCCTACCTTGTCGGGTTTAAGTCGTTTAAAATCTATATAATATATATATATAAATAAATATATATATATATATATATATATATATATATATATATATATATATATATATATATATATATATATATATATATATATATATATATATATATATATATATATATATATATATATTTATATATATATATATATATATATATATATATATATATATATATATATATATATATATATATATATATATATATATATATATATATATATATATATATATATATATATATATATATATATATATATATATTATATAGATTTTAAACGACTTAAACCCGACAAGGTAGGAATTTTTTATTGAAAGAGATAATTAATTTCTTTAACCTCACTATTTGTGATTTTCGAAAGTTAGTAGATATATTCCATACTATCCTAAGTCACGTGTGCAGTTATTATTGAATGTTGCCAATCATATATATATATAAATATATATATATATATATATATATATATATATATATATATATATATATATATATATATATATATATATATATATATATATATATATATATATATATATATAAATTTTTTTTTTTTTTTCGTCTCAGCTTATCATATATAGTCGTTTGGCACAAAAATTTTTCCGAAATTCCGGAAATTTTTTATTAACAAATAACTATAAGGTTTATTCAGATAAACCCAAAAACTGATTTCGAATTGAAAAATTCATACGATTCACTAATTTACTTGACATTTATGTCGTAAAATTGATTTCATATTGATTGGCATCATTCAATAATAACTGCACACGTGACTTAGGATAGTATGGAATATACCTACTAACTTTCGAAAATCACAAATAGTGAGGTTAAAGAAATTAATTATCTCTTTCAATAAAAAATTCCTACCTTGTCGGGTTTAAGACGTTTAAAATCTATATAATAAAAATACTAACTCTGTAGCCAGTGAAGTATGACAAAAAAGTTTTTCACTAAGAAAAAAGAAATTACAACATCGTAATTAAAAATGTTTCTAAATGTCGACGCTGAGGGGCAGTTGACAGCGTGTCTACCAAAAGATTCAAACTTAGTTGGTACTGATGAGGTTCTAAGTTCGAATCCCAACCGAAACACGTTCAGAGATAAAAGTTGTTTTTATTAACAAATAGGGGGAAGTGGGGATGGTATAAACAGTTTTTACTTAAAGCTCAATAACTTTAAAACCATAAAACATTTTTACTTAAAAACTGTTTCATTGTAAAATTTCATATCTTTACTACAAAAAACTATTTTTTTTAATTACGTAACTAAACATTAAGTATAAAATTTTGAATTTCAAAAAATTTATGTTTCTCGTTTAAAGTATCCCCACTGGTGGGGCACTTATAAACAATGAGCATTTTTGTATGGGGCACATATAAACACCCAAAAAACACCACAATAAAATTCATAAAGTACCTTTTTTAAAATTTTTTATTATTTATTGTGCTTCAAACAATATATATAAGCATATAACATATATATTTCTTTAAAAAAAAACAATATTTTTCGATTGTTGTAAAACCTCAATAAATTCAGGTAGAAAAATTATAAAGAAAAAAGCAAAAATTCAATCTCATCGTATGTTTAGGTTTTGCAAATCAATATCAAAAGTGAAACGGGAAACCACACGTATACCATATAACCATACCATGCTTCACATATAAACGCGTTTATACTATCAAAATTTTTTTTGTTTATATGTGCCCCACGTGGCGATATTAGGGTTATGTTTTGAAAAAATATTCCAAGATCTAAAATTTGGCTAAAACAAAGAAATATTATGTTTCTTGAATATTTCAGCTATCAAAACATGTTGGAATATTTTTAAACATATGATGGTAAAAAAAGTTATTCGAGTTTTACAAAAAAAAAAAAAATTTACTTTTGGGTTGCCGAAACACCTATTCACCAATAACTTTTGAACAAGACTGACTTCAGCTGTCAAATTCTCCTGGTGTGTGTAGTCGATCGAAGCGACATCTGTGATATTTTTGTCGAATTTTTTGATTGATGTTTTGTGAGGGAAATTAAAACTTTTTACAGTTGCCCCATGTTTATACTATCCCCACTTCCCCCTAACTATAAGGTTTATTCAGATAAACCCAAAAACTGATTTTGAATTGAAAAATTCATACGATTCACTAATTTACTTGACATTTATGTCGTAAAATTGATTTCAATTTGATTGGCAACATTTAATAATAACTGCACACGTGACTTAGGATAGTATGGAATATACCTACTAACTTTCGAAAATCACAAATAGTGAGGTTAAAGAAATTAATTATCTCTTTCAATATATATACATATATATATATATAAATATATATATATATATATATATATATATATATATATATATATATATATATATATATATATATATATACATATATATATATATATATATATATATATATATATATATATATATATATATATATATATATATATATATATATATATATATATATATATATATATATATATATATATATATATATATATATATATAAACGATATGAGATATAACGAAAACGACCGGCACTCTCACGGTCGCATTTGTTGAGGTAGATCAAAAAATTTTCTGCACATGTGTGTTCTATTAATATCTCGGACGAGTTCGTGAATCAGTGAAAGCCGACACGTGGTTAAGGAACAAGAGCCTTTTTTCTAAGAAAAATTGATTTTTAAAAACCGTTATAACGGCCATTTGGACACTAATATTTTTAAAAAGTTAACAAATTTAAAATCTTTGGAATCCTTTTTATCAATTTGTTTTAAAAATAGACCTCTGCAGTTAGAGATTCCTGAGTGAGTGGCTCCAACAAAAAAGTTTGCAAAAAAATTTTTTTTTAAACAACCGGCACTCTCATGATCGCATTTGTAAGGCCAGATCAAAAAACCTTTTCTACAAACCTGCGTTTTATTAATATCTTGGACAAGTTCGTAAATCAGCCAAATCCGACACAGTGTTAAGAAACTAGAGGCTTTATACTAGAAAAAAAACTCTGTTTTTTAGATCCGTTATAACGGCCGTTCAGATTCTAATATTTTTAAAAACTTCATAAATTTAGAATTTTTGAAACCGTTTTAATCAGTTTTTTTTCAAAAAAAAACCTCTGTAGTTGGAGGTTTCTGAGTGAGCGGCTCCAACAAAAAAGCTTGTAAAACACAAAATGCGTTTGAATCGACCGGCACTCTCACGGTCGCATTTGTGGAGCCAGATCAAAAAACCTTTCTGAAAAATGTGTGTTTTATTAATATCTTGGACAAGTTCGTAAATCAGAAAAATCTGACACATGTTTAAATAACTAGAGGCTTTATACTAGGAAACAAATTTGTTTTTTTAATCCATTATAACGGCCGTTTGGATACTAATATTTTTAAAAACTTCATAAATTTAGAATCTGTGGAAACATTTTAATCCGTTTCTTATAAATATAAACCTCTGCAGTTAGAAGTTTTTGACTTGTTGGCTTCAACAAAAAAGTTTGCAACAATCCATAACTACAATTTCCAAAAACCTTATAACAATGAAAAAAAATAAAAAGGTTTGAATAGAAGAAATTAATTTTTTTTCTTAGAAATAAACTATTTTGATATTTTGCAGTAATTGAACGACATATGATATAGCGTAGGTTTATGTCATACATTGTCACACACATATTCTGTGGTAGATTTGATATTTGTTTGTTGCAAAATTGGACAGATATAGTTTTGCTTATATGTAGCTAATTTTCTTTTTAAAATTTGTTCGATATCTGTTTGAAATTTTTTTGTGTTGTTTAAACTAATCTGATACATCAGATTCTATTGGCACACAAAACTGTCTGATCTCGACAGCTACCTATTTCTAGCGGATATACGTGCCGCTTGGACTTTTTTTTCATTACCTTCACAAAAAAATTTTTTTCGCACATAATTTTAAATGAAAATAAAATAAAATTCTTCATTTTATTGTACTAAGTCATATTATCTCATAAAAAGATAAATGAACCAGTCATTTTAGAAAATGTTAAACTATACTTTTTCACTATCCATTTTTTTATTCTTTGTTTATTATTATTAGCATTAAATAAATTTCACAATTTCGTTTGTTATTATTGGTGAATAATGCGGCTAACATTTGTCTGCACATATGCGCTAAGCCGGTTTATGATATGTGCACGGTATGGTGCACATCATGTGCATGACATGTATTATGCACAATTTTGTGCATGTGGACTTTATAACATGCATAGTTAATGCACTTTTTCACGTTTGCTTTACAGGTTACGAATGTCCACCACTGAATTATTTAATCACATCCAGTGGCGTACTTAGGATCGAGCTATGGCGAGGCTTTAGATCAAAATTCAGTTTGATTTTTCGGGTTCCGTTTTTTATACGGAACACTATTGGTGAGAGTAAAACGTGTTTTTCACATTATTTCGATTATCTCGATTACTATAACTCCAATGAACCTGAAATTTGGCATGCGTATAAAACTAATCTGTCCACATAAAATGAGAAGTTGAAAAAAAAAGTATCAGTTTTTATTGATTTGTAAATTTTTTAATTTTTGATCTACTGGAGTGACAGACTCAACAGAGTGAGTCCCTGCTATTGACATACGAGTTAATGTATCTCACATTCTCACATCACATATCACTGGGAATAGCAGTGAGGTATCACTGGCCAAGGTGATCTGTTAGTGCCGGTGAATAAACTTTATTCAGTCAACGGTAGTTTCCTCAATCTTGGCTATGAAATATTCCTTTAGAGCAACTAGATCTTCTTTAACGCAAACAGAAAAAAAATCATCTTCCTCAGGTTGACTAACTTTAAATTTCAATAATGAAACTAGTGAGCTATCTCTTCTTTTAAAAATTTGAGATTGTACTTCAAATAACAATTTGGAGAATACATATTTCTGAATTATTTTTCCGAAGAGATTTGAATTGAAATTTAAGGATTCCTCTGCAGATAATAATGAGGCATCCTGACGGTTGAGAGCTTTTATCGATTTTGTGGCTATTTGAATGGCACTCAAAATATTTAAAGCAACCACATCAACTTCTTTTTTATTCCTTAAATGATTTAATTAAACTGAGATGCTGACTGCTGCTTTGACTCGCAAAAACCGGTCAATCATGGTTTCAATAGAATTTAATCTAGTCTTGCAATCCAGCAGTACTTGCACTCGTTTCTCTCCTCAATGAATTCTTTTATACACTTTTGCAAAATATTATTGCGAACTGGCGAGTTTTTAAATAATTTTGCCATTACCCTAATTTTGGAAATCGTTACTCCTATTTTCATATTTTGACTCAATAGTAAATTGTCATGTGAGATCCCAATTAATATATTTATATACTAACACTCCCCTCCAAAATGGAATAAATTACTTCAACTTTAAGAATACTGTTGGTAAAACTAAGGGATACCGATTTAGACCGTCAACCGTTAAATGAAAAAGAACTTACTTTTGTTAAAATTAATATTAAATAAAATAAATTTGATTCAAAATTAAAGCGTTGTATGTTGTATGCAACATATATACAAGGATGGTTCGGGTCCGCAACAGTCCTCTAAAAATTCATTTAGTTGTAGAATTGAATCGGATTTATGGTGATTTGTTAAATCTTGAGATAATGTTGATCAAGAAATGAGAATCTCAAAAATGTGGAAATAATTCCTCGAGATTTGGGAGTTCAAGTTAACAAATCTTTCTCGAGCATCTCGAGACCGGATTTTTCGAGCAGAAACTCTACTTGAGACTTTGAAAGCCATTTTATGTGTGAAATATAATTTAATAAATTCTTGTGGAATATTTCATGACCTTTTCAACAACAATAGTAACCTTCTCCTAAAAAAAATTTACGCAAATAAGAAATATTCCGAAGAATGAAATAATACTTTACATAATTTTTTTTTATTCATTTTATATTGTAAATTGCACTTATTTTATAAAATTTAAAAAAATGACTATATAATTTTTTCGTTCTATGAAAATTTTTGTTGCTTCATATAAGACCCCCCCCCCCGTCTATGGTGTCCCGCTTTGCCAATATTAAAATCTGGTCACCTTAAATATGCATATAACAACATGTCGAGTTCTTGGACGATCTGCAGATAAATAATCGTAAAACTCTGGAATACCAATTTCCTTATATTTTTAGTTTAATAGCGTATCGCATGGTAGTATTATAAACACTTCGAACAGAAATTTGTTTCGGTTCAAATATGGCCCTGATAAGATTTGGCCTGCAGGTTTGATAGGGCGCTGATCAAGAGTGTAACGCTTTTTACCAATCAGACTCTGATTGGGATAGCCGGATCAGGGCCTGATCAAGTTCTCCATATGAAACTAAATAGGGCAAACCGCAGTAACGTATTTTGTATCAGGCCCTGATCATATTGCCCAACCAGTAGTGAAATACGAAAAACCACATCAGGAACGTATATATTAAAATAAGCTTAACCTTAAAAGGATTCTAAAAACTTTTGTTCTGCCATTTTCCTCGATTCTGGGGCCTGGGACTGTAATCTTTAATTTAGACAAAAAATTACGCTTTCGTTCAACGGCTGTAAAAATCTTAAAACTTATGATTTGAAGGGCAACGCACTTCGGTATAATATGGCAAATCTTTGTAATCACACTCCACATCTTTTAGCAATGTCATTAATGCTCAATGGTTTAATCCACGTGCTCGAGTAAGTTTAACGATGTTAGCAACTTTTTTAAATACATTGTTAATTTTAATTATTTTTGAACATAAGACCAGCAAAGTAGATAATGAAATGGAAGTTTTGAAAAGATCTATTATGTTGGGTTTTAACATAATCTTTTATATGTGTTGGTTGGTTATTATGGTTTTCCATATTATTCACTGTTTGTGTGCTTTTGTCACTTTTGAATTAAAATGCAATATTTAAAAATATACTTTTTACTGTTTATTTTTAAATTTATTTATAATAATATAAACTTCCTTATAGTAACAATTTGATTTTTATTTTTTTATTTTAAAGAATATCGATTTCGACTTACGTCATCCTCAGTTCTTAAATTATTATTACAATTTTTGCTTAAACTATTACTTATATACTATTTCAACTGCTGTTTTTTATTATTATGTCATATATTTTGTTAGTTTTAGTGTTGATTTTATCATTTAAAATATTGTTATTGTTTTTATGTTTATATATTTCTATTTCTTCCAGTCTATCTAGATTTTGTCCTTTTCTTTTTTTATGTAATATGGTTAAATTTGTGTTGATATTGGTGTATTTGTGTTTTTCTATTTTCAAATGTTGGGCATATCTGGATTTTGGATCGCTTCTGTTAATTTCATTGGTGTGCTCGATAAATATTTTTTTGAATGACCTCCCCGTCTGGCCTATGTAAAATTTACTGTAGTCGTCACAGGTAAGCTTATAAACACCTGTGTCTAAGCTTTGGGTTTTTAGTTTTTAGGCAGTTTTCTATTTTATTTTTGTTTTTGTAAGCCGCAATGTCTCCATATTTTTTTAAAGTTTTTTGCATTATTTTGAATGTTGTTCTATTGTATGTTACGCCTACGTATTTTTTACCTGCTAAGTTTTCTTCATTCTTCAACGTTGTTAGGGTTCGCAAATTTTTCTTGTTTTTATGTTTTCTATTTAATGTGTCAATCATTTCATTTTTATATCCATTTTTACTGGCTATGTATTTTATATTGTTTAGCTCGTCTTGATAATTTTCAGCGTTCATCGGTATAGTGTTCAATCTATTGATCATGTGGTTGTAGGCAGCTAGTTTATGTTGGTATGGATGATGTGATTTGATATTTATTGTTTGATCCGTTTGGGTTGGTTTTCGGAATATTTTGAATGTGTGTTTTGAATCTACATTTTTGATTGATAAATCCAAAAAGTTTATTATGTTATTCTCTTCATTTTCTAACGTGAATTTAATGGAAGGTTCTATGCTGTTTATGTATTGGTGTAATAGATTAAGCTGTCTATTTGTTCCTTTGAATAATAAAATTATATCATCAACGTAGCGATACCAATAAATAATATTTTCTTTGTGTGGATTTGAGTTATTATGTATATATTTTGTTTCAAAATCGTTGAGATATATTTCGGCTAATGTTCCTAGTCTTCGGCTTATAATCTTTTAGTCTGCCGACGATACCACGTATAGCTACTTTCATAAAAGGGATTTGTTGCCAAAAGGGGAAGTAGCCAAATACATTAGGTTATGCTTTGGAAGATCATATTTTTTAATAGCAATTATAAGTACATTTGGTATTATGAGATTATTTTTGATAAATTTATTTTTTTATGCATTTTTGAATTTTTAATTTAACACTGTATATGGTGTAGAAAAGTGTTGAGGGCAACACTTATTAACAATTTAGTAACTAAAGTGTTTAGTACACTAAACAACAATTTAGTTCTGAGGGCCACAACAATTTGACATCCCTGGTGTAGACTTTTCGATGCATCAAGTTGGCATACCATAGCTCGATATAATACTGTTGAGAAGTCTGAACCGATGACATATGCTTCTCCATCTTTATCAAGTGTAGTGTTCTTTAAAAATGTTTGAATTTAGTGAACCTTTAAAATATTTTGTATAGAATAAAAAATTAAAGTATGTCGGTTCTGCCATTTACCATAAGAATTTATTTTCTAGCGAATCTGGTTCTTTCCATATGGTTTAACGTCAAGTTGATTGTCACATTATTAATGAAATTCTGAATTCTTACAACAAAAACTGCCTTGTCGTTAAGTTAAAGAAGGCTACCATCAATTAAAAAATTACAAAATAAAAATTATAATAATCGCTTATGTTCGATGTACCAATATATTCTCTTGACATTCAATTTTACCCAATCACCTTGATCTTATTAGATATTCAAATATTAAAATTACTTCTGATTTACATTCATTAATATTTAAAATAATCAAAACTTAAAATCCAAAATCAATATTGCAACCGCACACATCAATATTTTCCATAGCGTTACCGTAATCCATTACAACTTGTTTCAGCTAATCGAATTTTGAAATCATTTCTAAATAAAATTAAAATAAAAGTCGACACCTCGAATTTATGTACACTCATGTTTTTCAAATTTACTTTTTTTTATGTTTGTTGAATCCTTAACAGATACTTTTATTAATATGATGACAATTAAGATAATTGAAAAATTTAGAAACAAACAAATAGGTACAACTGAGTGTCCACAGAAATTATTTATTCGTTTTAATTAATTAAAAAAATAAAATGTAAATAAAAAAAACTACCTTGAAATTATTATAAACTATGATCATTTAATTGACAGGTAAATAAAATACAATAGATAATTCAATGTGTCGTCTATTTACATTACAAATATATTTGAGAATTACATCATTAAAATATAAGTGAAAATATTAATTCATTGCCATTTACTTGGGATCGATTTTTTTACATTATTTCGAACAAAAGTAACATTTAGCTTGATGTCACTGGAATTATGAGGAACTCTGACATCTACTGACATCTACATTCTCCTCAAGTACTTACAATTCTATAATAATTAAAATTTACTCAATGCGCATCATATGCCAATTATAAGAAATCGTATTCAAAAGTAGTCGTTTGTTTGATGTGAATCTATTGAAGCGTTATCGGTAATTAAAATCCTATTGAAAGAAATAAATAATTTCTGTTTACCGGTGGTTGATGGTTTGTGGTATTTATTTTTTAAAGTATATATTTTAACAAAACAAGTTTTCAATAATTTGTATTTATTGTTACTATTAGCAAACATAATACTTTTACGAATATTAGAAACAAATGAACAAAAAGCTCCATAAGTCCCTAAATCTTATCAGAAAATTTTGGTTTTGAATATTCACTTTCTTTCCAATAACTTCAATTAAAATTTTCCATTCAGGGTGATATCAAATATCAATAACCAAATCACGCTTTTATAGAAATTCAAGAGCATTTCAGTTGATTTACAACAACAAAAAAACTTCTATATATCAAAAGAAAACCATTTTCAAATATAAAGATAATTTCGTTCTCGAAAATTGTTTATTGTCTGACTTTCGATGTATTATTAAAAAAATATGTTATTGGGTGGTTAGAGTGGTTATGAGATGAAAACCTGAAAGCCACCTTTTCAATTTAAAAAGAAAATAGTATATTATTGATTTACTTTTTTATAATGGAAAATGTATGATTGAAAAGAAATCAATTCTTGTTATAGAAATTTTTAGGCTTTATCGAACCAAATTTCTTGTTCGGTTTCCAATGACATTTGTGTTAAAAGATAAATTTATTTAACGAAGTCAAACACCTTTTGTTGCCTTTTTGTTGCACGTGGTTTGGGCTCAGCTTCAGCTGTCCAAGGTTGTTATATTTAAAGATTAGCCCATGCATACATAGCAAGAAAAAAATATATGTGAAATAAAATTAAAAATAAATTTGCAAAAATTGGGCATTTCTAAGATGTCGAGCCACTCTCACGTCGCAATCACTAGTGTTTATTTTAATGTGACATTTTTTTTATATGATTATTCTTCCAGACAAAAAGAAAAATTAATAATAATAAAGACAAAATAGTACATTATATAACAAGGTTGAGAAGTGAGCTATTATTGACCGAAAACTTTTATATCCTAAGACGCGTAGCACCGAGGTATATATAATTTTTTTTTACCTACTAACACTAATTATCATATTTGCTTTGATTAGATTTTGATATAGTCACTTCCCATTTCATTTTTTAAATATCTTAAAATATCAAGTAGCCTGGAAGTTTAGTTTCATAATAATAAAATGAAACAAGAGAATGCAATTATTATTTGTTTGGTTTTTTTGTTCCTTTGAATTAAAAATAAAAGAAAACTTGTGATTATTAACCTAGGTAATTTTTTATAATTATTGACCTTGGGTGAGAAAAGTTACTTCTCATCAGAGCAATTGAGTAAGTATAATGGCGATTTCTCAGGTTAGTAGTTAAAAAAAATATTTCAACCTAACTAATTCTGTTGATAGCTGAGACGTCATAATCCAAGTATGCCCTATATAAAATATAGAATAAGAGGTTTTTTTGTTGTTAAAGATCAGTAATTGTTTGTTCAAAATTATAATGCCTCGTTATCAATTCTCCCATGAAGAACACTTTGTCTGGTTTAAAAAATTTGCAAGATATCCATAAGTTCTTTGATTCTTTGTGATTTAGCCTTTTTTGTTCAGTTCGATTATGAACCAAATAAAAAATTGCCGGCCATGCGATATTGTGATAATTTTTGTTATCGCGTTCCCTAGAATTGAATTTAAGATTCTGGTGAGCTTGAAGTTTATTTATTTCCGTTTACTCTTCTCTTCTTTTTAAGTTATACATTTTCTTTCATTTTAATTTTGTTTGTCGAACACTTTCTTTACTATCTTTTTGACTCTCATTGATGGCCGCAGACGGATCTGTACTTAGGTTTATTTTTTTGTGAAAGATCCACAAAAGGTCTGCTATATACTTTGACCAAACTTAAACTTTCTTCTGTTTTTCGTTTCATTCCAACGATTGAGGAGATCGTTGTAATATTTTATGTTTTTTCTAATGTTTCACATCGATTCTGTAAGAAATGTAGATATACTCGTTTTTTGGCAACTAGTATATTCTTTCACAGTCCCAGAACTCTACAATTGATTGTAGTATATTTTTTTTTTTTTTTTAAGTATTAGTGATTTTTATTATTATGAAAATATTCGTTACAATGTTTAAGAGTACGGTAAATTTTTTTAATATTACTTTTCAGCTTTAGTATAAATATTGGGTTATTTATGAATAATTTTGTTTTTATAGTATGGTACAATGAAGGAAAATTTGTATGAAAAAACCTTTCTCTGATAACTAAACCTATAATAACTATAACTACTTAGCCTAATAACTAAAACTAATTAAGGGGTTTTTTTTGGTAAACGAAGTTGACTAAAGTTGTAGAATCTCATTCACCAATGGATTATCAATATTATCTAAGTTTTGATAAAATTTGTTTTTGCGTTTGTCAATATTTGTTTCTATTAGATCGATGTTGTGTAATTTGTGTAACTTGTATGTAGAATAGAGCCATGGTTTGTTATAAATAATTTTTAATATCTTATTTTGTGCCCTTTGAAGTTTAAGTCTATGAGATTTTGCACAGCATTCCCATACTGGAATACCGTATGTTAGTTTTGGTATAATCACGGATTTGAAAAGGATCAATTTATTTTTAACATTTAATTTCGAGTTTCTGTTTATAAAGGGATAAAGCATTTTTATTACGTTTCCCATGTTATTAATTCTTTCAGAAATATGATCCGAGAAGGTTAGTTTTTTATCAAGTGTTATACCTAGGTACTTTAAACTATTTGACCATGGGAGGTTTTTACCGTTTATAACTATATCTCTGCTGGGAAGGCTTAGTGTTTTTCGCTTGCGTGTAAAGAAGCATGTTTGATATTTGTTAAAATTGACCCTTATTTTCCATCGATCAAAGAAATTATTGACTTCATTAATTGCTACTTCAAGTTTATTGACGATATAATTTGGATCTTCAGAAGATGTTAAGATAGCTGTGTCATCAACGAAGAGTGAGTATTCGCAATCACTAGATTGTGGCAGATCGGCGGTGTAGATATTATAGAGCAATGGACTAAGCACTGCTCCTTGTGGAGTTCCGGAAGGAATTGCGAATTTTTTGGATTTTGTTCCTTCAATATTAACGTTAAAATATCTGTCGCAAAGAAACCTGCGAATGATTTTTACAAGATAGATAGGTGTTTGGATGTTGAATAATTTGTAAAGAAGACCGTCATGCCATATAGCGTCGAAGGCCTTTTCGATGTCTAGCAAACAGCATTCCCACTGATTGTTTGTTTTTGATTTTGTGTTTTATTAGTTTGGTTACTCGTAACAATTGATGATTTGTTGAGTGGCCTGTGCAGAAACCAAATTGTTCGTGTGGTATTATGTTTTTGTTTGAAACAAACTTATTAAGTCGAGCAAAGATTACTTTTTCGAAAATTTTGCTAAAGCCACTTAACAAACTAATTGGTCGGTAGCTTGTTGGACTAGTAGGATCCTTTTTTGGTTTACAAATTGCTATGACATTTGCGTTTTTCCAGGCGGATGGAAAATATCCTATTTTCATGCATGCCTTGAAGATAAAAGCAAGACCTACAAATAACTTTTTAGGACTTCGTTTTAAAAGTTGATTATGTATATTATCACTACCGCAATCTTTTCTGTTTCGTAGTCTTTTTACTATTGTTAACAGCTCCCTGCGGTTTGTGGTTTCATCGACTCACCAATAGGGTTCGTTATAAAAAAAGACCTTAAAAAAGAAGAGAAAACCAACACGATAGAATCATTCACGCCTCATTCAGAATAATGTCATATATATACCAAATAAGAAAATTTCATTTTCATTCTTGGAAACGAAACGCCAGTTGCATACCAGTTAGAACAGCATTATTTGCATGGCATGGGTAAAATCGCCGTCTACTTATTTTTATAATAACGTCATTTTATGCATTACTGATAACAGCGTCACAAGATTATATCGCCATTAAACGGCAATTTATAAGTTCGACTTGCAGCGAGTGAAAAATAGTAATCATACAATGAAATGAAGAAAACAACGCCCAGGAATCAAGTCTATAGTTTTGTAATAGTGTATTCTTTTCGGCTGTACCGAACAAATTTCAGTACAGTTCCAACACCGAATTATTTTTTTTGAATTGAAATTCATTCCAAAAGAATACAAAATTCGATAATTCGGTATTGGAACTTGTTCAGTACAGCCGAAAAGAATACACTATTAGTTAATTTTTGTTTGTTATATTATTTTTTATTAATGCATCCCAAATTAATGTTCATTATGTAAATTAAGAAAAACAAAACATTAAATGACACATTAATTTCGCTCTGAAACCGCGTAGAGGTTCCCAAATTTGTTTTTCAAAATGTTTTATTAAAAATCTCACGCTGTTTGTTGTTGCGACGGTGCTAATAATTCAAAACCGTGGAAGGCGAAGCTATTCTTGAATATCTTAGCTAGGTGTGAAAAGCCTGTTACGTGCAACAATCAATGAAAAATTTAGCACTATCTGTTGCGTAAACAGGAATTGGAATGATCCGGAACTATCCGAGTTTATATAAAACTTTGCAAAATTGGTTAAATGTGGAAAAAGAGTCAAATTGGCTGTTGGAAAAGTGCGGACATACAAAATCTGTTCTGGCTTTTTATTTTTCTCTATCCCAACACGCCAAGTTGGAAATATGATATGGTATAGATATAATGATAAATTTCTAACGGTGATCCATCAGATGGCTGCAGGGTTACCAACTCGTACTTTTTACTCAGAAGACTTTGGGTTTGAAGGTATGTCTTCGGAGCTGCGGAGCTAGGACTATTTCTCTGGGTTTTTATGAATATTAGTTCATTCCGATCTAGTGGTAAAAATAAATTATAAGTAAACAATTAATATCATTGTGTAATCGAATTATAGAATATATGTAGCAGATTAAACAATTGGTTGGTAATCGATTCCACCAGTAAGTATGGGACCACATTCCACATTCCACATATGGGACCTCTAAGGTATGCTTATAAGAATGCGCAGATTGTCTTGTGGCTCGTTAAGATCTACGTAATGGACGCATTAAGTGATTAATTTCTTTAGAACATAGCGTAGTTTAGTGTAAAAGCTCAATAAAATCTTGTATGATGCAGTGAATCCATACCTGATGTTATTGTTGGATCATCAATCGACTTTAATAAGGTTTTAATAAAATTTAGAGGTTTTTGGTACTGCAACCCATAAATGAGAGTTGAATTCGTGGATCGGTTGGATAAATTCTTTATACATCGTAGTTATTTTAGATGGAGAGATAAAACTTTTACTGCAACGTAGAAAGCCAAGTCGTTGGGAATCTAAGTTCGCCACAGAACAAATATGATCGTGCCATTTTCGTTTGTGGTTGATATTAGTACGCAATAGCTTAAGTGCAAGTGAGTTTCATAATGCCAGTCTGGAAAACGTTGCATTGGAGCTATACAGTGAGATCTTATAGGACAAAACTAGAATTAAATGTGATAAGGTTCAGTTAACACCGCAGTCCAGAATTGATTGAAGTCCAGAATTGATTCAAGATCCAAGTATTCAACCCTTTCTCTACGATTATAATTAGCAGTTAGACTAGGTGGCGGTTTCTTCCTTACTTCTTCATTCTCTTAAAATGAATGTATAGAACTTCGGAAAAGCTTTATATTGGATTTGTGGTGACAGATAACAAATCGTTGATAAAGATCAGAAAAAGGGTTGGCGAAAGAATCGAACCCTGAGGAATGCCTACTTGAATTGATAATTTATGCGAAACAACACCAACTTTACTATAAGAGATCTCTGGGATAAAAAGACTAAACATAAAATTAATTTGTTGATAAGAGCCCGACGCAAAACTCTGTCAAACGCCTTGGATATATCAAGGGAAATGATGTGAGACTCACTAAAGTCATGAACTAACTGCTTTACCCTATTTTTCCGTAAGGACTGGATTAGGTGCGGTGATGAAGATATTACCAATTGTGTCTTTAAGAGAATTAAATACTTCCAAGGTTTGATTATGGTGGTAAGGAGAACTATGGTGTATATAACACAAATAGATGTCAAGTTCATTTGCGATCATTTTGAGACAGATAAGGCAGGGTTCAGAAATGCTATACTTGTTTCATAATGGGGGAGCTTTATATGTTTAAAATCATTGCGTATATATATATGTACATCATTACTACACCGCGGTGTTTAAAAATGCAAGCTCTGGAGAGTCATTTTTACAGCCGAATTGTAAATTATCAATATTTGAAACTTGTGTTAACTTGTGTTGTGTTAAACTTGTGTTGCTTAAGTAAATAAGGTTTGTTTTGGTTGAGATGGTATTGGATGCTAACAAAGTGTTTTAACAGACCAAAGATGTTAGTGGAATCGATTACGAAGTGCATTATACTGAAATTAGTAATGGTTGAATTAAAAGTTTAATAAGGGAAATAATAAAAACCAAAACTAGAATGAACAGATGTAGTAACGCAGCAAATGTCGCAAAGATTCGTTCGTTGAGCACATAAAATATATATATTTAATAAAAATTGCTGTCGGGGATGTATACAATTATTTCTCGACAAGTATTTTGACAAGCGTACAAGCATGTCTCGAATGTTTTGGATTATAACTAGACTAACTGGGCAAACAAAAACGTCCGTCTGTGTTCTTTCAGTTTATGTGAACCACTTTCCAAACTAGTTACGCGCGAGCGAGTTAAGAACTTGTACTTAATAAACTATTATATGTAATTCAGCTGACTGAAGTTTAAACAGAATTAACAAGAGCTCACAAAACCATTTGAAGGCAATAATAAATCAATTTATTATTTCTAATTTAATATAATGTAATAATTTGCAATTGCAATATTCACCTTGACAGTTGAATAAAAAAAGTAATTTAATCTTTAAGATACACAAAAGTTACTCAGATACATCAATGCAATTTTTCAAACATTTACAATATATTGTATGCACATTACGGACTATTATTGTTTTAATAAATGGAATATGAAACATTGTGTTTGTTCATTTAAAATCGATAATAAATATTTATTAAAATAAAATAAATTAAGATGAATAAGCGACAGTATAAAAACGTTTATATTATGCAAATTTTGTCAATTGCTTGAATTATGCGATTATTTTGATTGATTAGTGTTTGTGGTACTTGATTTTGTTGTTAAAAGGAATTGAAATTAAACTTTTTGTAAGACATTATCTGGATTTTTCAACTACCAATTGTCGTGCTCATTATTTCATATGAAATAACTCTTGTCTCAAGTTCCTTAAAAAAGTTATAAATGTAGGGGATCATGCCTATATAATTTTTTTAACACAAAGAAAATTATTAATACGAAAAAAAATCCACCAATTTTTCCATTTTATAAATTGAAACTGGAAAAAAAACAAAACAGAAAAAAGCCACTTGACATTTTCATTTGAAATTTTTAATTTGTAATTAATTTTATTCATTCTTCCATTTTCTGTGTATAAAAATAGAAACAAAAAAGATAACTTTGGCACTGTTTTTTGTGCTAACAACCGTTGGAAAAATGTCGTTCTTGTTTTTCCTTCTATTTCAATAATAACAATAACAATTTAACAAATATGTAAATACAAGAAAAACATTTAAAATTTTCTATACAAAAGTTTAATAATTATAATATTCTGTTACTTTTGTTAATTATAAACTAGAAAAAACAAAAAAGTAATTAATTTGACTTAAATTTAATTAGTTTGTTTTTGATGATAAAATATTTTTTGGAATTTATGAGTGATGATGGATGGTTCAAAAAAATGAACAAAAATCATCAAAAAAGGTAACACTAATTCACCCTAGGCTAGGAGTTAGGACATAGCATTCATAGTTATCAATTGCAGAGAATATTGCAAAAATAAAAATACAATTGTATGCTTGTATTGTGTTCACCAAGTGATTTTGTTGAAACTAAATTCACAATGAAATAGTTGGAGGGTTACTTTTTGGTTTAAGTCATTCGCTTTTTATTTTCCACCCCTTTTGATAGACACATAATATATATTATTGTACTGTTGGTTGTTTTGATAGGAGTTTCAGGGTTAATTTAAGAATAATATTAGTTTAATAAAACCGGTGATTATCGAAATAAATAACTGAAAGGGGTGAAATGTCATTTAGACTAAACATGTTGGTGGTCGAACAGAATAGTTATGTAACTGTGTTATTTTTTAAGTGATGACAAATTGAAACTTAAACGAGATAGCTTCGATGGAATATAATTAGTTGTATTCATGAATGATTGATATCGGATAGAACATTTTAAAATACTTTTGTAATTAAAGACAGACCTTAATTTTTAATATCAAGATAGCGATTTGATTAATTTAAATTGTGTTTATTTTGTATCATTTACTGGTTTCACAGATTTGTGCTTAAATTTGTACTGTTTATATAGTAAAACAAGCTGTTGATTCTAAAAGGACTTCGTCCAAAATTTTTAAAATTTGTTGAGTTGTTATCATTTAAAACTAGAAGAAAAGCCAGATCTTAAAATTATATTTTATTTGAGCTTTGCATTCAATCCTTCAAAATTTATTCACAAGCTATTTTTATTTTTATTTCGTTTTTACTCCTAAGAGTAAAATTTTTATTTCTTTTATTTCACACCTTTTTTAACGCTATTATTTTTACTTTTTTCTCATTCCATATCTAGAAGAAGAAAATTTTTATCGGTCATTTTCTTATTTGTTTTTCTAACAATTGTTAGAAATAATTGAACAAAACATGCCGACAAATAAGTTATTTGTATTTTTAAAACAAAGAAAATTATCAAACTTAAAACAAAAATTAGGTGTGTGAGTATTAGAAAGACAACATTTTTTCTACGATAGTACATATATATGTAAAATCCATTTTCGTGCAGTTCAATCGTCTGTGAAAGTGGCTTTTAAAACATTTTCATTAAGTAACAAATTATTGTTGCTATGATATTTTCATGTAATTTTGGATGGCCTACCAAATTCAATCCTTTGTTTCTCACTGTGAGATATGCAAAACAGTGAAAGCTCTTAACACCGTGTTACGCAATCACATGGCTACGTCCCAGAAAGACTTGGTCAACGATTATTCATTAACATAATCCTTATCCTCGAGCAAAGTATGGTCACATAGCAATTTTGATTGTCTTAGACCATCTTACTAAGTTAAAACGTTCCTATTTCCTTTATGGAAAGTCACCGCCGAGCCTATTCGTAAATTTTTATAAACCAATGTGCTCCATGTCTTTGGTGGTCCCGTTATGTACTCATTAAGTAGCATAAGAAAACATTATAAAAATGAATTATATAAAAATAAAGAGTTAGATTAATTATGTTGTTGACGAGGCAACAGTCTCTAAAAGTTATTGAATTAAATTAAAATTATTAAAACTAATAATAAATTAAAATTAAAAATAAAAATATATGTATTTTGCTATTCAAAATAAATATATTTTGTTAAAACAAAAAGTGAAATTTATATATTTGTTAAAATAAATTAAACGGAATGGTTTGAAATCAATTAAACCCCATCATACTATATCCATACCTTTGGGTGAAATTACTCCCTTTACTGGAGAATGCTTGCTATTGTTGGTTTTGAGTGCCAGTTAATTGTTTACTGTACCTTTTTCTTAGCCCGGCTAATTCAGTTGATAGAGCATGAGACTTTTTATCTCTAGTTTTGAGTCCGAGCGTAATTTTCAACTTATTAGTATAATTCTCATGACGAGTTTAGTCCACAGGTCTTCTCCTTTCGTCCTGTCTTATAATGGCCAAGAGCTCAACCTTGGGATTGCGCACATTTATTTTGTTAATTTCCTCCACTTTTAAATCGCATCACGTAGATTTAATCGAGCATGCATTGGCAAACTAATTTATTCTCCCCTGATAATTGTAATAAATAATGAACACAATTCTCAAAAAAAAAAATATTGCGACGCTGATGCATAGGCTGACTTCACCACAGCTCTGGAAACATAGTGTTCTGGATATATAATGAGCTAATATCCATAAAATACTTTAATTAAAAGCTAACCAATATTATGGACTTCGTAGTTCTAATAATAAAAATATTAAAGCAGGCAGTAGTAAACATAAATTCTGTTGTACGAGAAAAAGTAAAAAAAAATTTATCAGAAGTGACAAAGCGGAAGTTAGGATGCAGAACTGTTGTAAACCGTACTAAATGTGTATGTACCAAATTTCATCCAACTCGATTATCAGGTACAGAAGCTATTGAGCTTCCAAAATAACAGGTGCTTGGAGGACCCCTTACCACTTTGTTCACTATCACTAAAAAAAACTAATCAGTTCCTTGCCATACATATTTGCATCTTTTTGCAAAGTGTAATCAAAATTACTTAACGAACGAATGTTTTATGCTTCCAACAAACATTGAAACAATAAACAGGTGTTCGGGAGGACCCCACCACTTATCCCAATATTGTCTAAAAACTAGTCAATTCTTTGTCAATAAAGTCTTTATCTTTTTCCAAAGTGCCATTAAAATTGATTAATGAATGAAATCTGTATGCTCCCAACAAACTTTAAAAACAAAGTGTGAAAAGTCAGCAGTTGTATGGTAGACCCCCCGCCACTTTGATCAATGTGTCCCAAAAGATGATAATTATCTTTTCACACTAATTGGAACCCTATTCCATAAGTTTCATCATAATCACTTCATTATTGTAGGCTGTAGTGTGCATAAAGACACTGACAAAACTTTAAAAAGGTACAAAAAAATTTTTTTTACCAGAAGTAAAAAACCGGAAGTTGGGATGCAGAACTATTTTAAACCGTACTACATACTCATGTACCAAGTTTCATCAGATTCGCTTATCAGGTACAGAAGTTATTAAGCTTTAAAAAAAACAGGTGCTCCAGGGACCCCCCACCACTTTGTTCACTATCGCTCAAAAACTAATCAGTTCTTTGCCATACATGTTTGCATCTTTTTCCAAAGTGTCAACAAAATTCGTTCACGAACGAATGCTGTGTGCTCCCAACAAACATTGAAAAAAGTGTGACACATTAAACAGGTGTTCGGGAGGACCCCCACCACTTATTCCAATATTATCCAAAAACTAATCAGTTCTTTGTTACTTAAGTCTCCATCATTTTCCAAAGTGTCATTAAAATAAATTAATGAACGAAGTCTGTATGCTCCCAACAAACTTAAAAAACAAAGTGTGAAAAGTCAGCAGTTGTATGGTAGACCCCCCGCCACTTTGATCAATGTGTCCCAAAAGATGATAATTATCTTTTCACACTAATTGAAACCCTATTCCATAAGTTTCATCATAATCACTTCATTATTGTAGGCTGTAGTGTGCATAAAGACACTGACAAAACTTCAAAAAAGTACAAAAAAAAATTTTTTACCGGAAGTGAAAAACCGGAAGTTGGGATGCAGAGCTATTGTAAACCGTACTACATACTCATGTACCAAGTTTCATCCAATTCGCTTATCACGTACAGAAGTTATAGAGCTTTCAAAAAAACAGGTGCTCCAGGGACCCCCCACCACTTTGTTCACTATCGCTCAAAAACTAATCAGTTCTTTGCCATACATGTTTGCATCTTTTTCCAAAGTGTCATCAAAATTCGTTCACGAACGAATGCTGTGTGCTCCCAACAAACATTGAAAGAAGTGTGACACATTAAACAGGTGTTCGGGAGGACCCCCACCACTTATTCCAATATTATCCAAAAACTAATCAGTTCTTTGTTACTTAAGTCTCCATCATTTACCAAAGTGTCATTAAAATAAATTAATGAACGAAGTCTGTATGCTCCCAACAAACTTAAAAAACAAAGTGTGAAAAGTCAGCAGTTGTATGGTAGACCCCCCGCCACTTTGATCAATGTGTCCCAAAAGATGATAATTATCTTTTCAAACTAATTGAAACCCTATTCCATAAGTTTCATCATAATCACTTCATTATTGTAGGCTGTAGTGTGCATAAAGACACTGAAAAAACTTCAAAAAAGTACAAAAAAATTTTTTTTACCGGAAGTGAAAAACCGGAAGTTGGGATGCAGAACTATTTTAAACCGTACTACATACTCATGTACCAAGTTTCATCCAATTCGCTTATCGGGTACAGAAGTTATAGAGCTTTCAAAAAAACAGGTGCTCCAGGGACCCCCCACCACTTTGTTCACTATCGCTCAAAAACTAATCAGTTCTTTGTCATACATGTTTGCATCTTTTTCCAAAGTATCATCAAAATTCATTCACGAATGAATGTTTTATGCTCCCAACAAACATAAAAACTTTGTGGAAAAAACCACCTGTTGTATGGTGGACCCCCCAACCCTTTATCCAATGTGCTCCAAAAGCTGATAAAATCTTTCTCATGTTATTTAAAAGCTTTTCGCAACGGTTCATGGAAATCGATTGGTAATTGTAGGCTACAGTAGGGATAAACACCTGAAAAAAAAACTTTTTAACCGGAAGTGACAAACCGGAAGTTGGTATGCAGAAGTATTGGAAACAGTATTAAAACCTTATATACTAAGTTTCAATAAGATCATAGCTCGGGATCAGAAGTTATTCAAGATTTAAACTTAGAGGTGTTCGGGAGACCCCCCGCCATTTTGTCCAAATTTAAAATGAATCCAGATCTTCTATTTTCAAGTGAACCTGTATCATTTGCCAAAGTTTCATCAAGATCCTATGCAGAAAAAATTTGATCCTACAAATTGTTTTTTGAATACAACAATTGATGTCAGTTGAATTTATTTGACCAACAATTTTTAACGAACAGTTTGTAAATTTTACAGACATGTTTGTTAATTATTACGAACAAAACCACAACCGGACTGTTAAAATAATGAACATGTTTGTTAACTTTTGACATTTTATTTTATTGATTTTATCAAATATTTCCAAAACTATTAGTTAGTTATAATTAGTTTATATTATACTATAATACTACTAGAAATACTTATATTTTTATTAAAAACAAAATTAATCTTTATAAACATCTTTAAAAAAAACTGTTGACTTCTCTTAAATTTTTTAGAACATAGGTTTCAAACATCAATCGAGTTACCAAAGAACAAAACGGGTAAGCAGTTCAACTTCAGAAGGCGATTCGCTTTGATGTGAACAAAAAAGCAGAGTGAACCAAAAGTGAGTTAGCCAAATACGTATCATCTGATCAATGATGTAATTAAATTCGACCAAGAACCAAATACACTGGTCCATTGAACATGTGCCGTAATGTCTTCCAAACCGAGACTGAATTAATGGAAAGAAATTTTCGTATCAACACGATTTTCATCTTGTCGAACAGGGACACCCTAAGAACACTAACAGGTGCCCTTACGGGGCATTGGAATTGGAATGTACCTAAAGGATATTGGGGTAGAGGAGACAAATGAATGTTAATCCTGTCAGCTAGAAGAAGAAACCACATTCAACTTTTCAAAGAGTATCAACTCTTGACTTGCTTGTGTAACCTCTTGTTTGATCCGCATCCATATAAGGAAGTTCCTAAGGACGGCAGGTTTATAGAGGTACTCTAACTGAGCCTTCATATCTTTAGACTACGCAGTACTACTGTTGGGTACAGGGAACTTTAATTAGAGAAATATGTTAAACACGTAGATAAAGATCTTTGAAATATCGCACTTGTTGATCGGCGTACGAATATGTATCGAATTATAACTTTATTGGTGCATGAATCGTATATGATTTGCGTTCAACTATAAATGCGAACTATAACCTCCCAAATTTAAAATTGCGTACAACGAGTGTAACAATGGTTATCCTACTGAAAATAGCTTTAACCACTGACTGACGATGTTCGACCTCGCCACTATATTATTGTGTTGCAAATGTTCGCATATCCTTATGAATATCAGCTTAATCGACCTGTCAATGCGTTTGACCAACTCGCCCTTGTACACGTATGGTAAATGTGTTCCAGAATATCACCGCTTTTTCCATTACCCAATTTAATGCACTCAATCAAATATTCTCCAATAACAACAAATGAAAAAAATCCAATAAAAAACGAATATTTAAGTTAAACATAACAAAATAACACAAAAACTAAGTTAATCATCGAAGCTACCGAAAACTATTTCTTCTATTTACTACACACAATATTAGTTTTACAAAATTTTTCTGGAATTCCAAACATGTTTTAAGTTTTGTTTACCAACCACTCGTATAAAATACAATTTTAACTATACAAAAATCAAACAAATAGAACAAAGTTTTCGATGAAATTCGATTCCAAATTTAACTTAACAAAAATAAAATTTAAACAATAGAGACATTTTCATATATTCCTTCTTCTTTATCAACTTCGATTTTGTTTTATTTAGCTAAACTAATAAATAATAAGATCTTCTGCGTCTTCTCGAATCTCGACTATTTGATTTTATGTTTAGTCGAAAATTTTATTTTGAAAATTAAAAGTATTAAGTTACGAGGAGAGTTTTCCAAAAACAAAACTATATTATTGCTGTGGTTTTCTCCTTGGTATAGTGAATGAAAGTTAGAGGAGGTGTGATATTATTTATATATTTTGGATAAAGTTAAGTGCTTAACATTTTCATCCTTTGGATGAGATTTCAATCGAATAGAATATCAATTACAAAAGATTAACTTTTATTTTTTTTGTTTATTTAAAATTTTGAAATTATATCAATTGATACCGATGATGTCATTTGAGAATGGGGGAAATATATTTTTATTGCATTTTTTTTGTTACACAAATAATTATAAATTGCTGGACGAATTAAAGATTAAATAAAATTATGATACAATTTGGGAAAGGAAATCGTTTAATTACTTAATTTGTTTCAATTGACGTTATAGATTGATGGATTGAATTTGTGTTGAAATTGTGTAGTGGGTGAATAGAAATAAATTGTACTTATTATATTTAATTCAACACACGCAATAAGCAATAAATACCTTGACTTTATTGGAATTTTTATTCAAACCTTTTTGTTTTCGTTTAATTCAGACGTATTTGATGTTTTTTTTAAATCTAAAATGGGGGAGGGGGGGGGGGGGGGGGTACAGGAAAAACTACTAAAAAATACTTTCGAAAATTACAAAAAAAATTGTTTTGGACTTCAAAAAAATTCACCTTTTATATGTCAAGGTCTAAAATTATTTCTTTTTTTTGAAATTTCTACTGCCAACCTTAAATTAAATTAGTTTTTTTCAATGGCGTCAATCAAGCGGACTATGAGTATTGGGGGTTTTATAATAACTCAAAAACTAAGCAGTCAATGATTTATTGAATTTTTTATCAACAATTTTTCATATTTCAATCTTTTTTGATTTTTCTAAATCAAACTTAATTCCTTAAAAAAAACTTTTGCTTTACTATCTTCTTATCTATGTCTATAAAATACAGATAAAAACAAAGATTTGCAATATTTTTGTTTTCAGTAGGCGTGGATAAACACTTTTATAACTGTAGAAAATTTAAGGTTGAAAGCACTTATAGTTTGTGAGAAATTCGATTATGATGAAATTCGGTTGGTGTCCGTCCAATAGTCTCAACAATAGGGTACCGTTTTACTTTTTTAAAGTAGGGAACCCTAAAAACACAATCTACACTCTACACTCGTTTCAATTCGATATATCGAAAAACATAGATGCAACCTATACGATTGATCCATTGCATCGCAAAAAACGTCGATGTATATTTTAAATGTACATCGGTTGTTGGTATTAATAAATTTACATTTTTCTTCAAAATTGTAAAATCAAAATTAATATTTGTGAAAATGCTCACAAATTATTACTTTTGCCTGTTGTTACATATCAAAAGTCGAGGCTATTCGTTTAGTAATACATAATCGATCGATTAGAGACTGTTCGCCAATTACGTATTGGAGTTTTTGTCGTTTTCAAACCCCCTTACCCCACTCCCCTTGTAACAGATCCTAAAAAATGGCTATTAGACTTAGTAAAATAAGATTGCATTGAACTCTAAAATATATTTTTTTGATTGTATTTTATTAGTAATTTGATTGTATTTTATAAAAAATCAACAAAAACATTTTTGCTTTGATTATATAAAAAACAATAAATTCAACTTAATGCGCATGTCCCTCTCTCGAATATTGAGCAAGGCCAAGGCTACTGTAATCAAATTGAATTAAAGTGAATTAAATTTCCATTGTGAAAACAATTTGATGATTTTATAATGTTTGCCATTAGTCATATATATGTCTTTCATTTTCAAAATACAATTAAATAGGTATCAAAATTGAATAAAATTTATTAAATTGTTTGAAATTAATGGTACAAAACATAAAAATAAAAAATCGTCAGTTAAACATAGTTTTTTTATGGAAATTTTATTCATTTTGAATGCAGAATTTTTGTATTGAATTTTCTTGACAGTACTATTGTGTGAATTCATAGAATGTGTAAGTTTGGCACTTAATTTGAAAGGTTAGGAGTTCGAATCCTAACCGAAGCACGTAAACGAGAAAAACTGAGTTTTTCCTGAGATAATTCCAACCATACCTTTGAATTGGAAAAATTCAAATTAATTCCATAGTTACTTGAGTTTAATTGCTCACAAAATCCTGAATAAATAAAATTCCCCAAAATGTTGGCAAATATGCAAGCGCACATATATGACAATAATTGACCGAGTGTCGATCATTGATTTTCGAATTGATTGGAAACAATCAATAATGACTATATATTCGTGACTTAGAATGTTGACTATAATAGAAATATTACACATTCTATGAATTCACACAATAGTACTGTCTAAATCTTCATTCAAAATGAAATAAATTTTCATAAAAAATTATGTCTAATTGATGATTGAGAAATTCAACTTAAGTAAGATAACTGATGATGAAGTTTCAACTTAGAAATATCATTGCCTTGGTGGCGTAGTGGTTAAACGTGTCTGCCAAAGGAATTGAACTCGTTAGTTTGGCACTGATGAGGTTACGAGTTCGAATCCCAACCGAACACGTAAAAGAGAAAAACTGAGTTTTTTTCTGAGATATTTCCAACCATACCTTTGAATTGGAAAAATTCAAATAAATTCCATAGTTACTTGAGTTTAATTGCTCACAAAATCCTGAATATTAATTTAAACTTTAGTTTTTATAAATTTTGTTTAATTTGAATATCTTAAAGTAGAATTTCGAATAAAAGCTATCATTTTATTTTAAAATACAAAACGAAATATGTCAAATGTCATGGATGAAGAACGCACAGATATACAAATTACGGGCTTGGGCCATCTTCAGGATAATAAATCTAACGGTAATAATTTTAATATTTTTGATAGTTTTATGATCCTGAAGATGGGCCTAGTCTAAAATATGTAGATATTTAATAATAAACAAAGTATTTTAATTCAATTGAGGAAGAACAAATTTAAAATCAAATATTACAAATGGTATGCAACAAATTTTAAAATACGATAAGATAAGCCACAACAATTTTGAGATAACTCTTAATTCCTGGGTCGCATTTCTCATGTTTGAACAGAGCGCAAAAATGTCTTGCACCGGCCCTGTGTAGGAAATATATAAATTTCAGTTGGTTAAAATTCATTAGAGTTCTATCCATTTAAGATATACATAGTTTACAAAATTGTATGCTTTAGTTATCGCTTCTCGGCTTAAAGACTATGATAACAGCGGCTGTGTTATGACTACACATTGGTTAGTATAAGGTTATGATATTTCTATTAACGAATTTAATTGATATTTTGTAATATGTCATAACCATGTTTCTAAGAAATATACAGAAAATTTATGTACCTTTTGTAAACTTATCCTGAACATGTAAATGTACAAGTGGTGCAATCGTGCATTTGTGTTTAAAATGAACCTGAAAATTACCTGAACAAAATATGATTTTTCTGTAAATCTGGTGATGCACATGCCGTCAACATGTGTCTGAAAAATGTATACATTGCTGAAAACCTGTGAATGAGCATATTGTGAACATTTTAGTTCACATTTGATGCACATGAGTCTGAAATGTCTGTGCATATATGTGCTGAGGCGTTTTACGACATGTGTATGGTATGGTGCACATCGTGTGCATGACATGTGTTATAAACAATTTTGTGCACGCACAAATTGTGTCATGCACAATTAGTGCATGCATTTTTTCCAAAATTGTTAGTATTGTAGTTTATTCAGTCAAATAAAGACAGTACATATATAAATTAAACTTAAATTAATCTTAATTTCTAACCTAAATTATAATACTATATAATGTAATTTATATTTAAATTATGAGGAATTCAAAGTTTTAAATTTAGTTAGAATTTTATTTTTGAATTGATCCTTACTCATATTAGAGTCATAAAAGCACTATACTTATTAAAATTTCTGATACATTCGTTAAGTGGGTTATAAAAAAATAATCATGTCTATGTCTATGAAGTTCTTCAATTAGAGGCTTCCTGTGTCTTGTAATCTAAGTATGACAATTGGGAACCACCATTTCACACAATTCAGGACACTTTATATTACCTCTGACTAAGTCGAAACCAAATAAAGCAGAAGCAAGCTCACGTCTTGATTTTAGTGAGACCATATTCCGCAGTAAAGGTCTTTCTTCATATTTAGGCAGTTCCTTGAATTTTTTATTCGTTTTATTAACAAATCAATGAATTTTTATTAATCATTTTAAATCAATACATGTTAGTCGGAAGGATAAAACGTTAGATTGAGTTCGAGTTTAATGAGTTTTATTCTTTCGCGAATTCGCTCGAAAAATAAAATATATCATTAAACACCAAAAATTTCATATTAAACTTGATTTGAAACATTGAAATGTTGTGGAAAATATTCTACATTTATATGTAGAATATGTAGAAAATTATCACTGAAGAATAAACATATATACAAGATAGAAAAATCTATACGTTAGTAAATTGTTGAGCGTTGAACAAACAATCCTTTTAAAATATTTTAGAATAATTTAGGCCTCGTATCTTACAGAAAGGCTTGAATCACAATAACTTATACTAAGATAAGGACGAAAATAAGAAAGTAATACATGCTTAGTAATACATACTTTCCTGAAATTTCGAGTGTTAGCAACCGGATAGTAGTGAAGGTATAGTGGATAAGGGATAACCCTGTACGGCCCGTTTATTATCAGGGCAACCGATAAATAACCAAAAATGTGTCCCGAACCAAACACTTCTTCTTTTTCCAACTCTTCATAACCATTTTCTTCCCATTCCTATCCCTAATCCCAAAATAGGGTCAGACATAAGTGTTCGAAAGCGTGCTTGGCCGTTCGCATGGAACTCTAGAGCGTGGGGGTTTTATGATTTTTTTTACCGCAACACGGAGTTCTGTTTTGATGTATCAGTGTCATTCCCTATTTTAACGAACTATTGTATGGATAGCCATATAATATTAGATGCATGCGATATTTTTCCAAATGCGCCATATAAATTAGCAACAAAACTGTGCACCATATCTTACTCTATAATCATGCTTGATTTATAGGCTTTGCACTATCATGGTGAAAAATCTACAAACTTCTTACACCACTTTCTCTTTACCACATAGTTCCACAAGATGGTATGAGATAATCACATCCAACTGTAAATTATGCTAAACTAAAACCAGCAGGAAAGTATGGATAGATAAATATAAAAAAATCGTCATAATTGCACATTTTTATGTATTTTATTTGAAGGGGTTTGTAAACTTTCAATAATACTTAGAGGAAAATAGTATAAAAATTTGCATTTTATTGAATGCAAATTTTTTTTCATTATTTTCCATATAACTTTTGTTTTTTTTTATTATACTTTTTGCTATTTTGAATTTATTGATAAAAAAATGTTATGCTCAAAGTAGAAAAAAACATCAAAAAAGTTTTGATTGGGACATTTGAAATTTTGAAAGTTTTAAATTAAATTTCGTTGTATTATTTGTTTAAAAACAAATTTTCTACTATGGTTACTAGAAAAGATGGCTGCTCTTCCTCATTTTGTTTTAATGTTTTTTTTGAGACATAAAATTAAATTAAATTTAAATTTTTTTTAAAATACAGTCGAAAAATGAAACCGTTTTTTCCTCGTTAATAAATAGTCGCTACGCGCCTCAGGATCTAAAAGTTCTCGGTCAATAATAGCTTACTTCTCAACCTTGTTTTATAATGTACTATTATTACTACTAACACTAATTATCATATTTGCTTTGATTATATTTTGATATTAGTCATTTTCCATTTCATTTTTTAAATATCTTAAAATATGAAGTAGCCTGGAAGTTTAGTTTCATACAAATAAAACGAAACAATGGAATGCAATTATTATTTGTTTGTGTTTTTTTGTTCAATTCAATTAAAAATAAAAGAAAATTTGTGATTATTAACCAAGGTAATTTTTTGTTATTATTATTGACCTAGGTTGAGAAAAATTACTTCTCATTGGGACATTCGAGTAAATAATGACGGTTTCTCAAGATAGTAGTTAAAAAAACAAATTATACTTTCCTTTGATTAAATTGATTAAAATTTGCAAATTATAAAATTTAACGGTCATTTCTTTTCATAATTTTCAGTCTCAAGATTAATGGGAAGTTCAGCGGGTGGTTCGATGGGACATGCAATGTCAAATATGGGAAGTTTAGCAGGATGTGGTGTGTCCGATTCAAAACCAATGCAATTTCCCTTAGCACAAAGAAGAAAACGAAGAGTTTTATTTACACAAGCACAGGTTAGTAGATTTTTGGGATAACTTAATAATACATATTAAGCGAATTTTTGGGTGCTATGGGTCACGATGAAATTCTTTGTTTTAAAACACTTATTTTTTCTGGTTTGCTTAAAACACAATATTTTAAGTATCAAATAAGCAAAAATTAAATTGTGTAGTAAGACAAATAGATGCGTCACGTTGCATACGTCAATATGAATTAATTCAACTGAAATTCTATTTTATCTAATCCTGATAGTCAATCTGGAACACGTACAATATTTGTTTTATCTCATTTTATATAAATTTGAATCAAATTCCTTCCACCATAATACTCAAACAATTATTTCTCAAAAATTACAAAATCTCAATAAATGCATAAACTCGTATGCTTGCATATGATCATGGCTAAGAGGAAAAAACAAATTACATAACAAAAGAAAAATGAAACAATAAATGAATGAAACCCGCATATATTACCGCATACAAATTTTTATTACTTTTATGAATTGGAAGGGGAACACATTTATTTTTGTTATTCTTTCATTTCCGACAGTTTTGATTAGCGGATTGTCTAATTATGTATTAATTTAATCATGAAAATTATTACCATTGGTTTACAAATACCAAGTAAAGCTTCGATAAAACAACAGAAAAATAAGAGGAAAGGAGCTGAACACATTTTTCTTTTACATGTGTGGCAAAACATCATGCATTTTGTATTTAAGAATTTTGTAAGCAAACATTTTCATCTGGTTCATCGTCTATAGTTGTAAATATCTCTACAGACATTATAGCTCCATCTTTAACAGGCCATGTAGTAACTGAATACAGCAGACCAATACAAATTCAATTTATTTGTGGTATTTCAATTATACTCAATATTGTTGTCGCAGTGACGTGAGTGTGAATTATATATTCGAGTGGGTAGAGTTGTCACACCAAAATTTTACTCACTTATAAACTATATAAAAAAAAACTTCACAGAATTTTTTACAAATTTAATTTTTATTTTTCAATACCAACTAGATGCGGACCTCGAAAGTCCATCGACACGGGTTTTTAACAACTCACTCAGTTGTTAAAAACACGTGTCGATGGACTTTTGAAGTCCGAAACTAGTTGGTATTGAAAAATAAAAATTAAATTTATAAAAAATTCTGTGAAATTTTTTTTTATATAGTTTATAAGTGAGTAAAATGTTGGTGTGACAACTCTACACATTCGAATATGTATTTCAATTATCGTACGTGTTGTGTAAATAAATGAATGCGAAGTAATTTTCTTGTCAATAATCACAATTTTAAATTAGTTATAGTCTAGTCATATAATGGCAATTACAAAATTTCCAAAAAACGGTTTACTTAATATGTATATGCAAACTTTTTTCACTTCGTAACTGCAGTTACTTTACATTCATGAGCTCTTTATTGACTCTTTAAGTAGCGTAGTTATATAATATTATAAAAACAATGGTTCAGTGAAGGGTCACCATTTCGTTCAACGGAGTCAGAAAGTTAATAAGTACTTCTAGTTTAAATCCTGACAATGTTTCAAAGTTTCATTCAAATTGTTCCCTGAACGAAGGCTGGTACTATTCCATGCCGTTTAAATATATTAATACTTTAGTTTGACCGCATGCAGAGATCAGTTTTTGTTTATTCGTAAATTTTTTTATTTTTGTCTGCGGGTCTAAGGGTGTGACAATCCCGCGTACTCCAGTCCCTGCTATTGGCATATAAGTTAACCTGAGATATCACACACCGTTGGCCATAGCGGTTAGATATCACTAGCCAAGGTAATTTCTTAAGGGTGCTGGCGGATGAACTGTATTTAGTCAACCGAGGCACCCTTAATCTTAGGTATGAAGTATTCCTTGACGATTGCACATTATTGTTTGCACGAAGAATCGAGTCTTCATCTGACTCTATATCTGAGCTTTAATCATTAAGGAAGACTGTACGTTCTATGATAAAGAATATGCCATCAGCTGGATTATTGGCACCCCATTTTAGTTTTGTTACTGCAGCAAATTTTTAATACAAATTTGCTGTTTGCCTTTTTTTTCTCTATCCTATCATGAAATATTGACCAATGTCATATCTTATATGTGATAGGATTTATTATTTAATATTTAGTTATCCTTTTTTTGAAGAAATATATATAAAAAAAGACAAACAAAGTAGATTTGCATCCCTCAACACCTTAGAACGAATGTTGTTGTGGGACTTTGATCTTAACATGTTTATATGTGTTGTTGTGACACATATTTTAATGCCTATTACACAACACATTTTATTTAAAAAAAAGTTGACATAACTATTTTGGGGCATCCACGGTTTATCTTCATTTCTATGCCGAAATAATGAAGATATGCAGTTTTTGGAGTGATTTTTTTAGCAGAATGTATTATGTAACTTCCACTAATAAAACAAAGTGAATTTGAACTATTTTTACACGTGAAACTTCTTGACTACGCCATTTTAATAAATTTGACTATACATTTTACTATTTTAAAATAATTCTTAACGTTTGAGAACGACTGAACTTGAAAAATATTAGGTAGTTACGATGCGGCACAAAAGGAAGAGAAGAAATAGTCCAGGGTTGCTAATATACACGTATAAAACGTTTTATACGTTACACGTATAATACGTAACGTATAAAACGTATAAAACGTATATAACGTATAAAACGTATAATATGGTTTTGTTTTTGAAATTCATTCATAAAAAATAAAAAATACTTCTTACTTCAGATATTAATTATATTTTTAGTAAAAATATATATATTTTAGTAAAAATATAATTACATAGTCATAAATTATTTATATATTTTATAATTTATAACAAAAACTATTTAAATTCTAGATGTTATTTGAATGTATATTTTTATACTTTATACAAAAGACTATGTTACTGTACATTAAACTGGTTAATAATTTTTAATTCACTAGATTTGAATATTGAAAATTTTGAATTATATATTAGAGATTTTTTTGAGCACTTAAACTCAAGCAATTAAATTATTTTTGAATTTTTCAACACGTATACTATATGATTTTCTTTCATTTTGATTCCAACATTTACTTAATGAGAAACATTTTGGATTAGAAACATTTGGCTCATGAACTTAATTATTTGGCATCATGAAATGTTATTGAATATATAAAATATGGTTCAATCTAACTTAACTCCTCCCATCTAAGAGGAACAGCTGGGAAATATTATGTTGTTGCAGAATAAATGTCGTTTTTTCATAGCAGTTAGGGAAGTTATTAGGGATTATTAGTGAGATGTTTTTAAGAAATTTTGTTGTGTGAATCCGGGTTGCACCACTTCCAATTAATAGGCACAGTTTGAAAATATCAGGTTCTTGCAAATCAATTCTTCTTTTTATACAAAAGTTGTAATAGTTAAAATATCGTCAAACGAAAAAGTTTATTGAGAAGTTTGTTGAGTAAATTCAATTTTGGTCATTGATGAATAATAGGTATGGTTGGAAATGTCAAATTATTGCAGACTAAATTGGTTTTAAAAATAAATGATTATATTTTGAAAAGAAGCATTAACGTTAAATGTGGAAGTTTTCTGAACTAATAGGAATAGTTGGGCAAGAAATTACCATGACGACGCTATATTTTCTAAAGCAACTGTTCCTATTAGTCCCGAAATCTAGACTTTATAAATATTAAATATCACGAGTACGATGAATAATACGCCCGCGATAATGTTATATAATAGTACATTATGATGCTAGGACGTAAAAGTAAAGATTTTGGACGGATGTGGAGTTTGCAAATCGAGGCGCTAGCCGAGATTTGCACCCACATTAAGTCAAAAATAGCTTACGTCCGTGCATCATATACTATTTTTTATTCGCCGCAAGCAAAATATTTTAAGAAAAGTTGTTTATTCTAAATTAAAATTATAAATTTTCATAAATTTTAAAATAAAAATATGTGGAACAAGTAACCTTTGACAAAATATTTATTATTTTTTCCAAATTATTGTGTAGGTATGACAACAAATGATAACAACTATTTTAATTGGATTATGAAATTTTGAATTTGAGGGTTGCTTTGATAAAAATTTTTATTTTTCATAGATTTTAAACAAATACAAATTCTTTTTACTTTTTTGGACGTAGCTATGACAACAAAATAAATAGTTGAAAAGTGATACTTTAAAGCCGCAAATCACAGTAATAAAGGAACACTTTAATATGTAGGCGAATAAAAATGTATTTTTATTTATTAAGGATTTTACTTTTATACGGTATAAAACGTAAATAATTGTGTGTTTTATACTGTACGTTTTATACGTTTTATACGTACGTATAATACGTGTTTTATACGTTACCGTATTATACGTTACAACCCTGAGAAATACATAAACGCGGTTGAAATTCAAAAATCTATGTAACAACTCATATATAAATCAATTATGTTGCATATAATTTAAACTATTCTTTTCTTAGTGAAAATTTTTTTTTTCAAATTTTGAGTTTTGTTTTGGGTAAACTTGAATAGTTTGTATCAAACTGTACCAATATTCGTGTTTTTTAGCTTAAAAGAAAGAAAATCGAAAATTTACCTTTGACTCCGAAGAAATTAAAAATTAAATTTGCAATCATTGTTTGTTCTAAAATAATGGTGTTGACTATGGAAAAATTAAAAAAAAAACGTGAATTTTTCAATTTTTTTCGAGTGTATCTTCCAAAATCCATAATGGAATTTCACAAAATATAGCTCAAAATGTTTGTTAGCATATTAAATATGCACTTGTTGTATTACAATTTTAATTTTTTGGTTTTGTAAAATATGAGATCCAAAAACCGGAATAACATTTTCATTCACCGAAAAAATTGGTTTTTCGCAAATATCTCAAAAAAAGAGCTAACATAAAAAGAAAGACAAGTGCGAATAAAATTCGCTCGCCAAGGGTTCCGTGAATGTAAAAGAACACAATATCAAAAATAATTGACAAAAAGTCTTTATATTGTCAGACCATAGACGCATAACAAAATAAATGTCTAGTCGTAAATGTCAAAAGTAAATTACAATCACATATATACATTGATCAAAATCACACCACAAATGTTGCTTCAGGTTAAAGCTTATCCATAGCTGTTTATGGTAACTCAATATTAAATTACACCAGCTTGTAAATAGTTTAAATTTGATTTTTTTTTCGGTCAATCAAGTGTCGAAATTTAGGGGGGTGAAGGACTACATACTTAAAATATTTTTTTGCAATAACACAAAAACTGTGCAACGCAAAATTCTAAAAAATAATGTAATGTTTCTTAAATTAAGTGCTCCTTCATATGACGCTCTACTCATTTGGGTCAAAAATGTATTTTTTTTACTCTCCCCACACCCATCCCCAAGCTCACAGAAATATATTTATTTGAGACTTTGGTATGATTTTCATTCAAAATTTACCAATTTTCCTGTCTCTGTGAATTTTTTTCAACTTTTTCTGTCAATCATCGTCGAAACGTAGGGAGCGGAACGGTCTGAAAGTTACACTTTTTTGACAATAACTCAAAAACTGTACACCGCAAAATTCTAAAAATAATTTCTCTTTCAAATGACACCCCACTCGCTTGGGTCAAAAAATGTTTTTTTTACCCTCTCCACCCCCGTCCCCTAAACTCCCAGAAATATAATTATTTAAAATTCGCTTGATTTTCATTCAAAATTGACCAAAATTTCTAATTTTGTGAATTTTTACAAATTTTTCTGTAAATCAGTGTCGAAACGTAGCGCCCCCTACGCCCCGGAACGGTCTGAATGCACTCTTTTGAACAAAACTCAAAAACTGTGCACCGCAAAATTCTAAAAAAAATTGTAATGATTTCTAAATTAGGTGTTCTTTCAAATGACACCCCTCTCGTTTGGGTCAAAAATGTTTTTTTTACCATCCCTACACCCGACCCCTAAACAAACAGAAATATAATTATTTGAGACTTCGCTATGATTTTCTAACTCTGTGAATTTTTACAAATTTTTCTGTCATTCAGTGTTGAAACTTAGGGGGAGGGGGTAGGTCTGAAAATCGCGCTTTTTTGACAATAACTCAAAATTGTGCACCGCAAAATTCTAAAAAATATGCAATGTTTTCTAAAGTAGGTGCTCTTTCAAATGACACCCCACTTGGCCACGTTTTAAATAGTGTTTTTACCCTTTCTCATTTTCACCCCTTAATAAATATAGTTATGAGTATATGACACTTTTATTTATTTTTTATTAAAAACTTACTAATTTTTCTATCATTCCAAATACATTTTAAGATTAACATAACATAATGTCAATCTCTTGTTACTTTACGCAAATAACTTATTCAATAAGTTTAATAAATTAAAGAAAACAAAGTTTTTTTATAATTTTACTGTTACTCTATATAATATATATATTTCAGCTTGTAAGGCCATCTTCTGGAGTCTCCAGAAGATGGCCTAACAAGCTGAAATATATATAGAGTAACAGTAAAATTATAAAAAAAATTTGTTTTCTTTAATTTTTATTAAACTTATTAAATAAGTTATTTGCGTAAAGTAACAAGAGATTGACATTATGTTATTTGAAAACTTACGCCAAGTGCCAACGGCAAACAGTGTTAATTACATTTGAAGATTTTCGATCAGTTAGGTTCGGAGCTAATCGAGGTAAGAAAACACGAAGATAACGTTATTATTCAAAATTATACAAAAAACGGTGAGGTGTAAAATTCCAAAATAAAGTTTTAAATAATACTGAAATGAAACAGTCTCATATGATACCCTCCTTGATATCTATATCTACAAAATATCTATATTTATATCTATAAAAAAATGTAATTTCTCAAAGGTCTCACATCGTAACCCTGTATAAACCAAACGAAAACAACGTAAGTTTTATTTGTATCTGTCATCTTATGCGGATAGGTTAGTTTTATACGAACCTCAAATTTCAGGTCCATAGCATTTATAGTTTACGTGATAATCGATATAATGTGAAAAACTCGTTTTACTCTCACCATAATAGGAACGTCGAGAAATGCCAAAAAAAGTTTGGGTAAGAATTTCACTTTTGGCTCATGATTGTAATACTTAGGTCTTTCAGACCGAAGAAATTTGCTTCTATATTGCTTTCTAGTTTTCAAAAACTAGCATAAACATTGGTTATGCTGGAAAAAATTGTAATGCTCAATCATGTCCAAGTTAAACCGTTCCATCTTTAATCCAAATTACCTCTTATTACGGAGTTATACTCGAAGACGTTTGTTTACATAAAAAATACTTTATCATGATTTTGATCGACATTACAAACGTCATCATATTTCTTTTTATAACATTTATTTTTGTATACGTATACAAAGTTGCTAGTCATGATAGTCATATTAACTGAAATTGATTGAATGAGTTATTGTGATTATTGTTCTATTCAATCTTAAATTATTTTGAATTACGTTATTGTGTCAAAGATACTAATTGAACAATATTTTTAATATTTAGATGTCTGTCAAAATCTTTACAGAGAAAGTGATTCATTCGAAAAATATTTACTTGTTTGTATTTAACGAATTAAACTTCAAATTTGAATATAATAAAAATTCTTTGAATGTTTAAACATTTTGAATATGGATGTTGTGAATGTTGAAAATATACAGTTATCTTCATACACTGTATACAGTTATGTTATTTAATTCGAATCAAAAGGTTACCAAAATGATCATATGGTGCTAAAATGTTGATTATTTAAACGTTTACCAACAGATGAAGACAGGCGCGCAACACAATAAAGGGATTTTGTGGTCCGGACCCGAATTTATTACTTCGGCTGAAAAGTAAACGCCATGAGAAAACTTTCAAAATCTTTCCCTGATATTCTGACTTTTCTCGCCATTTTGGATCATAAGGAGTATAAATAAGCAAATCAAACTTTTCTATCCCGGCCGATCATGCATCTGGACAACGAAAACTCAAAAAAATTACAAAAAAAATATATTAGTGTATTCTATAATATCGATTTTGTTTTTTGAACGCATAAGCTAAAACTTAGAACAATAAACAAACATTTTGTCAAATGTTAAAAATATTTTGTCAATTGTTCTTTATCTAAGATGCTAAAATAGTACATTGTGATGCAAGGACGTAAAGCTAAAGATTTTGGACGTATGTGGAGTTTGCACCCATATTAAGTCCCAAATAGCTTACGTCCGAGCGTCATATATTATTTTTTACTCGCCGCTAGCAAAATATTTAAAAAAAATTGTTTATTCTAAATAAAAGTTATAATTTTGCATAAATTTTGAAATGAAAATATGTTGGTTACTGGTTTACTACCTTTGATAAAATATTTGTTATTTTTTCAAAATAATTGTATAACTATGACTACAAATAATAACAATAATTTTATTGGATAATGAAATTTTGAATTTAAAGGTTGCTTTGATAAAAATTTCTGCTTTTTATAGAATTTAAGCAAATACAAATGTTTTTTACTTTTTGGGACGTAACTATGACAACAAAATATATGGTTAAAAAGTGACACTTTACGGCTGCAAATCACAGTAATAAAGTACCACTTTAAATATGTAGGCGAATAAAAAATTAGTTCAACAAAATCAATATTGTAAAATACGCCAACACATTTTTTTCAGTGTACTCGACCGTTTAAAATAAATAATTGGCTTAGCGCGAAAAATTGAAAATCGTAAATGGTCGGTCACTACGTTGTAAGATGTGTCAGAAAACTCATTCTCACATATTTTTGATTTTTAATCGTTTCTTTTGAGTGATAATAATTTGTCACTATAAATTTGAAGAAATAATAAAGTTATGTAACTATTCTCAGAGTCCGATCCGATCCGAAACACGTAAAATGTGAATTGTAGTTTTTTTCTGAGAAACTTCAAACCATACCTTTGAATTGAAAATATTCCAATTACTTCCTTACTTACTTGAGTTTAATTGATCTCGAAAATCCAAAATATTCTCAGAGTATTTCATGAAAATTTCCTTTTTTTATTATTGACAAATTTATTTTTCATTAAAGAAATTTCAAAAAAACTATATGTTTGTTTATAGGAAAATCAAAAAAATTAACTGTTTTGTAAAACAACACAGGGAGGTAGATACTGTTATACTTTTTTTAGTTTTTTTTCATGTAGATTTATAAATCTTGTAGACTTGTAACCGAAATTTCGGTTTTTCTGAGAGTAAAACAAACAAAAATTGTACGATTTGACAGATGTGCCGTCGTTAAAAATCGACGTCGTTTTTTCATTAATTAGTTAGACATGTGAACAGATTTATCGGGAATTATTCAGAAAGGCATTGAGTGTCACAATTTAGCTGCTCTATTAAAAAAATCGTTGTTCAAGGACATAGTTATAAGACGTGGTATCAGTATGTGCAATGTGCATAGCAAATGAATGTTATAACTCTGAAGTTCTTGTTATTTAGATATTTTGAATTTCTTTAAAGGAGAATTCGCCTAAGTTATATTTATAGAAGATTTCAATTATATTTTAAATAAAACTTTTTTAAAAAAAATTTATTACTTTTATTAAATATTTATATTTGATAATTTATAATAAAACCGCGGTGGAAATCTGTGCGTATATACATGCATTAAAATCAGACAGTTGATATCAGATTATACATTAAAATCAGTAGTCATTGCTTATCGCCTTTAAAACTCGAGCAAAAATTAGTCAGGGAAAGCCTGAATACAGTCAGGGCGTGATCAGGGCCTGGTCAGTCCAGAAAAGGTAAGTCCTATAAGGGCAATCTGATGTGGGTCTGTTCCAGGCCTGATTTGGAATATTCTTTTTGGGTTTACCTTATTTGAATATATCCGGCCCTGATTTGGTTATTTGTATTCAACTCCTAGTTGGGCAATCTGATCAGAACCTGATACGAAATACCTTACTAGGGTTTGCCTTATTTAATTATACTCGGCCCCTATCCGAAATAATATATGATTTCCCTATTACGGTCTGCCTTATATAACCTGATCCATAAGCCCTATACTGAAAAAAAAATTGGAGTTTATGACAACCTCATCTCGAAGTTGGCAGTTTATTATTCATGCAAAGAAAAATTATTTGCAAACAATTTCACTGTGATTGGGACAACTACACGATTACATTTTCCTAACAATAGAATGAGGTTTATTTCAAATATAAAGTGTTATATCCAATATAACAGTAGTTGAATAAAGATCATAACTATTTCCTTGAAAAAAATTTTCTTATTTGCCTTATATCATGAATTTTTCATTTTAAAGTTTAAGTATTTGAGATTAATTGAACTATATTTTATGTTCACATAAATATTTCGTGTGATTGTCTCAACGATGAATGATTATTTTATAATTGTAGAGTTGTTGAAGTAATTTCGTAGTTTGATTCGCAATTAGGGCATGGTCGATTAATCGATTGGGACTAAATATCGATTAACGATTAATATGAAAATTTTAACACCGATTAATCGATTAATCGATTAAATAAAATTTTCACTAATTCTAATATTTTTATTAATTTTTTTTAAACAAATACATATATAAATAATACGTATATCATATTTAAAAGTTCAACTTTTACAATGACATAAGAATAAACAAAAATTTAATAGCTATCTATGTATTAAGGGTGTAAAGTAGGTCTTTTTTGCCTAAGAGTTAAATTGTTGCTCTAGGCGTTAGCCTAGGATCTGTATCTCCCTCTCTGTCATTGTAATTTTCAGACCTTACAAAATTATGTGTTTAAAAATATACTGTACTAACTGAAAATGATAAGAAACAAGCTGTTTCCTTCAGAATGAAAGTAATGGAGTTCAATGTACTTCAAACCATAGTTTACTGTTTGGATTAATAATAAAAATATTACTTAAGGCAAAGTAAAGATTTTTGCATTGGGATCAAATTTTGTTATTAATGTACTTTGTGGTTAATTCATAGCAACTAGAAAAGTAATTCGTAAGAAAAAGAGAAAACATCTTTAGACAATAAACCTTTTCACAATTCGGTACAAAATTTGTTAAATAAATTTGTAAATGTTCAACATTTTCGTAAATTTAGATTAATCGATTAATAATTTTTTTGTTCGATTAATCGAACAATTTGCGAAATGATCAATTAATCGAACAATCGATTAATCTAACCATGCCCTATTCGCCATATGTGACCGCACGGTGAGGTTGAGACAATTGCATTTCGATTGGAAATAGGACATGTTTTTTTTCAGTGTATTTCATTTGATAAATTTCATATGGTTAAAATTCTCTAGAGTAATATCCATTTTAGAAATATATAGTTAAAACCGTTTTATCTATGGTTTAGTTATCGCTTCTCGGCTGAAAGATTTTAATACATAATAGTGATTTAGGTGGTATTTGTTTTAAATTCTTTCCATTGAAACTCTTTATTTTATTTTAATTAAATTTAATTTAGTTTATTTATTTAATATATAAATATATATTAGGTCCTGGTTCAACTATACCAATCAGGGCCTGATGATCCGGTTAGCACAATCAGGATCTGATCCGGTTATCTAAATCAGGACCTGATAGGGAAAAAGCATTACACTCGTGATCAGGACCCAATCAGGCTGCCCTACTTGGGCAAACCTGATCAGGACCCTATTAGGGCACTGACAAATTTCTACTCGGGAAGTTATCGCATCGTTTTTATAGTTCCATGTGACTAATCATTGCCAATTTATGAATATTGAAGAGCTCTGCCCTTTTGATTTGGAGGTTTTAACTATGCCCTGCACTGTTTTAACTATGCCCTGCCCGAGCAGAAATTTGTCAGAGCTAAATAAGGTCCTGATCCCTAGGTTTGCCCTAGTCCGAATCAGGCATTGGTAGGGCAGCCTGATTGAGCCCTGATCATGAGTGTAACGCTTTTTCCCTATCAGGTCCTGCCTGATTAGGATTACCGGATTAGACCTTGATTGGGATAATTGCATCAGACCCTGATTGGGATAATCGGATCAGGTCCTAATTGTGATATGCGGACCAGACCTTGATATATACTTATATATTATATATGTACATAAATTAATTAAAATAAAATACAAAATTACAATCGAAAAAATTAAAACATATATACAACCTTAATCACTATTGTTATAGTCTTTGAGCCGAGAAGCGATAAATAAAACATACATGAAACACAAACGATTTTAACTATATGTTTCTAAAATGGATTATAATTGAGTTTCAACCAATTGAAATTTCAGCTAGATACAAATCAAGGATACCAAATCACGGTCTGATATATTCAAATAAGGTTAACCCTAATAGGGTATTGTAAATCAGGCCCGGAACAGGCCTACATCAGATTTCCCTAATAAGGCTTGCCCTTTCTGGACTGACCAGGACCTGATCACATCCTGACTGTATTCAGGCTTTCCCCTTACTAATTTCTGCGCGGGTGACAATAGGTATAAAACTACTTTGTACAGCTATAGTGTAGATAATATTCGGAGTGGTACCCCATTTTTCGCCAAAAGTCTTTCTACACTCGAGTTGATTTTGTGGATTTGGTCTCATCATGAGCAGACCAGTTGAACCGCTTGAACTTTAACACTAAGAAACTTCAGAAACCAATTGAAAGAAGGTTGGAGTTGTTTAATTGCTTTCGTGCGTCTCTTGGAACTGATGCTGTCTATTGAAAAGTTTTCTGGCATCACTATACATAGCCCAATTGGTTTTATTACGAGTTTTCTCAGCTCTGTTCATAAGATTCTTGGCCCTGTGTCTTAGTCTGTCCATGTTTGTATTCCAGAACGCTTTATATGTGCACCACGTTTCCTTATTCCGGGCACAAACTTTCAAAAGCCCGTTTCCGCTTCCTTGTTTCTCTGCCTCTAAGCTTCTGAATCGCAATCAATCCGTCTGTTGTGGATGCCGATATGACGTGACCTTCCATTTAGAACGTGCCTACAAAAAAATCAATATATTTAGATAGTTATTTCCGTAGACACTATCCAACTCATTCTGTCTAAAACCGGTTGTGGAACATATTGATGACTATGGTTTCTTGCTATCGGGAGCCTTCAGGGAATATAACGTGTTGAACCGAATGTCAAATGCCTTAATTCACTAATTTAGTTTACTTTGGATATGTTGTGTAATTTAATTAATTCACATTTATTTTATATATTCACAACTTTATATAATACTAAATTTTAAATACTGAACTATTTTAATTGAGTTTTAAATCGAATCCTACACATCGTTAAAAATTATTTCAAAAAATTAACAGTGTACATTTTTAAAAACTTTGTTTTAATACCTATTCAACGACATATCATTTATGAAAATCGATTCAGTAGTTTTTCTACAATCGCTCGTCAAAATGCACTCACATCACAAAATAACAAAAAATTGAGGGGCACCCTGTGAAGACCCCTGGTCGAAAAAAAAAATTCTAAGAGAACTTGTATTTTTTATTTATGAAAGACAATCTATAAACAAAAAATAATCAAAATTAAAAGGGGTCAAGTCAAAACGTTGTTGAATCTTCGTGAAATTGCTCATATATATATATATATATATATATATATATATATATATATATATATATATATATATATATATATATATATATATATATATATATATATATATATATATATATATATATATATATATATATATATATATATATATATATATATATATATATATATATATATATATCACTGGCGGGCGGTACGAAGAAAGCAGGGTCATACCTGCTTACCCAAACAAAATTTAAAATAGTCTTAACAAAAATTTATATTAATTAAAGAATATAAAAACATTCTAAATCGATTATTAATATCATTTATTTATTAACGATCATTCTAATATTCCAAAAACCTATATTTAGATGTCAGTCTTTTTGAATTTTCAACACTCCAAATCTAAAATGCACATATAAATAAAATATAAAAAAATTTTGTTTTTTGGCAGATTTTATTTATTTTTTGTTCTTTGGTCATCAGTAAAATTTCTGCTTTCAATCGCTATGTATTCCTTAGAAGTTGTATTGAAAAACAAACAATTAAAGTCCCAATATTATGTGTGAAAATAAGCAGAAGATAATTCTGCTTGTAAAGTTTTTTCTTTCCTTTCCTTTTGTCATTTTACATTTGGTGTACATTTTGTAACACATGTTTTTTAGTTTTGTAGTATGAAGAAAAATGTTTGTTAGTTTTTTCCTGATAAAATTGAAATGATTTTCAATCTATTGGTTGTGTTATTAAAATTAATAACATTATTAATTTATAGTTTTGATGGTGCAATATTTCGTTTATTAAAATGGTGCAACCATTAAATAATATTGTTTCCAGTGATTTAAAAGATGAAATTATTGGATCTTTCATTGAAGGTTTTTTATGTATGTTTCTTGAAAACGGCTCATTCGATTTGAGTGATTTAAATTGTATTCTGTTAAGGTAGACTCCCAAGTGGTCTAATTTTTTATGACGTGAAAAATACCGTTTTCTATGATAGCAGAGGAAAAGTTTATTTTCAAGCAGGATTAGTCCCCTGTGAGGTTTTTTTTCCTCTAGTCTAAAAAGAATAACAAATTGTAGTTGCTATGGTATTTTCATATAATTTTAAAACAAAGCAACCATATTTAAAAATAGAATATGAATTTTGAATGTTATTTTGTCGATTTCTAATTTAATAAATTCTAACAAATATCGTTTATATATTTACTATCATAGAAAAAGGTGTATTTCCTACGCGAGATAAAAATATTTTACGTTCGTGAAATTGTCCCACTGGACGTTAACTGTTCTCGTGAACAAATTTTCACTCACGAAAAAGCAGCGTTTTCATCTCTTGTAGCAAAATGTACTATTTTCAGAAAATTGGAAAAACTATATTTTTTTATGTATTTTCGCCGATTTCTCGAAAATAGCTCACTCGATTTGGATGGTTTAAATGTATTCTATTAAGATAGATGCCAAAGTGGTCCCATATTTTTTATATTACGTGTAAAACGGTCGTTGTTCAGGAAATTGAAAAAAACTATATTTTTAATGTATTTTACCGATTTCTTTGAAACAGCTTTTAACCTATTTGGACGGTTTGAGTTGTATTTAATTGATTTAGATGCCGAAATGGTCCTAAATTCCTTTCTATGACAGAAAATATCCCCGCCTTTTGATTTTATGACTACACAAAACAAAATGAAATAATAAATTACCTTTTTTAAAAAAATAAAACCGACTTCAGAAAAAACAAAAGAGGCACAAAAAAGTGAAAAATAACTCAATTGTGCCTTTTAGAGACAAAAATACGTATAAATTTTGATTAATTTAATTTAATTATACTTAGTTACATACAAAAAATTACGCTTTTAAACAAAGATATTATATTGTAAAAGTTATTTTTTCATAATAGCTTTTATATTTTGAAATTTATTTTCAAAACAAAATGTTCGAAGCCGGTACCATCATTGACATCTCTTGCTTGGCATCGATTTCCAACAGTTTTGTACTAGAAATAAATCTTACAATATAATAACTATTACAAAAACTATAATAGTTATAATAAAATATAAGTTTTATAATATAACATCTTTGTTGAAAAGTGTAATTTTCTGTAGTTAGGCATAATTAAATTAAATTAATCATTTTATATGTATTTCTGTCTCTAAAAGCCACAATTGATATATTTTTCACTTTTTTGTGCCTCTTTTGTTGTTTCTGAAGTCTGTTTCATTTTTTATGAAATGTTTATTTTATTTTCTAAAGAAAAGGGTATTTAAACCTACGATGGTCATCATAATTTAAATAATTTTTTTAATGCCGTTATTAAACACAAAGCCATATTATATTAATCAATGAATTTTTTCAAATTACTCAGTAGTGTTATAATGTTGAAAGTGTTATCAATATATGATCAAGAATTTCTCACATTTTTATAGGAATCCAAAGTATTTTTAGGCATTTTCAATCGTATACAAAATGATTTGAGTGAATCAATATGTGTTGATCTAAAAAACTCAAATTTTCTCGCAATCAAAGATTGTTTATTTATTGCCATACTTCTTGATGAAACATCAGATATATCTTATAAGTCGCAGCTGTCAACAATAGGACGATTTGTAACTAAACCAGAAGAAGTTTTTGAAAGAAGCTTAGCTTTTACATATATTAGTGCAGACTGATCTGCCAAAGCCTTATCACGTTATGCAATCAATACAATGAAAGAACTATCATGTGGCGATAAATTGAATAATGTTCTGATTTTTTTATATAATCTGCTTACCGTCTATCGAAACCCACTGCACTCCACTGATATATATATATATATATATATATATATATATATATATATATATATATATATATATATATATATATATATATATATATATATATATATATATATATATATATATATATATATATATATATATATATATATATATATATA